>CP129445.1:7498928-8141785 GCA_030445155.1 Quercus variabilis | reverse complement strand
TCGAAGTCACAGAAATGCTGATCCACTTAAGAATGACGTCCGAGTACGGAGACGGAAAAATTTAGCAGCAGTATCCAAGTTGTTCAGTGCCTATCAGAGTGTTGATTGCTTAGAGAGTTATATGAGAAATCAGCTTGATAAGGGACGGAGTTTGGTTTTAGAACCTGGGGATGCTCAAATACTACTTGAACATTTTATGCAGATGCAGGAAGAGAATCCAAGGTTCTTCTATGCAGTCGATTTGAATGAAGAGCATCGACTAAGAAATGTGTTTTGGGTGGATGCCAAAGGCGTGGAAGATTATACTACCTTTGGTGATGTGGTTTCTTTTGACACCACATATTTCACAAACAAGTATAAAATTCCATTGGTGTTTTTTATTGGAGTTAACCATCATATTCAACCCACGTTGCTTGGCTGTGCATTGATTGCAGATGAGACACATTTTACTTTTGTTTGGTTAATGCAAACATGGTTAATAGCGATGGGGGAACGAGCTCCAAGAGTAATACTCTCTGACCAAAACAATGCCATAAAAGCAGCTGTTGCAGCAATCTTTCCAGCCACGCATCACTGTTATTGTCTGTGGCATGTATTGGAAAAGATCCCTAGACAGCTTGAATTTTTGAGCATGTGGTATGATACTTTTATGGCAAAATTTAATAAATGTATCTATAAGTCATGGACAGAGGAACAATTTGAAAGGAGATGGTGGAAATTGATCAACAGATTTAATCTTAGAGAGCTTGAATGGGTTCAATCCTTGTATGAGGATCGCACACATTGGGTGCCTACTTTTATGAAAGATTTATCTTTTGCTGGGCTGTCTACACCTTTACGCTCAGAGAGCTTAAACTCTGTGTTTGACAAATATATCCAAGGGGAGACTTCGTTGATAGATTTTATGAAACGATACAGGGAAATTCTTGAAGATAGGTATGAAGAGGAAGCCAAAGCAAATTTTGATGCATGGCATGAAACACCTGAGTTGAAGTCTCCATCTCCATTTGAAAAACAGATGTCACTAGTGTACACACATGAAATTTTCAAGAAATTCCAAGTAGAGGTTTTGGGAGCAGCTGCTTGTCATCTGAAGAAAGAAAATGAAGATGAGACGATAACAATATATACTGTTAAAGATTTTGAAGATAATCAGAATTATGCAGTGGAATGGAATGAATCAAAATTGGATATATATTGTTCATGCCGCTCATTTGAATATAAAGGTTATCTCTGCAGACATGCCATTGTTGTTCTCCAAATGTCTGGTGTGTTCAACATCCCATCTAAATATATATTGCAGCGATGGACTAATGCTGCTAAGAGCAGGCATAGCATTGGTGAAAGATTGGATGAGGTGCAGTCTAAGGTCCGTCGATTTAATGATTTGTGTCGACGAGCCATAATATTGGGTGAAGAGGGTTCACTGTCTCCTGAGAGTTACAATATTGCACTCTGTGCAATAAAAGAAGCTTTGAAGCAATGTGCAATTGTGAATAACCCTGTAGAGAACGACACAAGAAATATGACCTCAACAACTCCTGCTATTTGTGCTGTCGAAGTGAATCAGTTCGGTAATTCATCTAATGAGATTGTTCTTGATCCTAAAGTGACCAATGGAAACAAGGCTCCTAGGAGAGCTGGGGCTGGGAAGGAAGTGGCAAGTAATGAAAATAGTTCGAGTAATAAAGGAAAGGTTAGTGAATGTAATGGTTGACATGTTAACTTTTTAAATGTGTTTCATACTGATGTTTGCTTCATGTCTATATTAACAGGTACCCCAGCCAGAAGCTGTGAATGTTGGCATACAAGATGGATTTCTCCAAATGGTATGTGTGCTTGCAACATTACACTTATTTAGCATATAAGAAAAAAAGAAAGTAATTTCCTTTCCAATTTAACTCAATTCTCTATCAAAATTTTTTTTCGGTGAGTTGGATTCACCTTTTGGAAATTCTTTACTTCACACACACATTCACATGCGCGTGCACACAAGCGCGCGCAGAATCTGGTGGCAATGACTTGTGAAGATTTGTTACTTCTACGCTTGTAAAACAGCACCTAATTTGTGGACTATCATGTACTAGAAAGCAACTCCGGTACTTATAATCATCATCCTTGCCCCCTTTGTAGCAGTGCTACTTTGTCTATGGGCCTAAATGTTCTCTCTCTCTGTGGTAAGTTGAAGTAAAGAAAAGAGTGGATGGTTGCGTATAGGGTAATGGTAAGTACCAACAAAAAAAGGTGCAACTTTCATGATCCTTGATAGATGGATCGAGTTTGATGTGACCTCAACTTTTACAACCCTTCGGTTTAACTTTTGTATATAGTCTTTAACAAATAGAATGGGGATAAAACCACCTACCAATAGTTAAGAGTCTTGTAGCTTAACTGGCACATCCTGGTGACATTTAGAGTTTAAATTCCCCCACCCCAATCTATTGATTTATATATGTTAAAAAAAGGTTGCCTATCAATAAACTCTCGTACACCCTGCAAAAGTGAGAATTTTGTGTGCTAGGTATGACATTTTTTACATGGTCAAGAACATTGATTACACTGGTTACATGTCAGTATTTAAATGCAAAATTAAATTTTAAAATCATTAGCTTTGAGTTGTACTTTGTTGAGATTTCGTAGTTTTGGAAACAGTTAGACCTCCAGGTCACCACAAACTACTCAATTGTTGTGACTACTGGAGTGTTCTTATGAGGTGTTGAGCTATATAGCTTGGTTAGGCTCATTAAGGGAATGCATTTCTATAATATTTTTGATGTTATACTTGTGCAGGAAATGTCTGACATGAGGCCTGCGCAGTTACACAATCAGTTTCATAATGTGGTGCCAACGCAGTTACATAATTTGGTGCCAACAATGTTTCACAATGTTGCGTCAACACAGTTCCATAATGTAGCTTCAACAAATTTGCACGAGAATCGTCTCCCTCGATAGCTTGACTTATAACTTTTTTTGTATAATTATGTACACAGTGGCTGCTCAAGGACCGTAACAGAATTACTTGTAACATTTTATAGTTGCTAACTCATGCATACGAATGAAGAGTCTGTTGTGCAGTAAGGTGATGCTGTCCTACTCACCTAAAAACTAGTAGTGTAAGATCAGCTTTTATTATGATAAATGAATTTTGTTGCCTGTATATGGTTAGTTCCGGTTTCATATGCCTATATTCTGTTTCTTGTTAAAGGTTGGGATTTATCTTTTATTAAAAGAAATTATCTGTTAGACCTGGCATCACTGAATTTGCTTTTGCGAGATTGGAGTAGGGGGACTTTAATTATGCAAAATCGTCGAGTTGTGTTGGTGATTAGAGCAAATGGACACGAACTATTTCAGAGCTGCTGACACTAACACCTTTTTCTTAACATTGTGGAAGACAACAAAATCTTCCTTTCCATCAATTTGATATCATCCATATCAGCCACAACTTCCCAAGACTTTCTTGCATTACAAGTCTGTTGCAGCTCCTACTACTCATAAGGACAATGGCTCTGCAGAAACGAAGCTTGACTCCATTTCATCACCTTTGACCTTTTACAAACTCCTTCAACAGTGATGAGAACTTGCCATCCCGGTTTAGTTTAAAAAGGAGTAGGCTGAGGAAGAATTAGTTTCTGACTCCTGGTCTGTTCATCTGCCATTTTAGCTGACTATTATCTGCAAATTAAAGACAGGCTAAGAAACAAAACAACACTAGTTGTTGGATGCTACTCGAGCTCATAGAGGACTTTGTTCATGTGATTCCAAATAGACCCCAAAGCGCTAACAAGCACAAGCTGCACAATTGAGAATGAAACAAGATTTGCAGAGCCAAACCAAACAACTCTTAGGCTCTTAGCTAAAGCTGCAACGCAAGAAGAAATGGTTCACAGTCTCACCTGCAGCAAAACACACATGGCATTTGGAGTCCACATTGAGATATTTTTTTATACTGGATTTCATTCATGCCATAAAAGTTTAGAAAAAAGTTACTTAGGATAACAAATAAATTGCAACGAGAAAATATGTGCATTTTGAAGGGCAAGGGTATCAAAGGGAAGAATAAAAAAAAGAAAGAAGCTGGAAGCTTTTAATCATCATTTGTTTAATAAGCAAAACTTTCCTGTTAGCTTGATCTCCTTCAAAAAATGATGCCTAGAGAAACCAAACACTAAATTCCATATGAAATTGTTCCATGTTTATGGTGGGAAAAAACAACGAAGTTGCTCCAGGAATTCCTCAAAATGGTCTCCCATATCTAAATAATAGAAACTTCAAGTAAGGCCTTTCATGAATCTCTTCCCTACTTTCCTCAAGTTGGTCACAGAACATGGCCCCAAAGTAACTTAAATAAGACCTCTCACGAAAGCTCCCACAGATTCATCGAAGCTGGATACAGAAGATGTCAAACTATTTCATCAAAAATTGAGAGAAAGAGACAACATAGCATGTTTAAGGTTCAGACCATTGTGTGGTGAGTAATTATTCAATATTTCCAAAATATAGTGACGTGATAATCTTTTCTCACACATGAATGCTGGGTCCTACTAATTACAATCATAGTAGAATTTACCATTCATGTAAGAGGGAGTATCATGTTGTTGTACTTTAAAAGTACTAAATAATTGTGCTTGAGCAATCGGACTTGAAGGTATGTTGTCAATGAACTCCATTTTCCAAAATTTTCCTGCCTTCAATTATACTTCTTCAAGCCCAATATGGATCACAATTCATCACATCCCATCTTTGCCTTCATAAAACTTGACAATTTGAAAACATTGTGATCCAACCACTGGTCTCCATCCCAGCTTTACTAGATTAAAACTTAACAAGTCATTGAACCCAAGTTTTAGACCATCATTTTTTTTTTTAATAAACAAAACTTTTCATGTTAGAGAAACCAAGCACTACATGCCATAGAAACTATAAATAAGGCCTTTTCATCAATCTTCTCTTCCCCAATTTTTCTGAAGTTGGTCACAGAATATAGGTCCCAAACTAACTAAATTAATAAGGTATCTCTTGATTCGTACCCAGGAAAAAAAGAAAAGAAAGACACAACAGAGCGTGATTTAAGGTTCAACTAATTAAACCATGATTAAGAGATACAACACATAGCTAATGGTCCTTGTTAAATGGCACGCCGAAAGGACTGCTGCTACTGCACATGCATAGTCCCCAAAACGATAATCTGTCTCAACATGGGATTTCTCTGCATACAGTCAATTTACAAGTCCTGTTCTTGACTCCCCTAGATACCACCTATACACTCAAATAATAACATTTTCCTTTGACCATTTTTTTATTATTTATTAGCAACATCAACCTATACACTCAAATAATAACATTTTGTTCAATGTGTATGCAATTGGAAGTTTGGAACTACATGGGGGCTTCCAAAAATTAGTTCATTGTGGTAATCTAATACATCAACCTAACGCTAATAAATCTTGGCTACTTAAACAACTGAGATTGAAAATGGAATTTTATTTTAATGGTTTGCCTTGCACTGAAAAGATGAAGAAGAAAAAGAAAAAGAAGAAAGAACCATTATACCTTGAGAGCTACCCCATGCCTATGTTATTAATCTATTAGTGGAATTGGACATGTATGCTTATCAGCTATCTCCTTTAAAGTTACCACTCCTTAGGTTGCCTGTCTAAATACGACTTTAATGGGATTCATTCCCAGAGAGAGAAAAAGCAAAGTACTCGTGCAATTGTGAGAGCTCAATTTGGTTTTTACTTTTTACCCCTTCATATTTGCTTTTGACTAACAATAACATATAAGATTAAGGGTATGAATACAATAGTTTTCAGAACAATTAAGTTGATAAGTTATCACTAGTTTTTATTTGAGCTTACCGGTATCACCGACATCACTTTCAAACTAGGATGCACGGACACTTTATTTGGAGTGCCATACTTGTGTAGTATCCGTTTCATAATAATGTTCTATTTGTCGTATCATGTAATAATTTTTCAAAAATTGCTCGTATTGTCGTATCGTACATGTACCTGTATTTATGTCTTTACATCCTAGCATTCAAATCACTTTTATTATTTATTATCTACCATAAACATACAAATTTTGAGTGACACGGAATTATTGAACATATAATTGAGACTTGGGTTTTGTGGCAGTGTGAAAGGGAGTACATGGAGTTTGTAGTATAGATATGAATCTATCATGGTGGTTGCCCTGTCCACACCGAAGGTACGGTGGTGGACTGGTGGTGGTGACAAATAGGCATGTCACTGTCTACAAGAGCGGTCATGGTTTTGAGATTCATGTTTATGGTTTTAGAAGTATAGAATAGTATAAGTAAATTAATCATTGATCAATTTTACCTCTCATTTTTTTTTTATTAAAAAAGAAATTTCCGTTTGATTTTGGGCAAATTGTCTGGAATCTAATTGACTTTTTTATGTGCATGCGAAAATTTGAAACTATGGTCGGCAAAAGAAACAAAAGATATGAAGTGAGTCATTGAGCTTTGAGAACAGAATCATTTGAAATCAAGACAAAACATGGGAAAATGTTTGACTCTTAAGCTATGTCAAAGCTGTTATTGCAGTGACATCTAATTTAAAATTCAAAAGCTCTCAAAAATCAAAATCCTAAAGCATTTTTAATTAGGTGTTAGTTGGGAATGACTAAATTATTAAACTCTATCTATCTTTTGGGAGTCTCAACTCTCAATTCTGGGTCCTTTGAGAGATCTCTAGCACATGTACACCACATACCTAATCCAAATAATATTTACTAGCTACAGGAAAATTAAATCATGATCAAAGTTTGGTCAATCAAAAAAAAAAAAAAATTCAAGTGTTCTCATAATCTTTTGTGCCAAATTGCCATTGCCACCACTCAAGCCAGTTGCCAGATCTTGTGCATAATCTAACTAGGATCATTCTAAATCATTTCCTGTCTTTCAATATATGTCACTATTTGTTTTTCTGGATCGTAGTTTCATTGTTGGCCATTTTTGTGATTGTAATAAAAGTTTAAGTTTATTTCATTAATAGGACATCGTTGTCAGATCTTATATGCAAAATTTTAGGAGATAGGAAGAATCTTCTGGATAAGGTTCTTGTGACAACAACAACAACAGCAACAGCAACTGGCCTTCACTGGCTTGTAAGAAAATTACTGTAATGCATTTTTTGGGATTGATACGAATAAAATTTTCATTATAATATAAGCTAATTTTTGGTATAGAAAAGATTCAAGCTTTAAATCTCTATAAAATTCTTTTTTACTAATTGGTAGCCAAAAAAAAAAAAAAATTTACTAATACTAATTTAAACCCACTAGGAAAATCAATGCTTGATCTAAACGAAAAAATCGGGATATTGTGCCTAATAATTACATTCTTCTATGGGTTTTGCACGCAACTCCAGTTTCTTGTCATATGCCACCTTTTTGTTTCTTGCGCATATGACACCTTTTATGTTTTGTTTTGTTTTATTTTTTTCATGCGACGGTTGGCCTTTACAATTGAAGGAAAAAAAACAAAAAGTTTCATATGATTATGAAGGGAAATGATTAAGAACATAAAATTTAACCTAGGAGTCATGTCAGTTATTATTATTATAATTATTATTATTATTATTGATAATTAATTTCAGTTAATTTTAATTTCCCTCAACCTGTGAAGATCTTGGCATCATGCACAAGATTTTCTTTACCAGGAGAATTTTCATAATTACATTTTCAGAACATAAGAAATGATAAATAAATGTTTCATCAATGAGATATTTATATTTTAACATGATGCTAAAGATTACCATACAACTTCAAGATTCCAATGGCTTTATCTAATGATTCAAAATTTCACATTAAAAATGTTAAATATATGACCAATTTTACTATAAATTGTTATAAATTTATATGATAATAAATATAATTATTACAACATTAACAAAAATATATATTATAAGGACACGATTTGCTTTCAAAGCCCAAAAAAGAGGTCAATGGCCCAAAGAGCCCCAAACAATGAATTTGTAGAGAGTGTGCTTGAAACTAAATTTTTAATGAGTTAGGCGTCTAATGATCAAAGTAGGATAGTTGTTATGAAAAAGCATAAAACAAACAGTTTTAGGCAAGAAAAATCATCCTCGACAAAGTCCGAGGAAGGTTATTCTTATATATTTCTTTTAGACTTATACAAAATTACAGTTCTTTAATTTACAGTGGTTTCTCTACAAAATATCTAATGATTCCTTTGTAATGGAATTTTTCTTCTTTATATATTTCCATTTTTACTTCATCTTAGCCCTCCACGTGTAGACCAGATTGTTGGTTTTAATACTTGTTTCATCAGCACTTTCCTGAAGTCTATGTGGGTAGTTGTAAGGCTGAATGTTGCTGTTCAGGCATCACTTCCACATTAATGCGGTCAAGGGGTTAGTTGCAGAGCATTCAATGCGGTGGTAGCGACTTTCTTCTCAGATATTTCCCAACTCTCTTTTCTCTTATCCATATTTGATGTTTATCCTTGCCAACATGATTGTCTGTTGCCTTGTTCTTGACAAAATGTCGGACTTATGACCTCTACTCTGTTTAGCCAAGAAGGTACTTCTCTTTGGACAACACTTCCAGTTCCTCATGACCAAATCCCTTCCATGGACCATTGTATTGTAGGCTTCCGTTAGTATTACTTGTCCTTAGACTACTTGATGTCCTCGGACATGGCCCATGGCTCAATACCTATATTTGGGCTCTCTCTCTCTCTCTCTCTCTCTCTCTCTCTCTCTCTCTCTCTCTCTCTCTCTCTCTCTATATATATATATATATGTGTGTGTGTGTGTGTGTGTGTGTGTGTGGATATTGTGTTTAAGAGTCGGCATGTTGTTCAAGAATTTGATGTTATAAAATTTGTATTGCATATATACCGTAATATAAAATTCATAATATTTTTTTTATTGCATATATACCGTAGGCGAAAAATCCATGAACAAAAGAAATCCAGAAAGATATTTACAGATATAACTTGGTGCTTTTGAAAGCTCAAGCTGTAAAATTGAAGAGCTTTATGACACAGATGCAGCAACGACAATTCCAACAGTAAAACCAGTGTCGTCTAAGAAGAGTAAATGAAAAACGTGTGTAGTTTATGTTATGTAACTTAGACTTGGTTTAGTGCTTATACGTGTGCACGTGTGAAGGTTAGTTACAAGATTGTTAGAGTGATTCTCAATATAGGAGATATTTACTTAGATATATTTCTATGCATTCTCAGTAGTATATATATATATATATAGTAGATAACCAACTTTATTGTAACAGAGTATTCATTTTTTAATCAATCTCAGTATTCTTCAACACCAGAAACTCTCTTTCTCTCTGTTTTCTCTACTTTTTCTCTGTGCTCTTACATGGTATTAGAGCTTGAATCCATAACAATGGCTTCCACAAATGCAACCTCTTCGTCTTCTACTTCAAATTCAACTTCTGCAGTTTTACCTGTTAATACTTCACTGCTCTTGCTATCCAATATGTCTTCGATGATGATTGTCAAGCTCGATTATGGCAACTACATCGTTTGGAAGTATCAAATTGAGGTAATTCTTGAAACTTACTCGATGATTGATGTAATTGATGACTCTATTATAGTTCCGGATTGTTTTCTCAAAGATTCTTCTGGCAATTTCACTACTGAGATTAGCCCTAATTTCATTTCTTGGAAAAACCGTGAGCAAGAAATGTTTACTTTTATCAATTCAACTCTGTCTCCTTCAATTCTTGCTCTTACTGTTGGGCAAAAGTCTGCCAAGGGAGTTTGGAAAGTATTGGAAAATAGATTTGCTTCAATTTCAAGATCTCATGTGATGAGTCTTCTAAATGAATTGAATGCAATCAAGAAAGGTTTTGATTCAATTGACAATTATTTTCAAAAGATTAAGCAGACTTGTGATAAGCTAGCTGCTGTTTCAATGTTTCTTGATGATGAAGAGCTTCTTCATATAGCTCTTGATGGATTGCCGTCTGAATATGACTCTTTCAGTTCCGCAATCAGGACTCGTAGTGATGTTCTGTCTATTAAAGAACTTAACACTTTGCTCAATTTTGAAGAAAGAGTGATTAAGAAGAGGTCTAAAGCTTTTGTTGTTGATCCTAATTCAGTAGCCATGGCAATGAACTTTCAACCACAGCATCAGGGTTTTTCTTGAGGAAGAGGTGGTAGAAACAATAATTAGAGAGGCATAGGTGGTTGTGGATATAATCCAAATGGTGGTCACAATTCTAGTGGATATGGTAATTCAGGTTATAATCCTAATTCTGGTGGATATGGTAATTCAGGTTATAATCCGAATTCTGGAGGATATGGCAATTCAAGTTACAATCCTCATTCAGGTCCACAGTATAATCAATCTAAGTCTCAAGGAGGACAAGGTCAATCCAATAGGCCAATTTGTCAGATTTGTGGTAAAATTGGCCATATATCAGTTGATTGCTATCACAGGATGGACTTTGCATATCAGGGAAAACATGCTCCTGCCAAGTTAGCCTCAATGGTAGCTAACTCTTCACAAGTGCAGTCATGTAATGGTTGGCTCACTGATACTGGATGCTCAGATCATGTTACTCCAAATCTATCTCAGTTGTCATTGCATCAACAACTAGTTCAGGGTAATGAGACAATTACTGTAGACAATGGACAAGAGCTTCCTGTCACTCATGTGGGTCATGGTGAGCTTCAAACCTCTACTCATAATTTTAGGCTTAATAATATACTTCGTGTTCCTGATCTTGCATCCAATCTCTTGTTTGTTCATAAGTTGTGTCTTTAAAATAATGCACTTTGTTATTTTGATGCTGAGAAGTTCTCAATTCAGGATTTGCCTTCGGGGAGGATCCTCTACAAAGGGTTGAGTAAGGATGGAGTCTATCCTATTCCCACTACTTCTACACTTTCATCCTCTGCTGTTTTCAACTCTAAGTCCAATGTGTCTGCTTTTACTTCTATCAAACCTGATCTAATCTTGCTTTGGCATCATAGACTTGGACATCCAAGTTCTAGAATTTTATATTCTGCCTTGCAAAGTGTAATAAAGCACGTGTCTTTGTCTCAGATTGATACACTTTGCTCTTCCTGTACATATTGTATAAGTGCTAAAATGCACAAGTCATCTTTGAATAAAACTTCCATTGTGTCTAATTCTGTCTTGGATATTATTTATAGTGATGTTTGGGGTCCTGCCCCTCTCACATTTGTTCTTGGCTTCAACTACTATGTAATTTTTGTTGATGATTGTACAAGATTTACATGGTTATTTTTGTTGAAACATAAGCATTAAGTTCTTTCTGTGTTCAAACATTTTAAAGCTCTTGTTGAAACTCAATATTCTACCAAACTTAAAGTCCTTAGGACAGATAATGGTACTGAGTACATTAACTCTGCTTTTCAAGCATTTTGTTCATCCAATGGCATTCTTCATCAAACCTCTTGTCCCTATACTCCACAGCAAAATGGTGTTTCTGAGAGAAAACATAGACATATAGTTGAAACTGGTCTTTCTCTCCTCTACAAATCCAATCTTCCCTATAACTACTGGACTTATGCTTTTTCCACTGCTGTATATCTTATCAATAGGTTGCCTTCTTCTGTTTTGAACTTCAAGTCTCCTTGGCAGTCCCTTTATTCCAAACCACCTCCTCTTCATGCTCTTAAGTCATTTGGTTGTGCTTGCTATCCATATCTGACCCCTTATAATAAAAATAAGCTTCAACCCAAGTCCAAAGAGTGCATCTTTCTTGGATATCCTCTATTATCCAAGGGTTATATCTGCCTTGATCCTTCTTCAAATAGAATTTACATTGCTTGTTTTGTTTTGTTCAATGAATCTCTTTTTCCTTTTACTCATAATTCTGCCTGCACTAATCCTAATCTTCCTTTCAAATTTGATTTTTCTCATTGGTTTCCTTCCTTCTCTCCTTCCATTGTTGATCCTATTGATGTTCCATCTCCCTGTACTTCTTCTTTTCCTTTGGATCTTACTGATTCTCTAATACCCTCCGCTCTAACTTCATCATTGCCTATACTTGTTGTTCCCTCTCCACCTAATCCACCACCTATACCTGCTACCTCTCTACCTGATTCCTCCCCACCTATACTTGATTCATCTTCTATTCCTTCTGCCTCTTCTTTGCCTGTCACTCATAATAATCATCCTATGGTTACAAGATCTAAACATGGTATATATAAGCCTAAAGCTTTGCAAGTTACTCATGACTACACTGTGACAGAACCACCATCTTTTGCCATTGCTGTTAAACATCCTCAGTGGGTTGCAGCCATGGATTCTGAATTTAACTCTCTTCAGCAGCAAAAGACTTGGTCTTTGGTACCTAGGCCAGCTAATAAAAACATTGTTACTTGTAAATGGGTGTACAAATTGAAAAGGAATAGTGATGGGTCCATTGCTAGGTACAAAGCTAGGCTGGTTGCTCGGGGCTATCTTCAACAGTTTGGGTTGGACTATGAGGAGACTTTTAGTCCTGTTGTGAAACCTGCCACTGTCAGGTTGCTTTTGGCTTTGGCTGTGAATCAGAATTGGGAACTAAGGCAACTTGATGTGAGCAATGCCTTCCTACATGGTTTTTTAAAGGAGGAGGTGTATATGGCTCAACCTCAAGGGTATGTTGATTCTAAGTTTCCTAAGCATGCTTGCCTTCTCCATAAAGCTCTCTATGGTCTTAAGCAAGCCCCTAGGGCTTGGTTCGAACGGTTTACCTCTCACTTATTTCACATTGGATTCTCTGCTTCAGGTGCTGATGGTAATCTCTTCATTTACAAGCATGATTGTCGTTTGGTCTTTCTTTTATTGTATGTTGATGACATTGTTCTTATGGGCAATGATTCTACTTTTACTGCTTCTCTCATTCATCGGTTGGGTTCTGAATTTGCTCTCAAGGATCTAGGCCCTCTTCATTACTTTCTTGGCCTTCAGATTGACTATACATCCACTGGGTTATTTGTACATCAAACAAAATATGCCTTAGATTTGTTGGAAAAGTTTGCTATGGTTGATTGCAAACCTTGCAAGACTCCTTGCTCCCCAAATCAGCATCTTCTCCCTCATGACAGTTCTCTTCTTGTTGATCCTACTCCATACAGAAGTCTTGTTGGAGCCCTTTAGTACCTCACCTTCACATGACCTGACCTGTCCTTTGCAGTCCAACAAGCTTGCCAATTTATGAGTCTTCCTACTCAGAATCATCTTTAAGCAGCTAAGCGTATTTTGAGATACATTCAAGGGACTTTACACTATGGTCTTGCTTTTACCCCTGGCCCAATCTCTTTATCTGCTTATAGTGATGCAGATTGGGCAGCGGATCCTGTGGATCGTCGGTCCATTACTGGCATTGTTGTTTTTTTGGGAATTGTCCTATTACTTGGTTCGCCAAGAAACAAGCTACTGTATTGAGATCTTCCACTGAGGCTGAGTATAGAGCCTTGGCCTCTTCCGCTACTGAACTTTGTTGGATTCGAATGCTTCTTCGAGATTTGGGTGTCTTTCTTCCTCAGCCTCCTTTATTGTGGTGTGATAACGTTAGTGCATTGGCTATTGCTTCAAATCCTATGTTTCATGCTCGGACCAAGCACATCGAGGTTGATTACCATTTTGTGCGTGAAAGAGTACTTAGACATGATCTTTTGGTGCAGTATATTTCTTCCCATGACCAGCTTACTGACATTTTTACTAAGGGATTGCCTTCTCCATGGTTTCACTGGCTTACCTCCAAACTCATGTGGAAACTCATGGGGGAGACGTATTGCTTCAAAGTTTTATATTTGTTATGTTAACCATCCGGAGTCAAAATTGAAGTAATTTTATGGTTAGAGACCTGAAAAAGTACAATCAAAATACAACTCAAAAGTTTATCAACTCTTTTTAAAATTTAAAAAAAAATTATTTCCCAATAAAATACCAGGGCCCGCAAGCTCACAAAGTCACTAGTGGTCAGGAATGAATGAGCTTCAGAAAAGCTCAAGCACCTTTAAATCTACATTTTTTTTTGGCTGAATTAAATCTACATTATTTTTGAACTTTTTTGGTATCTTTATGATAAGGACAGAGGAAAGATTGCCATGCGCACAACTTCACAAAATCGATCCCATAAAATAAATAAATAAAAAACTTCACAAAATCGATGGCCCACTAACATATATCTACATCCTTGTGGGTTAGCTTGTTATGGTTTCATGATTTGATCAGGTAAAAACCACTCAGCTCACAGATCACTGATTTGGATAGTTAAAATATAATATATTTTTTAATAATTTGATAGTTGAAACCTTGGGGCTGAGGATCTGAATTCCGGATGTTTTTTTCTGAAATATCAAAAAGTGTCAAATATTTGAGTTACAATGTTATTGACAATAGATAAAATATAATTAGAATTTGAACTTTACAATTATTTTTAGTAACTTAATTTGCAATGGAATTGTTTGTTAGATTAGATTCACATTATAAAATTGATAAAGTGAAGATAGAGTGAAAACTATTGGACACAAAGCAATCACATATTTTAAAAACATAAATGAGTGTGCAATAACCATGTTATATGTGTCACAATTTCGTAAATATACAAATCACTTTTGACATATATATGTTATGTGAGACTACCAATTCTTCAAATTTTGAATTTTACATAAAGATTGTTCGCTTAACAAGTTTTTATTTTATTTATTTTACGCAAGTTTCAATTATCAATTAGTAAAGTATATTGTTATTAAATAAAGAATTTGGGTTAAAATCATGCTTACACCAAAAAGAAACCAATGGGTATTTTGGCTTAATAATAAAGATCAATTATCAATTTATCATATGGTGAATAGTATAGGTTTTAGATCCTATAGTAAATAAGGAAAAAAAAAATGCTTTTAGGGTTAAAAGTTGTTAATATATATATATATATATATATATATATATTGATGGTGAACCAAAAAATTAGATTATCTCCGGTTCATCCATCGTGTCGTCCAAGACTAAGAAGGTCGTCCACCTGATATATTAAATGTATAGAATTGCAATAGAGATTTAACCTATGAGTGCCTTCGAAGGAGGTCGTCCAAGTGCAAGAAGGTCGTCTAGCATGGAGTCACCTAGACAACCGCCCAACACTTAGAAATTTTTGGAGTAAATCTTTATCCAAGAGCTTATAATTCGGACCACGTTCTACTATTCTGAAGTGGGAGCGAAATCTTTATTTATCGCTCTAACTTTCCACTAAGTTCTCAACTTCTAATAGTAGTTATAGAAGCTAAGTCTGAACCTTCTAACTTCCACCCACGTTGGGGAAGTTACTAAACAAGTAACCACTTCAAAACTCACTATAAAAGGACTCAACCATATCAAATTAAGGTAAGTTTTCACCACTTATAAAGTTAAAATTCCTGAGTTTGAGAGAGAAAACAAACTTAAGTATCGGAAGGTTCTTGGCTGGTTCACTTCGATCACCTTTGATCTTGTGCTTCTTTCTTTTTAGGCCTTCCAAGCAATCTCAAGCCCATTGAAGCTCGAGCATTTAGCTTATTGATTTTCTGTGTACCATCATATATATATATATATATATAGTTTTTTTTTGCTAGAACTTTGAAAAGGTTTTTTTCCTATATTTTAGAGATACACATACAATTGTTGTTTTCAACCAAAAAATAAAAAAAAAATTCTGAATTTGCATTATGTTCTATGGAATTATCTCAACAACAAAAAAAAAAAGGTGTCGGTAAGAAAAGTACTTTCAATTTGGTAAAAAACAAATATCATTTTCATATACATGAAAAGAGTACCATGGCAGAATAATATCACATTAGTGTCTCATCAAAAAAAAAAAAAAAATATCATTACATTTAGTGGGTAATGAAATGCACTTCGCTAGAAGTCTGATTTAGACTTAAAAATACACTTTTTGTCTGTTAATTAACTTAACATTATATTGATTTTCTTTGTTTTGATACTCTCACAAAAGCATGAAAAATTATAAGGCATATGATTTTTATTTTTTTTTGAGTTTATGTTATATTGTTTTATCATTGTGAAATATCACATTATTAGTTATTTTTAAAAATACCTCTTAATAATTATTTTTGAATTGCTATATGGTCTTTGTCTTTGCTTGAACTTCATTCACTAAATCACTGGGCCACAAACAAAATTGACCTCCACCTTTGTTAGGTCACATAGCTTCTATACAGTGACGAAACTGTACCATCCAAAATGACTGATGTGAATAACAAATGGACAAAATGGCCTTCAATGTGAATTAATTATAGTAATAGACTACTCTCTCCAAGGGCGAATCTGGTGACTCTAAGGGAGACAAAGATTCAGGTATTTAACATGCATACAGTGACATTTTGTGTTAATATGGACCTCATCTATTATTGTTATTGTATTTGTAAACAGGACATTGTGCTTATTAATTTTTAAGTTTTTAGGAATTGAACATGCATACATTTTTTCTTTGATTGGCTGAAGAAGTTTCAATGCATTCACAAGACCTCCACAGAAGTAGCACTAGAAACATGCATACATTTTAGTACCTTGTTTGGTAGATCTGGGAAAAAGTTATGGCTTCCATTCTATTTTCTGTACCAATAATAGGGAGTGTACATCTTTCAGAGACGAGTTGATCCAAAAGAAAAAGAAAAAGGACCTACATACCTAATTGTAAAGTAAATGAATTCTAGATATAGTCTCCTTATTGAAGTGCAAGCTCTACTACTTCAAACTTTTCAGAGAATGTTGTGCATTTTTCTTTTAATTTTTTAATTTTATTATAATAAGGCAAAAATTTGTGAGGATACATGTTTCTTGCTATCTTACTATCTTATCCAAAACTTAGAAGTCATGATTTTTTTTCCCAGAAATTGTATTAGTCAAATTATATACCTTAATATTTGCCCAAGTTTTGCACTTAAGGAGAAAAATATTTTCCAAACTAGATGTTAATTTTTTTTTAATTAAATACAAAATAGAAATTCTATACTAGCTTAATTTAAGTGTATATGTGTGTGAAACTCTCTCTAATTAAAATTTAATATGCTCACACTTTACGCATGGTGATACTATCACTTAACCAAAAAAAAAAGATGTTGATGAGTGGTAAACTCATTATTCATTAATATTTATTTAGTTTACAAGGTCAATATATACTAAATACTTAGTGATCCAAATTACTGAAGTAGGGGAATTTGAAAATCCTTCTTGAATGATGCTACTTCATATTTTTATTATCATGAAAAACATATATATAATTAAAAAAGAAAAAGAAATATTCTCAAGAAAAATGACCTTAGTAATGCCAAGTGGCCAACCACCTCAAAGTTGGACCTCAAAAACAATTATTCTCCCCTAAATTTCTGGTAAACTAGTTTCATAGATCTGAGTGACCATTAAAGACTTTCACAGTTAGTCAGTGACATTCTCCAGAATAAGAAAATGGACAGGTCTGTGGGGTAAAGAAAAAAAAAATGTTTTTAAGGACCTATAACTGCCACGTATGCATGTTATCCCATGCCCCTCATCCTTTTCATACATCTGTTTCCCTACACATGTTGTGCTGCTCTTCCTCAATTATTATTAGCTTCAGCTCTGAGTCTCTGACCTCTCTCCAATCTTTCAGACTTCTTTTCTTTTGGAATAGTAATAGCAGACTAATAGTGAACTAAATAATAAGACAATGTTCTACAATCCTATACCATATATTAAGTTAAATATTCTCCAATTTGTTTATAATGGACCAATTAAAAAGTTCCAGAATTATTATTTACTCAGTGATAATCTATGCAATAGGCTAATCAATTTGAAGCAAATTAATATGCATTTTCATTTAATGGGGGGAAGTATATGACTCGTGTTTTGTGTTTTTATGAACTGGACATACTACGATGCGAATGTGTGTCCATTACAAAAAAGACACTGGATATAAATTACACCCATAAAAAAAATAAAGCTATTTGCAATTTTGCATATATATGTATACACATCAAATAAACATTTGAGTGTTCAAATAATGCATACATTAATGGAGATTGGTTGCTTATCTCCAAAATTTACATCCATAAATATAATATACTATGCCAAACTGATCCAAAAAAATTATTGAAAGTCAAGTAGATCTTGTCTAAAAACATGGTAATTTTCGAATCCTGTCTCATTTCGTACTTATAGAGAAACATATCGATCAAAAACTAAACAAAAATAAAACTCCAAATCCTTATCCTCGCAAAAAAACTACCATTATTATTATTATTCAATGATTTGATGTGGCAGCGAACACAATGAAAATTCGAGGAAACAGTGACACATGAACTCCGTGTCAATCAAAGACAAACCCGTAAAACAAAGAAAATTGTTGGACCACAATAGTTTTCAACATTTCTTACCATGATTGTGATGCTGTAAATTATAATTGGTAAAGAAAAAATAGTAGATTTGTGTGTATGTAAGTGATAGTTAATTACTTACAGTCTATCATGTCTTAGTCGTAACAAGAGTAGAATAATTAATGTTCCTAGATCTACTGAATGTCCATATTGGATCCGTTTATTTTGTTGAAATTAAAATTTTTTTGTTAAAAGTACTATAGATAAAGATAAAAGTTAACTGAAATAGTATAGTAAGACTTACGAATAGTACCAAAAAGTACAATAAAATCTATAAATAGTAATAAAAATAAGCTGGTAAAAATAATCTATGCGATGTGCACACTTAAAAAAAAAATAAAAAACAGAAAATCAATCCTTATCTACAAATCCATGATCCATGTTAGGGGCAAAATCGTCAGAAAAAAAAAAACAAGACCATTTGACTGTCAAAATGCCTATATAAACCTAGTCACTAGCTCACTCACTTCCCATGTCCATGCTTCACTCTCCAACGTTAAAATCTAGCTAAGATGGGCAGTGTGGTTTTGTTTTTAACGTTAACATTGCTCGCCGTTAGTTCTTCCACCGTTAAGTCCTGCCCGCCGTCAGACCGGGCAGCACTGTTAGCTTTCAAAGCTGCCCTCCACGAGCCTTATCTGGGCATCTTCAATTCATGGACGGGTAGCGACTGTTGCCACAACTGGTACGGCGTTAGTTGCGACTCGGAAACCCATCGGGTCGCAGATATAAGCCTCCGTGGAGAGTCCGAAGACCCAATTTTCGAACGGGCTCACCGAACCGGGTACATGACCGGGTATATCTCACCCGCTATTTGCAAGCTCACGCGCCTCTCTTCTTTTACTGTCGCTGACTGGAAGGGAATTTCGGGCGAGATTCCGGATTGTATTACGTCGCTTCCTTTTCTCCGAATCTTGGATCTTATCGGAAACAAGATTTCGGGCGATATTCCGGCCGATATCGGGAGGCTGACGAGGCTCACTGTTCTCAACGTGGCCGATAATCTTATCTCCGGGACAATCCCACCTTCTCTAACGAATATCTCCAGCTTGATGCACTTGGATCTCCGAAACAACAAACTTTGGGGCGAGATACCCCGAAATTTCGGCCGACTCAGGATGCTGAGCCGGGCTTTACTGAGCCGAAACCAGCTCTCCGGTCAAATCCCAAGTTCCATTTCGAAAATTTACCGTCTTGCAGATCTGGATCTCTCTCTGAATTCACTTTCCGGTCCGATACCGGACTCGCTCGGTCGAATGTCGGTTCTCGGAAATTTGAACCTGGATGGCAATAAAATTTCGGGTACCATACCGGCGAGTTTGCTCAACTCGAGGATAAGCAACTTAAACTTGAGCAAAAATGCGATCCAGGGTCAAATACCGGACGTTTTCGGACCGAGATCGTACTTTACCGCGCTGGATTTAGCGTATAATAATTTGAAGGGTCCGATACCGAAATCGATAATATCGGCTTCGTATGTCGGGCACTTGGATTTGAGCCATAACCACCTTTGTGGCCCAATACCTGCTGGGTCGCCGTTCAATCACCTCGAAGCGTCGTCGTTTGTTTATAATGATTGTCTTTGTGGGAAGCCATTAAAAGCTTGCTAGAAGAAAAAAAAAAAAAAAGAAGTGTTTCGGCCGAGATAGGATGAGTTTATCAGTGTCGGTAAAACCGAAATATCGTGATTTGTTTGTATTATGTAAGAGTAAAATTGATACTCCTATATATTATGTTTTTAATTTGTTGATTATAGTTTGTGTTTAACCATATATATATATATATATATGTTACATTGAGTAATGAAAAATTTAAGGTTTCAAATTTCAGGCACGTAATTTGCATGGATGGAATTATGGTGTGAGGGCCAGCAAGTTATTTACAATTGTGGACAAAATTAATGTCAAATTCTTACTGGTCACGGACTTACGTGTACATGGTGACTTTCATATTGATGTGACCAAAAATAATGATGATGAATTATGACTCTGAAATGAGATTTAAGAATTTTGGTTTTAAGCTAAAAGTTAAGACACTATTGGTTTGGACTTTGTAGTTTGACGGTGAAAAGCAACCATGACAATTGTGGGAAAAATTAGAACAATTTGATGAAATATGTGTGACATTGAAATCGTGAAGTTATTTCGGGCTTCATTGTCATTGCGGTATTGGTATAATCAATGTCACCGTCGGCATGGTCCTTTTCGACAATTGAAGGTGCACTTGTCGTTTTGATTATATTCATTGCATTTATATCTATACATTCTTGTTCTGACTTCTGATTAGCATATAATTGAAGCCCTCGATACTAGATGGTGATAACTAATAAGTATTAGCATCATGTGAATGATCTCTTTTTTTCTTTTTTTCTTTTGGTTAAAAGAAAATTTTATTAAAACACAAAAGCTACAAAGCCATATTATGTATAGTTCTCGCACAGCACCTTACATAATACACATCAGCAGCATTAGAGTTAACAAAAGAAGAAATTTCAGTCATTGGGGGATTGTTCATATGAATGATCTCTAGTTAGAACAAGTAAAATTTTTTTTTTTGACACTTCATTCAAATGGAAGAGAGTTTATTTAAGTAGCAAAAGAAATCATTTAAGTAGCTTAGACATTTTCAAAATTAAATGAAACCTCATTTTTCCTGAATTTTATTTTTCAAAAATATTTGTAAAAATTATAAAACATAATTTTGTCATATATATATATATATATATTTTTTTTTTTATAAAAATTTTGTCATATATTAAAACAATTATGATAAGAAATTTTTTTTAAATGAGATATGACTTGGGTCCAATGTGACGGTGCATTGGATTCCATACAATGCAAACACAGTCACATGTTTACATAGACTTATGTTTGCATAGTGTTAAGTCTAGTGTACTAAAGCATTGTGCCTTAGCATAGTGTTGAGCCTTGTGTACTAGAGCATTAGGCCCTAGTCTGATAGTGGCTTACAAGTCCGATGAATCACCTAATTAAGGTGGAAAAAAGGCTTTTAGGAATTAAGGGTGAGCTGGCACATGATGATAATCATCATTGTAAGAGAAAATCCTATTGAAAAGCTCTTTTTGTGCAAGTTGTGCAGAGACAAAACACATGGGTGTGGGGATTTGGTAGCAGCTTCTCACTGTTAATTTAAATAACGAAAGACAACACACGTGAATGTACGTTTTACAATAAAAAGGGAAAGGGGTCCAACGGTGGAATGAAGAGCATTGCCACGTGCGGAAGACAGCCCATGTATAATGTATGAATATGATTAAAGTTTGGTAGCTGAAAGCAAACTGTAACACATTACACGGACATCCATTTAATACCATGATGTGATAAACAGAACAAACACATTACACGAGCATCCATTTAATACGATGTGATTGTCTTAAAGAGATTGCCTAACGATTTTAAGAGTACACGAGTAGTTCAAACTTCAAATAGCACATCATTCTATTGCATATCTATGGTGGATTGTGAAACCGTAATTTCAAGAACTATGGGTTCTAATAAATGTTCTTTTTGTCGATTAAAAGTAAGGGTGTCAAATATGTGAGTTTGAGATGAGCATAATTGAGTTGGGTATATAAAATTCATTTACCTCTTAAAATCCATTTAACTAATTGTTTTTAACTCAAATCCAATACAATTCAATTATTATGGGTAAACCTCAACTCACCTAATAACTCAATTATCAAAATTACCAAAATGCCATTAAAGTGAAAACCCAACACTTTCATTTCATTCATTTTCCCTCTCTAACTTCCTCGAGAAGATTCCTTTCTCTGGTGCTTCCCTCTCTCTCTCTAGAGTCTACTGGTTTGTTTGCGTACTTGGCTTCGCTGAACAAAAGGGCAAAAGAGCCGTTGATCTCTCTGGCAGTTCAATCTCATCCAAGAAAGTTGAAGACAATTACAAGCAATACTGGTCCTTCTTCCGCCGCCCAAAAGAGATTGAAATCGCTGAGAAAGTCCCAGACTTTGTCGACACTTTCTACAACTTAGTCACCAACATTTACGAGTGGGGTTGGGGCCAGTCCTTCCTTTTCTCACCGTCGATCGTCGGAAAGTCCAACCGCGAGGCCACACGCATCCACGAAGAAATGACCGTCGATCTGATTGACATGAAGCCCAGAGATCGAGTCCTCGACGTTAGGTGCGGAGTCAATGGGCCCATGCTAACCATTGTGGCCCATTAGCGCGCGAAGGTCATGGGCATCCCAATCAACGATTACCAAGGGAATTGTGCCCATATTCACAACAAGAAAGCCAGGCTCGACTCACTCTACGAGGTTGTGTGCGGGAACTTCCTCAAGATGCCATTCTCAAACAACAGCTTCGACGGCGCATACTCGATTAAGGCCACATGCCACGTGTTGAAGCTCGAGGAGGTCTACACCGAGATCTTCAGGGTTTTGAAGCCCAGATCTATGTACGTGTCCAGTAAAGGGTCTCTATACTGTGTTTGTTGTGCCTCATTGTTCTCTGTGAGAGCTAGAGAGAGAAAGAGAGAGAGAGAGAGAGCAAGCGAGACAGAGAAAGAGTGGGAGAGCAAGCGAGAGAGAGGAGTGTTTGGAGGCTGAGAAAATGAAGGAAAATGAAAACCATGAAATACTGAAACGTTTGAGGGCTATTTTTATTTATTTATTTATTTTTTATGGGAAGGGCTGTGTTGAATTTGAGTATATTGTTTTTGGATTAAATGGGCCTCATTGGGTTTTAGTTAAAACTCAATAATCATTAGGTCTAATTGGGTTGATACCTAATTGGGTGGGTTAAGGTTCAATTAGAGTGGATATGTTTGGGTGAGTAAATGGGTTTGGGCTTAAAATCTCTCAGTCATCAATCCCTCAAATTATTGGGTTTCCAAGTTTCAACTATGGATGGGTATTAGAAAAAGAAAAAAGCTATGGATGATAAAATAATCCACACTTCAACCTTTATATCTGTGTCCACTTCAATATAGATATTGTTAAATCACAATTTGTGTCAAACTTCAAGGGCCAAAATGGTTATCCAGTTCTTAGATCATTATGCTATCAACAAAATTTTAATGACCAAAAAACACAAATGAAAGTTTGGCTGAAATTGTTCAATGAGGGATAATAATAAACTTTTTTTTTAATAAATTTATTGATATCAAAAAAAGGGGAACACCCTAGTACACAAGGAGTGTACGAGGGATCAAATAATCAAGAACAAAAATTACAAGAATCTAGGAAATAATAATAATAAACTTTTCATTTATGTTTTGGAACAATTTAGTCACATAACATGCATCTTATTAGGAATCACGAAATTCATACCAGAATGGTTACATAATAAAAAGTAAAAATGAATATCATACAAACAATGCTGCAGAATTAATAGATGCGATCAAGGGGCAATCTAGAAATGGACCAAAAATACAAAAATTGATTGGCTTACAATTCATTAAATCAACTCTCTGCTGCTCAAATCTTAATGTTTAGACAATCCAGAAACATATCCAAAATTCTAAGTAAAACAGATATAAAATAAATGAGTTACCAAAAAATTAGGCAACAATGTTACTGCTCAATCATCTCCTTCAATGACCTTCGTGCCCAATCCCTTCAAACCCTCTGGTGGAATCTCAGTGACAGTGACTAGTGAATACAGCTCCTCCTTGGCATCTTCTTCATCATTTCTTTTCCGGGCAATGCGAACACGAATCCTCCTAGGCACACTTCGGATCCCATGGCTCCATATTAGCTTGTTAAGCTTCACATCCACCCTGACATCTGTTGTTCCCATAGCCTTCTGGGCAAACTTCCTAATCTCCTTTATGGCCTTTGGAGCCTTCTTTTTGAATGTGCTACAAATAAAAATGACAAACACCCCCAGGGTTTTAATTTCTAAAGTAAAATTGCACTTTTAGGAAATCAGAAGAAACTAAAAATATAGATGAAGTAGTCAGAAATTTAAAATTTGCTGTCTCAAATCCTGATCAGACAGAAAGAACTTGATGGCTATGTATCATCCATATAATCCAAATTACAACACTAAAAATCAGGATTTTGAAACCACAGAAAGGTATTGAAAGGCCCTTAAATTACATCATAAACAGCACTTGATGTTACTGAATGTAAACCTAGCAATTCTTCCCTGTTGAACTCAGTTAGAATGAATATCATCAAAAGAAGTTGAGGTAAGTATCAAAACAAGGACTACCATTGATTGATACTTTAAACTTCCATTTCGCAAGCTAATCCATTCCAAGAACACAAGGACACTCCAAAATTTTATGATATCAGGTATCCCTTCCATGTAGATGGATTAAATGGATTCAGCTCATGATTTTGAAATGCATTGGGCAAATCATTCTGTCTACTCAGAGTACATTAGCATTTTCCCAACTCATTCTGTCTACTCAGAGTACATTAGCATTTTCCCAACTCATTCCTTTAATATACTTTAGCATTCCCCAATGGTTATTTGTTTCAAATGATTGTTGTGTAGTTGCCATCAGCCATTATAGGCACATGATAAAATTAAAAAAAAGATCCCATTTACTATGTACCTTAGAAAGTACAAAACCATCATCTAAAATGTCCATTATACAAAACTGTACGAGTCAACCAATTACAGCAATGTCCCCATTTACAACAATGGACTTGACTTTTACCTAAAGTTGTGCATAAAACATAATGGGTTCCTTCAACTTTAAAATGGCATCTAAACCTACACTAAATTCGAAAGAAAACATGTACCTATCTTCTCTAATAAGCAAGAAGTAACTAAATTATAAAATGCCACCAAAAAAGAACAAACACAAAGATAGCTACACAACAACCAATGTCTTAGCTATTAGTTTAAAAACATTGCAAAACAAAATCACAGAATACCAAACCAAAATCCAAAATTGCTTACAAAACATGTCCTTTGCTCAATTTTAGAGATCCAAACAAAACCCCAATCACTCATTTTCAGCTTAAAACCTAAGCCCAGTCGAAATTCTCCATTTTTTCAATTTTTTTTCCCATGGGTTCAAATGTGTTACAGATCTATGTATGTCATTCACGATAAATATGGAGGACAAAAAGGGAATTAAAAAAAAAAAAGTTTCCCAAACGAAATTCAAAGCGTGTACCATCCATGAAGGCGCTTGTGGAGATTGATAGTGTACTCTCGGCTGACGACCTCCTCTTTTCTTGTCTTTTCCACCATTGTTGCTGGTTCTGAAGCTTTTGCAGCTGAGACAAACCCTAAAACCCTAATTTGGTGAAACTGTAAACCCTAGCTGAGAACAGAGGCGTTGAAACGAAATATATATGTAGTGGTGGGCTTGTGGTCTAAAATGAATTAGGTGGGCTTTTACTAGGGAAAGGGCTCGGTGGGCCGATTAGTAATTTGCTCTTTTTAGACTACTATTGGGCTGGGCCTGGCCTGTAGTGACAATTTGGGGTGGCTATTTGTAATTTCATACTTATTGGGGCTGATTTGGCAAAAATAATGCACATGTGTCAATTTGGGGTGGATCTGGTTGGCAATTTGAGAAAGAAAAGGTATTTGTTTTGACAAGGCATGTTTAGTAGAGGAATTTGAGTAATGTTATTTCGGTGTTTTTGACATATGTGTAAGTAAAAAAGTGTGTAATATTGTTTAAAATATGAAAATGTGTGTTAGAACTTACCTTTCAAGCAGGGCCTATAACACGTTTGGAAAATGAATAATTTTACAAAAATTATCTTATTTTCTTATGTTTAGTAACAATTTTAAAATGAGTTGAAAAATTATTGTGGCAGGAAAAAAGCAAAACAATGACTTGGCATCAATTAATATGTTTGCTATTTACTATCACAATTAATTTCTTTAGAAATTAATTTTGACACTCCATTTCTAAAGATTTTTTTTTTATTCAAAAAAAAAAAAAATCTTTAGAAATGGAATGTCAAGTCTACCTTTAAATACGCACTACAAGATCATGAAGGACTTTGTCAAAACACCAGAGTGGGGTACTATCATTCTCATTAATATTCAACTTGGAAATTAGATTAAAAACAAGTTAAGTGCTTGTCCTCAGGTTTGGCCTGAGGAAGGTGCTGTAGAATAGATGAACTATATCTACCCTTTTCTTTTCTCTTTCTCTCTCTGATGTTCTATTTTGCCTTATATAATTAGCTTCAATGCATTTGGATGTTACACTTGCAGGGTTAGGATCACATTCCTTGGATCCTTATTCCATCGTATACATACCAGTATATTTTACACTAAAATCTTAACTGTGCTACAATTGTTCATGGTCACTTCCTCATCAATACGGTTAGAAAAGTAATTTTGTATTTAATACGAAAGAGATGACTTCTATGCCCTTCCTTCTTTCCTTTTTGGGTGGTTTAACTCTATACCCTTTATACCACTGATGCTCGTCCCTCCAAGGTCTGGAGTATGTCCTCAAAATCCTCACCAAATGAGTTATCCTAACCTCTTTTCAAGTCTTGAGATCTTCGTCCTAAATCATTTTATGAATTTTAAATCATTTTATGGACTTTAACTCCTCGAAAATAACCTTGGCCACTTGTTTAACTATTTTGAATCTTTGCCCCCCACAATTATCTTTTAACTTTCTTTCCTTTATTTAGTTTTATAGTTTTATGTCACTATTAAAAAACAACATCTTTGGAACAATTTGAATGATTTGGATGTTAGAGAGGAGACTCAACCATTAACAGCTGAGGAAAAGTTAGAACAAATTGATCTCCGTACCGAGATTGAAAAGTTCACTCTTTTAGAAGAGGTTAGTTGGAGGCAAAAGTCTCGGGTACTGCATTTGAGGGAGGGGGATGCTAATACTAAATTTTTCCATAGAATGACTACTTCTCATAGAAGAAATAATGGTATTGAGAGCCTTATGGTTGATGGAATCTTGTCTTCAGATCAAGGAATGATTGTTGATTGTATTACTCAATTCTTTATGAAATTATAATATGAGGAGCAAGGTGATAGACCGTTTCCAGAAGTCTTAGCATTTCCTAGGATTTTTGGAGATAATGCAGATTGGCTAGATAAACTCTTTGATGAGGCAGAAATTTTTGAGGTCATACAGAATTTTAATGGTGACAAATTGCCTGGACCAGATGGGTTTCCAATGGCTTTTTTCCAAGCTTGTTGAGGTATTCTCAAAACAGATCTTATAGTTGTTTTTCATCTTTTTTTTTTTTTTGCTAAAGGTCAGTTTGAGACGAGTTTGAATGCAACTTTTATCACCCTTATACCTAAAAAAAAAAAAAATGAAGCAATTGAAGTTAAGGATTTTCGCCCCATTAGTCTTATTGGGGGGGGGGGGGTTTATAAAATCATTGCTAAGGTCTTAGCCAACAAACTTCGCACAGTCATAGAAGATATAATTTCAGCTTCACAAAATGCTTTTGTGAGGAATCGACAGATTCTTGACCTTGTACTTATTGCTAATGAATGTCTTGATAGTAGATTAAAAACTAGGTTGCCAAGGCTGCTTTGTAAATTAGATGTTGAGAAAGCCTTTGATCATGTGAATTGGGGATTTCTTATGCAGTTACTAGAAAAGGGTGGGTTCTCTGCTAAATGGCGACAATGGATATTCTTTTGCACATCTACAGTTCGTTTCTCTACTCTGATAAATGGCTCTTCTTGTGGGTTTTTTGAGAGTCCAAGGGGTTGAGACAATGTGACCCATTGTCCCCTTTTCTGTTTATATTGGTTATGGAAGCCCTTGGAAGAATGTTGGATAAAGCTGTCCATGATGGTCACATGTCAGGCTTTTGTGTGGGTCGTGAAGAAGGAATATCATTGGCGGTGTCTCATCTTCTCTTTACGGATGACACTTTGATTTTTTGTGGTGCTAATTTAGATCAGGTTCTATTTCTTCGTATGATACTTATTTGGTTTGAGGCTGTCTCTGGTCTAAAGATAAATTTGGGTAAATCAGAGTTGATTCTTATAGGTATGGTGGATAATTTGGATTTATTGTTGATTGTACTTAGCTGTAAACAAGGTACTCTTCCAATGAAGTATTTGGGTCTTCCTTTGGGTGCTAAATTCAAGGATAAGGCAATATGGAACCCAATTCTGGAAAAGATAGAATGGAGATTAGCAGAATGGAAAACGTTTGTACTTATCAAAGAGAGGTAGAGTCACTTTAATTAAAAGCACTTTATCTAATTTACCCACTTATTTCCTATCTCTATTTCCTATTCCTGCAACTGTGGCTAATCGAATTGAGAAACTTCAGAGAAATTTCTTATAGGGTGCATTAAAGATGAACCAAAATTCCATTTGGTTAAATGGGCTACTGTTTGTAGCCCCATTGCATTGGGTGGCTTGGGGATAAGGAAGGTAAGACTTTTTAATGAAACTTTGCTTAGGAAGTGGCTATGGAGATTTGGGATGGAGAGGGATGCCCTTCAGAGGGAAGTGATAGAGGTGAAATATGGCAGTGAATGGGGTGACTAGTGTACTAGGCTTATTAATGGTCCATATGGTGTTGACTTGTGGAAATATATTAGTCAGAGATGACCTTCTTTTTCTCGCCACATTCTATATGATATTGGGGATGGGTCTAAGGTGAAATTTTAGCAAGACCATTGGTGTGGTAAGACTTCTCTAGTAGTCAGTTATCCTGAATTGTTTAGAGTTTACTGAGATAAGGAGGCTAGTGTGGCTGAGCTTATGAAACTTAATAATGGAGTCCTTTTTTGGGATGTGAGTTTCTTTAGGGGTGTGCATGCTCGAGAATTAGAGGCATTGGTTGGTTTCATAGATACCATTTATGGTGCTTCGGTGAAAGGGTTTGACGAGGATAAGATGTGTTGAAAACTTGATAGAAAGAAGGACTTCTTGGTTAAAGACTATTATAGTCTCTTAATGGGCTCTAATGACTATTACTTTCCTTGAAAAAGTATTTGGAAATAGAAAATTCTTTCCCAAGTAGCTTTCTTTGTTTGGATTGCTGATTTGGAGAAGTGCTTAATGATTGACAATTTACGAAAAAGGAGAGTTTAGATATTAAATTGGTGCTACATGTGCAAATGTAATGATGAATCGATTGATCATCTTTTTCTTCATTGTCCGATTGCAAGGGATATGTAGGCTATGGTGTTCGGATTGTTTGGAGTGAACTGGGTTATGCTGTAGTCTATAGTGGGGCTTTTAGCATGTTTGCAAGGCAGATTTGATTGTCATCCAAATGGGTATATAGAGTTGATTATTCCCCACTTCTTATTATAGTGTCTTTGGAGAGAGAGAAATAGTAGGTGCTTTAAAGATAAGGAGAATTCAATTTTAGACTTGAAGCTATTTTTCTTTAGAACTTTAATGAATTGATTGACTGCTTTGCAGAAGCAATCATTTTCATATTTTCTTGATTTCTTATATTCTTGTAATTTTTGTTCTTGGTTGTTTCACCCCTTATACACTCTTTGTGTACTAAAGTGATATCAATAAACTTATTACTTATCAAAAAAAAGTTTTATGTAAGGTAGAATTATTTTTCAACAATTTTAGCAAAAAAACAACTCGATTTCATGCTAAGTTAAGAGATAGTTTTATTTGATATTTTTTTTATCCTACCAAATATTAGAAAATGCATAAACTTTTCCAATGAAACAATACGTGGATGTAAGCAGCAATATTATTATTACTAGCCGTAGACCCACGCTATGCGTGGGAATATTATTAATGATCATTTGTAATTAAACTTATTTAGAAGTAAAAATTTTGTAATAAAAGTTCTTTAAGGAACATTTTGTGAATTGCCAAAAGAAATTTCTTACGGCATAAGTTAATCAACTACCATTACTAAAAAAAAATAATCAAAGAAATATAACACAACTTATCAAATTATTCAAACAAAATTTTGTCAAGAAATCATTCGAATCAGCCATCAAATAGTATACCCTAGAAACTTTATAATTAAATATAGTGTAGAGTAAACATAGATTTTACAAAAATTAAATAATGAATTCAAATTGAGATGATAAAAATAATAATAAAAAAAAGAAGTTGAAAAATGAAAAGAAGAGTCATGGTGTAAATTTTTGTACTATTGAATATTACTCTCATACTTGTGGACTATATATATAAATATATATAAGAATGTAACTATTATAAGAATGATTATTGTGATTTATTGATACTATTAATAGTAATAAATTAAAACCTAAAACATTTTTTCCTCTGATATAATGGAGAAGACAATTTGTTGTCATTTAATTTAATTAAAACAATAAAGAATATACTCATATAATCATACATTTGTATTATTACCCAGGCAAACAAAGAGTCATTCTTAAAATATTTGATGACTTCTATATCCAATGAACCATTTTAGATAAGACTTTGATTATTATTATTATTTTAATGCATTAGAGTCACAAAATATTTAGGTAGTTTATTCAAATATGATGTGGATAATAAAAATAAATACGCTACGTGAATTAGAGAACAACATGATTATATCCGCTAAGTGTGAAGACATAGAATTGGACAAAGAAACTCCTAGTCTTAGCCCCTAACAACTTTTTAGTACTCTTCATATTATTCGGAGGCACATCAACCATCGCTCTTTTAGTCTACATTTAGGGAGCATTTGGTTTGCTGTGATGTTACATTACACCATAATATTACATTATTATAATCTTACATTAATTTAATCTCAATACAAGAATATAATGTTACATTGTTTAGGAAGGCAATGAAATTAAGGTGATGTAATATATATTTTTAATTTTAGATTATGATAATGTTAGAAAAAAAAAAAAAACTAAAAAACTTTAATATCACATCAAGGACACATCACAAGGAACCAAACGCCCTTTTGCGTGTTGATAAACCAATACTTCATCACAAAATCATGTTGAGGGTAATGAGGACTATGATGGGGGCATTGGAGGAGTCATATCATATTGAGGATAATGAGGACTATAATATAATGGGGCATTGGGGGGACAAACGCGACAATTCTCAAGAAGGATCAGTGATGTTGTTGAGAGTGCAAGTAATTCTCGCAACATATTTGATCTGAGGGATCTATGGAATCAGGTATAGAACTCTTTATGGCTATTGGCATCTAGAGATGTGGATCGAAAATAACTCTCTTCATGAATGCCAGAAGAAGTATTACATTAAATTTAGAGAGAGCAGCAGATTATGGCCATTGTATAAGACGTAGTTTTTCATTTTATGGGAATTATTTTCCTTTTTTTTTTCTTGATCCCTTCTATGAATATATTTTTATTTATTGGCATATTTGAAATTAAAATGCATTTTATATGTATTTGAGTATTAATTTCTACAAGTCAAAGCAATTACCATGCATACATGCACATATCTAGCTAATGCAAAATCCTGGGACCATCCATTTGGAGCCTTAGCCAATTGACTAAGTGGCCCAGTGGGAGAATCAACCATGTTCAACATGAATAGTTCACAAAATATCACAAAGATCGGCAAAGTAATTAGGGATGATCAAGCAACAGCAATTTGACATTTAAAGTTAGAAGGTAAGACATTTAAAGTTAGAAGGTAACTTTCTGAGGACATTTAGAATACAAGAGACTTTTTAAGTAAACCAGGAAAATAAATGCCATTTTGAAAAGAGACTATACTTGGATAATCCATCCTTTAAAAAAAAAAAAAAAAAACTAATTCATTAATTTCAACACCAACTAATATTAACATGATCACTGACAATATCATCTAGCTTGTTACAGCAACAGAAGCCTAAAGTAATGATTAATGAAGGATACATATTCATGTGAGCAAAAGCTTAAAGTAATGAGTAATATGAAGGATACATATTCATTTGAAAGGGGTTGGTCAAAACTTATTGCTTACAGTCGCTTGTGATTCACTGCTATCCATATGTAAATGTGAAGAGTAACCGATTGCATTTGGATTCTCCAATGAGGACATGAACTTGTGAAGCCGATCATTTAGACCATCTTGGACTACTTGAGGCATAGCAGTTCTATCCTTTTGAGAGCTTTAACTGCAGAGCTCCCTACAAGACTAATTTGTGCAGAATTTTATAGGGACAGTGACAACTGAATAGGTATGAACTGGTTGAGTTCAATGAGGAGAGGAAGAGGCAAGAAAGAGGGAAATAGAGAGTCTCAGGCATTTAAGAAATTATATGGGAAGTTGAAAACAATGGAGATAAAAAGTCATGGGTGTTATGGAAGCTGAAGTGGGAATTTATAAAACACTAATAGAAAAATAATGAAAATAAAAAGAGAAATAGAGAGTCTCAGGCATTTAAGAAATTATATGGTAAGTTGAAAACAATGGAGATAAAGAGTCATGGGTGTTATGAAAGCTGAAGTGAGAATTTATAAAACACTAATAGAAAATAATGAAAATAAATTTTTTTTTATTAATAAAAATAATGACGTAGTTGCTAATGTGACGCAACAGGGTCGTAACAACATTAAATGCTAAGTTTCGGCTTTTAGATATATATAAATATAAATTATTATTTTGGTGAGAAAATGTAAGCAGCAATGTTAAGCACTCTGTTTTTGCATTCGATTGAACTTTGAGCTTTCGTATACTCCCCGTACAGCGTATACTTAAGGAAAAATCATCACAATTATCAAAGAACCATACATGTACTAAATTTATTATCTGCAATCGCAATAGTTTATTCTAATTATTATGGTACAGAGGGACCAAAATCACAATTTAGCCAGAAATCTCAATGGCCTTGACATCAGGCTTCTTCGCCTCCGCCTTAGGGACTGTCACAGTGAGGACACCATTCTCCATTGCAGCCTTGATCTGATCCATCTTAGCATTCTCAGGAAGCCTAAACCTCCTCAAGAACTTGCCACTACTACGCTCCACTCTATGCCACGTGTCTTTCTTCTCTTCCTTCTCCACTTTCCTCTCTCCGCTTATTTGGAGCACTCTATCATCTTCAACTTCAACCTTCACTTCCTCTTTGTTGAGCCCAGGAAGATCAGCTTTGAACACATGGGCTTCTGGGGTCTCCTTCCAATCCACACGGGTGTTAACCAAAGCAGAAGTTTCTCTTGCAAACTGAGGTTCAGATGAGAATGGGAAATCCTTAAATGGGTCCCAAATCTCGACCGAGAATGGGTCCAATATGTTGCTTCGGAGGCTACCAAAGAAGCTTGGAATCAGAGACATCTTAATTAAGAGCTCTAGTACAAAGAAAACCTTTGAAGTGGTTGTTTGTTGGAAAAGCTTACAATGACAGTTGCTAATTCTGACTGGTTTGGGAAGAAAGAGTGCGGTAGCGAATTTATAGGTTCGTGGGGATTCTTCAGGTATTTTCTAGGGAGTTGTGGTCGTTGTGTGTCTTTTTCCTTTCTGCTTAATGAATTTTCTGGCTGTTTCCTGATTATTTTTCGACGAACTCTCTAGCATCTTGGTGAACCTTCTTTGGACTTGGTCCACAGCCACTGATTCCTGTATTGGGCCTATCCACAATTGCATTTGCACAAATTTGGCAACACATTTTCATCCCAACCAAGATTTAACAAAAAAGGAAATCCTTTGTATTAAATTATTATTAGTTTATGGTCGAAGATATTTGAATTCTGATTTTGCTTCTAAAGGAGAGGAAAAAAAAAAAAAAAAAATCACTGATATAAGACTCTTCAAGTGTGTATTAACATTCAAGTGCACATAATGTGTGTGTGAATATCTAATTATGTTAGGCAGTCATGAAAAAATCAAATTAATTCTAGTAAATTTTTCGAAGCATTAAAATTCAAATTAGCATAATATATATGGGTCATTTTGAAAATAAATGCAATTCATTGTAAACATGTTATTTATTGATTGGATAATTTGATAGTTACAACAATAAGGAATGCTATACCAAAGAGTCACAAGGCTCTTAAAAAAAAGGGTGTTTATTAAAACTTTAAATTAAAGAAACAAAAAATTTCAAAACCTTTTTACAATTATTGATATGATATGTTATTGAGATTCTTACATAGTAAAAGTGATGTCGGCAATGAGTTAATATGAACGTGATGTTATCTATAATGAAAACTTGATATCTTAATGCTAACATGTTATATAAAAAATTGTGAAAAATTGTCTCCAACATTGTTTTTATTAAAATTTGAGGAGAAACTAATAAGAAATGGAGAAGAAAAAAAAAATCATAATTGGAATGATAATGTAAAGGACATGACATAAAATTATATCATCTCCATAATTTTCTTTAAGGAATCTATTATTTATATTAATAAAGAATAAATTATTGCAAAATTGCAGTAAGGTAATGTATTAGATAATTATTAATTACAGTGCACATTAGTAGGGTTGTAAATAAGTCATGCCGAATATTAAAAGTTTAGGTTTGCTTAATTTAATTTAATTTTCAATCAGGAAGCAAGTCCAGACACATCATCAAGCTATAATATATATCTAAACTTGGTTTATTTTCTTGTTAAAGAATTTCAAGCTTGTTCACAACAAGCTATTTAATTAAATTTTTTTCCCTGCATATAATAAGAACAACAATTAGAATTTCTTACCGCCTTCACAATTTTATTCCAATAATTGATAACTTAATTATAGTTACGAATATATCATTTGAGTCAATCTATAATAAATATATCATTTGAATTTGACGATGACCATAAGGATGATGTGAAATTGATTTTAGAAGAAAAAAATATCCCATGAATTGCCAACGAAACCAAACTTTAGGGTGTAAAATCAAGTTTTTGAAACTTTGAAGTGTAAAATCCAATAAATCTCAAACTTTAGGGGTGTAACTTGTAATTTACCTTACTTATTATTATTTTCATGGAGATATCAAGCGAATTAATTAAAAATTTTTTGAGATAGTTTCAACTTATAAGGTTCACTTCTGATAGTAGTTTTTTTATCATCAAACCAAAACATTAATTGGTTTTTGGTGTTGGTGGTAATTGAATCCCAGATCTTTTATTCAATTATAGGAGAGTTTATCAGTTGAGTTAATTGGAACCAAGCAAGCAAGTTAACTAGTTAATCTTGAATGTTAAAATAAATATTATAATATTCACTTAAAATAAACATTGGTAAGTTGGACATCACTTTTATAATATATGGTGGACCTCCCACTCTCCCACCTAGATTGTTAAGCTTGAATATTAAAATAAACAGTATAAAATTCATCCCGAAAGCTCAACAATGGTGCCAGAAGAAAATTCCTCTTAGGCGCTTTTGCCACAAAGCTGATAGGATGATACTCGGTTAGTCCCTTTTCCATTACAAAGCTGGCAGCCTGATTAAAATTAACATCTGATGAGCCTGATTTGCAGCTGAGCTTGATGATTGCACTTGAATTGTTATTCACAGCATTATGCACAAAGCAATCCTTGTTGCTTTCAGACTCCAATGACACTGTCTCAGCCCTTCCATCCAATCCTGCAACCAACCGGAAAATGGAAGAGCCACCGCGAGCAGGCGGGGCTGCAACTGTAAGGTTGTTATTTATTCCTTGGTGTACTACAACCATTCCTGGCAAATCAAATGGTTCTAGCATTACTGACTTGCCAATAGCATCTTTGAGTGTTGAAAATTTTGGTGGAGGTGAGTCTGATAAGATGAGTCTGAAAGTGGCACCAACAGTGGAACTATTGCCAGGTGGAGGTAAAATTTTCATTGTAATTGAATGGTCTGAGTTTGTTAAGTTAGAAGGTAAGTTTCCAGACACTTGGGAGGAATTCGCTGAGGCATTTGCGAGAAAAATTACGTTTGCAGACTCTTGGATATAATGGTTTGGGTTGGTTAAGACAAAAGTTGAGTTTCCATACACTTGGGAAAAAGAAACCAGATAAGCATTGTAGGCGGCAGGGATTGGAGTTATCAAGTCTGAAATAGACTTTGCTGATCCAGTTTTGATGTTCCAGTCAGCCTCGGAATGACCCGCAAGCAGATAGGGGCCATAAAGTATTGCCTTAAGAGAAGCAAACTCAGGCCGGTCATCTGAAGTTTATTGGAAAGACTTAGTAAGCAATATATCATCCATAATAATTATGTTGCTAATCAGAAAAGTTTACAAGAGTTGAGGAAGAAAAAGGGTATGCTTGGGATCAGGATTTGCATAAATTGTTTAAGTGGACCATCCACAATGAAAATACCTTTAATATCTTCTGTTCTCAAACTAATGGGCAGCTCAAGTGTTAATTTGTCACCAGGTCCCCAGTTTCTAGTGACAGATAGGAAATTACCTGCATCATGAATGAAATAATCAAGAAAATGGTCATTTTCTGATAACCAAGACCCTTTTTTGCATTTTGATCTGTTCAATTTTTTGAAGATAAGGTAGCATATATATATGTAAATATAGGGAGAGAGAGAGAGAGAGAGAGAGAGAGATTTAAACCTGGAGCTGGTACAGTCAAACTCTCAGCATTTAGCAATGCCTTAGCATTGTTTGCAAATGTCCAAATTGGTATCCTCAAGTTCAAGGTAGAGGATTTGTGTGTCCCCTGCATGTCAGAATTAGTATCAAAACCAGTTATACCCTAACAGAAACCAAATAATGCTGTGAGCACTGGCACAAAGAACATTAAATTCTACACCAATGCCCCTTGCCACTCTTGTGCCCCAATAAGAAAAGTTCTTCTTGATGCTAGAATGGATCAACCTTGTATGATATGTCCCCTTTCTGCTTCTCTTTTCAGTATAGGAGAATATGAAATCTCCCTTTTTCTGCCTCAACTTAAATTTAATCCACTAATTTGTAACTGAATTATCCATTTGCAAATTGAATGATGCATTCTCAATAACCTGTGCCTCAATACCCTGAAGGCAGTACACATTGGCCTACTTGAGCATCTCTACAGTTCATTTTCTAATTTGTCACCTTCATACCTAATTAGTACTTTGATTCGGTAACCTGTGCCACAATATCCTGAAGGCAGTACATATTCACCTACTTGAGCATCTCTATAGTTCAATTTTTAATTAGTCACCTTCATACCTAACTAATTCTTTGAAACACAGCGTATGTTTTTCAGTCTCCACATTGTCACCCCGTGCTCTATATCAGATGGTTCAATTACTTTGTTATGCTCTCCTTTATTGTAAATACCTGTACTGTCATATGTGATCTTTGGGTTTTATTTAAGGATGAGTATTTGTACATTCACATGAGTTGCTTGAACATTGGTGTGTGTGGCTTGTGTGCGTGCACTTGCATGTGGACGTGAGAGAGAGAGAGAGAGAGAGAGAGAGAGAGAGTATGTGGTGCACTTGAATTAATTTGGAAAGCTGTGAACCTAATCATCTGCCATAGTTGGGGAAGTATGAAAGATTATTCCGAGGCTGCAGTTCTTTCACTTTGAAATCATTTAAGAGGAGTATCATACATAATATTTTGGAAGTAATGTCAGCATGTTGTGGAAAAAATGGGGAATTGAAGAAGGAAGTTTAACATTGTATAAAAAGAATTCAAATTGAATGGAAAGCCTGTTTTGCCACAAAGCAGCCTCTAAAAGCGGGAGCCCTTTTTCTTTGGAGAAAATAAGAAATTTGTTCGGGAAAGTAAGACCCCTAACCAGAAAAATTTAAAAACAAAGTGAAAAATGTTCTTTTGCTATTAAAATAGTCCAAGTTTCCTAGAACCATCACTAGATATGGCTTTAAGTGTTCCACTTCCACTAAGTTCAGCCTTATCAATAAAGGCTAAGTGTAACACAAAAGTATTTATGTAAAGGGTGAAGTGTGAATAGAAAACAGAGGACCTGTTTTAGTTTTGATATTTAACAATTTGTTCTTTCTTTCTTTCACTAAGTGATGTCAAGAGCAAAATATATTCAACAGTGATGTCTAGTTTAAGAAATAACTGTGACCAGTACCTCCATTGAAGAAAATGTGAATGTCACTCGAAGGTATGGCTTCGTGGAAAAAACAGGATCAACTTTCTGATTGACCACAATATTTCCTGATTTCCAATTAAGTGAGCTTGATATGTACTGGATAATGTAAAGAACAGGATCTTTTCCTTTCTCTTCAAAATATATTGAATCTCCTAACTTTGAGAATGATTCCATTGCTACAAAAGCAGCAAACAGAAAAAGTTACAACATCAAAGGAACTTAAAAGAGATATAACCGGAGATTGCTCAATTAGAACAATCATAATATGAAAAGGAAAATCATGAGATTCAACAAAATTAATATTTTGGTGATTTGAAGAAAGAATTTTGCGGTCTTTCATTTTCCTAAAGCTATATGAGCTAAAAATTGACAATCAAACCCAGACCTGTGCCATAGCAGCACCACATAGAGTCAAATGGTGTTCCCCATCCATGGTAGCTTTTGGCCTTGGAAGATCCACGACCTAGTGGGAGCATGTAAATCATCACTCCAGGATCTGTTCCTCTTTGTATGCTTAGAACACCATTTGTCAATGCACGCTCATAATAATCTGCATATGCCACTTCTTTGGTCCATGTAAACAGGTGGCGAGAGACCTACAAAAAGTCACCAATGCATGCCAATCTAAACAAAGAATTTTATCATCGCCCTAGAGATTTTGTTTTCTTCACAAAATATACCTTCAGCATGTTATAAGTTGTGCATGATTCTTCACTCTCGGTTTGTAGAATATCTCCCACTCGCATTGGGTCAGTCCTGTCCATATGTTAAAAAGATGCACATGAGGTTTCATATTCACACAGTGTAGCATATGGAGATTCAGGTAAGAGGAGATGAATCAAAATTTCAAATAATATCAATACCAATGTTCTAAGAATGATGTTCCTCCTGTTGCATAGCTGTGTGAAGAGTTAACAATGTCCATGAAGAACATACCTATTGCCTGGCACACCAATTTTGAATGACAATACAAATCTTTTGAGAAAAATCCATAAACATATTTAGTTTCCAATGAAGTGACCAAAACTAAGACATAATAGTGAAGGATCAAAATGTCTCAACAAGAAAGGTGAAAAGGCCAATTAAACAGGAAGCGCCACATGCATTAAAGCAGCAACCAAAATAAAAAGGGTGAATGGAGAGGTAAACAGTAGAAATTATAAAAGGCTCTGTCGAGTACTATGGTTGAGATTATTTATAACTTAGGTAAAGCAGTTTACCTTATAAAGTGGATCACCAGTGACTTCATACCGCATTTGAGATCCAATAACAATTGGGATATGTGTGTTGGCATGAAAGTCAGATAACTCATCAGCCTAAAAGTGAAAGAATGGATTTTCGTCAAATAATAGCAAGTTTGAAAATTAGAATCTAGAATAACAAATAAACTTGAATATGAATAAAGTCAGAAGAATGGCATTTGAACTTATAAGCATAGGAGATGTAGCTTCGAGAGAAGTATAAAATCTGTATGGTATTCTGAGAAAAGAAGAATGCATTCACTACTCAGTGATTCATCTATACAACAACTACCATCCTTTTGTATTTCTATTTTTGATGAGATAGTAAATATTACCACTTAGAATCCACATAAGCATAGAGACAGAAAATGGGACACAACAAATGCTACTGATGTGATTTATTATAGGACGTATTTTGCTATGCAAGTGAAATGAAAATCAGCCAGAATTAAACTGGATATTTTTTAACCTAAAGATCTTGTTCAGCTTGGGACTAAGGCTTGGTTGTTGTTGTTGTTGTTGCTTTTTAATTATTTATTTTTAGAAACATCATAATTGCACAATTGACAAGAACACAAGAAGAGGTCATCTCCCATTAAAACCTTTAAACAACACATTTCAGTTCACATCTTCACTTCCTTAAAGCCCTTGACTTCAAACCTTGGTTACAAAAATATCACTTCCTACTTCAATAAATAGTATTCTTTACAAAACATAGTTGGTTTTACTCTCACTTTCAAATGCTTTGAATGAAATTTCTTTTCAAAAGCTTCGATTTTCAAGATAGGAAATTAATGGATCCACAAGTGGAAACATGTATGCCTGAAGGGAACCAAAGTGTGCATGCACACACAAATGCAATCTGGAAGACTACTGATAGAGCTTATTATAAACAAACAGGTTATTTAATCCAGAAACCTTCTACAAAAAGGTGAAGCAATTGTATCATTAGAAGACAGTGCCACTCATATCTACTTTGAACCTAAAGGTAACTGTTTCAGAATTTTTTATATTTGCAGTGGAGACAGCATTCTCTAAGGTAAAGATGTCACAATTTATCGCTGGAAGTTTGTTAAATGACATAATGCTCCAAACTTAGCCAACAGAAAATAAGGATTACCTGTAATGCAAGTGGTCCTAGAAAGCAGGGTTTATCAAATAGATGAGCCAAAAATAAATGCTTTGGATCTTTCTGCGCATGAAAGGCTTATATTAGAACCAAAAGATCAGAATGACTTAAGTACTATGAAAGCTACAGAAACAACATGCCACCGGCAAGAAACTAATGGAAATCCAATCAAATAAAGAAAATTACAGTTTCCTTAATTCATATCATATTAGGCAAACTTCTGATAGAACTATGGAAACATTTCAAAATTTATTCTTTTCTTTAGTGGTTATTAGATAATGAAATAAGTTACTGAATATTGACTAGTGGAACACAAATAAGGTCATTTTCATTGAAGAAAACTTCTTGCAGGGTGCTGTCATACCATAAATATCCAAAGCACAAGTCCTGTAACAATTGCAAATTCAAATAATAACTAGGTAGACTGAAAATCTTTTAATTCTCCTGATACATATCTCAAGCAAATACAGAAATAATATCAAAAAATTAAATTTGAAGTATCTATTAGAGGAGCTAATACACAGATGAATTTACCTACCGTAATGGTATATAGCCTGTAAAGAACATCATTCATGCCACCAGATTCTGTATTAAGTGATAGATAGTGCCTTTCTAAACTGAACCGTGTTACCACATTCTGAACACGGTTGTAAAAATAGTCAACCATCCATGTCACCATTTTTAAAGCTTGATCATTATCAGCAAGTGTATGTTGATCAAGTAAGCCTGCCAAGATCTATCAAAGTAGAGAGGATTGAAAGCTAGTTGTAACTTTTTAAAGGCCAAATAATTAGTTTCCATCTTGTAAAGCAACAGAAGTGGATTCTACCTTGTGAATTGTGTAATAAGGAGCCCCCCATAGTGGTTTTATATCTTCAACACGATCAAAAAAGTCAGTTGGAAAAGCAGAAAGATATCCAGTGCCGATTTTCTCCTGGCAGGCAGATAGAGCAGACACTACTGCTGACATTCTGTGTCTAACAGTGTCATTGTGAGTGCTAGCCCACATTTGTGCTGTTGCACTCAAATAATGCCCTTCAAGATAACAAAAACTAGTTATTCATTGTAAACATTAAAGATTAAATGTAAGATATTACAATTTCTTTAAAAGAGGCATGTGGATCTTTTCATGCTAATCGACTGTACATTGGATCATATCTCTAGTTACCCTTTTTAAGCATCTGAATAATGTGAACCAATGTGCCAAATTTCATCCAATAAAGAAAAAAAAAGACTAATTAACTCTAGCTCAAACGGAACCTACCTTCAGGTAAGTACAAATGAAAGTTACTATCTTGGGTTCAAAGAACAAAAATAGAAGTAGAAATTTGTGACATGTATGGCGCAAAAGTCATCATAACAAGTTTAAAACCAACCTACAAAATGACCCCGAGCTTCATTATCTGGGGATTCCCACCCCCCATATGGCTTCCCAGGTGTTGGCAAACCGGCTATCTTCCTATAGCTCCAAACCAAACTATCCACATCCAACATCAATAGGTACTCCAAATTCGTTTGCTGTGCTTGCCAATGTATTGAGTTTGGATCCAATCTTACATCATGCAATGACATTTCCCTGAGCAAATCATTGGACACATTAAAAACAGGTCGTTTTTTCATTTTTTGATACATTATTTCCCAAGTCCGTTTATAGGCGGAATTGTCAGTTATTGTATAGTTGATATCAATCCTCTTGAAATTCGAGAGAGTGAATTGAAGTGTGTTTCTTGATTCATTAGTAAGAATGTTTGTGCATTCCTTGGCCATGGCATAACGACATAAACCAAGGACAGCAAAAATGACCAACGTTTTAAAGAACAAAAAGCCCTCCATATATCTTAAAATCCCAGAACGCAAAAGCCTTGAACATGCAAGAATTCAGTAGGAACAAAGATCAAAAACTGCTAAAACTGTATGAATTTCAGTTCAAATGAAAAGAATAAAAAGTAGTACATATATTGAAAACCCAGAACACAAAGCACCCAAATTTAGTAAAAGAAAGTGGAACATAATCTAAAACACCCAAATCCAAGTGCAAACTCAAACCCAAAAAAGAAAAAAAAGAAAGGAATCACAAGCAAAGCTTGAACAGTGGAAGGACAGAAGCACACGTGAGGCTCTATTTATACTCGAAATAAGTGACACACATTAGAAACATAAAACAACACATGTATAAAGATAGAAACCTTTTGTTAGACACGTAGGTCAACATGTGGAGTTATATCGTAAAGGATGGCAATCTATAGCTCCTTGTTATTTGAGTTGTTAGTAACATACAACGACTTAAACAATACACATTCCTATCATCCAAGTGGAAGGATGAAATTAGCATCGGAGAGGGAAAGATCAAAGATCCACCACACATTGAAGGGAACTTTTCCTGAATTAACAGTGTTCTTGTTATATAATGAGATATTATAACCAATTTAGTGATCATCTTAAGAATTGTGTATTATTTGGTTTTGAATTGACAATTTAATTTGGTATAAAACTATATAATATATATTTTTTTTTGAGAAACATATAATAGAGATTTTAGTGTATTTTTTTTGGTGATAAAAATTGTAGTGGTATTGGGCACAGGAGCCCATTATCTATGTATATATTAGGCTTGGGGCCTAATTCGAGAGCACAAAGTCGTTTGAGGAGGAGTAAACATTGTCAGGGAAGTCCGTGTTAGTAATTAAATGAAAAAATTAGTTTTGGTCATAAAGGCCCATGAGGGTGGTCCGAGGATGAATGCCTTTTCGGCTAACCACATCCGAGGTCTGAAAGGGTGGTCTGCTGTCTAGGAAAACGTTCCAGGAAATTCTGTTGATACGGATAAGCATTATAGAAACATAGGACAAGGGAGAGTCCTAAAATATCTAAAGAGAAGTTTGCTACCATTACATTGAATGCTCTGTAGCTAACTTTCTGACTGCATTAATGTGAAGAAGACCCTTAAACAGTGTTGCATTAGCTACCCCAATGCACAGAGGGCCTAAGAGGGTGTCCGATAGAACAGGTACTCAACTAGTGGTTTGGATGATCAACAAGTGGAGGGCTAAAATTGTCTAAAGAGAATTATATAATGGAAGAGACCCTCCATGGTAAATGGGATTGGAACCAAGAGAAAAACACTGTAGCAATCAAGAACTGAATTTGTAAATCAAACCTAAGAGTTATATATATGAACTGAGACTTTGCTGAGGATGATTTTCTTTAGCTTAAATCAGTCTATCTTCTTTTTCTTATTATCTAAATCCATTTTACTTGTCATCCAACTTATTAAACCCCAATTTTCCAACTCACTCCCTACAAATTCATTGTATTGGGCTTTTTGGGCTTAAGTTCATTCATAACTTGAGCTAGGGACCCAAATTGCGTCCTTACAAAAATATATACCTCCCTCTCTCTCTTATTTTTAATTCTTTTTTTTTTCTTATTAATTTCTCAACTTATTATTATATTTACTCGAACTTTTTTTTCTCTCATTTACCTTTTCATCTCTCCACTACTATTTACCTTAATATCACTTTTTTCTTTACCCTTTATCTTCCTTTATTTTTTTCTTTTTTAATTTCCTTCTCTCTCTCTCTCTCTCTCTCTCTCTCTCTCTCTCTCTCTCTCTCTCTCTCTCTCTCTCTCTCTCTCTCTCTCTCTCTCTCTCTCGGGATTTATTATATTTTTCTTACATCTCTACTTTAGGTTGATGAATTTTTGTATTATTTGAACTCTACTTTTTTATTTATTTTTTATATATTTTAGTTGCTATCTTTTTTTATTCTCTTTGATTTCATAAATGTTATCCTATTGCATTATAAAGATAGTATATAAGAATATAATGTTATTTTATTATATAACATGACTTAGATAATTTGGTGTTTATTACTATATATATATATATATATATTTTTTTTTTTTTTTACTTTTTTCTTCTCATATATATATATTTTAATAAATTTCTTATTATTCTCTCTCAAATTATTTCTTGAAAAAGTGATTATTCTCTTTCTCTTGATTTTTATTCTTTCTTTATATTGATGAATTATTGTGATTTTTTTAAAACTATATTTTGGGTTCATACATTTTGGTGTTATATTTTTTAGTTTCCTATCACAAGCATTCTCTCTCTCTCTCTCTCTCTCTCTCTCCAATAAATTATACATATTCAGTGTAATTGATATGAGTTTTGATTATTATGATAATCTCTTTTAAGAGAATGAATAATTTATTTAAATAAAAAATTATACATACATAAGTACATATATGTGTATCTTTATTTATTTTACTTAAATGTATAATTAACCTCATGCAATTCATTTAAAAGTAACGACATTAAAAAAAAAAAGAATAACCTCTCTAAAGATTACATTTGTATATTCATAGCATTTATGTTTAGAAATACTTTTACTTAAATTTAGCTGTACCGAAATGAATTGAAATGCTAGATTAATGTGGCTTAATAAAAGTGTAGAAATAATAAATACTATGCTTAAGTTTTTAGATATTATGAGTTTGAGATTTATATATATATATATATATATATTAATAAATTTGGATTAAAATTAGGTGCTTTCAACTCCAACATGTCTTCCTATGATGTAAGTGCACAAAAATAGATCGAAGTGGACCAAAATGAATTGAATAGACCGAATTGGACCAAATGGATAGTATATGACCGAATGAGAATGAATGGACTGAGTAGGATCGACGTGGATAGAATGGATCAGATGGGACCGAATAGGACTGAAGTGGGCTGAATAGGACCAATGTGGACTGAATTGGACCGAAGTGGACAGAATGGATCGAATAGAACCAAAGTAGACAAAATGGACTGAATAGGAACAAAATGAACTGAATGGACCGAATAGGACTAAAGTGGATAGAATGGACCAAATAGGACCAATTTTGATCGAATAGGAAGGACGAGATAGTACCAAAGAAGCCAGAATGGACCGAATAGGACCAAAGTGGATAGAACGGACTGAATAGAATGGAAGTGGATAGAATTGGAGCAATGTGGACCAAATAAGGCCAATGTAGACTGAATGGACCAAATTGGACCGAAGTAGACTGAATAGGACCGAATAAAAATTTTGTGGACAAAATGGACTAAATAGGACAGAATAGGACCAAAGAGGATAGAATGGACCGAATAGAACCAATGTGGACCAAATAAGACTTTTTGAATATTTATTATTTTTATTGCATTTTAGGGCTCATATTTCTAATTTCTAATGTCTATTTTAGTATTTTCTTTGTATTTTTTAACTCAAAACTAAAGATTTTAGCCCAAATATAATAAAATTTCATACTTTTCAACTTAAAAATTAAGGAAAAAAAAAGAATTTTTGAGCTATACTTAAAAAAAAACTACAAAAAGAATCAACTTAAAGCCAAATTAATCTAAAATGAAATGATGGGGACCAAATGGACCGAAGTAGGCCTAATTAGATCGAATAGAAATTGTTTAATTTTTAAGGAGAAAAATTATCTTCAAAACATTTTAGCGAAAAAATTATATATTATATTACAATACAAAATTATTATTTATTGTCACGCATTGCATGGGTATGCAACTAGCATACAAAAGAAGTGTCTTTTGGCCCAAGGAGTTACATTGTTGCTCGCATGTGACTCAAATTATTAAGTACTAGGCCCAAACCCACTCTTGGATTCATTGTACCATCATTATTATACATACATTTATTGTACTATGTTATACTATTATATTGCAACTAGTCGCTAACCCGTGCGATGCACGGGAAAATTCCAAAAATGAAATATTTATAAAACATCCTAAATAGATTCTTTTTAATAAAAATAAATAAAAAATTCAAAACCGATAGAACTCCAACACTTACACCTATTTATTACATAGTCTAGAAACTATCCTATAGTATATATGTCTACCTATTTCACAGAAAGTATGAATTTGTTTTAACACATGAAATTTCCTTCAAGCTTGGTTCCTGCAACCCAATTGATGCTAGCAACTGTGAGCAAGCTTCACAATTAAATCTCCGATCCTTAGTTCATGACAGGAGTGTAACACTCAATAGAACATGGCAGCCATCCATAATGTGTTTCCTTGGCAAGGAATTAATTTAATATGGACTATAATAGGAGAACTATGAATATCTTTAAAAATAGTGCTCAAACCTACATAATAGGTAGTTTTGAAAAAAGGCCAATGTCATGTCTAGTTTTGAGATGAGGAGAAACAGGAGCTGCAGTTGTTGGGCTCACTTATTATTTAAGCTTATATTTTTTAGCACATTAAAGTTTAAAATTTATTTTAGGCTAGTAAACAGTTAAAGTTATTTTGGTAATAAGTGGGGTAAGAATAAGTTGTTACCGGGGAAAAAAAGAAAAGATAAATGCTATGTCTACAATATTAACACTTTTATAACAAATCTCAAGTGTTAGGTTGTTATGTGTGGGTAAAAAAGTAATTTAAGTTGTAGATTCAAATTAGAACTAATAACAACTTACAATATGTGATTTGTTGTGAAAATATTGCAAAAATATTACAAATATAACACTTCAAAAAAAAAAAAAAAGGAGTGTTTTGATAGCAAACAAATCTGAACCATATCAAGTAAAATGCAATTGTCCACCGGAACTAATGAAAAAGTAAAATGAACATATAAATATAGTATATGTATTTTAGTGGGTTATTGATTTGTGGGATGGAGTAACCTAGTAGTGACATGAGACTATGTAATTTTTTTTTTTTTAAAAAAAGCAGTGGGTGGTGGCTATTAACCAATGGAAAAAATGAAGTCAATATTTGAAACTAATCTTATATATGTATAAAAGATGTAATAGGTAAAGAGAAGAAGAAAATTCATAGATGTGTTAAACTTTGTTTTCACTTTTGGACACTTGAATTGTGAACCATACACATGGTAGGACAGGACTTGAAGCAAATCAATAAACTATAGCTTGTAAGGAAGCATTATCTTGGACTTATAGATTCAAAAATGAAGAAGACAAAGAAGTAAAGAAGAAGAGGAAAGAAGAAGGAAAAGAATACCAAACTAATTATTATCTTGGTAAGTAAGTTCACACAAGAAACCTGAAGAGCATTTTTCTAAGATTATTTGGAGATTCCCGCCTTTATGCACTTCCATTAAAAATGAAAATATCACAGGGTAAGACCCAACCTAAATACTTAAACCAACCTCCATTTTTAGACCAATCTTTTTTTTTTAATCACCCTTTGTTTTTGCTTTTAACTTCCCTCTGCTTTTACTCTCTCACTTTGTGTTAAAAGCTTCCGCTGTCTATTTTAGCACTGCCTCGAATTCTCACTTACATGCTCTATATGCCTTTTTTATTTTTCTTTTACAATTCAAATTTTATGAACCCAAGAAAGACAACTTGAGGAACCTTATCTTTTGCACTATTTTATTCCCCTTAACTTTTATTCTCTCTGAAGCTGTCCGTTTCACTAAGCAATGACATATATTCAACCTCATAGAAATTCAAGCTCTGATTGGTGTCTTTGAAATAATTCCAGAAGTAGCAATATCTCTTGCATGAAATGTTTTGTCTTAATTCTCATTTCTCAAACAAATAATAGAAAGCCATTGGATTACACCCACCTAAAAATCACTTCAAATAACTGGTGGATAATATGAACATGCTACACTACCAAAAATAATATGAGGACTATTTTAGTAGAACATTTCATTTTATTTACAACTGACATTTAGAGATACTTGAAGAAATATTCTAGTTTTTGAACTGAAGAGTCTACACAACCAAAAGATAATATAAAATTATTCAAGCATACCAAAAGATAATATAAAAATATTTTAGCATAGCCTTTTCATTTTATTTATAATTGAGTGTTGGACATACTTGAAGAAACATTCCGGCTTTATTTACAATAGAATTTCCTAGCAAAGCAACTCATTCAACAATGGCCTATTTTTTTTTTTTTTTTGGTTATTTTCATTGGTTACACAAACTGTTCGGGCAACAGTGGAACTTCCCAACAAAGCAACTCATTAAACAATACACTGCAGAAAAGTAGAAGTAATTTGTTCTGACTAAGTGCAACTGTATCAAGCTTTGACCACATGCATATTTGTTTTATCTAGATAGACTGCTACCTCTACCTCCATAGTGGTAATAGCTCTGAATCTATCTATGACACCTGTGGACCAAGGAGGCACATGGCTAATGTACTTTGGTTATTTATTGTGTGTTACAAAAGAGAATATGAAAAATCATATCCCAAAAGGCATATGGGATACTATGGAAGGTGATGATGTGGCTCTTGCATCACAGCTAGTGGCAAGAGACAATGGTTTGAATGAAAGTTTACAGGTATAAATGTTGTATTGGGAAATTTTCTTCAGCTGCTACAATATTGACTGATTTTGCACTACATGATTGTCACACTATTTTTGGCTTATCCCTACCTAGAACTTCCCCACACGTTAACCAAACCAAATTGAACCAAATCAACAAATTAAGCTACAACCCAACTCAAGTTAATAAAACCAACATCAAGTTACTTAAAGTGGCTATACAATTAACTCTTATCAATAAACCATAATTAGTTCCAAAAAAGCTAGCTACCAAAGCAGGAAAATAGTGTGCAATAGATTTTTACATGCACAAAATTACTTTAATGCCTTTATAAATACATTATCATAAAAGTAAATATCTTTTGAGACATGGTACAGGCATTACAATCCAATCAAAGATGCTAAGCACCAAGCAAATATGGGAATCGATGAAATCCACATCAATTAATTTTCTAATGCCCGCAACCACCAAGCTCTCTAAACAACTTGGATATCCAACCAACCTTGTCACCTTCTGGACAACTTCAATTAGTAGTGCCACACTGAAAACTTAGTTTTCATAATCAATGAAGTTGCTCATTAAATGAGACTGAAATTGTGAGGGTAAGGGTAATTCCAAACTTACAAACCAATGTTGAATAGCCTAGTTGTTTTCATTGCAATTTCTAAAATAATTTGAATTATTTTTAACTGAGCTTCCTCTCCCTCCAATCACTTTTCAGGCATGTTGTTCTATCCTTCAGAGTTGGGTTTCCAAAAAGTTTACGACTAGATGGTAATAAGCCTAGTCATTGCTTTTGAAGCACTTATTGCTTATTTTTTTCTTATCTCCAAGCCTAATGTTGCATTGAATTGTGAAATTCCAAAAGAACTTCAAAATATGAGCCCCTGATGATGCAAAGTTTTTTTTTTTTTGGGTGAAAAGATGCATCAGATCACTTAAAACTTGATATGCTTCCCCTAATACCTACAAACATCATAAATAATGAATGAACTTGGACTTTTAAAAATAATCTCTTTGCGTGGTTTTAATATTGGGAACAATGTTATAAGAATGAAAAAAAAAAAAAGAAAAAAAAAGAAGAAGTAATAGATGATAGTGCAAGACACTTCGCATCAAGCATATGAACTTTTAATTCTACTTTAAATGACATCTAAATTTGTAAGCAACTTTTGGAGTTCCATTGAAGCAAATTTATTATAAATTATCTATGAAGACAGTTGGTTGGCCCGTTGAATAAAAATCTAACAAAAGCATTGTTATGCTAAGTAAATGTTAAATTCTCCAATTCACTCTATAATAATATTAAATCAATCACAAGAACCAATCAATACAGGGGAAGATATAAGATCAACTAAGTAGAGGATAGAGTGGGAACTTGTAGGTAGATCACTTTTGGAAATATAAAACCACAAAGAAAATTTCAAACAACAATGAGTAGCCCCTTTCTCATTAAAAAATAGTAATAAGTAATATACCAGTCAACATGAACTCAGTCATATACCAATCTTTGCTGAGTTATTGTTATCTATCAAATCATAAAAGAGGAAAAAAAAATTGAGAGGATCAAATCATAAAAGAAAAAAAAAAAAACATTTGAGAGGAAATTAACATGGTCAAAATTACACAGGTTGTGAACATATTTATCACCTCCATATTTGTTCCTTCTTTTAATCAGTCATAGAGAAAAGCAATCTGATTTCTTTTCTCCACCATGCTTTCCTCTTCCAGCTTCAATTTTTTACCAAAAACAGATGCACTTCATCTGCCATGTACAATACCCAACAATAAGAAGAAAATTTTCACAGGATAAGACCCAATCAAAAAACTTAAAATAAACAAACCCAAAAGAGGTAGAGCTCCAATTATAAAACCCACCAATAAAAAATTCAACACCCTAAGAAAAACGATTGAGAAAGTAAAAGGAAAAAAAAATCAAGCAAAAGAACAAAGCACAAAAGAAACTGGGATTTAGACATACCTTAAGTCAATCATCCAAATTTTGTCAATATTTATATACTGTGAGGAAGGGAGACAAAGAGACTACTGTTAGAAGGGAGAGAGGCTGGCATGAAATAAGTGTGAAACCGTAGAACAGAAGGTGGGAAAGGGGAAGGAACTAAATGTGCGTGAGAAAGAGAAGGTGGGGAAGGGGAAGGATCAAAATATGAAACGGTGAAACTGGAACAGAATGTGGGAGAGGGGAATCTAAAACCGTACAACAAAAGGATAAGAGAAATAGAAAGTTGTAACCGTGAAAACAGGGTTTCAGAAAGGGTTTTAGTTGAAAGGGCTTTGGGTATGGGCTTTATGGTGGAATTAAATTAATAAGAAGTGGGCTTTAAGGTGGATATAGGGCTGGAAAATATTTTATATTTAATAGTATTTTAAAATTGTCAAAAACTATTTTAAAATCAATATAAAAAAGGATGGAAATGACATGGCTGCTGATGTGGCTCAATGTGAGCGCAGCAACATTAAATACTACGCTTTAGCTTTTAGTATTATATAGATTGTACTTCTGTGTACTCTATATATATTATTTATCATTGATCACTCATTCAATGATATCGTTTACAAATATTTTTATTGGTGGAAAAAATGAAAGAAAGAATAAAATAAAAAATTTTAAACTTTTTTTTTTGAGTAAATAGTAATATTTATTAGAACACATACGAAAATAGTAATTGTGGGGCCCGAGGGCCCAGAACCCCCGGCCCACCTTTAGGCTGGCCCAAGGCCCAAGCCGAGGAGGGCAATCATCCCAGATAGTCGGCCTAAGGGTTTTAGCTCTTCCCAGACCCGAGCCGAGGACACACCCCTCCTCGGCACACCTAGTCTAATCCAGATAGGGGGCAGACCCGGAATAGGTGGTCACATCCACACTTAACGAGTATGCCTGATCCTCTAGGCTACATTAATGATGACAAGACCCTTCACTGAGAAACCTTAGAGGCAGCAACCCCCAGTATGGTGAGGAACCTGTCTGATGGGACAAGTCCTGAACTAGTAGCCCGGATGGCCAACAGCTGTAAGGCTAGGATCAAGCTAAAGGGCGTATATAAGGCAAAGAACCCCCCTTGTGAAGGGGGGCCTCCTCGGACGCCAGCCGAGGAGCAACCCCAAGCGAAGAGCAATAGACGAAAAGTTCAAGGAAGACCGGCGAGGGACCGGCCGGAGCCAAACCCTTTGCCCCACTCTCTACAAATTCATTGTCGGGGCCCACCTCCGAAAAAGGAGCCCCTACAATTGGCGCCGTCTGTGGGAAGGGTTAGAGCACCGGCCGGCGGAACCGGCGGTCGTTCCAAAGTAGTTGTTATGCAAAGTTGGCGGTGCAAAAGAAAAAAAAAAGAAGAGAACAAGAGAAGAGTTGCAGTACGAAAGGAAAATTCAACAGCGAAATAAAGGAAAAGTTCTTTATTATTGTAGAAAAGATTACAAGTACAACAATCTTCATTATTTCATAAAAAAAAAAAGAGTTACAAATACAATCAGAGGCTCAGACAGGCATGTTTTACAAAAAATCCTACCAACTAATCCTACAATCAGAGGCCCAGGCGGACCGGTCTTGGAACTGGCCGGGCAAGAGGCTCGCAAAGAATTAATATCAGGAATGAGGGAAGTGTCAACCCGTGCTTTTATTGGCGTCAAGAGAATGGGAGAACTTGACAGTAAAAGCACGGGAAGGGGGGCTGGGGGCTGGCTCACCTTCAAACCAAAGCCTGAACAAAGTGAGGAGCCGACCCCGAGACCCCGGAACACCTTCCCTCGTGATGCTTCCTCGACCTTCTCCAAACTGCACGAGCACCGACCGTCGGAGACGGCAATGCTCGGGCACCAGCCGTGACGGGAGTTCGCATGCCTCCTTCGTCGGAGGTGCGCTTTGCGGAGGGACGTTAGGTACTTCAATGACGTCCCCCCTGGCCACCATACGAGGTCCTGCCAGTGTTACGCCTAAACTCTGCCGCGCCGGCAGCCCAGTGGGGGCTGCGGCCACGGCGGCCCTTAACTCTAGGCCTCCTAACTGCGGTTGCAACCCTGGTGGCGGTGTCAAAGGGGCTCAGGAAGGTGAAAGTGTATATTTCTGTTCGTGGTGGAGGATTCATGGAATGAGGAGAAACACTCCCCCCAAAACGCCTTTTATGGAGGGCGAAAACCAGTGGGAGTTGAGCCGCGCGGAATTCGAAGGGAGAATTGTCAAAGGGAATTAATTCCCACCCAATTCCAAGGGGATTGCCAGCTGCCTGATGCGTGTTAATTCACGAGGGCATTAATGGAGGCGCGTTACGGGCACCGAAGCGTCAAACATGGAGCGCGGAAGGCCAAGCGACGCCTCGTAAACCAGAAAGATGAGGAACACGAACCAGAAGCAAGATCAGCCCCACGTGCGAAGTCACAGTTCGACCCGAGGAAAAACAGCTCACAGGAAAAGACCCGTGGACGTCTTTACACCAAAAACAAAGTCCTCGGATCCGAGGACGAACTCCTATTGGAGGCAGCTGTGCAGTAGTGGTACGATGACTCTTGCTCCAGCAGCCTGCAAGGGGCTAAGGGGAGGGACTTCTACCTGACGTGAGACTGAGTTGCCCAAAGAGGTGAACACTGTGTCCTCATGCTCGGGGTCCACTTACAAACGATGGCAGCAATTGTACCTAGGACTTGCATGGTCCTCGGACTCAAGCTTACGGGGAGCTGGCCACTCGTACTGAAGGCAGCAACTGTACCTAGGTCTTGCATGGTCTACGGACTCAAGCCTATGGGGAGCTAGCCACTTACAAACGATGGCAGCAATTGTACCTAGGACTTGCATGGTCCTCGGACCCAAACCTACGGGGAGCTGGCCACTCGTACAAACGATGGCAGCAATTGTACCTAGGACTTGCATGGTCCTCGGACCCAAGCCTACGGGGAGCTGGCCACTTGTACTGAAGGCAGCAACTGTACCTAGGTCTTGCATGGTCTACGGACTCAAGCCTATGGGGAGCTAGCCACTTACAAACGATGGCAGCAATTGTACCTAGGACTTGCATGGTCCTCGGACCCAAGCCTACGGGGAGCTGGCCACTCGTACTGAAGGCAGCAACTGTACCTAGGTCTTGCATGGTCTACGGACTCAAGCCTATGGGGAGCTAGCCACTTACAAACGATGGCAGCAATTGTACCTAGGACTTGCATGGTCCTCGGACCCAAGCCTACGGGGAGCTGGCCACTCGTACTGAAGGCAGCAATTGTATCTAGGTCTTGCGTGGTCTACGGACTCAAGCCTATGGGGAGCTAGCTATTTACGACGGAGCCAAGGTACTGCTCGGTTCGAAGACCTATTCCTGTGGAGAAACTAACTACCTATTGAAGAGCCTAAGGGTCGATCCAGCCACTCAAGGAAGGACCAGCCGGCTGAAGGCCTTCCGGAACATAGGGGCCGAGGTTTGCAAAACCCTCCTCCCCGTCCGAGGAGACGTGCAGCAGGGTTTTGACGGGCTATTGTGGGGCCCGAGGGCCCAGAACCCCCGGCCCACCTTTAGGCTGGCCCAAGGCCCAAGCCGAGGAGGGCAATCATCCCAGATAGTCGGCCTAAGGGTTTTAGCTCTTCTTAGACCCGAGCCGAGGACACACCCCTCCTCGGCACACCTAGTCTAATCCAGGTAGGGGGCAGACCTGGAATAGGTGGTCACATCCACACTTAACGAGTATGCCTGATCCTCCAGGCTACATTAATGATGACAAGACCCTTCACTGAGAAACCTTGGAGGCAGCAACCCCCAGTATGGTGAGGAACCTGTCTGATGGGACAAGTCCTGAACCAGTAGCCCGGATGGCCAACAGCTGTAAGGCCAGGATCGAGCTAAATGGCGTATATAAGGCAAAGAACCCCCCTTGTGAAGGGGGGCCTCCTCGGACGCCAGTCGAGGAGCAACCCCAAGCGAAGAGCAATAGACGAAAAGTTCAAGGAAGACCGGCGAGGGACCGGCCGGAGCCAAACCCTTTGCCCCACTCTCTACAAATTCATTGTCGGGGGCCCACCTCCGAAAAAGGAGCCCCTACAGTAATATTTATGTTTTAAACTGGGTTCATAATACATTATATAATCAGAGTACAACTACAAAAGGGCCTAACTTTTGCAGTTGTAGGCTGAGGTTATAAACATCAGACACTAGACACATACAACCAATGTGGGATAAACATCCTTTTTTTTTTAGTAAACAGTAATACTTATTAGAACACACATGAAAATAGTAATATTAGTGTTTTAAATCGGGTTTATAATACATTACATAACCAAAGTACAACTATAAAAAGGCCTAATCTTTGTAGTTGTAGACTGTAGTTATAAACAGCAGACACTAGACACACACAACAAATGTGGGATAAACATTTTTTTTTTTTAATAAATAGTAATACTTATTAGAACACACACGAAAATAGTAATATTAGTATTTTAAACCGGGTTTATAATACATTACATAACCGGAGTACAACTACGAAAATTTTTAAACTTGTGTGGAAATCAATGCCCTAATGAAAATAATGAGCCAATGACATAGTTTATTGAGATGGTAAGTTGTGATTAATGCAATATCACTTTCAAATAAGCTAACTACTAGAACTGGTTTTATTGTGTACGAATAACAACATGATAATTTAGTAATTATGACAAAGATTGTAATAAGTTATGTGCCACTAGACATACTGGAGAATGTTTGTTGCTATGATTGTAAATTTATAATAATTCAATAATAAATTGGAGAACAAAGAATTGGTGATAGATAAAAGAGACAAATAAGGAAAGATACTTAGTTTTGATAAATTAAATATTGTCCCAAATTTTTTAGTTATTAAGAAATGATGAATTTATTCATTTAACATTTTATAAGTAAGGCAAACACATAGAATTATTAAAATTTTAAATAGGAAATAGAGCAAATATTTAATTAAAAAAATAGACAATTTACTATGATATCATGATAAATTATCGATTATTTCGAAAACTTAGAAAATTTTGAATTTAATAATTTAATAATAAATTTTAACGTGCTTTTAAGAGATGACCACGCTAGAGAGAGCGCATGAGATGTACCTGCATGATATTTACCTTAATTTATTCACAATCACAAGCCAAGTTAATCTGTATACCAAACGCATCAAAGTTATTTTCTCTTCATTCGTGTTACATTATTTTACAGGTCCAATACAGTACATGTAACTAGTCGAACTTGAAAAGGTAGCAAAAATAGCAAGGGAGCATATTGTAAAGGACCTCCCACTCTCCCACCAAACTAGTTAAGCTTGAATGTTAAAATAAACATTATAGAATTCATCCTTGAAGCTCATTAATGGTTGCAGAAGAAAATTCCTGTTAGCCCCTTTTGCCACAAAGCTGACAGGATGATACTCACTCAGTCCCTTTTCCATTCCAAAGCTAGCAGCCTGATTAAAATTGGCACCTGATAAGCGTGACTTGCAGCTGAGCCTCAAGATTGTACCTGTACGGTATTTCTCACCACTATTATGCACAAAGCAACCCTTGTAGCCTTCTGACTCCAATGATACTGTCCCAGGCCTTCCATCCAATCCTGCAACCACCCGGAAAACAGAAGAGCCACCGCGAACAGGAGGGGCAGCAACTTTAACTTGTTTATCTTTGCCTTCGGTCACTACAACCAGTCCTGGATAATCGAATGGTTCTAACATGACTGACTTGTTGATAGCATCTTTAAGTGTCAAAAACTTTGGAGGAGGTGAGTCAGTTAAGATGAGTCTGAAAGTGGCTCTGACAGCAGAAGTGTTGAAAGGTGGAGGTGTTTTTTCCATTGTAAGTGATTTTATTGAGTTGGTTAAGACAACACTTGAGTTAGCAGGCCCCTGAGAAAGTGAAACCAAATAAGCATTGTAGGCAGCAGGGATTGGAGTTATCCAGTCTGACAAAGACTTGGCTGGTCCAGTTTTGAGGTCCCAGTCACTAGTGGTGTGACCCGCAAGCAGATAGGGGCCATAAACTATGGCCTTAAGAGAAGCATATTCAGGCCGGTCATCTGAATTTTATTAGATAGAATTAGTGAGTAATATATCATCTGTAATATTTCTGTTGCTATTCAGAAAAATTTACAAAAGTTAAGGAAGAAAATGGTATGCTTGGGATCAGGATTTGCATAAATTGTTTAAGTGGACCATTCGCAATGAAAATACCTCTAATATCGTCTGTTCTCAAATTAATGGGCAGCTGAAGTGTTAATTTGTCACCAGGTCCCCATTTTCTAGTGACCGACAGGAAATTACCTGCATCATGAATGAAATAAGCAAGAAATGGTCACCCCCGCAAGGAACATTGCAATTTGTACACATGATAGAGTTGGAAAGGGTTTGATCATCATAATAAATAAAAGATTAAACAATAAAATGGCGACTGTAGAAATATGCCAAGTCCTTTCTTTGCTTTTTGATCTGTTCATTCTTTAGAAAATAAGGTAGCAGAGAGAGAGAGAGAGAGAGAGAGAGAGAGAGAGAGAGAGAATTGATCCACACCTGGAGCTGGTACAGTCAAACTCTGAGCATTTATTGATGCCTTAGCATTGCTTGTCCAAATTGGTATCCTCAAGTTCAAGGTAGAGGATTGGCCTGCCCCCTGCAGTTCATTTTTTAATTAATTAGTCACCTTCACACTTAATTAGTACTTTGAAAACAAAGCATATGTCTTTCAGTCTCCACATTTTAACCCAAAGCTCTATATCAGATGGTTCAAGTACTTTTTTAACACAACATAACTGATGGCCAGCTTAGATGTTGTCTTTGTTATGCTCTCCTTTATTGTAAATACCAGTACCGTCATATGTGATCTTTGGGTTTTATTAAAGGATGAGTGTTTGTCTATGCATTCACAACTCGTGTTGCTTGAGCATTGGCTTGTGTGGCTTGTGTGCATGTGGACGTGCGTGTGTGTGAGAGAGAGAAAGAGAGTGTCGTGCACTTGAATTAGTTTGGAAAGTTGTGGACCTAGTCACATGTAGTTCTTTCACTTTAAATCTTTCAAGAGGAGTTTCATAGGTAATATTATGGAAGTAATGTCACGTGTTATGAAAAAAATAGTGAATTGAAGAAGGAAGTTTTAACATGGTATAACAAGAATGCAACATGAATGGAAAGCCTGGTTTGCCAGAAAGCATCCTCCAAAAGCAGTAGTTCTTTCAATTTGGAAGTACTAAGAATTTGAACAGGAAACTAATCTGAACCAGAAAAATTAAAAAGGAAAGTGAACAGTGTTTTTGCAATGAAAATAGTCCAAGTTTGAAAGAACCATCACTAGATATATAGCTTTTAGTGTCCTACTTCCACTCAAGTCAGACTTATCGCTAGATATATCTTTTAGTTTTGATATTTAACAATTTTCTTTTTCTTTGTCTCACAAAGTGATGTCAAGAGGAAAATATTTTCAACAGTGGTATCTAGGTATAAAAAATTAAGTGTGACCAGTACCTTCAATGAAGAAAATGTGAATGTCACTCGAAGGAATGGATCCGTGGAAACAACAGGAAGAACTGTCTGATTGAGCAAAATTTGTCCAGATTCCCAAAAAAATGAGCTTGATATGTACTGGATGATGTAAAGAGCTGGACCCCTTACTTTCTCTTCAAAATATATTGAATCTCCTAGCTTTGAGAATGATTCAGTTGCTACAGAAGCAGAAAGAAGAAAAACTTATTAAATCAATGGAACTTAAAAGAGATATAACATGAGATTGCTATAATAATATGAGGAAAATCTATATGAGTTAAGAATTGACAATCAAATCCATACCTGTGCCATAGCAACACCACATAGAGTCAAACGGTGTTCCCCATCCATGGTAGGAGACGGCCTTGGAAACTCCATGACCTAGTGGGATCATGTAAATCATCACTCCAGGTTCTGTTCCTCTTTGGATGCTTAGAACACCATTTGTCAAGGCACGCTCATAATGATCTGCATATGCCACTTCTTTGGTCCATGTAAACAGGTGGCGAGAGACCTACAAAAGGTCACCAATGCATGCTAATCTAATTATATTTACATTTACCAGGGTAATGTATCTCAGAAAAACGAAAGGGCCATGCATACACAAATGTCAAAGGGAATCCAACCTTCGATGTAAATGTGTAAATTTTTATATAGCTGCAAATCAGCTTTCAAAAGAGCAATTAATAAAGAATTCTATTTTAATTTAAACAATATACCTTCAACATGTTATAAGTTGTGCATGATTCTTCAGTTTCTGTGTCTAGAGTATCTGCCAATCGCTTCGGGTCACTCCTGTTCATAGGTTAAAAAGATGCACATGAGGTTTCATATTTACTTTATAGCATATGGTGCTTAGTTCACAGGAGATAAATTGCAATATTGACTAATATTTATACCAGAATTCTGACTCTGATGTCCCCCCTGTGGCATAGATGTGTGAAGAGTTAACAACGTCCATGAAGTATGTCCCTATGGCCTGGCACAAATAATTTTGAATGAACATTACAAATCCTCTGAGAAAAATTCATAACCATATTTTTAGCATAAGGTAAAGCCTCAGAAGAACTGTATCGCCTCAAAAGTGACAAAAACTAAGACAAAATAGTGAAGGATCAAGATGTCTCAACAAGAAAGGTGAAAAGGCCAATTGAACAGGAGTGCAGCATCAAACCAACAACCAAAATAAAAGGGGGAAGGGAGAGGTAAAAAAGTGCATATTGTGATTCAGCATAAGCATATGCAGTAGAAATATATAAGGCTTTGTCAAGTACCATAGTTCAGATTATTTATAACTCAGTTTACCTTATAAAGTGGATCACCAGTGACTTCATACCGCATTTGAGATCCAATAACAACTGGGATGTGTGTGTTGACATGAAATCCAGATATGTCATCAGCCTAAATGTGAAAGAATGAATTTTCGTCAAATAATTAGCAACTTAGAAAAGTATGAAAGTCAGAATATAGAATAACATAGAAACTAGAATATGAATAAATTCAGAAGAACAGCTTTAAACTGCATAAGCATAGGTGATGTAATTTTGAGAGAAGCATAAAATCTGTATGGTATTCTGAGAAAAGAAGAATGTATTCAGTACTCAGTAATTCATACGTAGATTTAACACCATCCTTTTGTATTTCAATTTCAAGTGAGATAGTAAATAATATTACTTAGAATCGACATAAAGTTAGAGACAAAAAAGTGGGACAAAATAATTGCTGCCAATGTGATTTATTAAAGATTTCTTTTGCTCCAGAAGTGAAGTGAAAGATAGGCCAGTAGTAAACTGAATATTACTAATCTAGAGATCTAGTTCTACTAGTTCAGCCATGGGTGGCCAATTTGATTTTGTTATAAACTGAGGTAGAATTAAATAAAGGCAAGGTCAGACAGAATATACCTAGCTTCAAAGATTCACATATTAATCTTTAGTGGAACACTGGATCTACATAAAATTGAATCTCATTTTTTCTGTTAAGGATCCATAGCCAACCCAAAACAAATTTTGGAATAAGGCTTGGTTGTTGTATTTTTTTAAACATCATAAATACTCTATTCCAAGAATACAATAAGAGTTTAGCTCCCATTACAACCTTCAAACAAAAAATTTCAGCTCACATCTTCCCTTTCTTAAAATCGAAACACTTCAAATATTGGTCAGATATATTACTTCCTACTTCAATAAATAGTGTTCTTTACAAAACATTGTTAGTCTTACTATCAATTTCAATATGTTCGTAATGATATTTATTTTTAAAGGCTTTGAATTTTTGCAAAAATGATAGGAATTCAATGGATCCTCAAATGGAATCATGTATGTTTGAAGGGAATTAAAGCGTGAATGCACACACATATGCAATCTGGAACATAACCAATAGAGCTTATTATAAAAGAAGAAAATATTAATCCTGCAACCTCCTACAAAAAGGTGAAGCAACAGTACCATTAGATGACAAGGCCACTCATTTCTACTATGAATCTTAAGATAACTATTTCAGAATTTTGTGTATTTCCAGAGGAGACAGCATTCTCTAAGGTAACAAAGTCTCAATTTATTGCTGGAAGTTTGTTATATGCCAAAATGCACTAGACTTAGCCAACAGAAAATAAGGATTACCTGTACTGCAAGGAGTCCTAGAAAGCAGGGTTTGTCAAATAAATGAGCCAATATCAAATGCCTTGGATCTTTCTGCACATAATAAAATGAAAGGATTATATTAGAACCAAAAGATCTGAATGACACAGGTACTATGAAAGGCATCAATGGAAATCTAATCAAACAAAGAAAACTACACTTTCCACAATTCATGTCATATTAGGCAAACTTCTGATGTAACGATGGTAACATTTCAAAATGTTACTCATTCATATCCTTAGTGGCTATTAGATAATGAAAATGAGGATATTTTCATTTAAGGCAACTGTTCTTGCTCGGTACCGCCATACAAAAAAATCCAAAGAACAAGTTCTGTAACAATTGCAAATTGAAATAATTACCAGGTAGAAAACAATCTTCTATTTCTCTTGCTACATATCTCAACCGAGTACAGAACTAATATCAAGTACTTAAATTTGAAGTATTTATTAGAGGAGCTAATACACAGAGCTGAATTTACTTACCGTAATGCTATATAACCTGTAAAGGAGATCATTCATGCCACCAAATTCTTCATTAAGTGATGTATAGTGCCTTTCTATACTGTACTTTGTTACCACATTCTGAACACGTTTGTAAAAATAGTCAACCATCCATGTCACCATTTTTAAAGCTTGGGCATTTTCACCAATTGTATATTGATCAAGTAGGCCTGCCAAGATCTGTCAAAGTAGACAAGTTGAAAGCTAATTGTACAACAATTTTGAGGCCAAATATATCATTTCCATCTTGTAAAGCAACAGAAGTAGATTCTACCTTGTGAATTGTGTAATATGGAGCCCAAACAGGTTTTATAGCTTCAAAACGATCAAAAAACTCAGTCGGAAAAGCAGAAAGATATCCGGTGCCAATTTTCTTCTGGCAGGCAGATAAAGCATTCACTACTGCTGTCATTCTCTGTCTAATAGTTTCATTGTGAGTGCTAGCCCACATTCTTGATGTTGCACTCAAGAAATGCCCTTCAAGATAATTAAAAAAAAAATTGTTATTCATTGTAAACATTGAAGATAAAATGTCAGATATTTAAATTGCATCTTAAATAGAGATATTAAAATTCCTTCTGATTGGGGGGTCGGCTTCATGGATCTTTTTATGCTACTCAGCCTTACCTAGGATCATATCCCTAGTTACTTTGTTTAAACTTTAGAATAATGTAAACCAAAGTGCCAAATTCCACCCACTAAAGAAAAGAAATGGCTAATTAACTCTACTCAAATGAGACCTTCTTTAACATGTATGGTGCAAAAGCCATGATAACAAGATTAAAACCAACCTACAAAATGACCCCGAAGTTCGGTATCTGGGGATTCCCACCCCCCATATGGCTTCCCAGGTGTTGGCAAACCGGCCGTCTTCCTAAAGCTCCAAACCAAGTTATCCACATTCAACATCAACAGGTACTCCAAATTCGTTTGCTGTGCTTGCCAATGCAATGAATTTGGAGCCAATCTCACAGCATGCAACGACACTTCCTGGAGAATGTCATTGGACACATTAAACACAGCCTTATTTTTCATTTTTTGATACATTATATCCCAACCCCGTTTATCTACGTTGTTGGATGCCAAACTTGACCAAGCCTCATTGTCAGTTGGTGTCAAATGCATTTCATGCTGCTTGTTAGTAGAGAAGAGGTGGGATCGAAGTGTGTGTGACAGTGATGCTAGTTCTGGTCTTGATATATCAGTAGGAATGTTTGTACATTCCTTAGCCATGACATAAGGACATAAACCGAGGACAACAAAAACGACCAACATTTTAAAGGACAGAAAACCCTTCATGTTTATTCAAAAGCCTCGAACTTGGAAGGATTGAATAAGATAAAGAAAATACTGAGAAGCAAATGCTTGGACAGTCATGAAAAGCACAAGCACACTTTGGCACTATTTATACTCGAAATAAAATCCCACATTAGAAACCTAACACCTTCAAACAAACAGGTGTACAACGATAGATTATCTATTGTTAGATAAAGTGAGCCTGTCCGATTATAGACAAACATGAAGGCTTATCTATTGTTACCAAAATACTCGGAAAGATCAGTCTGGACTAGCAATCTTTGGATTCGTTCTTAAACGATTCTTCGACGACCAAATCAGCATCTCAAAATAAAATTAGATTTACATCCAACTAATTCACGAAAATGTTGTGAAGTTTTGTCGTGCCCAACTTTCTTTTTATTGTAACCACATGCTGAAATGAAAAAAAAAGCTTTAAATTTTTTAAGTCAAACTTCCCAAGTCATTTGTGGGAGCTGAGAATGAAAAATCGAACCGTGTTTGAGGATTATTATTATTATTTTGAATTTCCAAACTTTTACGTGCATTTGTTTGTGCAAGGTTTTTGGGCTTAGATTACGTTTGCTATTCACGTACATGTACAAGGAAGTGTTTATTACACACGTGTGTACTTGCACACATTTGTGTAGCAACTGAAAATGTGGGTTCAAACTATGATTTCAGTTTGAAATTGTGGTTTGAACCCACATTTTTAGTTGCATAACAAATTTGTGCAAGTACACAAGTAATTGCATAACAAATGTGTGCTCACGTGTCATTTATATAATAAGTTTTAGCCAATGCATCTGTATCTATACTAGACTCAGTATGGGTGTTTTGTGTGTGCAATAATACTCTTTTCTATTTTTATTATTTTAGGTTTAGTGAAATAATGTTTAAAAATAAGACAAAAACAATTTCCTAATTTTTAGGATTTTGGTAAAATTTTGAAAGCGCAACTTTAAAAACTCTTTTAAAAATAGTAAATTACTCTTTTAACTAGATCGTGTTTTTAAATTTAAAATTATTGAACTAAAAGATATGAGATATTTTAAAAAGTTTAAGAATTTGTGTGAGGGTATTTTAGTACGTAAAATGTTAAAAACCAAACAAAGAATCATGTTATTAATAGTATAGATACAGATAATAAAAGGGTTTATCTAATTCAGAAAATTAAAATTAAAATGATTTAACACAAAGTTGTTATCAATTCTGTTTTGGTTGGAACGGTCGCGAAATTCCATATTGATTAGTAACTAGTAGGAATTATCCCTATATTCTAGGTTGGTTTAAATTCCGTCTCATTCAATCTTGTTGATGATTTTGACCCATATGTAAACAAACATTAAACTGTTTTTGTTAGTCTTTTGTTTTTATTTTTATTTTTTATTTCCTTCTTAAAATATGAATTTTGAGTTTGAATGTTTGATTTGATATTCTCAATCTAATTCCAGTACAAATCTTTAGAGTGTGATGCTCATATTCTTACCAAAACAATCAAAGTTCAATCTCTTCCTCTTCATACCCTCCCTTAAAAGTTACCATGACTTTTGATTGAAGTTGTGGTGTGCTTTTCTATTGGAACCCCTTTTCCTCTCTCTTGTGTGCGTTTGTTTGTTTCTCAAAAAAAAAAAAAAAAAAAATCTCTAGAAGACATGGAAGAACATTATTTCAACCTTATCCACCAAATGAAAAAAAATGAGACAAATCTAGGGAAATGATCCCCAACCATTGAGGGGATCTTATCCTAAAATAACAAATTCTTAATATGTAACAAATGAAAATGCTAGAGATACAAACTTTTTTTTATAAAATTTTCTACAAACTGCTAATGTAGTGAGTGATTATTGGTAAATAAAAAGTGATGTTATTGGTGGACTTAGATAAGAATCAGTAAGAAGTTGGCTACATTAGCATAACTCTTATAATCGACGTAATGCTTGTGTTAAGAATGTTTCAACTTTCAACTTTATCAATCAAATCGAAGGATGAGATAAGCGTAGGAATAGGATCCCTCCCATTAAAGGGATCTTAACCTAAAATAATGGAATCTTTATTCTTTAATGAGATATTATAACTGATGAAATGATGATATTAAGAACGTGTATTATTTGATTTTGAATTGATAATTTCATGGTTTTAAAAACTGGTACGGTGAAAGAACCGAAAAATGAACTAATTACCGATTTTTTGATCGGACCAAGGTTTGATCGATGGTCGAACTGGTGATGTCACAAATAATTTAATTATTATTTATTTAAATTATATAAATAATTAATAATTTTTTAATATAATAAAACTAACAATCCAATAGTAATAAATATGTTTCATTTTCCTTACAAAACATACAAGTATATAACATCTTTTTATAGAATTTAACATAATTACATTGCAAAACAATCATCCATAACATAATAAACTTTCAACAAAACCAAATAAATAAGTTCATTAGTCATTACACTTACATCCAATGATGCAAATGACAAATAGCAAACAATTTCATTACATCCAAATAGCAAATAAGTTTTAAACGTAGAACTAAATAAGTTTGTTACATCCAAATTGCGAAGAGGCAGAGCACAGACGGTGAGACCGAGACGACGAGACTAAGACAGTGAGACCGAGACCAAAGAAAAAAAAAACCCAAACTTTAGAATCATAATCAAAAATCAAAATACCTGATGAAGACATTGAAGTAGAGAGGGCGAGATCGAGTTAGAGACAAAGGAAAAAAGAAGAAAAAAAAAAAAAAAACCAAAAGCAAATCGTGACCTGTGACTGTGAGGATGAGAAGCAAATTAGAGGCCATGAAGGTGAGAAGGAAAAAAAATTGAGAGATTCAGTGAGCTTGAGTGAGGTGAGACTCTCACCGTGAGCGTGAGATCCTTCTCTACTAAATTTAGAATTGAGAGATTGCGAAGGAACAAATGAATATGAACAGATCAGAGGCTGTGTAAATTGAGAGATTTAGAGAGAAGCAGATCAGAGGCTGCGTCAGCTTGAGATACAGAGATAGAGAGGCGTGAGAGTTTGATGAGTTAGGTGTTGTTAGGGTACTTTTTTTACACCTAACTTTATTTGGGTACCGCCTATTTATACCACTATAAGTTATTGGGTTTTCCCAAATATTTTTTTTGACTCTATTATAATGTTAAACACAAATATTTCATATCTCATTATCTAAATTGGATCATGATATAAACTATCACAAAAAGCCCAAAAAACTCCTATTTTATCCAATTTTATTATCATTATCTAGCTAAGCCCAAAATCAACCCTATGAACCCAATACACACATCTTATTCTATTTAAAACCCAAGAATACTTATACTTGGCCCTATTTGAAGAGTCCATGAAACACATGGTCATAACATCCATAATATACCTTCAACGCTCATGGAGAACACTCGATCACACAAGCTTATCATTTAAATTATGGTGCGACTATTAAAAGCCATGAACGTTATTTATGATATGGAATCTATTATAGTAAATGTTATTTTCAAAGGTACTTTGAAAAACTTGTCATATTGTTTCAAACATTACAATTAATTGCCCAAAAGACCCATTGCAAATATCTATAAAAACCCAAAGAATATTTACTAATAAAAGTCCATGAGGAAGGAAAGCTCATGGCAATATGTGTTGTTGATTTTGTAGGATGTACACAACCCGACCCAAGGGAACTAGCCCAGGTGAACAGGCCTAATCTAAGAGATCTCAGCAAGAAGCAAAGGACTAAAAGTAGGCAAAATAGCACTTGTTCATCCCTGACCGAAGTACAACAAGAGAACTAAGTCCTTCAAAATGAACTAGAGGCTGTCCCATCGGCTTTTGGTCACTCTCTACCTGACGTGAATAGTACCCGAGACTTGTAACATCAGCTGAAGTCTAAAGGGTGATGGGACTCCATCATCTTTTTCAAGACTACACCTCCAACGGAAGGGGGGCTGAAACCAAATTATTCAAATTCCAGTAAATTGATGTTATAAATGTTAAAATTGTTCAAAACATGATTCATGTGCCAAGCCCATGAATCTTAAAGGGGAAAAATTGGGAACATGTGGTTTGGAGGGCATGAAGGGATTTTTAGTGGAACCCCCTAAAGTAGGTTTAGAACTTAACACCTGGCTTGGGGTGTTAAATCTTACTTCTTGGGGGTCTAAATCTTAGTTGCAGCCTTAGGATTTGCTCTTGATACACACCCCAATCACATTGATTAAGCTCAGCCTCAGAAATCCTGGCATTTAATGCAAAATCCCATCATTACCCAAAGAAGCAAAACAGCCCATAAAGCAAACCTTCTACTTCTAACCAAAAAATCCCAAGAAGATTAACCCTGGTTCTCTACCCCTGAATCAGACCTACGTTTTTTGGATTCTTGTTAATTAATGCTCCTCTAAACTTCATTATAAAAGCATAAGCATCTCAGTCCACAAATACAACAACTCCCTCTGAAACCTCTGGTCTATTTGTCATTTTGCGAGTAGTTTAGCTCTCTTTAAGCTCACTACTCATCCCCAATAACGACTTAATGAAAAGCGTTAGCCACATCTGCGCTATATCTCAAAAGGACTAGTCACAATTAAGATTTCTTGTAGTTGTCAATAAAGCCCAGTTCAATCCAGTAAATATCCGATGTGGGACTCATCACACAATCAATCAATCAAATTGGGGCATCATAATCTCCTCCACTTAAATCTCTAACGTCCTTATTAGAGCTCACTTTTTTGAGCCCACATGGGGTTACCGGGCCGGCTCTAATACCATATATAATGACCCAAGGAAAAGCGCTAGCCACATCTACGCTATACCTCAAAAGGACTAGTCACAATTGAGACTCCTTGTAATTGTTAATAAAGCCCGGTTCAACCAAGTAAATACCCGATGTGGGACTCATCACACAATCAATCAATCAAATTGGGGCATCACATCCCCTTCAACCCACACTTATCTAATCTCAGAATATTCTTCCCTCTCCTTCATACAATCATAGCTCACAAACATCTCCCACTACTCACAAATAGCCTTAACCTTAGAGTTAATCTCATCCCACTCACTCAAAATAGCCCATATTGTCTCATTCATGCCTTATGAACACATACTTACCAAAATCTTAGTTTAATACTTTCTGCACTAAGCTGGGATCCCTCTCTCCCTTCATACCATGCCAATTAATCCTTTCCCTCTTCCCATGGAACCTTTAATTTTCACTTTTTATTTTACAGTTGAAGGATATAATGTATATGTAACAATTGAACTTTTCCTTCACATTGATGTAATGATGGCTGAAAGTACAATGAACTCCCCTGACCGAGACATGCAAGGACCCTCAAAAGTTAACACATTCCTAAACTTATTTAATCATTGACCATTGGACTGTTTAAATATGTTTTTCTGGACTAAGTGTAATTTTACCCTTACCGCTGGAGATTTTATTTCACTTGAACTATCAGACTAAGACCACTAATGTACTAATTAAGTATTGTAATGTGTTTTTCATTGGGCTTTTTGTTGTTGTTTTGTCAAGTGTAGCCTTAATTTCTTGTTTGGATAGGCTTTGTCATCACACTGAAAGCCTTTGGATACCATCTCAAGAGCCCATAATCGAGTTTCGGTTTGGCTCCAACATCTTAGATAGAGGCATTAATTTCCCCCTCAACAGGTGTTTAGGTTAATTTTTAGGTTCCTTTTGTCCAAAACGATATAGTTTTAGGGTGGGAAAAAAAATGGTGTAGTTTAAGTGAACAACCTAACCAGCTCTGAATCTGTTCAACCATGCCGGTTCCCAGTTTTCAGATTTTTCCAGTTTTTGAGTGATTTTCGATTTTTACTCATAACCGGACCGAATTGAAGGCCAGTTCCCAGTTGAACTGGTTGGATTGGTTGGTCTGGTTCGTTTTTAAAACCATGGATAATTTAAAGTGGTATAAAACTTTGTAATGAAAACCTAGATATATTTAGGTTGTGTTAGAAATATATATTACCAAAATAGTGTTAATTTCAAAATGGTATTCCAAAATAGATCCATACCAAAATATCTCATTCTAATATAAATTAACTGAAATAATCATCTATATCTTTCTTTGATAATTTAGAGTGGTATAAAACTTTGTAATAAAGACCTAGATACATTTAGGTTGTGTTAGAAATATATATTACCAAAATAGTATTAAGTTCGAAATGGTATTCCAAAATAGATCCATACCAAAATATCTCATTCTAATATAAACCGAAATAATCATCTCTCTCTCTCTCTCTCTCTCTACTTACTTTGGTGGATTTTTATTCTTTCTTATAACTCTAATTAAGGTTGATGGGTTTATATATATATATATATTAATGTCTGCAATAAATTTTGCAACTCAATCATTGAGCCACATCATCAACTTATTTTTTACTTCTTTTCTCTTTTTAAACTTTTCTTCTCCCTATTCTCAAAAAAAAAAAAAAAAATCCTCTTCTTTTCCCTATTAGTCCATTCCATTTTCTCTAACCTATTAGTCCATTCCATTCTCAAAAAAAAAACTATTACATTTTCTCTAACCATTCCTCTCCTTCTATGTCTGTGCAGTTAGGGTTAATTATGTAACTAAAATTTTCTCAAATTCACCATACCAAAGACTTTCAAGTAGATTTAAAGATCAGTTGGTGAAGAAATTGAAGCCATAGCTCCAACAATAGTCTTATTACTATGAAGAAAATCTTCAAGAGGTTCCTGAATTCAGTCTTACGTTTCGGCCATGATATAACGGGTGCGTCATAAATGGATGCAACTAATATAGTTAGACTCTAGATGTTTTGGTGTAGCAAAAAGTTTTCTCTATTAAATTTGTCTACATGTAGTAGTGTCTAGGACAATGTTTTTCTTAAGAGTGTAAAACCTTTCTTGCTATAGTGGATTTGCTTCATTAGGAAAGTTTCCCCCTAGTACTTTTTACTTTGGGACAATTGTTCCATTGGTTTCTCTAGGTTACCATATTTATGTTTTGTATTTTTCATTGCTTTTACTTTTGAACTATATTGGTGATTATTTACACTAAGTCACTAACCAAAACCTTGCATAATCTCATAAATTGGTTCATTCATAGTTTCATAGAACTAGGCTTTAGAAACCCTAACATGTCAAAGTAGTATTAGTTGTTGAGTGGTAGATGGAAAAAGCTCATGAGATTAAATTATTTATATATGCTGATTGGATAACAACTCAATTGACATATTTCATTTACTTATAATTTTTTTTTTAAAAAAAAAGAAAAAACCTTCATCAAATCCCTAAACCTAATCCATTGACAGTGAGGTAATGCGAAGACCAACGGAGATGAAGCATTGAGGTTGGCAAAGAGTGGATGAAATAGAAAGATTTGGCTAACTTTGTTTTATTGACTTATTTTTTAGTTTCTGATACTGCAAAATTGATCTTAAGGAATGATTGATAAATTTTTGGGTTTTTCTGTTGAGGTTTGAGTCACAGATGTATGAACTTTGTTGTTGATCTTTGTTTAGTTGCTAAGAAAACTGGGGAAGATTGAAAAGAAACGGAAGGAAAATGAGAACTTTTGGTTTTCATTGTCAAAAATGAAAATTTGGTGCTCAAATTAATCCCAAAGCGCTGAGATTTGAATTTAATCACTCTTATAAGAGATGATTATGATGTAGAGTCTGCATGCATTGAACTTCTCTCTCTAAGGCCTCTTTTGGGAGGAGGGAATAGAACAGAATGGAAATGAATGAAAATAATAATTTTAGAATATTCTTCGCTTCTCTTGTTTTGGAGTTTTAATGGAGGGAATAGAAAGCTCATTTTCTTGTTTAGGAGTTTAAGTGGGAGGGAATGGAATGGATAGGAGGGAACACTCATTCCTCTCTATTCTCTTAAAATCTCAAATTTTCATTCCCCCTGAAATTGGGAGGAATGGGAGGGAATTGAATTAAATTTAATGATTTTTTTACTAAAACTTCTAAAATACCCCTATATATTTAACCTTTTATTTTAAAATAGGGGTCTAATAGTAATATTATTATAAAATGATTCCATTCCATTCTCTCCACATTGCTTTCAAACAAGATTACTTACATTCCATTCTTTTTCATTCCTTCATTTTAAAACATCCAATTGATGTTACTTAATTCCATTCCATTCTTTTTCATTCATTTCCTTTACTTAAATACATTCCATTCATTTTCATTCTCTTATGATTATTCCATTCCATTCCATTCCCTTATGAACTCCCAAACGGAGCCTTAGTCACATATAGAACTAGATAAAGTAAAGATAAAAAATCCATACTATTAGGTCTACATGTATTAGTGTTGGCAAACCGTGTCAAATTGTGAGTTTTGTCGTCCTTTAGAGCGGTAATTGAAGGTCAAGTTGAAGACACGAAAATTGCTCAAGACAAGAGAAGTTTTTGCCTCCTTGATAGCAATCTCTATTCCAACCTCGATACGCACCTTGATCGGTAGATCCTCAAAAGTGAAGTTTTTGCAACCTCATCAACATGCTCAACAGTAACCTTGATAGCAAAATCTGTAGTCGAGACCATGCGAACCAGCAATGCAAAAGGCCCAAAAAGTTATTTGTTTCAATCCCAATTCGAGCCACACTTGTTGGGATATAAAAGGGACATTATAAGTTAACCCGAGAGAGGAGAGAAATCTCTGATTATGCAGCCAGGGTTTTGCAACCAAGTTTCTCTCAAATACACCATACCGTAATATTCAAGTAGACTTGAAGTTCAGTTGCTAAAGAAACTGAAGTCATAGTACCTACCACAGAGTTGTTCCCGTGAAGAAAACCTTTAAGAGGTTTTTTGAAGTTGGGTGGAGGTTCCAGTCGTGATCACAGGTACGTCATCTATGGAGGCAATTCATATGGTTGAAGAGTCCAGACAATTGTTTACCAAAAAAAGAGTCCAGACAATTTCATGCAGGTTTTCTTTGTAAGTTGTCTTTCGGTTGTAGAGTCTATGAATTTTATTATTATTATTTTTTTAAATTGTATAACTTCTCTAACTATAATGGATTGGCTTCATTGTGGAATGTCTCCCTCGGGTTTTTTCTTTGGAATAGTTTTTCCATCGATTTTCCTTGCATTATCACATCGTTGTCTCTATCGAGTATTGGCGTTGTATTATTTATCTTCTTGTTACCTTCTTAAATTGTTTACTTGTGAATTTGAAAGCCAAAGTTCTACTATTTCACAACTTCCATAGTTTTATTTTCTCACGTCTAGATAAGCATGCATGATGTTTACCTTTATGCACTGTCACATGATGTAGAGTTTAGGAAAAAGTTTTTTATTGTAAAATTTTTCTAACATTAGGGAAGGTTTCCCTTGGGTTTTTTCATCGGTTTCCCATGCGTCACCATATTTCTGTCTCCACTGTGTTTGAATTTGTGCTATTGGCGTGTATTATTTATCTTCTTGTTACATGCTTAAATTGTTTACTTATGATTGGAAATTTGCATAGTTGGATTACTTAATCGACTCAGTTAATTCACTGCGTAATCCATCTACCGGGGTCTAATTCTAACACAAACTAGTCCATCAACAATCTAAAGCCAGAGTTCTACCATTTCACAACATCCATAATTTTATTTCTCACGTCTAAATAAGCATAAGGATAAGCATGCACGATGTTTTCCTTTACGCACAATCACAAGCAAAGTTAACAATCACCCATATGTATATATGATCAAGTTGACTTATGATTTTCATTCCTCTTCATTCATCAAAACAAAATTATTGCTCTTCAGAAGTCTTACATATTAATAAATGTCCAACTGTAAGTAGCAACTCTTACTCTTGAGAGAAGTAGCAAGCAAAGAGGGAAGAGTTAAATTGTAATGGACCTCCCACTCTCCCACCAGACTTGTTAAGCATGAATGTTAAAATAAACTGTATAAAATTCATCCTGGAAGCTCAGTAATGGTTGCAGAAGAAAACTCCTCATAGCCCCTTTTGCCACAAAGCTGATAGGATGATACTTACTTAGTCCCTGTTCCATTACAAAGCTAGCAGCCTGATTAAAATTGGGACCTGATGAGGGTGACTTGCAGCTGAGCTTCATACTATTATGCACAAAGCAACCCTTGTTGCTTTGTGACTCCAATGATACTGACCCATTCTTTCCATCCAATCCTGCAACCAAGTTGAAAATGGAAGGGCCACCACCAGCAGGAGGGACTCCAACTGTAAGAGTTTTATCTACTCCTTGGTGCACTACAACCATTCCTGGCAAATCGAATGGTTCTAACATTACTGACTTGCCAATAGCATCTGTAAGTGTTGAAAATTTTGGAGGAGGTGAGCCAGTTAAGATGAGTCTGAAAGTGGCACTAACAGTGGAACTATTTCCTGGGGGAGGTGATGGTAACATTGCAATTGATTGGCTTGAGTGGGCTAAGACAAGATTTGAGGTTCCAGACACTTGGGAAAAAGAAGCCAGATAAGCATTGTAGGCAGCCGGGATTGGAGTTATCCAGTCTGAAATAGACTTTACTTTTCCAGTTTTGATGTCCCCATCACCCGTGGTGTGACCCGCAAGTAGATAGGGGCCAAAAAGTATTGCATTAAGAGAAGCATAAGTAGGCCGGTCATCTGAAGTTTATTGGATAGAATAGTAAGTAATATATCATCCATAAAAATTCTGTTGCCAATCATTAACATTTACAAAAGTTAAGGAAGAAAAACTGTATGCAGGACAACAGCATTTGCATAAATTGTTTAAGAGGAATATCCATAATGAAATACCTTCAATAGCTTCTGTTCTCAAACTAATGGGCAGCTCAAGTGTTAATTTGTCACCAGGTCCCCAGTTCCTAGTTACCGATAGGTAATTACCTGCATCATGAATGAAATAACCAAGAAAATTGTCAGTTTCTGATTAGTAAAGCAAGTTTTCCACCCCCCCCCCCCCCCCCCCTCCAAAAAAGAAACTCTACAGTTTACACCCATGATGGAGTCGGGAATGATCAGATTGCTGGAATAATTAAAATTTTGAACAAAAAAAAGGGCAACTGCAGAAACATGCCAAGACTCTTTTTTTGCTTTTTGATCTGTTTGTTCTTTAGAAGATAAGGTAGCATATACAGAGAGAGAGAGACAGAGGAGATCCACACCTGGAGCGGGTACAGTCAAACTCTGAGTATTTATTGATGCCTTAGCATTGTTTGTCCAAGATGGTATCCTCAAGTTCAGGGTAGATTGGCCTGCCCCCTGCATGTCAGAATTAGTATCAAAACCAGTTATAGCCTAACAGAAACAAAAAAATGCAGTGAGCAGTGCACAAAGCACATTATATTCTACACCAATGAACCCTGCCACTCTTGTCCTGTGCCCCAAAAAGAAAAGCAGGAGTCATTTGCTTTTGGAGAAAATTAGAAATTTGATCAGGAAACTAAAGATTCCTAACCAGAAAAAATTGAAAAGGAACGTGAACAATATAGCTTTAGTAAATGAAAATATTCCAAGTTTCGATATATCTTTTATTGTTCTACTTCCACTAAATTAGGCCTTCTCAATAAAGTTTAAAGTGTAACAGAAATGTATTTATGTAAAGGGTGAAGTCTGAAAAAAAAAACAGAGGACCTGTTTTAGTTTTGATATTTAGCAATTTGCTATTTCTTTCTCACCAAGTGATGTCAAGAGAAAAATATATTCAACAGGATATGTAGATTGCAAAAATAACTGGGACCAGTACCTTCTTTGAAGAAAATGTGAATGTCACTCGAAGGAATGGATCCGAGGAAACAACTGGATTAACTGTCTGATTGAGCACAATTTGTCCAGATTCCCAATTAAGTGAGCTTGATATGTACTGGATTATGTAAAGAACAGGACCCTTTCCTTTCTCTTCGAAATATATTGAATCTCCTAACTTTGAGAATGATTCAGTTGCTAAAGAAGCAGCAGCAAGAAGAAAAACTTATTAAATCAAAGGAACTTATAAGAGGTATAACATGAGATTGCTCAAGTAGAACAATCATAATATGAAAAGGCAAATCATGAGATTAAAAGAAGTTAAGATTGTGGTGACGTGAATAATAATTTGGTGGACTTCAAGTCCAGACCTGTTCCATAGCAGCACCACATAGAGTTAAATGGTGTTCCCCATCCATGGTAGCTTTTGGCCTTGGAAACTCCACGACCTAGTGGGAGCATGTAAATCATCACTCCCGGATTTGTTCCTCTCTGGATGCTTAGAACACCATTTGTCAAGGCACGCTCGTAATAATCTGCGTATGCCACTTCTTTGGTCCATGTAAACAGGTGGCGAGAGACCTACAAATGTTCACCAATGCATGCAAATCTAAATATATTTCCAGTTACCAGGGTAATGTATCTCAGAAAAACAAAAGGGTCATGGACACTCAAATGTCAAAGGAAATCCAACATTTGATGTAAATGTGTAAATATTTTATAGCCGCAAATCAGCTTTCAAAAGAACAACTAATGAAGAATTCTATCATCACCCCGAGATTTTGTTTAAAAATATACCTTCAGCATGTTATAAGTTGTGCATGATTCTTCATTCTCTGTGCCCAGAGTATCTGCTAATCGCTTTGGGTTACCCCTGTCCATATGTTAAAAAGATGCACATGAGGTTTCATATTACAAAGCGTGTCATATGGAGATTTAGTTCAGTGGAGATTAATTGAAATATTGACTATTATTAATACCAGAATTCTGAGTTTGATGTCCCTCCTGTGGCATAGCTGTGTGAAGAGTTAATAATGTCCATGAAGTATGTCCCTATTGCCTGTCAGACCATAATTTTGAATGAACATTACAAACTTTTGGAAAAAGTTTCATAACCATATTTTTTATCATATGGTGAAGCCTCAGACAAACAAGATTGCCTAAAAAGTGACAAAAACTAGGAAAAAAAAGTGAAGAATCAAAATGTCTCAACAAGAATGGTGAAGAACAATTGAACAGGAAGTGCAGCATCAAAGAAACAGTCAAAACTTCACTCAAAAAAAAAAAAAAAACAGTCAAAACAAAAAAGGGGGAAGGGAAAGGGAAAAAAGTGCATAAAATGATTAAGCACAGGTATAAGCAGTGGAAATTATATGAGGCTTTATCAAGTACCTTATGAAGAGGATCACCAGTTACTTCATACCGCATTTGAGATCCAATAACAATTGGGATATGTGTGTTGGAATGAAAGCCACCTATGTCGTCAGCCTACAAGTGAAAGAATAAATTTTCATCAAATAATATCAAGTATGAAAATCAGAATCTAGAATAACATAGAAGCTTGACTAATTCAGAAGAAAAGTATTTAAACTTATAAGCATAGCTGATGTAACTTCGAGAGAAGCATAAAATCTGTAAGGCATTCTTATGAATGTATTCACTATTCTGTGATTCCTCTGTACATTTACTACTAATGTATTTCAATTTCTAATGAAATAGAATCCACATAAACATAGAGACAGAAAATGGTAGACAATATGATACCAAAGTGATTTATTACAGGACGTATTTTGTTCCGGAAGTAAAATGAACGATAGGCTAGAAGTAAACTGAATATTATCCTAGAGATATAGTTCAACTTGTTCATCAATGGATGGCCAATAACTAAGGAAGAACTAAAATAAAAGCAAGATCAGACAGAAAACCACCAACTTAAAAAATTCACATCATAATCTTCAGTGGATCATTGGATCTACATAAAATTGAATCTCCTTTTTACTGTTGAGGATCCATTGCCAACTCCAACAAATTTGGGACTAAGGCTTGGTTGTTATGGTGGTTTGTTTTTTAAAATTTATTTTTAATATCATAAATACACTATAGACAAGAACACAAGATGAGGTCATCTCCCGTTACAACCTTTAAACAAAAAAAATTCAGTTCACATCTTCACTTCCTTGAAAGTGTAAGACTTCAAATATTGCTCACATAAATATCACTTCCTACACCACAAAACATTGTTGGTCTTACTCTCACTTTCAAAACGTCCATAATGAAATTTCTTTTGGGAGGCTTTGAATTTTCACATCAAGATAAGGGATCCACATGTGGAATCATGTATGTTTGAAGGGAACCAAAGAGTGCATGCACGCACATAAGCATTCTGGAACACTACCAATAGAGCATATAATAAAAGAAAAGGTCATTTGATTCTGCAACCTTCTACAAAAAGGTGAAGCAACAGTACCCTTAGAAGACAATGCCACTCATTTCAACTTTGAACCTAAAGATAACTGCTTCATAATATTGTATATTTGCAGTGGAGACAGCACTCTCTAAGGTAAAAAAGCCTCAATTTATTGCTGGAACTTTATTATATGCCAAAATGCACTAGACTTAGTCTTAGTCAATAGAAAATAAGGATTACCTGTAGTGCAAGCACTCCTAGAAAGCAGGGTTTGTCAAATAGATGGGCCAATAATAAATGCTTTGGATCATTCTGCGCATAATAAAATGAAAGGCTTATATTAGAACCAAAAGATCTGAATGACAGGTACTATGAAAGGTACAGAATCAACATGCTACCAGGAAGGCAGGAAGGCACTAATGAAAAATCTAATCAAATAAAGAATATTTAAACTTTCCACAATTCAAATCATATTAGGCAAATGTCTGATGTAACAATGGTAACATTTTAAAATGTTTTTCTTTTCATTAGTGGCTATTAGATGATGAAATGAGCTACTGAATATTGACTAGTGGAACACAAATGAGGTAATTTTCATTCAAGGCAACAGTTCTTGCAGGGTGCTGTCATACCATAAAATATCCAAAGCACAAGTTCTGTAATAATTGCAAATTCAATAAATTACAAGGTAGAATAAGAAATTCATAAACGAAAGTCGAGATACGGCAGATATGATAAACACAAAACTAATAAGTTTCAAGTGGCTTAGCAATCTTTTATTTCTCCTGAAACATATCTCAACCAAGTGCAAAACTAATATCAAGCAATTAAATTTGAAGTATCCATTAGAGGAGCTAATACACAGATGAATTTACCTACCGTAATGCTATATAACCTGTAAAGAACATCATTCATGCCTCCAGATTCTGTATTAAGTGATAGATAGTGCCTTTCTAAACTGAACTGTGTTACCACATTCTGAACACGGTTGTAAAAATAGTCAACCATCCATGTCACCATTTTTAAAGCTTGGGCATTTTCACCAATTGTATATTGATCAAGTAAGCCTGTCAAGATCTGTCAAAGCAGAAAAGTTGAAAGCTAATTGTAAAATGTTTCTAAGACCAAATATATCGTTTCCATCATTTAAAGCAACAGAAGTAGATTCTACCTTGTGAATTGTGTAATATGGAGCCCAAACAGCTTTTATAGCTTCAACACGATCAAATTGCTCAGCCGGAAAGGCAGAAAGATATCCGTTGCCAATTTTGTTTTGGCATGCAGCTAAAGCAGACACTAATGCTGTCATTCTCTGTTTAATAGTGTCACTGTGAGTGCTAGCCCACATTCGTGCTGTTGCACTCATGTAATGCCCTTCAAGATAACAAAAACTAGTTATTCATTGTAAACATGAAAGATAAAATGTAAGATATTAAAATTTCCTCTTTCAAAGAGGTATCTATATAATATGGAGGAACAAAGGATCTACTTATCTCAGTTATTCTTTTAATCCCTACTGTCTATTGATTGTTTAAACACTTGAATAATGTGAACCAATATGCCAAATTCCACCCACTAAAGAAAATAAAAAAAAGGCTAATTAACTCTAGCTCAAATGGGACTTCTTTTCCATTAAGTAAAGATGAATGTTACTATCTTGGGTTCAAAACAAAAATAGTAGTAGAAATTTGTAACAAGTATGATGCAACAGTCTTGATAACAAGTTTAAAAACCAACCTACAAAATGACCCCGAAGTTCTTCACTGGGGTCTTCCCACCCCCCATATGGCTTCCCAGGTGTTGGCAAACCGGCTGTCTTCCTGAAGTTCCAAACCAAGCTATCCACATCCAACATCAATAGGTACTCCAAGTTCGTTTGCTGTGCTTGCGCATGTATTGAATTTGGACCCAATCTCACATCATGCAATGACACTTCCTGGAGAAAGCCAGTGGACACATTAAACACAGCTTGATTTTTCATTTTATGATACAGCATATCCCAACTGTATCTATCTACGTCACTGGATGCCAAACTTGACCAAGCGGAATTGTCAGTTGGTGTCAAATGGATTTTATGCTTGCTCCCGGAATCAAAGAGCTGGCCTTGAAGTGTGCTTGATAGTTGAGTAGGAATGTTTGTGCACTCCTTAGCCATGACATGACCACAGAAGCAAAGGACAGCAAAAAGGACCAACATGTTAAAGAACAAAAGGCCCTTCATATTTATAAAAGATCCCAGAACGACAAAGCCTTAAACTTGCAAGAATTCAATAGGAACAAAAGGTCAGAACAGCAAAAACTGTTTTACTTTATAATTTCAAATGAAGAGAGTAAAAGTAGTACTTATAATGATAGGTGGAACATGGTGTCAAACACTAAATCCAAGATTCCAAATGCAAAAGTTCAAACCAAAAGACTCACAAGCAAAGCTTGAACAGTGACAAAGCACGTGCTCACCCGAGGCCTTATTTTATACTCGAAAAACACACATAATTAGAAACATACCACTCAAACAAACTAGTTTATAAAGATAGATTAGCTTTTGTTAGATAGAGTGACTAAAAATAGGCCTCATTATCCATATCAGGTGGAGTTTTATGAGCAAGAATAGCCATCTATAAATTTTCACTATAATTTTTGTATGGTCATAACATTTTTACAACATATGTCAACCCATCATAAATCAAAATAAAATAAGACCCATCACAATGCAAAATTGTCGGGTATTGCTTTAAGATTTTATTGCGTCCATAAACTTTCTATTTTTTACTGTGGCCATTGTTGAAACGAAAAACAGCCATAAAAAATCGAAACCGTATTTGAGGATCATAAGTTTTCTTTCTTGTTTTGGAATTTCCAAACTTTTACGTGCGTTTATTTGTGCGAGGTTCCCGGGCTTCCACGACGTTTACTTTTCACGAGTACAGACCAGAAATTGAATAACAGTAATGCCTATGACTGTATTACATACAAACTTGGGTTTGACAGGGTGTGTGCCCAATTTTTTATTTTTTATTTATTTGTTTTTTGAAACTGGACTCAAATTTCATTTAAATCAAATAAGCATCAAAGTTTACAGTCATACGCAATTGATGGAACCTCTTCCATCCAAAACAAATCAGAACTAACATTTTGTGCAAATCTAGCAAGCACATGTGCCACCTTATTTCCATCTCTCTTAATGCTGCTCACAGATATCCAATCAAATGCTCCCATCAATTGCGAATGTCCCCAACAATATTCCTAAGTGCTGACTGATTGTCCTTGTGTGCCCAATTTTTTTTAGTAAAGCTACTCCACGGTCTTTTTTTAAAGAAGAGAATGTCTATAGTCTTATTATCTTGTTAGGTGATAATCTATTACTAGTTTTAATAAATGGTTATTCTAAGCAATAAAACACTAGCACTTATGCAAGTGGGACATCACCTGATAGTGTTTTTTTTTTTTTTTTGGTGTTGATTACTGAGTCAACTCACATGTTTGCATAAGTAGCAGTGTTTCATTAGTTGAGAGGACCTCAAAGTTTGGGTTTTATTATTATTTTTATTTGTTATGTTTCCAATTTGGATTATTAGGTACTAATAAGTAGTGAGATTAAGGGTGTTTTTGGTTAGAAAAGTGGGATGATGGAAAATAGGGAGGGGATAGAAAAGTGAGAGAATAGAAGGGATTTAGTTTTTTCTCATTTGTGTTTGGTTGGGAGGGTAAAAAAGTGGAGAGATAGAAAACTTATTTGCTTGGTTGAGAAAAAAAATGAGAGGATGGAAAATGAAGTTGGTATTAATTTACAATTATGTCCTTATTAAATAAAACAAAAAAGTAACACATTTTTTTAGCAAAAAACAATTGTGCATGTGCAAGTAGACGAAGAAAAAAAAAATTGGTAAACAAAGAAATTAGACAAAGAAAAAAAAAAGAAGGGAAAAGCAATTGACGTGGATGAAACCCATGTGCAAGTGCACATGAACATTTTTGTCTATTTTAGGGAGAACTTCTTGGTGGACCTAGGAAGAAAATAGATCCCAACACTTTTTTTTTTTCCACTCTCTCTCCCAACCAAACACTCACTAAAACATCTTTCTCTCCACTTTTCTCTCTTAAATTTTTCATCTTCCCTAAAATCCATCCAAACAAACAGGCTAAAACATTTATTTATTTATTTATTTTTTCATGTTATTCACACTTGATTTGGTATGAATTTAGCTGTTAATCTACACTTTTAGTCTCCAACGCACTAGCTGCATCAAACAGATGTTGAAAAGAGGTCCAATTGGAAACCCTGACCTAAACAATAAATTAACACAACCCCAACTTTTTGCAGTAATTTGAAAGAATAAAACATCATTGAATGGAAAACTTCTGTGCAATGTGCAATCTCATGGATAACTAGATATTCCATGAACCTCATAACAGCAATTGAAGGGTAAAATATAGTTGGGTTTTGCAGTTCTTTGAAAGAATAAAATGTAGTTATACTAGCTGAAAATATTGGAAAACATGGAAATCATTTTTTTATTATTATTTAAAATAAACATTTTACAATCTTTGTGATTACGACCTGGGTGTACGTGTGTGAGTGAAGTCTCACATTGATTAATTATGAGAAGAATGAGTAATTGAACTCATACCCATTGGACTTAGATTTTTTGAGTTAAATGTGTCTTTATATATTATATTAACTAGTCGCAACCCCGCGCATTGCGCGTGATAATTTTTTTAGGTTTTTTTATTATTATTAATATTTGTCATGTTATTATGACTCAAACTGTGTTATATACATATCACCAATATATAGTAGGATTCATGCTAACAGGAGTTTTTGCTAATGGAACTATATTTTTTTTTTTCGAGATTACTATTTGGAACAAAATGATGATAATTATACTAGAATTGATTTTTTTTTGAAATATTAATTCTACCATACTCAGTTGACTAATGTATACATTTTCAAGTCAATTGAACATATTTTGCATGTTACATGTAATTCCTTGTTTTCATAAGGGTAAGGACATTCACAATTCCAATGATCCACTCCAATATTTTTGCATGCTTGGTTTTTTGGGATGCAAAATGTGGTTGTTCTAAAAGTTGTATGTTGAAGGATTTGTCGATAGTCTTGGAGTAGTTGTTTTCCATCTGATTGATTTAGAATCAATAATAGTTATTGTATTCCCTCATCATTTGATTCACATAACAGTGCTATTGCTGGTACATATTTTGCATTTCGTCCCCTTCCATGTTGGCTTGAAGAAGGATTTCTTTTCCCCTTGTAATTTGATCTTGTACAAAATATTTGTGATCATGTTGTATGCTCATTTTGTGACTGTGTAGTTGTATGATTTTTTTAGTTTGTAATTTTTAAATTGTTTAGGATTTTAATTTATAGTGTTGTGTGTGCTTTATGGACTACTGATTGCTCTAGTTGTAACCAATAATTTTTCTATTAAGTGAAATAAAAACTTTTCATATACCCTCCACTATAAAGTCCAAGCCTTATAACATTTAATATGTATTTCAATTATAGCTAACGTTTAATGTTCTCATGAATAAAGCCCAAGACAAATAGTCTTTCACACTACAATACCTGTTCAATTGCCACATTACTTGAAAGATCAAAAGACAATATATATGAACTATCAAAAGTCTCTTATAATCAAATTATTAATAACATTGAAATATACAAAGAATGGAAGAGAGAATAACAAATTTATACTAAAATGGTGAGAATAAGAAGAGACAAAATAAGGAAACATGAAGAGAAAGATGAAAAGTGATATTAAAGTAAGGGGTAGTGGGGAGATGAAAATGTAAGAGAGGGAGAAATGTTGGACAAAATGTAAATATTAAAAAAAAATTATAGAAAAATTGGGGAAAAAAAAAAGGACGCAAATGTGGCCCAATTTTAACTTGTTACCCTAAGATTTTCCTTTAGCTTCTTTTTATCCAAGCAAAAAATAGTCCAAATCTAAACTTTTGGGATAATCTTCTCAAAAAAAAAAAAAACTTTTGGGATAACAAAGAAAATGCTGTTAAAAATTAAACCTCATTTGCGAAGCCCAAAACCCAAATCTGTTTTGGGCCAGCTCCACCCAATCCAAACCAAACTTGTGTATTATGGAATTTTTAATTTGGGAAGCTTCTGCAAAGAAAAACGCGACTCAACCCCTAGCACCAGATTTCTTTGGTGTTCGTTGACATAAATATTTAAAACATTCATTAACGCTAATTTTTTTTTCCCTGGCAATTAGTAAATTGACCCTTTAGGCAACCCAGAAGATATTAGAGGTTATTGAAACATTTAGCATTACATTAGAATACTTTAAAATTTTTCTATTTACTTTATAATGTTAAATGTAATTACTTTAGGACAAAATCACTGACTTCTGCAACAGGCATAATGGCTTGGCCTTCCAAGAAAACAGAATCCTAATGGCAATTGAATAGTCCACTAAATTTTTATTGACAGTAAGAGATAGAATTTTATTGAAACAATAGTATTGTGTTACATCACATCATTTGGATGTTGGCTAAGCATGTATAGCCAATCCAATCAAAATACCCAGCATGGGCATGTGTGGAAGCTTAGTTTACAAATATAGTTTTTGCAACCCCACTTTGTATTCCTCTATTAACATAGGCTCTGGTATTCCTACAAAAGTGACAACACTCCTTGCAAAATGTCCAAAGGTTTAGATTGTTTTTTGGCAAATAGGTACCTGTTGCGTGCATTCCAGATAGACCAAGATAATGTAGCCCATACCTCCAATTCTTTTGTTGTATGGACCACCATCAGTTCTCTCACCAGGATATAAAAGTCCTCCACTTCAGAGATACATTTTTGCATCTTACCCTTTACCAGCGCCCATACATTTCTAGCCAATGGATAGCCCCATAGAGCGTGGGCCACGGTTTCGTCATGTTGCTGGCATATTCAACAAGCTGGGTTTAATGTATTATGAATATTTAAAAAAAATAATTGACTAAAGTAAATCAAAAATAAAAAAGAACAAAACAACTTAAAATACAAAATTATATCGCATCAATCAAAAATAGAATTCTAAATAATACAAAAATTTATCAACCGAAAGCAAAGATGCAAGAAAATTACAAAATCAACCAAAAAGTTGAGAGAGAGAGAGAGAGAGAGAGAGAGAGAGAGAGAGAGAGAGTTAACCTTTTTTGTGAGAGAAAACTATGCAAAAAATGAAAGAGAGAATAACATATTTATAGCAAAAGAGGGTAAATAAGAAGAGACGAAATAATGGAAGATGAAAGGAAAGATGATGAGTGATATTAAAGTAGGAGGTAGTGGGGAGATGATAAGGTAAAGGAGAAGAAGAAAGGTTAGACAAAGTGTAAATATTAAAAAAATAATAATAAAAAAATTTGAAAAAAATAGGATAATAACGTGGATGCTGATGTGGCTCAACTGGAGCGTAGCAACAATAAATGCTACGCTTCAGCTTTTAGATATATATAGATATAGACTAGTATGTAACCTGTGCTAATGCATGGAAACATTCAACAATAGTGATGATAAGGTGATATTACCAAAGCAAGTGAGATAATCATCTTGGCTTTTATGCTGGGTATTATTATCAAGACAATTGATCAAGCTAAAAATAAATAATAATTACATACCTACCTAAATGTCTAATAGTGTACTGCTGAAGTTATTGTAAGCGAATCAAACATTATATAATTTCTAAAAAGTGATTGTTATAAGCTTTGCTTCCTTCTATTCTATCATTTAGTAAGTTAAAATAACATGCCCTTTACCATCCATATAAAAGACATGTAATGTAGATATAAAAGAGTAATGCCAAGGAGGTGGCAAATTGGAATTTGTGTAGTTAAGAATATTTAAGTGAGTGAGGTAGTTATTTCGGTTTTTGTGTTAGTATTATAATAGTCACTTGGCAAAAAAAAAAAGAAATAAAAAAAAACTCTTGGTGTAAAATTATATGATTGTATTTTTTTTTTTTTTTTTTTTTATATTGGACTCCTTGTCTTTTGCATTGGATGACTCACTTGGAATAAAAAATTTAAACTAAAATGAGGCATGTGGTGCAAAATTATACTCTAATTGAAATAATATTTGGATTCTAATTGTAACGATTTTGCAAGATGAAATTTAAGATTAAATTGAACAGTATGAGAATCAACCTTAAAAGAGCAAAATTTAGCAAATTTATTTTTTAAGATGTCTATGAATGTTTTGCTAATGTAACTTTCACAAAATTTGTAAGGAGATTTAAACAATTCTTTGTCTCTTCTTCTTCTTTGATTGCAAATTAGGATTACAATTTCAAAAATTCCTAACAACTAATGTAAAATATCAATTAAACAAAAATTTTAACATTAAGATTCCATTCCCTAATATATCCTCAATTATCCTCCATGCAAGCTTACTCTTACTCCCTTCTCTGGAACAATATACATCATCCCTTGTGCCAGTTTCAAAGTTCTAAACATCAAACTTAAATATTATGTATGTGCCACCAAAACGCAATTAATTAATACTAACTTAAATATTACATATGAACCATTGGCACAATGACTTACGACGAGAAATATATGCCACCAAAACACAATCAATTAATACTTTTTGTGGGCATGACAGTTTGCTTATGATGAGCACTTTGAGAGACTCACCAAAGGAGCTCTTGATGATCCTTAGTCTGCATCACTCTATTTAACAATATTGCTTAACTTAGAGATCTTTTGTTTGCTGTAATTTCAGTTGGCTCAAAAGAAAAGCTAATGGGTTAGCTCATGCCTTGGCAACCCTTTTTCCTTAAACCATGTGATGATGTAACACATAGTTCTTTAGTTATAGTCACCATTTGTAGAAAATGTTAGAGGAAATGAGGAATACCAAATTAGAATGTGAAATAAAAACATTTTCATCAGATTTTAAAAAAGTGCTATTTATCTCGCATATAGACTCACCTACAAATTTTAGAAGTTGCATATATCAGCATATGTAAAAAGAAAGCAAATTGAACTACAATAGTTCCACTAGAGCAAGGGTAGCTACAATAGAAACAAAGACAAACTTTGATCAAATTTCCATTGCTATAGTACATAAGTTATAGTTGCACTCATGCATATATTGAAAGAGTAATTAAGCCCATGCAATTAAGTGGTTCTTAAGTAAATAAAATTTTAGTAGAGATATTTGGCACTGCAGTCAAACTTAAGTAAAAAAATGTTCAAAAGTAGCACAAAAAGTAGTACAACTATAAAACAATTGCCCATCTCTCTGTGATTAACAACTTAAGATGTGTATCTAAGGTGTTAACTTGAACCCTTTTATTGCTGTCCTGTTCTGGCCAGCATGTGCAACGTATCTCCATATCACATATTGAGAAGTGCACATATTTTTAATCTTCATACCAAGATTGAGGTGCTTATCATAGCAAAAAATTATTCCAAGGAAAGCAAAAAATTTGTACTTTATAACATAAACCAAAAGCATTCAAAACAATTCCAACCAGAATATATTTCCATTGTAGAAATTTTATCATCCTCGTGAATAATAAAAAAATGCAGTTAATATTGTTTTCGATAACAATTACATTGAATGCATTAATGACATGGATACTTATGAAAAGTACTTGATGTAGGAGATGAATATACAAATGAAGAATGGAAGTAAAACTACACAAGGACACTAGCTTAACATCTTCCAATCTCCTTTTCCCAATTACTACTTTCTAGAGATTTTTATCAGACTCCCTACACCAAGACAGGCTCAAAGAGCCTTAAATCAACATTAACTTAGCCCATCTGTGTAATCCAAAGTAATTAAGAAATTTGAAGTAACAGGCAGCAGAAATTTATTGTATAATTGGTTTATCATGAACCTCCATTGCCCTCCCTAAATTATTAAGATTGAATGTTGAAGTAAATAGTGTAAGATTCATCTTGAAAGCTCAGTAATGGTGCCAGAAGAAAATTCCTCCTTGCCCCTTTAGCCATAAAGCTGATAGGGTGATATTCACTGATTCCCTTGTTCAACACAAAGCTAGCAGCAGCCTCATCAAAATCAGTATCTGGTGACTCTGATTTGCAACTGAGCTTCGTGCTTGTACCTGAATTATAATCCACACCACTATACACAAAACAATCCTTGTTGCTTTCCGACTCCAAGGACACCGTTTCAGCCCTTCCATCCAATCCTGCAACCAACTGGAAAACAGAAGATCCACCACTACCAGAAGAGTCTGCAACTGCAAGGTTTTTATCTTTTCCTTGATGCACTACAACCATCCCTGGAAAATCAAATGGTTCTAGCATGACTGATCTGCCAATAGCATCTTTCATTGTTGAAACTTCTGCAGGGGATGAGTAATTTAAGATGAGTCTGAAAGTGGCATGAACAGCAGAATTGGTGCCAGGTGCAGGAAATTTTTCCATTGTGATCGATTGGTTTGAATTGGTTAAGACAAAAGTTGTGTCCCCAGACTCTTGGGACAAGGAAACCAGAGAAGTTTTATAAGAAGCAGGGATTGGAGTTATCCAGTCAGAAAGAGAATTGGCTGACCCAGTTTTGATGTCCCAGTCACCACTGGTATGACCTGATAGTAGATAGGGACCATAAAGTATTGCCTGAAGAGAGGCAAACTCAGGCCGGTCATCTGAAGTTCATTGGAAAGACTGTCAGCAATATATCATCCATAATAATTCTTTTGCTAATCATTAAAAGTATGCTCAGGTTCAGTATATGTAGAAACTGGTCAAGTGCATTGACAATACCTTTAATAGCTTCTGTTCTCAAACTAATGGGCAGCTGAAGGGTTATTTTGTCGCCGACCCTCCAATCTCTAGTGACTGATAGGAAGTTTCCTACATCGGGATAAGAAAAGTGAAGAAATTATATATATATATATATATATAATTAATTACTTTAAATTTTGTTAAGTAAAGAAACTCTTTAGTTTGCACCAAAGATGCCAGAGAGTAGGGCCAAATGACCTTTTGGCAGAAAGATTAAATTGCATTGACCACTTTTTCATTTGAGAAAACAAAAAAAGTATAAAATGAAATACATGATATAGTTGAAAATAAGAATAGTTAAAAAATATGCATAAGGAAAAAAAAAAAAGGACAACTGTAGAAATTTGTTGTTTCCTTCTTTTGAAGAAGAGCTAATAGAGGAGAAATTCACACCTGGAGCTGGTAGGTTTAAACTCTGGTCATTTAGTGATGCTTTCGCTCCATCTGTATGTGTCCAACTAGGTATCCGCAAGTTCAAATTAGATGCTTGGGCTGCTCCCTGCATATCAGATCCAGTATAAAAGCCAGTTATAGCCTTGGATGTAATGATTCCTTTTGACTGGAGATAAGACTAGAGAAAACAAAAAGAAATATTTAATCTCACATCTATCAACAACCCCCCCACCCCCCCCCCCCCCCCCAAAAAAAAAAAAAAACCAAAAAAAACATCTTACATATAGTTGGGGTTAGAGAGGTTAGACTAGACATAGTAAAATATGGCCATTTCTGTTCCTCTCGTTCTAATATATATCAGAGCATAAAAAAGAAAAATCTTAGGTTTATTAGAACCTTCAGCTTGAATCCTCTCAGTTGTAGCTGGATTATCCTTAGCAAATAGAAAGATTTTTTTCACAATAATTTATACCTAAGTACCATGTGCAGCATATAGGCTCCTGGCTATCCTACTTAGTACTTTGAAACATTCTGTATTTTTCAGTCTACATGCTCTTACCCTAAGCTCTTAGATCAGATGATTGAAAGTTCACTTTTGATACAGTATAAGTGATGATTACATTTAGTACTCTTTGTTTGTTTGTTTGTCTTTTTTTTTTTTTTTTTTTTGATAAGTATGAAAAAACTTATTTAAAAAAGACTACTTCATGCAACTCTTTGTTATACGCAAAACCAATTGTCACTGGTCAGGCTGAATGTCTCCAAGGCACAGATGCATAAGTGCTGGGAAACGTGGCTGGGTGTCTGTGTGTGTATACATAAAGTTTGCCAGAACTGTCTTTAGATCTAGGTTTAGGTTTTACTCCCACCAAATCGAGCCTTACCTATGGAGGGCATTTACCAAAAAAAAAAAAAAAAAAAAAACAGATATAATGTGATATATAAAGGACTCATGTTTATTCTTGGTAATTAGCAATTTGAGTATTCAATGTCTTAGTAAGTGAAGTCCAAAGAAAATATAGTCAGCAGTGACATATTATTACAATAATAAAAGAGCAAACTAACTTCTATTTGGCTTATGAGAAAATCATAACCATAACAGTACCTCCTTCAAAGTAGGTGTCAATGTCACTCGGAGGTAAGGATCCCATGAACTAACAGCATCAACTTCCTGATTGAGCAAAATTCGTCCAGATTTCCAATCAAGTGAGCTTGTTATATACTGTATGATGTAAAGACTAGGAACTTCTCCTTCCTCTTCAAAATATATGGAATCTCCTAACTTTGAGAATGATTCGATTCCTATGGAAGCAACAGGAAGAAAACACTTGTCAAGTGGATAAAGTGCTAAAGAGATACAACATCAATGGTTACCAGGGAACTTTCACCAAAGAGATAAAAGAGTAGAAAACCAGATCAACTTGCTCAGCAGGAAAACTACCATATGAAAAAGCAAAACCACGGATGAAAGAAGTTAAGATTGACACAAATTGAAGAAAAACTCCTTGGACTTCTATTCTTAAATCAATAAGTTCAAAATTGACAATCAATTCACACCTGTACCATAGCAACACCAAAAGGAATCATTTTTCGTTCCCCATCCATGGTAGCCACTAGCCTTGGAAACACCACGACCTTGTGGAAGCATGTAAATCATCACTCCAGGCTCTATTCCTTTTTGAATGCTTAGCACACCATTTGTCAAGGCACGCTCATAATAGTCCGCGTATGCCATTTCCTTGGTCCACGTAAACAGGTGGCGCGAGACCTACCAAATCAATAAGACATGGTAATCCATGCATATTCCCAGTTACCATGGTAATATATATCACAAAATTGAGGGCCACACACAATCACAAATGCTAAATGAGATGCAATTATTTAGATTCATTGCTGCTCATAAATCAACTTTCAACAGAAAAACCAATGAAAATTTTCATCAAGACCCTAGAGGGGGGAAAAAGCATACCTTCAGCATGTTATAAGTTGTGCATGATTCTTCATTCTCTGTCTGTAGAGTGCTTGCCAATCGCTTTGGGTCTGACCTGCCAGGGGCAAGGGATCAAGTGAAACACAATCAGAAAAGAGTGAAAAATGTTAGAATTATGTGATTAAATGATTAAACTCACCATCTCCTAATAGCTTAAACTTTTGGGAGAGTTGGTAATTTAAAATGGTATTAGAGCAGAAGGGCTTGGGTCCAATCCCTATCTCCTCCACTCTACCTCCCATTTAAAATCCCACATGTTGGGCCTCACCTATTAAAAAGAAGTTTAAGCCCACATGTGAGGGGGAGTGTTAGAATTATGTGGTTAAATAATTATCCATCATCTCCTAATAGTTTAAGTTTTTGGAAGAATTGATGATTTACCCAAAAAAAAAAAAAACCTAGCAAATATCATGTGAACAAATGGACACAAGGTTTCAACTGTTTGTATTTACTCAGTGTAGCATACAGAGATACTCAGGTAAAGGGAAAGAATTGATATATGAATTACTATTATTACCAGAACTCACTAACTGATGTGCCTCCTGTTGCATAGCTGTGAGAAGAGTTAACAATTTCCATAAAGAACGTCCCTATTGCCTGGAAAACCATATTTTTGAACAAGCATTACAAATATTTGGAGATTAGTTCATGACACATTTGTATCATATAACCGCTCAGATAATCAAAAACTAACCCTATATAGCAGTTAAAAGATGAAAATCTTCCAAAAACAGAGGTGCAACTGAATAGGGAAGGTGAAAAACATATCATGATTAAGCATAGGAGCATAAATGAAGCCAGGCTTTACTGAGTATTACTGTTCCAATGATTTATAATTTAATAAAGAAGTTACCTTATAAAGTGGATCACCAGTGATTTCATACCGCTTTTGAGATCCTATAACAATTGGGATGTGTGTATTGGCATGAAAACCAGCTATGTCATCAGCCTACAAGAAAAAGAAAAAGAAAAATTGTGAAACAATTGTAAGTATGAAAATCAGAATTGAAAACATGGAAACTTGAAAATGAATTAATTCAAGAAAAAGAAAAACCCTGAAAACTTTATATGTAAAGTTACTGTAAAATCAATACCATATTCTGAGAAAAGAAGAATGTAACTGGTAATGCATTGGTAAATTTACCATCCTTTGGCATTTCTCATCAGATATTAAAAGTACTTTTTACATTACCAAATAGGTATAAAGACACAAAATTGGGCACCATACGTGCTACTGATCCAGAAGGAAAACCAACTGTAGGCAAGAAATCACAAAATATTTCTGATTACTGTTGTTCAGCTGCACAAGCCAGGGATGGTTGACTCTATATTGCTATGAAATAAGGTAGAAGTGGAACCAAGGAAATCTCAGGCAGAAAACCCTCCAATTTCAGTGACACCCTTGATCCTATTAATTGGATATTTGGAACGTACATAAAATTGAATCTACTTTTTTTTTCTTGTTCCTTTTTTATAACCATTAATAAGTTATTGAAAAGAATAGGCTTTTTCCTGTAATAATTAAGAGTTAATAGACAAGTTTAATGGTTTTACGTTAAAATAGAGTACTAAGAAACCACAAGGCAAGCAACAGTAGTACCATTAGAACACAAGGTCACTGATTACTACTCTTAATCTAAATCCTACATCTAACTATTCTTGCATTATGTATATGATATTTGTATTAGAGATAGCTTTCTCCAAGGTAAAAAAGTCTAGGCTTCCTGATCGGAAATGTTATATGCCAAAACGTAGTAAGAACAACTCCACTAATGACAAATTCAAAGTTCAGAGTGTTCCTAATAGTGTTTCAGACTTTCAGTCCTTTCGGTACAAAAGCAACAGTTTGAAAGGTAGGGAACACTACTTTGTTTCCTCCAAAGGAAAAGTGATTACTTGTCTGTCTAATGTTTACCACAGAGAGAGAGAGAGAGAGAGAGAGAGAGAGAGAGAGAGAAATCTTTGAAAATCCAAAAAATCAACCTAGAGTCAGTGAACAGAAAATAAGCTTACCTCTACTGCAAGTATTCCTAGAAAGCATGGTTTGTCAAAAAGGTGAGCCAACACCAAATGCTTTGGATCTCCCTGCACATAGTAATATGAAAGGCTTACATCAAAACCCACAGTTCACAATGATACGAGTACCTTGCAGACCTACAGTAACAACATTGTGCCAAAAACTTTAGAAAACATAATCAACTAAAACATGTTACCACTTACCACCTTTCAAAGCATATAAGGCCTGCTTCTCATGTAATGATGCTAAATATCCAAAGGCTCAGGATTGTTTGTAATAAAATAAAATAAAACAAAGGCTCAGATTCTATAACAATTGCAATAACAATTGCAAATTCATATGGTTTCATAGATTTTTTAATTAGTACAGAATAAAGGCATAAGGTACATATGATTGAACAAGACTTCTGGAATAGCACACTTAATATAAGTTTCAATTGCTTACCAATCTGGTCACTTCTGCAGATATATATGTCAACCCAGTTCAGGAAACAATTAGTATCACTAGAGTAAACTGAAGTATCAAGGTGAGGAGCTACAGAACCATTTAGATAAGTTCACATACCGTTATGGCGTATAACTTGTAAAGGACATCATTCATGCCACCAGTTTCTTCATTAAGGGACAGATAGTGCCTTTCTAAACTGTGCTTTGATATCACATTCTGAACACGGTTGTAAAAATAATCGACCATCCATGTCACCATTTTTAAAGCTTGAGGATTACCAGCAAATGTATGTTGATCAAGCAGGCCTGCTAAGATCTGTCAAAGTATAGAAGTTCAAAGCTAATTGCATAGCTTGTTGTGGCCAAATAAATCAAATCCATCTTGTAGAACAATTGAAGTAGGATCTACCTTGTGGATAGTGTAATATGGAGCCCAAACAGGTTTTATAGCTTCAAAACGATCAAATTGCTCAGACGGGAAAGCAGAAAGGTATCCTGTACCCATTTTCTCCTGACATTCAGATAAAGCGGATACTACTGCTGACATTTTCTGTTTGAGAGCAGCATTGTGAGTGCTTGCCCACATTAGTGCTGATGCACTCAAGTAATGTCCTTCAAGAAAACAGAACCTGCTAATCAGTATAACCATAGTGACTAAATTTCAAGCCTAAAATTGACTTAAACATCATTACACTTGGTTGAAAGCAGTTTAGAAGACTGATGCTCATGAACAGGGATATAGAGGAACTAAGAACATAAAAAACAATATTGTCTAAACTGTCGAATGAAATGAACTCATATGTGATATTGTATCAGAAAAAGGAAAAAAATGAAACTAAATAGGGTGACCTGAGTAAAGTGATTTTCAGTCATTGCACTTTTTAGACTTTTTTGGTTTCTTTCTTGAACTTCCTTGCATTTATGGTCATCTAATTATTTTATTCATACAGGAAAGAAAGAGAATCTAAGAAAGACTCAATGGCTTTGCATAGAAAACAAGAATACAACATGATTAAATAAACAGAACAGGAAGTACAGAAGTCATGATTGACAAGATTAAAAAACTAAACTAACCTACAAAATGGCCCCGAAGCTCACAATCTGGTTTCTCCCAGCCCCCATATGCATTGCCAGGTGTTGGCAATCCAGCTGTCTTCCTAAAGCTCCAAACCAAGCTATCCTCATCCAACAGCAATAGGTATTCCAAATTTGTTTGCTGTGCTCTTCCATGCATTGAATTTGAGTCCAATCTCACATCATGCAACGAAATTTCCTTAAGAAAATCTCCAGAAAACTTAAAGCCACCTTGATTTTTCATTTTCCGATACATCATTGCCCAACTGTATTCATCTTCTTCCCTCAAAACCTTTCTTGGTAGCAAATTAGACCACGCAGAATCATCGGTTGGTATCAAATGGTAGTGTGAAAACATCTCTTCCTTCCATGTTTCATTATTGGATGAAAGGAGCTCATATCGAAGACCATGTGATGACAGTTGAGTAGGAACGTTTGTACACTCCTTACTCATTGCACAACCACATAGCAAAGAGATTAAAAGCACAACTAACATTTCAAAGAACAGAAACCCCTCCATCTTTTTAAACTCGGACTGAAAATACCTCAAACTTTAGTCCAGAAATGACCAAATAAACAATTCGAGTTCAAATATAACTAACGAGAAGTCAATCATACATTTTATCGAATACCCAGAAAGCAAAAACCTTAAATTTGGGTGAATTCAACATTAACAAAGTTCAAAACAGAAAAAACCAGACAGTATGAGTTCAAAACCAACTTAAAAGAATCAAAGCATTCACTTTGGACCAAAACCCAGAATGGAAAACCTCTCAATTCAATGAACCCTGTAAGAAAAAACTACACGCTTTTACTTCAAATCCAGCTAAACAGAATGAAAGCTGTCATTTTTATCAATAATCCATAACACAAAAAAAAAAAAAAATCCCTGTGAACCACAGAGCAATACAGTCCAAAACACACGTCAAGCTCAAATTCACTCCATAGAAAAGGAATCACAGGCAAATCTTAAATAGTGAAAAAGAAAAAACTCAAGCACATGTGAAACCGGGTATTATACGTACACACCCACAAAGTGACCAACTAGTCATCAAGGTAAAGTCCAAAGACTTCACTTCAAACTATAACCACAAAAATACCCATCTCGTGCAAGCTAAGAATTGGTTTCTTGTCAAGTAAAAAAGTGAATATATTAACTGAAGCAATACACAAAACTAACTACCCCCAATAATTCAAGACAACGACAAAAAGTATCAGAAAGAGTTTTTCCTTTTTGTATGTACAAAGAAAAAATAGAGACAGATAAGAATCACGGATATGTGTCATTTTCTGCGGTTGTGTGGCTTTGACTGTAAGAGAGAGACAGAGAGAAAGCGCAAGTTCGGGATTTTCTACTTTCGGGGGCTGAGAATTTGAAGGAATCGCTGGCAAATTCTACCTGCTTTGCTGAGAAATCGAGCCGTTGGATTCTTTATCTTTTTTTTTTTTTTTGGGAAAAATACTAAATTACTATTTTCTTTTAATTATTAGAGAGACAGTGAATTTTCCCTTATACAGCTTCGTTGAAAATACTAAGAAGAGGGTGACATTTGAGTTACAACTTACAAGACTCTTATCTAATTATGAAATTTAAGAAAGCTTGTAACACCGTAAAATATCAACGATATTTTTAGAACACCCTATTTTCACTTATGATGAGTAGGCATATTCTCTTCTTTCTTTCTTTCTGTTTTTCATTTTATTTTGACTTGTACTATAGTGTTAGCTAGACATCTTAGTTTGTTGTGAGATATTGTCGTACTTGTATAATAACTTTGAAATTTTTACATATTTTAAAAATGACTATATTTTTTTTAAAAAAAATTTAATTAAGTTATTTTGTCGTTTTTTCTCAAAACAAAATCAATAGAGTTATATGTTCAAAAGGATAATAATTATAATGATTACGCAGTATAATTTTTTCCCCCAATTTTTCTTTTCCAAATTAATTATGATGACATTTTTTTTTAACAAGTTAATTTTTTATTCTAAGGAGAGGGGAGGAGAGACGACAAGAATATTTATTTGCTAGGTATTTTACTATCAATCCCAATCAATTATCTCACACCAAATCATATCTCAATTAACAAGATTGACTCGGTTGGCTTTAACCTACCCAAAAAAAATTTGAGATATAAAATTTGTTGGTTGTCTTCAAAGTGACTATTTTATAATAGTGGCATCATGATGGGGATTTTTGTTTCTACCTTGGAAAAAAAAAATTTCACAGTAAGGAAATTCATAACTCACAAGTGATAGTCCACATTCTCATACTTTGATTTCGTAATATAAAATGTCTATGGTGGCTATAACATAGGGATTTTCCATTAAATTTGCAATTGGAAGTGCAATGCCAATAAACCCAAATTTTAAATTTATAAAATACTGAAGTCTATATAAATATAATAATAAAATGTGATGATGCCAAGAGCCATAACCTTCGGTGCACAAAATAATTGTCATTAAAATATAGAAAGCACTGCGGTGGAAGCAAAAATAAATTAATTAAGTAGTGGCCGAACTACATATTATATTATATATTGATTAACATTTTCTGTCTTCGATTGTTTCAGATATTGTATGGGATGCTTATACCAAAAAGAATTCGCATAGAAGTTTGTTTTGATCAGAAAAAAACAACTCCAACCTTTGTTTTCTTCTTAATATTAAGCATTTGTTATCGTCTCTTTGGAAAAGAAGTTTTTGTTTTATCTCTTACTAAACTATATATGTGACTTTCCATGGTGGGATTAATTTACGGGAATATAAATTATAGGAGAGCATTAGATAGAATAGAAATGATGGGTCCTATTTACTGTATGCACAAGTATGGTTGCCATTTGTCTTGGTGAATATTTCAAGGGATATATAGTAGAAGATTATAAAGATTAAAGAAAAATGATATTGCATGATAATTTTTTTTTATACCAAGCTCTGTTACTTCGAGTTCATCATCCCTTATTGTAAGCCAAGAAAAAAAAATAGTTATACAGTAAAATAAAAAAAATAGTTACCTCTTTGAATCTTCATCTTTAGTTATATTGTCCTCTAGGGATGTAACCCCACCAACCCAAAGGCACAATACAATATTCATGTGTCATACAAGTAAACATCAAAAGGTTTTCGGTGCCTATAGTAATAATCATATGATATGTAGAAATAGTAATAAGGAAAAATGAATTCTAGATGGTTCCAGTTATACTTGGTGTAACTCTAAAGGTAACTCTAAAGAGTTGTATATTTTTTAAATCATTAGATTTAAGTAGATCCAATGGTAAAAAAAATACTCATTAATGCTAAGTAATATTCTGATTAGGATTTCATTTATTATCATTTATTTATGACATTCTATACTTATCTCTCAACCCAAAAACAAGTATACGTTTCTCACTCCTCTCTCTTTCTCCTCCATCACTCTTCCACCTCCACTGTCATAGAGAAATAATTCAAGAAAAATTGTAATTAGACTTTAGCTTTTTTTATGAACACCATGCGTAGATATATAACCTTTAAAAGAGCTAAATGGAAACAAAGAAGTTCATGTAGCAGATCCAACCAAATGAGATTAAGGCGTAGTTGGATTTGAGTTTCTTTTGTGACGAGATTGTTTAAGTTACATAAGAAGTATATAGCTAAACATAACATTTAATTGCTTTTCAAATGAGGCACATAACTTTGTATGCAGCAAAACTGCTGATATTATATAATCATTAGCTTTCCCTAAAAGTTTACATAATTAAGGATATTCCCCTCACTTGTCTCTATCCCTATGTTAATTTATGTTAATTGCTTGCTTCTCTAACATTATGTTTCATGTTAAAGTTGTTCAATAACTGATTTTTCTTGAGGATAAAACTTAAAAATAATATATATCTTCCTGTATGCTGAGCACAAGATATCAAAATATAGTGGTAGGTGTATACTGCTTTCTTTGTTAGAATTGATTGGTAGTCTTGAAGGAATTATATTCTTTTAGGAGCACTATATGGAACACCCAACCACAAGTTTCTTTCAAGTTTGGTATTTTTGTTTGAGAGTGAATAATGCTAAGATAACAATTTTTTTTTCCAATTTCTTTCACATTCATTTAAGTTTCCACTTACACCATTTTTATTACGCACCAATTAATAAAAATAATAATAAAAAATGTCACATCCATAGATTTATTGAGCTGAAAAAGAAAAATTATTTAAAAGTGTTCACACTTGGAGAGAGAGAGAGAGAGGTTCTTATTGAACAAACATTGTATATCTTCTTTTTTTTTTTTTTTTTTTAGAAGAACCATTATATATCTTTTGTTTTATAAAATAATCGAGAGACTTTGTTATTATACCTGGACTCTTCATTCCATCCAATGTGATATTTTCAACCAAACTATTTAAAACCTCCTTTTAGTCTCTTTTCTTTTTTTTTTGAAAAATTTTAGTCTCTTATTTGAGATCTCTAAGTCAACATTATACACCTATTTGTTTTACATTATTATCTATCTCATTTATAGTACACCTATTTGTTTTGCATTATTATCTATCTTATTTATAGTTATTGACATAGGACTCTAGTTTTAAAACACTATTATTATTTTCATGTGTGTTTTAATAAGTATTAGATTATTAGTGTTTACTTAAAAAAAGAAGAAGGCATATACTCTAATTTAGCTTCTAAATATAGATTTGATTAATAATTTAATTTTATCTTTTTTTTACTTTTATTTTAAGGCGAAAATGCACTTTTGGTCCCTACATTTTGGACCTATTCTCAATTTGGTCCCTAAATTGATTTAGCTCCTAAGTCAGTCCCTGATTTTTAAAAATCGTTTTTAAAATAGTCCTTGCCGTCAACCCAGTGACAGAAAATACTGAGGTGGCAAACGGAATACACTGTTTGCTGACGTGGCTAATAAAATAATAATAAAAAAATATATTTAACATTTTTTTAATGCCATGTCAGCATTTTCTGAATTAAAAAAAGCCATGTCAGTTTAATTAAAAAAATAAAAATAATTTATATTTTTCAATTTCAATTTAATTCAAACTAAATTAAAAAAAAAAACTTTTAAATCTAATATTATTATTATTATTATTATTGCTTTCATTATTTTTAAGGAGAGAAGAACACAAGAACTAGTTCTTCATGTGCTTTGAATCCAAGAACAATCAAACCCACAACAAGAGCACAATTAAACCCAGAACAATGCAAAATTTTATACTAAATCCCTATCCTCAACCGAAACCTCCAGAACACGAAAAAATCATCAAACCCAAACCCACATAAGAAAACCAACCCAGAAAAATCATCAAACCTCCAACCCAGAAAAATGTCAAACCCAGAAACCTCCAACCCAGAACATGAACTTCATTCTTCACGTTTTTCTCCAAATCAAGACAAACCCAATTGACTAACCCACTCAAAATCAATCTCAGCACAAAAAATCCATACCCACAAACTGAAACCACCACCAACAACCAAAACAACCACCACAATCACCCACACCACCAACCACAACAACCACAAATCACCACCAAAAACTCACCCCCGATCAACCTAGCACCACCCACTGCCGAGAGTCAAACCCAAACTCAAACAAAACCCAAGACCCATACTAAAACTCAAAACACCCAAACAAAATCCAAATTCCAAATCCAAAACCCAAACCATCTGCTGCCACTGCCACCACCACTACCACCATTAACATTGCCAAATCCATACCCACAAACCCAAATAATAATAAATAAATTAAAAAAAAACCAAATCAGATCTAAATCCCACCTGTGCCGATCTACCACAACCACCAAACCCAAGACTCGCGGCGGCCCATGGCGAGCAAAACCACGGCCACCCTTAGCACCAACGGCCCCACGCCAGCCCACGACGATCTGAATCCCACCTGTGCCGATCTAAACCCACCCACGGCGAGCCACGACCACCAAAACGCCGCCACTCAACCAGAAATCACCGATTCGGAGAGAGGGAGATCGAGATGAGTAAAAAAAATAGAGAAATAGAGAGGGAGAAGAAGGCTGAATCGGTGATTTCTGATTTAGGGAGATTGAGTGTAGGGTGAAGAGAGAGAGAGGGAGTTTGAAATTAGTGGTAGAGAGTGTAGAAGATTTGTTTTTTAAGTTGATGAGGTTAACCAAAAACAAAAACAAAAAGAATTAAAACGTTTCTGAATTTTTATTTTTTAAGAAATGATTTTAGTTTAAATTAGATTTAAGGTTTTTTTTTTTAAATTTAATTTACATTTTTTTTTTTATTTTCTCTGGATTTTTTTATTAATTTAAATGGTGACATGGCATTAAAAAAATGTTAAATATATTTTTTTATTATTATTTTATTAACCACGTCAACAAACAGTGTATTCCGTTTGCCACCTCAGCATTTTCTGTCACTGGGTTGACGGTAAGGACTATTTTAAAAATGATTTTTAAAAATCAGGGACTGACTTAGGAGCTAAATCAATTTAGGGACCAAATTGAGAATAGGTCCAAAATGTAGGGACTAAAAGTGCATTTTCGCCTTATTTTAACTAAATGACAAGAGTGGATACTTTCACTAATACTACTTGTGAGTTGTGATGACCTAGTCGGTTGTAGAGTTAGGGATATGGTCCAGCACAAAGTGACACAGCCTTTTGAATAAGGCAAGTAGTGACAAAATAATGTGCAGGCTTTTCTAACTAGGTACATTGCTCTTGTTGCTATGATTGACAGCAAAACGTCATACTACTTTATTCCCAATCCGTGAACTATTGTGATGGAACAGTAGAGTTGAAATTTTCTTTCTTGGGTAATGGCCTGTAAACAGATGTATAATGTTGTAGTCACTTTCTAGAGTGTGCCTATTCAGTGAACAATTGTAGAACGAATTGCATGCATCACAAAGAACTTTCTTCTCAGCTAGGTGGTGGAAATTAAATACTGAACCCAGAAAAAATCCAAAGATCACAAAAAGAAAATCTGTATATAGATAATGCTTGAGTTCTTTACGTTTGGTTAGTTTGCTGGGAAAATAGTATGTAACTTGAAAGTAAGGGTGGGGTTGTGTATTTGTAGCAGGGGTGACAATTTGTATTTACGTGTCGGGTTCGTGGTGTGTCGACTTATTAGTATCCGATTATATGAGTCAATACTAACCCGATATATTTATTTAATAGGTCAAGATTCCCCAACCCTAACATAACTTATTTATTAAACGGATTAGTCATGTCGACATATTTATTAGATTTTATCAAAAAAAAAAAAAAATACTACTAACCAAATTGATATGAATTATGAAAAACCAAAAAAATAAAAATTTTTAACATAAAATTCAAAACTAACAAGTAACTACATCACAAATAATAATTCAAAACTAAAACATATCTCAATATTACAAATAATCAATCATAATGTGTCAAAGAAAATAAACTATAACAACTAATAAGTTTATTTACCTAGGGTTTGAGGGGTATATTAGTAAAATGTCATTTAATTAAACGGGTTAGATAGGTCAAACGGGTTTTATGAGTTGGACACTAAGCCAACTGTTTAATTTCAATTATGTCAACCTAAATATGACACTAACTCATTAAATCTCAACCCAAAATCTGCTAATTTCGTGTCATGTCATGTTGAGTTTGCGAGTCGTATCAATTTTGCCACCCCTAATCCGTAGTGCATAGAAAGTGGTAGCATATATTGGTGACAATGATATTGAAAAGATGGTGGTACAGTAAAGATCAAATTGACTTCTCTTTAGAATGTAATGTAGAGGAATATGATTTGGCTCCATCAAAAAGAGTAATGCTAATTCCTTTACAGTTCACTATAGTATATACCTCATTAAATAGGTGGTGGTGCAAGAACAGCTTTGTTATTTCATGGGAAGAATGAGAAAAAGTGAAAACTTTTTCATGATTTTCTTTTTATTCCTTTTTCCAACTATTTTAAGGAACCAAAGGAATGTTAATAATTTAATTTTCCCTCATCTTCAATGCTCTTTTTGAACTTTTTATTAAGTTAAAGAACCTTTGAGCTTTATAGGCACCTCTAGCCCACGAGAAATAGGGTGGTTGAGTATAATTTTTTATCCTATAGTGTTATTATTTTAGACTAGCACGTAAACATGGTTACTAGTGCCATTTTTACAGAAAGAGAAACAATGATACAGCCTAAATAACTAACAAATCCTATCAATTAGTAATGCATTTCCAAGTCCTAAGTCCCAACCTTTGAAGAGGACGAAATTCATGCGCATAAATGTTCCCTAAAATGATCTAATCTAATATACAAGTATAAAAACAAAAATATTCCTCTTGCCTGTCTCAATCGAAGTGTGTGTATAAAGTATAAACATAACAAACATACACACATATCACGGGGTTGCTTTAAAATGTTCGCCGTGAAGGGAAAATAAAGCATGTGTACGTGTGCATTTACACACTGAAATCGCATTTTCAAATTTGAAATTCAATTGTTTTGGGAGTGTGTAAACACACACACAATGTTTGCAACAAACACTTCCCATGTTCGAATATTTTCCTTATACTCATTATATGTTTAGGGAAATCTTAATCTCAAGTTTAAAATTCAATTGTTTTTGGAATGTGTAAACACACAATGTTTGCAACAAACACTGTTCATGTTTAAATACTTTCCTTCTGCTCGTATGTTTAGGGAAATCTCACTTGCACCAAGTAAAAGAATTCAAATAAAGTGAGTAAATAAAACAAGGAAAACCCAATTACTCTATTCTGGTTCAAGCTAATTTGGTCATTGTTGAAATGGAGCATCGTCATGATTTTAATATTTGAAACAAATACATATTTTTCAGAATTTATTTTATTTTATTTTATTTTTGGGTCTTTTTATAGGTATGTGAAAATGAAATTTGGTCGACTGTTAAAGCCACTCATTATTAATGATGACCCAATCTCGATTGATAGGGGATATGCCTTCGAACAAAATGGAAGATAATAAAGATTCAATTTTCATGACTTCTTTTAGTTTTAGATAGTTGGATTGCCTTACAATGATGTGCCTTTACAATTATGCTATACAATTGTCTCTTTATCGTATAATGAAAGTTTTTGAGCATTGGTTTTTCATTCAAGGTACACATTCTAATGCCCTTAATAAATAAGAGTGATTGGTTTTTTTTCTTTTTTAAAACCATTTTATTACCATCAAGCAATTCAAGCCAGAAAAAAAGTATATCATGAGACCATCTCATGGATCCGCACCTCTCTCATATTTGGTGTACTTCACTCATCTATGAGACCCACGTGTTATGAGAAGGGCGTTCCATGATATAGTTTGATAAGATAATTTTCCAAATGTAGACATCAATAAATTCATTTTTTGTACAAATAAAATTTGATTCCAGGTATTTTTTGTTCAATGATAGATATTTTATCATGGAGCTAATTATTATTACTAGTTGTGCAAGCCAACTTCAACAGTTGCAAATGACTTCAAAGTTTTTTTTTTTTAGTAAACAGTGATACTTATTAGAACACGCATGAAAAATAATACTTATTAGACATTGATATTATCTTGAAGCAGAGAGTTCTATTATGCATACATATGCAACCTTATCTAGATATATACTATGCTTAAAAAGAGTATATGTGCTTAATTATTTGCTTGCTTGTGGACAAGAATATTGTTAAATTTAGTAAAATTGGTTGTCATACACGTTTATAATTAAGCAACAAGACCTTACGTGCAAGTGGGAATTAAGTTACCGAGTGGCGGCAAATAGATACAAAATGGAAAGTTCTCTTCTAAGACAAGTAGACATATTGAAACAAATTCTAGGAGTGGTCCTTCCAAGCCTTCTGACAAAGAATATTTGTTTTTTTTTTGCTAAATACAAGAATATTGAATCATTGATAGAAAGGGTTATGGAGTTTGAAACATGATGTGTAGTGCAAACAAATGTGTATAGGTAACACGTTAACATCGAGATAGCTAACTAGGAAGGATGAATAATTGGGGAATGATATTGCTTTAGCATTACTATAGGAAGAGTGCAAAGGTTGTAGTGTACTAGTGGTAAGTTATGTGCTTGACATTAGTTCACAGGGCAAGAGACTGTCACTCACACTCATCACCATCCCTTTCATATTCGTCTTTTCATTATTGTTTAGTTGTCATGTAAGGCAAATTGTGAGTGAAGTAGCAAACAAGGCCACTGATGGGGTCTCTATATAGCGACTGAAAGGATTTGTCTTAACTTCAGAGTTCAGTAGCGTCAGAAGTGCATGGGTATTAAAAATTGCAAGTAGATAATTATAGTTTAATACTTTTTGGACATGAAGAAACTAAATTTGAAGTAAAGATAAAGAGCAAATTTTGACCCAAATGTGCAGTAACCTTAAAGCCACAAAATCATAACCAAACTACTTATCTCTATATATATTAATAGGTAAAACTGAAAAAAAAGTCAATTAGATTTCAAATTAGATTCTAATTGTTGTTTAATTTTGCGCTACTTGTCTTATCTATACATATTAAAAAAAAAAAAAAAATTCTATGTGAGTTAAGTTGGGGAAAAGATGAAGAGTTTAATATAAATAAACCATAAAAAAGAGTAAACTCATGTGTATATCTAAAAAATAAAATTAAATAAATAAATAAAAAAGAAAGAGAGAGTAAAACTCATGTATATATCTATGACTTAAACAATGTTTAATTTGAATTCATATATGTGTAATTGTGTTGTTTTTAATTGTATCGTGCATATGCACAGATTATACACCAGTGAATATAAAGTGTAATCAATCTATTAATTAATTAAATATATTCTGAGTTATTTTCACAACAAACATTACAAATTTTAATTTTGACACTAACCATGTTATGATTACAAAACAAAACCAATATGTTAGGCTAAAATCATTGTTTATTAAACTATCTAATAAAGTAACTATATGGAGAGGTGACCTAATAATAAAAAGCCCTTGTAATCCATTAACAAACCCATCTGCAAGTCTAAGAGTTGTAGTCTTGTAAATTCGAATAATGTCAAATTCTATTGGTGCCCACATCGTTGCACACCATAACACACATAAGTTAAAGTGGTGGGCAAACTACCGCATACTCTTGGTACGGTGGTAACTCCATAAGTATAAATGTTTGTAGGGTATAAGAGGTAAATGTCAGAATTCAAATCTCTAAGAGAAAAGTTTATACACATATATACTTAAATTAAATTAAAGTAAAAATTCTATCTTGTACAAAAAATAAATAAAAAATAAGGTGATGGGCAGGAAATGCCGGCACCTGTTGGACATTTTTTGTCATTATCAAAAAAAAAAAAATACCCCATGGACAATCTTGGGCTCAGGTTCGTTCCTCGCCTCTTGTAGTAGAGGCCCAAGTGGCACTACAGAAAGGTAATTACCTAGCTCCTTTAACCGAGGCAGAAGAAAAAGTTGACTCCTCTCAGACACACAGTGACAAATATCAAAAAATTATAACTAAAAAATGTTTAATCCCAGTGATCCCACCTACAACACTTTTATCCTTTTCCTTTTCCTTTTGTTTTTGCTGCAGATCTTACAAGGACTGACTCACATCGTCACACTACTTACCAAAAAACACCTTACAAGCAATCCAGACTCGTTGGAGCAGGGTCCGGATTGCTCATGAGTTATTTCTTACGACATTACCTCAACATTAAAGTCCTGAAAGTTGAAGGCAAATGCAAAATGCACAAATTTCATTTTCTCAAACTGTATTGTAAATTGACTATTAAAAATGTTTGACGCATTTAAGCTCAAAAGTTATGCAAACTCCCAGAGAAGTGGATAAAAAAAACTACCTCGAAGAAGATGCACAAAACTAAAAACTAACAGTAGTAGAATGATAAGCCTCTAGAGTTGAATTGTTCCTGAAATTAAGCCCCTTCCCCCACTCGAGAGAGAAAAGACAAAATTAGTATATGCTAAATTCATATCGATGCAAAATTTTACAGAATGTGAAAACAAGTTGATTCGAAATAATACAAATGGCAAACATCAAACCCTAATATCTATTACACATCATAACATTCCCTTAGTCTCTCCTCCTCCGCTTCCTGTGTCTGTCATCCCTTTCACTCTCATCTGAACTTGATGGATCTGATTCTGAACTAGCTGACCCCGTAACCGAACTACCAGAGCTATCAGATTCGTCATCTGATTCGGATTCTGACGCTGCTTGCTCTTGTTGCATAATAAGGCGTGGCATATTCTTCAAGTACTCACGTAGGTTTTCAGTGATGCCACCAAGTCCAATGGATGTGAAGAAATTAATTGAAAACCGTGTGTTCTTGGGATTATCCCTAGGGAAGATAGATTCAAAGGAATCCTGCATCGTGGGATCATTAAGACGCTCATTCAGCAGACGGATGCCCAGATGCTCTGACAATTCCTGCAACAGAAACAACACAACAGTGAATACAACAGCTTCCAGAAGAAATGCTAGCGAGAAACCAAAACTAGAGGGAAAAAAATTGGTGTCGCTTCTATACCTGGAATAGAATCTTAATGAATATACGAGATGAAGAAGTGGTGTCCTCCTCCGTTAGGCGAATATAGGCTAAAACATGCCAAGGCAAAGCATCTGTGCCGAGTAAATGCGCAAAAAACTTCGCCACATTACGCAACTTATTTGTTTCAAGCCGGTGAATCATGGAATATTGTTGGACAAAGCATTTGTCAAAATTTTCCTGATAAACTTTGTTGATCATGCAGAATCGCTGCCCCAAAAGACCATAATACCGGAGGTAAGTTCTCTCCTGACTACAGCATTCCAAGAGCATAATGTTCAACTCCATCTGCATAAGCCACAAAGACAACTATAAGTCTTCAAGTAATACATAATTTGATTTAAGATTTTTTCTTTAAAATAAATTATGTTAATATATTATTATTAAGCTTTCAATTGTATTATTGTAAGATTTTTTCTTTTATTATTTTAAGCATTCAATTTTAGGAGTTATCGAATTCTTCTAGCCAAACTCAACTCCTTGTTAAGTCTCAATTAGCTAAGCCTAAGCAGCAAGAAGCTAAGCTTGGGGTCTCTGTGGTTTGCCTCTCTACACCCCTAATAGTGACTGAAGTACCCAAGAGAAATAATCTAAGCACCAAGACAAGTTAGAACATGAAACCACTAATGAATTCTAATCGTTTAGGGGGTGGGGGTTAAAAAAACAAAAGCTAAGAATAAAGATTTTTTTTTTTTTTTTTGATACTGTCATGTAATAACATCTAGCAATCTGAAATGTTAAGAGTATGTATAGTGAATCTAATCCATCTTGTTTATTCATTCATTGTTCATTGATTCACTTGATAGCAAAGGGCAGTAAAGGGTGTCTTCGTGCTGGACAGGAGACTCAGAACCCAGCTCTAGTTCCTCTACCTAATAATGATTCCTAGCCAAGTACCAATAACTTGCAGAGACTCAGCGAATTGTGAACAAATATTCATTATTTGTCTATCTTTCCCTACTTCATCTTAAACAAGGAAATACTAAATAAGGAGACTTTGATCTTACAGCAGTAACATCAGGAAACACTTGCAACACATACCTCTTGACCTGGCTCTAGTTTAATTTTCAGGAGCTTATGACCTGCCTCCTCAAAATCTACACTGGACATAATTGTTAGATAGATTGTCCTCCGAAGATTTACAAGATTTGTCTCTGTTTCATCCCTTATTTTCATCTGCTCCTCATCCTCTTCCTCATCATCATCCTCATCCTCATCATCATCCTCGTCGTCATCTGAAGCTGCATCTGAACCTTCTTCATCCTCAGACTCATCACCCAAAATGGTTTTCTTCAACTCTTCATAACGCTTCTCATTCTCAAGGAAATTAGGATCTGGCTTGAATATATCTGACAAGGAGAAAGAAAAATATAAATCAATACATAACCATAGCTAGAACAATCAAGAAGCAGAAGACAGCTCAGCATTACGCCATACCAAGGGCAATCTCTGGATCTATTTCCTCTTGGAGAGAGATCTCATGGGTTATCTGATCTTCCTGCTCTACAAGGTCCAGATCTGGACGAACAGCTGGGTACCCCTGCAAATGAATAAATCACAGAGGGTATCTTTATTCTAACTATCCTTGGACATTAATAGTCTTTTTTTTTTCTTTTTTTCTTTTTTTTTTTTTTTGCTACGTAAATAGGGGGGAGGGGGGCTGATTGGGGTTCAAACCCAGTGCCCAAACACCACAAGAGGATCTGGAACCACTGGGATATCCCTCAAACCCCTGGACACTAATAGTAGCATGTCATACCATAATTCTAAAAAGGAAGGGAGGGAAAAAAAAACATACCTGAAACTTGGCTTTTCTTATCGCAAATAGCCCTTCTATCAGAAATTGAACCCTTTTGTCTATTTCACCTTCATGAAGAATCCCACGGAAACGCTCAAATATTCCTGTAGAAGTGTAAACCTTGAGTACACTGTACAGTAACTAAAATATATTCCAGTAAAAATAAAAGAAAGAGGATAGAAACATTATGACATATAATCTCATGGAAAAAATTGATTGCCAAGCATAGAACATAATGAACCAAAAGTTTGACATAGCTAAACACGTAAATAATCAAAAGAAACTCTCTACTTGTCTTTCATAATATAAGTACTACATAAGTAAACAAATTTTGAGTACTAAACAATATTTTCAAACACTAACCATTTAACACCAGGCCACCATCCAAGGTTACACATATGCCACAGCCATGAGTGGCACTATTCCAGATACCATGTTTCTATATCGTCAAGACAATTGTTAACTTAGTGCTATCATAGATAACAAAGGATGGCAACTTCCCAGTGGAACCTAAGACATCTCACTGATCAGAAAACACTGGTTCAGTCAAATATTAAATTCAAATCAGATAGGGATCAGAATACGCACAGGGTTTTGATCCCAATCTGATTTGAAATAGGGATCATAATATTTATTTGACTTTTTTAAATCTATATTCTTGTCGGTAATTCTACAAAATACTAAAATAAAAATAAAATAAAATAAAATAAACCAGATACATGCCACATTTAGGCATGATTACAACCCCCCTTGTAATGAACTGTCCTATCACTTAGGAGCTGTGGACTTTGCTACTCTGCCTATCCGAAGTTAGTTGGGTTATGCCTAATTTGATAATAGTTTGTTAGCCTCTTGGAAGGGGAATTTTGGCAAACAATAGTGGGGATATTTGGAAAGTAGCTCCTTTATGTCTACTGTGGTGCCTTTGGGGAGAGGAATATGCACATTTTTGAAGTAAAGGAGATACTGGTGGTACAGCTCAAGTTCATATTACTCAAGGCCTTCTACAAGCGGACATCAACTACCAGCCAACTTTTCCACTCTTAGCATCATGGATGTCTTAGATGATTTGTTTTTCAGATGTTAATTTCTTGTACTTTTCCCTTTCTTTCTCATTTTCTGGTTGACTACTCCTTTGAATATTCCCCAAGTACCAGAATAGTGCCTTTTTTGTGCTTTAATGAAATTCCGTTAATTGACTAGACAAATATTTTTTTACCCAATAAATACCAATACGACCTAAAATATAAAATGAATTGACGCTAAGAATTTAGGAACATCATTCCGACTTATTATTATTATTATTATTATTTTTCACTTACATAAGTAATTCCACAGGTCCTCCCTGTTTAATTGAAGGATACCATTATTTACTGAAGACAAAGAGCTGTCACAAAATTGTTGGTGACTAGGCCCAACGAAGCCATCAAAATGCCATGGCAAGTGATGGCTTTATTGGTAACCCTCTGTATGTCTAGTGTACAAAATGTGATTCAATGTAGAAGAGAAATTGCTAAATGTGGCTAACTAACCATACCTCCCAGGCTTCCTATATGATAAAAAAGATGATAACTTAGTAATAAATAAACTACTAAAAATTATAAGCACTTATCAAGAAAAACATGTGTAAGCCTTAGAAACCAAAAATACAATATCCACAAATATAACAAATAAAAGATTGAAGACCTTCAAAAGAATGATCTACACTGAACGCAAGATATTTCATGTTAGGGCATGGTCAAAATCATTGACTGCATAATCCATTTATAACACAAATGAACGTGCACAGAGAGTCAATGGAGTTGAGCTAAGGACTGGAATAAAAGTTTATCAAAGAAAAAAAAAGATGGAATAAAACTGCAGCTAAATCCAAACCAACATAAATCCTGGTCTCTCAATGCAAATGATTAAAATGATTAGCCAAGCAAAAAAAAAAAGATTATGATTTAAACCTTCCAAGATGAAGATTTACAATCTGAAATCTGACAGAAAATAAGGTACAGGATACAGGTGCAACTATGGCACTCTAAGAGCAGTCTCCAAATGCTAGATCCAGCATCAATAGATGAAGTGTTCAAGGGATTTAGGGTGGTGACGATAATTTGCTTCATAATGGCTTAACATGCACTGAGGAATTTTATTTTCCAACTACTTCTACAATTTTTCAGTTTCTATATAATAATCTATTAATTAAACTACATAAACAAAAGGACAGTATAAGTGCCAAAAAAAATATTTTTAAGCAATTATTATGAGAAAGAAAAGCAGAAGATGCTAATAGAAAAAAATATATATATGGTTCATAATTGCATAAACTCTAATAAACACATAAAATATTAAACACATACACGACAGCAACTCAATTCCAACAGCATACCCACCATGCAAGCCTTTAGGTGAGAGATCTTGCAAAAGTGATCCACACTCTGTGACAAAGCCAACAGCAACCTCAACACTTGAATCGGTTGGATTCTCAAGCAGCACGGTAAGCAGTTCCAAGGCTATGATCTCATGAGCCACTAGTTGGTTCACTAAATGTGCAATAAACTTAACAGCAGCTAGTAATTGAGGCTGAACAAAAAGTAAACCAGATTAGAACAAAATCTTTTTCCAAGTGTAAAAAGGTTCCCATCATCCAACAGCAAATCAAATGAAATAACTAAAAACAGGCAGAAACATACCTTGTCATTCCGTTTATACGCTCTCTTGAGCTGCAAAACAATCCTTCTCAAAAGAAGCTCGCCCACCTCAGGAAACTTAGTGTTGACTACAGCAACCAGTGCTGCAAACACATCTGTAAAACCTGGGGATGCCATCTGCGATTTCATACAGGACCGACAAAATAGCCCCCTTCCCCGTATCAAATTCTCCGAGAAGAGTTCTGGAATAATATTCTTTACATTGGCAGCATTAACCTTGTTCACAAGCCCATTTATACTCTTCCGAAGGGCATCCCATGTCAACCGCTGATATTCAACACTGCTTTTATCTTGAACCTCTTTCATCATCCGAGCCAACTTAAACGGAGGAATGTAAACTCCTCCACTCTTGCCCAACTTCGAATTATCAGCATTTAAATCAACTTCTTGCACTCTCGGCTGTCTCTGAGGTTTTGAATCTTCAAACCCCTTGTCATCTCTATCCTCTCTCTCCCTAAAACCCCGGCTACCCTTTTCTCGTTCATTCACCTCCTCCTTATCTCTCCTATACTTATCATCTCTATCACCATCCTCCCTTCTATGCCTCCTATGCTTATAATCATCAGTCCTATCATTTCGTCGCTCTGATTTTCTACGCCCTTCCCTCTCATCACCATTCTCCTCTGAACCATGCTGCTCACGTCGATCCCTTCTTCTACCACCATCCTCACTCTCCCTCCGTCTATGCTCACTCTCATACCGACGGGCCCTCTCCCTTTCTCGCCTATCATCTTCATCAAATCTACGACTTCTCTCCCTTTCTCGCCTATCATCTTCATCATATCTACGACTTCTCTCCCCTTCTCGCCTCTCCACATCCCTCTCTACCAACTCACCATCTTCTTCCTCCGAACTCTCCTTCCTATCTACACGTTCACTACGCTGTCCACTCCTCCCATCTCTATCCCTAACGTCCCTCTCATTCACTCTTTCCCTATCCTTATCATCACCATCATCATCAACATGCTCATCGCGTCTCTCATTCCGTTTTCCACTTCTTCTATCTGATTCCCTATCTCGTTTACCTCTATTTCTTCTCTCATAATCAGATGATTCGCTCTCGTCTCGCCCACTTGACTCACTACTGTACTTCCTAGCCATACCAATCTCTCACACACTAATTATCACAAGCCTATATCTCTGCAATGCAAAAGAACAAACAGATTTAATGCCAAATTGAAATAGCAGCAAGTAAAACCCTAAAAACAAAAACAGCAAAATTCAACGAAAATAGTGATATTAAAGTAACAAGTAAATTAGAAAGAAAACAATTGAATACTTTTATAGCAAAGCACACCCCGAATACTTTTATTCATCGGATAACAACACAAAGTGCGCAGAAAATTACGAAAACAATAAATGATTATAAACCAAAACACAAAACTCAAACAATGTGATCCATACAAACTAAGAACTACAATAATTCTTTACATCAGAATGGTAAAGGTTGAGCATGAACAACTAAATTCATAGCTATAAATAATTATAGATATAAACACATTCAAAACTCAATTTTAAAATAATTCAGTCACAGGAAGAATTGCAACCCCAAGTAAGCCCGTCATCATGCCTTCTTATTATCCTTCTATGAAAAGGAGGAATGATACATGCTATGCCTGAGACCGGGTGAGAGACACTAGGACTGGTAATAAATAACGGGGTCTTTTTATGCCTCCATAAAAGTTTTGAAGAGATGTGCTACACTACTTCAAATAAAGTGTAGTGAACAGCATCCCTGATCCTTTACACAGAATCAGCAACAGATATAATTCCATTGTCTGTATTTGTTTTTGAAATTGTAACTTGATCTAAAATATAACTCAGTTATATACGATTATGCAGGATAAGCATGGCATCAAATATTATCAATTTGAGGTATAGATTCAGAGAGCGGGTTGAGAGAGAGATTTGTGAGTCAACAGAAACAAATATAGTCAGTATTACTATTGAGGTCCAACCAAAATAAATATAAAAATTAAACAAAAACCTTGAAACTTAAGGATACTACATCCATTTATCTAGCACACAATCTTTGCACAAAATAAAAAAATACCTGCACAGTGACTTGAGATTCACGAATTTGATCAAAGAAATTCACAAATTATTAAAACTGAAACCATGAATATCAAACCATGTCTACATCTAAGACCATGATAAGAACACAATTATGCAGAAAGTTAAACACCAAGAAAACAGTTTTCTTTGACTCTAAAACAACAAAAAACAAAAAGTGAATCAAATAGCCCTAACAGGGATTAAAATTTGACCCTTTCTATGATGATAACTATTAAACATATATAGAAAAAATTAAATTTTTGATGAACGAAATCACTTACTATCTCTACAAAAAAATACAAATTTTCAGCAATGGGTTTGAAATCATGACCATGATACCCAGGAGTCTTCCTATATATATTAAAAAGGCAGTTTTATTTATGATCTCAATTAAGCTCTTTAAGATACACAATGCACAAATTATTCCGGCTAGTTAAACCAATCTTATGCAGCAGTGGTGTCTAGTATAAATCTTTTCTGTTTGAACAGAACCTGAGACCAAGCCCACTTTTAAATTAGACCCAAATTCACAAACTCTAATCTCAATGCACAAACCCACCATGAAATAAATCATTAAAAAAAATCAAACCTACTTCTCAATATCCCTTAAACTTTCAAATAGATAATCTCAAAGACCATCAATACCAATCCCAATATTTAACATATGAATCATAAAAAATTCAAACCCATAGCTCAGTTCCCACTAAAATTTCAAATACACAATCTCAAAGAATCGGAATTTAAAATTCCTTATGAATTTCGAATTTACATCCAGAATTTAAAGGCTCACAGAGCAATGCATACAAAGAAACTAAACACTAAAATCAAGTTTCTAAGCGGTACCCACATGATCCCAAATAAGAATTCACAAAATTAAATCCAAAAACAATACCCAACAACAGTATTAGCAAAAGAAGTGAATTGAAAATCAAAATATTAGTTACGCAACAACAGTAATTCAGTCTAGGAATCAACGAAAAGAAGCAAAGCCAAGGAACAATAAAAAAGAAAAAAAAAATTTAGGAAGAGAGGGAAAGATTGGACCCATGATCTTAGAGCATCTCACCTGCTGCGTAAAGTGGGGCTAGAGCTCGAATCTTTGGTAACTGGGCCTGCTTGTTATGACACTGGAGATTTTGTGATGGCTTTGATGGGTAACAGCTCAGTCACGGTGGACTGATAGGGATATAGAGAACGGTTGGTTTTAGACTGTTTAGGGTTTTGAGATTTGAGAGAGGCAAAGAGAAAGGCCTGGAGAGGTAAAGAAGAGGGAGGTGTGTTGTGAAGGAGACTATCGGATAAGCAAAAAATTTGATTAGAAATTTTTTTTTTTTTTTCCTACGTGGAAAAATGTGGAGTTTTAATCCCTGTCATCAGTTTTTGAGAATGTTATTTATTGTTGGCGAAGATATTAATTAATTTTTAGTGTAGATTAAAATTAAATATCAAATTTTTTATTTAATTATTAAAAAAAAATATATTGGTTATAGACTTCTGTTTTTGCATGTTTAGTTATTAAGAAAATGCAATAAAATAAAAGTAAATTTTGATGTATTAATTTTTGTGTTTCTATTTTTTTTTTTTTTCTGATTTAGATTTTTAATCCTTTAATTGCTGAGATGGAGTTCATTATTATTATTTAGTTGTCACGTAAACTTAAAATATGTCAACTACTATGATTGGTTTTAGACTTTTAGGGTTCGAGAATTGAGAAAGGTAAAGAAGATGGAGGGCGTTTATCGGGTGGGACAGGAGTAAAAAACATAAGCTAATAATTTAATTAGAAATAGTTTTTTTTTTTTCAATATGGAAAAATGTGAGAGCTCTAAAAAAAAATCAATTCTTTTTTTAAAGATAGTTTTTACTTATAGTGTCCTTTTCTTATAATGACTCTTTATTATTAGACCAAAACACTAATTAATTTTTTGTGTAGGCAGGATTAAATCACAGATATATTATTCAATCATTAGAGACAAAAAAAATCAAATATTGGTTATAGGATTCGGTTTTTGCATGTTTAGTTATTAAGAAAATGCAATAAATAAAAATAAATCTTGATGTTTTAATTTTTGTGTTTTTAATTTTTTTTTTTCTGATTTAGATTTTTAATCCTTTAATTGCTAAGGTGGAGTTTATTATTATTATTATTTAGTTGTCAAGTAATCTTAAAATATGTCAACTGTATAAACCATTTGTCACATAATTATTTTCCGTTAGTGAGTTAATGGTAGGGACCAAATTAATTACAAGTTAAAAATAACAAGGATTAAATTAACTGCTACCAAAATGTAAAGACCAAATTAACTATGACCACAAAATATAAGAACCAAAATAGTATTTTCGCCGAACTGAGTCTAAATGTGTGTGTATGTGTGTTTTTTTAAGACCTAGTAATCTTTTACTATTAATTATTAACTAGCATTATCACACGTGCTTCACGTATGCGATGAGGCATTTTTTGGGTTTAGTGTCATATTTTCCATTCATTTTAATTTGATACGTTTCTTTCTTCTATTCAATTAAACCAAACGCATGGTAATTTTTATTTTGGACATAGAAAATACATTCATTAAAATGAAAAATAAAAGGTAGTACAAACAAATGTGAAGAGAAAACAATTCAAACACCAACATAAATAAATAAATAAATCCTTAAAAAGAAAAAAAAAAGGGAGTACATTAAAAATCAATTTTTTTAATAATTCAAAAATAAAGAAGAAGAGATTTGAAAAAAATAAAAACAAAAACGAGAGAGAAAGAGAGAGAGAGAGAGACGATTAAGTCTTGATAAAGGGGAAAAATGAGAAGAAAAAAAAGTGAAAACCAAAAAAAAAAAAAAAAAAAAACTTGTGTCTTTATTTTTTTTTTTATATAATTTTTATTTTGAGAATCTAATTTATAAGTAAATAAAGTAAGTTGAAAATCGACAGGAGATTGACCTTATCTTTTAAGCAATGTTTTAGTGGGAGTTAAAGTTATATTTTTTCCGGATTGTCTTTTAATTTTGTCTTTACTTAAACATAGGTATGTAGGGGCATTTTTGAACAAAAAAAAAAAAAAAAAGAGGATTTCAAACAAGAAAAGCCCCTTAAATGGTAATTGTAGGGACCGGTTTTGAGCACTCTCCTCCTATTGGGAGAGCGGACCCAAACCCAATTAACCCCGCAATAAATTTGTAGAGTATGGGCTCAAGAGCTAGGCCTTAGTAAAGAATGCAACGGCCATGCATGGCTATTCGTGGGCTATGATAACCTAAATATGGGTTAGGGGGCACAGCAGGGCTTCTCGGACAGGATTATAGAGGTTGGAGTTGTTCTTATTTCCCTCAAATAAGTTTACCATGGCTGAAAGGAAACACACCATTACAGCATATATTTCTCTCTGGTTCTTCCTAACCCATATTTAGGTTATCATAGCCCACGAATAACCATGCATGGCCGTTGCATTCTTTACTAGGGCCTAGCTCTTGAGCCCATACTCTACAAATTTATTGCGGGGTTAATTGGGTTTTGGTCCGCTCTCCCAATAGGAGGAGAGTGCTCAAAACCGGTCCCTACAGTAATATAGATAACTAACTCTTCTCCATACTTCTTTTAGTTAAAAATAATTTTATTTTAGGGTTAATACGTTTAAAGTTCTTTTAAATTAAATTTTATAATTTTATAATTTTATATTGTTAAAAACTTTTAAAAACTTGTCAATTTAAACTATGGATTTTTTTTTTGGTTGATATGTGGTGTTAATTTTTAGAGTAGATTTTTTTTTTTTTGGTTGGGGGGGGGGGGGGGGGGGGGGGGGGAACATAAAATTCTAATTATTTAAGAGATTGTTTAGCTGAAAAAGCAAATAAATATTGTAAATTAGTTGTACTTTTCTTCAAATGATATTTATTCTTTAAAATGATGAATAATTATTACTTGTCAAAAGGTTTGTAATAACTATAAGTAATAAATTCTAAAAAAAAAAAATCATGAAAATTGCATTGATGATTCTCGGTCCCCCCCCCCCCCCCTCCAAAATAAAGAAAAAAAAAAAAAAAACTAAAGTACTCTTTTGACTCAAAAATTTTGGGTTGTTTTCATTTTGATCATTTATGTTTCAAAACTTGAAGTTTTGTAACTCATGTTTGATTTTGTTTTTATATTTTTTTCCCATCATCCATTTTCATTTGTAATCTGGTTAGTAGTGACACTTGGCATTATATGGGTGATTACTAACGCAAGTCAATAATAGAATTAATATGAAAATAAAATCAAACTTGAATACCAAAATAAATATTTTGAAACATAAATAGTCAAAATGAAAACATCTCCAAATTTTATATTCATTGTAAACTTATAAAACTTATACTGTAAACTTAACAATTGACATCTCCTAATCCTTATGAGAGATCCAAGGTTCAAATCCCTTCTCTCTCAACTATCAATATATACAAAAAATAAATAAGAAAGAAGAGCACCTATAAAAGGAAACATAACTAAAGAGAAAAGTTGTACTAAATTGCTTTTAATTAGTCCAATCCAAAGATACACTTATTTTATTTACTTTTTTTTTAGAAAGTCTATAGAAATTTGTTTTTTTGACAAATTTGACAAATGCCAATGTGGCTGATTATTAGTAATTAAAAAAAAAAAAAAATGATATCAATGATGAGCCCAAATAAGAACCTACAAGCTTGCAAATTCAACTAGTGCAAAAAATATTGGCAAATTTTTTGTGTATTCTGCGTATGAAATATTTGGATTTCAGTCACAGTACCAAATATAGACAGGATTGGACCGAACAGTAGGAATATAAATTTTTAAATATTTTTTATTTAAAAAAAAAAAAAAAAAACCTCTCATTCTCTTATTTTATCTGATTCTCCTCTTAACTGTCTCTCCCCTGCCACAGTTCCCACAGTCATAAAAACAATAACTTTTTATGTTGGCACGACAATTGAAGCAATTGGGCAAGTGGCTGCAACTTTGAGTGCCAGAAATGGCTCCAGTGGGAGTTGAGGGAGGAAGCTATTCAAGCATAAATTTTTGGTCTTTACAACAGCTGCGCAAATGGGTTTTCCTTTTAAATTAAATTTAATTATCTACATCTAGAAGATATACTTTTCAGGTTATCATTGAATTTCTTCACTTTGCATGTTTTTTCATTTGTTTGCTTGCTATGTGTTCTTCGTTTCAAGTCCTAGAACAATGTCTAGTCCTAAACGTGTGATAGGGATATACTGAAACTTACTATGTTGAAGAAGTCAATCTAAGCTCAAGCAATGATAATTCAACATTTGCAATACAATTCCAAAATAAGTTATTTAGATTGACTTTGCTTTCTTTTTTTTTTCTTTTTTTTGGTTCAGAATAAATTATTACGTCTCTTTCGAGATTATTAAGAGAAAGAGTGCCAGTGTAATTTAGATGTTCGTTTAATGCTATGTGAAATGATTACCTTAGAAATTTTATCAGGTCATACAATGCAACTGAAATTTTCTCTTGCAATGCAGATGAAATAATGGTTACAACTGCTGAAGGTCTTGAATGGGTTAGGGAGATATGAGTAGAAGTGTCTGAAAAATTCAATGTGCATCATTCTTTATCTGTTTCTTTGGAGAATTCAGGTTTAGTTAGAAAATGGTGACCTTAGACCAAGAACAATATATTATATCAAGTTGCAGTGCATTCTAGTGCTACTTGGTATAAATGTGACTTGATGATAACTCTTCCCGGGGTTCCCCATCCGGTGACTTTGCTTTTGGATTCCAACCAATTGGTGCAATAGGCTTCTTACTTGCTATATGGCTTGAAAAAACTCCCAGAAAAAACCATAATTTGTTCAGCCAATGGAAATAGTCTAGTCCAAAGAGGATCCAAAGTTGAGCTTACAATAAGTGGCCAGCTAGTTCTCTATGACACAAACGTTCAGCAGGTTTGGGCTACTGATGTTGCTGCTAGTGGAGTTAACTATGCATCCATGCTCAACACTGGGAACTTTGTGCTTGCAAGACAAGATTATGTCAACTTATGGGAAAGTTTTAACTCTTTCCGACTGACACCATATTGCAGAGTCAGAAGCTAAATCAAGGCAGGAGGATCCATTACTAAGACCTTCCATGAAGAATGTTCTGCAAATGTTTGTCGGTGCCACTGAAGTTTTAATGCCTCCATGTCCTTTCCCAACTACTTCAGTATAATCAATTACCTATAGGTATGCATCGATGCATGTTACTTGCTAGTGCTTGAACCATGTTTGGTTGTACTATTTTAGTCTAATGCTTGAAGCATACTTGGTTGTACTGTTTTAGATACTAGCTTGTTTGTTTCAATGTAGGAGTATGTTCACATGTAATCTCTTGTCAATTCGGTATTTTCTTAATGCAGCTGTCTAAAAATTTTAGTCCCATTCATGGTTCAAATCAGCACTTTCCCTTCCCAATTATGTTCTAATTTCATTTTGGAATACTATTTATAGAATATTAGAAAAAAAATGTCCCTCAAATGAAGAAAGAAAAAAAAAAAAAAAAATCAGTTGATAGCCTCTACTAATACACAAGTGTAAAAAAGCTCACTTTTGGAGTCAATGAGTTAAGCCTCAAGAAAAAGGGAGGGGAAGATTCAAACTAGTGATCTCCATATTATAAGGCATAGTCTCTTACAGATTGCACTATATCTTGGTGTTGCACCCTTTTTTTCCCATAAAAGAGAAGCAAAGATGCTAGCACAGCAAGTACTGCTCTTCATATTATAAAACAAAACAAAATATCATTTTACTAATATAAAGGATAACTAGGAACAAAGGTTGTGTGATTGTGATTCCTTTTCAGTTTTCACCCCACCATTTTTTTCTCTATTGTTCTTTTCAATTTTTGTACCGTTAATACTTCTATATCCCATCCATGAATCCTTACATGGCACTGACGAATAGTCCTAAATGCCCAGATCATCTTTGTATGCTATTTCGTCAAAAGGCAATTTTACAAAGGTGTAGGACGGTAGTTTTGATCTTGTGAAGTCTAGCCATATTTCATCTAAGAAGGCCTGCCGGAAAATATCCTGCACAGCAAAATATGTCAAACATAGTGACTCCAATTAGTTCTAGAGTCTAGTAGACACTAGACATTGTCCTGACCTTGTCAATTGGAGTTTCCTAAAATTAGTAGAGGGATTCTGCAGGTGAATCAAAATTCCACCTATAGCATGCTACTCAATTTTTCAATCCTTATGAATGATGGCATTAGCTGTTGAGTTTTATATCAGTTTTATTGTGGTTCAATACTCAACAGAAAAGGATTTTTATTTTTGCAGTACCAAACAAAAACTTTATCCGGCAACCCCCTTTTTTTTGTTTGATACAAATTTGATATAAAGAATAACTTGACAAAGAATAGTTTGTCATTTTATTGAGACTATTGGGACACAGATAATCATCATACATTTATGAGTATACCATTCCTGGATATTGCTTGACTTGCCAAACTGATAATATTGACAATTAAACATGCATAAAGACTTAAGCAACTAGAAAGGTAAGTACATAAGAGGATTTACATTGAACTAATAAATGAGGATGGACCTGGGGGAACTGAGACCTCAATAGATCCTTCAATCATTTGTACCACTTTCTTCATTGTTGGCCTTAGTGATGGATCCTCCTGAATGCACCATATTGCAATCATCACATATTTCTCCAATCTCTTCATGTCATCTGTTGCCTCCACATCATTCTCCACTAACAGATCCAGTTTCTTGTCTTTATAGCAATCATATGCCCAGTCAGCTAGTACCATGTGATCCTCATCCTTTGTCTTTGCTTCAAAACTCTTCCTGCAGCAAATGAGCTCTAGCAACAAAATGCCAAAGCTGTAAACATCCACCTTGATTGTAATAGGCATGTTTCTGAACCATTCGGGTGCAACATACCCCTTAGTTCCCCTGATTCCAGTAGTAGTATGAGTTTGGTCCGTTTTCAAAAGCTTAGCTAATCCAAAGTCAGAAATTCTAGCTGTAAAAGAGTCATCCAAGAGGATGTTTTGCGGCTTGATATCACAATGTATGATTTGGGTGCTGCATTCTTCATGTAATTAAAAGAGCCCTCTTGCAGTTTCTAATTCAATTTGAATTCTTTGGTACCAATATGGCTGCAAACCCCCAAATAGAAAGCTTGCTAGAGAACCATTACTCATGAATTCATATACAAGAAGCCGGTGCTGCCCCTCGTTGCAGTATCCTAGCAGTTGGACCAAATTTCTATGGTTTGTACTGCCAATAGCACTCACTTCAGCTTTGAACTCCATATCACCTTCTTTCACCAAATCATTCATCCTTTTAACCGCAACTAGCTTTCTGTCCTCATCTTCTAGTACCCCTTTATAAACTTTTGCAAAGGCACACCTTCCTAGCTCTTCCCTGAACCCATTTGTGGCTTTCGTTAGTTCCTCATAAGTGTAACTTTGCAAATTCATGCCTGGCATGAATGGGTATGTTTTGATGGCCTTTGATTTCCAATATTTGAAACGAAAAATAGGCAGAAAAGCAGCCATCAGGAAGAGCAAGTTCAGAAACATCGAGCTGCTAAGGAGCACTGACACAATAAGTATCACAGTTGAATGATTTTTCTTTTTCAAATCTGCACCTGAAGGGTTAGAAGTAGAATTATCTTTCCTAATTTTGATTAGAACTTTGCTTGCTGCGTTGTCGGGGTCCTTCATCCCATTTGAGAGAGGAATTTTCTTTTTCCAACACTGCCCACCACCAAAAACAGCCACTGCACAAAAACAATCACCCAGACAAGCGTTCCTGCACCAATCCTCAGTTACGTTTACATAACGTCCATAATCGGAAAGGGGCCAATTTATACTTTCCATTTCACTTAAATCAAATTGATCTGTTTTTGATGATGCTTCATAACAACTTTGTGGAAGAAAGTCCTCTCTGCAACCTTTCATAACATCATTTGGATCAATGAGGGTGTATCTTGTTGGGCACTCGCAATTTGGTCTTCCATCCCCTCCTAGCTCGCAGTAGCTGTTGAACCCACAAGCTCCACTGCCTATGTCTTCCGTAATTTCGCAAATATTTGGAGGCTTAACGGACAAAATGGACCAGGCATTTGAAGTATTAGTGCTGCTTTTTGGGTAGACATGATGTATAAGAACTCCATCATATTCCATGACTGCTCTTTGATAGAAGTCCTGTTTAGAAACAGAATTTGATGATAGTCGTAAGTATGCTTCCGTTTGTAGCTGTGAGGTATATATAGCCAGACTCATTGAAGACCACCTGAAAGCCGCTGCCTATTGGCCAATAAACTGTATCAGACCAATCTGTAGGGAATGCTAAAGTTTGAAGCACAAGATTTCCATCCTTTTGTAGTGCAAACTGGAACCTGCCATTAGAGTAATTCGTTTCTGAGTAATGAGCTACAAGCTTGCTTCCCATACTCATTGTCTGTGTTGGTAATATTGTTTCTGTTGGATGATCAAAACTCTGCCACAAATGGCTACCGTCCTGGCTTGCCAGCACTAAGTTTCCGGTGTCAAGCATGGCTGCATAGACAACTCCTAAACCACCTGACTCAGATTGCCATATCTCTGTGCCTGTTGGTGTTGGGTCACTGAGTACCAATAGGCCGTCTTTGGTAATTTCAACTTTGGATCCTGTTGGCACTAGATTATCTCCATTGGCTGACCAGACAATGGTTTTTTCAGGTATTTTGTTGAACCATATGGCTAGTAGATAGCCTCCATTTCCAATTTGTTGGAAACCAAAAGCAAAGTCACCAGAAGGCGATGCCCAGTAAGAGCCGTTTTCCTGTGCAATAAGGGATAAGCCTAGAGATAGATTGCTGGATGTTTGAGCAGTGGTGGAATATGGCAGCAACAGAACAAGAAGCAATAAGGAGAGAAGATATGATGGTTGTAAAGCCATAGTATTAGGAGTTTATAATTGATACACTTTGTTGTATAAATGATAAACTGTATTATGACAAATCTACTGGTAGAGGAAGATTTGCATTTGGAACATTTTGTTATAAGTATTGGGCAGTGGAACACTTCGTTGTATAAATGATAAACCGTGTGGTGAATTATAAACTTGTATGATGACAAAGACATCAAATTTTCTACAAGCACGAAAATTTGCACTCTCTTAAAAATTTACACGTTTTTGAATTTAACCCATTGACTTCACTACGGTCCATCCACGTTGGCATGTTTGTGTTTGGCACAAAAGTTCCCATACCGTCAATTCCTTTGTCACCAAGGTTCTCTCCATTTGAATTGGGTTATTTCATGATTCAAATTTAATGTCACAAATCTTAAAATGTACTGGATTATCACTTCATTTAAAATCTTAAATGACATAATAGTCTATTTACAGTTAAATCTTAATCATTAAAATAGATGTAATTGAGAGAACTTGAAATATAGAAGATCTTATACCATTGTAAAATTTTCAAAATGTTTATGATAACCTCACAAGAAAAATATGTTTCTTATAAGTTACTGCTCATAATCGTTATAGACCATTTTCTTGTTTATGGTGTGTGACTTTTCATACTTCAAAGCAATGTTGTGAATATCTACCCATTTTGATTTGTCTATTGGAAATTTGGAACAAAATATTTTGGTACTGGTTTCTCTATTGGAAATTTGGAATGGAATATTTCGGTACTAGTCTATTTTGGCGTACTGTTTAGGGCTGCTTCTAGGTTACCACATATATAATAGATTTTTTTTTATTTAAAAAACATCTCAAATAAAATGAGCATGTTATTACTTATTGTTAAAAAAAAAATTACTTATGATTTTTTTTAAAAATAAAATTAAAAATTCCAAATCAATCAATAAATGTGTGTGTGTATATATATTATTATTATATATATAAAAGCAAAGACCTCATGTGGAAATGTATGAGGTCCTGTTATGTGGCTCTTTAATTTTTTTTTTTTTTTTTTACCTCTTTTCGTTAAGTTTTTTGTATTGTAACCCAAAATATTGCATTAACTTATTTTTACTATTGTTTCGTTAATCTCTTATTAATTGCCTAAGCTGGCGGCTAAGCTTATACTATACCTTTTACTCTTTTTCATGACTTTTAGCATACCTAGTGTTTTAGAATTTTATTAAAAAAAAAAAAGCAAAAAAAAAAAAAAAAAATCTAAAACAATATGGAGGAATATTGAAGAAAATATTAATATTTGTTGTTACACTGTTGCCTTTTTATTCATACGTAGTTTGTCTCCCTTTTTTGACCTTCTTTTTTTATGGGACTCTTTTTTAATCTTTAACTCATTGTTGTGATAAAGAAAACTTTGCCATTGACTCATTATATAGTTTGAGTAGATACAATAGTAATTTAATTTTTAATATCTTAAAATGAATATGTTTTTTTGCTCTAATTATTAAATTAATTTTTTTTTAATATATGTAAAACATTCTCCAAAACTGTCTTCCATAAAACTTCACAACATTATCTATGCATTATACGGAAAACTTACTAGTTATATTTTAGTTGTTGTACTCTCCAAAACAACATAAGAACAAAGTTATAGAAGTTGTTATTCTAGTAGCCACCAAATAGTGTTTTTAAAATTTATCTATTGTACTTTATTATTCGGATAGAGCTGAGCTATCTTGAAAAACTTAGAAGATATGGGTGGAAAATCTCGGATATGTTGGGTTATTGAGGAGTAAGGCTACAACAATTATTTTTTTGTTAGCTATTTATTTTTAAGACTAACGACACTGACTTGCGCAGCAGTGGTGGTAAAGCACAAAAGCTGCTTGAAACATGGCCTTCCTCCCAGAAGATTATGCCTGACCACAAGTAATCATAATTTTCCACTAAGAAAAGAAGATAATCTAGTATCTCTATAACACTCTTCCAGGAATCATCTTGGCAAAACATTGACTGAAAATTATTTTTAATTGTACTATATAGGATAAACCCTTCCCCAAGTAATTGGTTGTTTAACTGTTATGAGTCAATTCTATAAATCATTTTTTATTTCACATAAAAGTAAGAATGGAAGTAATAAAATTTATTTATAAAAAAAGAAAAAAGGAAAGAACAAAGAACTAAGATTTTTTTTTCTTTAACAGAGTTGTTATACAAGTGACCATCTTTTTTTTTTTGACATTTTCTAGGAAAAACCACTGAAAATAAGAGCTGGGAGAAATAAACATTCATAGATAGCCTCTTTTTGACATCAATTATACAATGCATTTTAACCAATTCAAACTAACAACTATGCCTCTTTAACTGTAAGAATCAGATGAAGTAAAAGGGGATTAGTCTCCAAACACCCTTTTTCTCTTGAAAATTTTTAACAAGCCAACTTAAGTGTGTGCTGTTGTGAAATAGCAGAAACTCAAAAATCATCAAGATTGATTGTGAAAATATTTTAGGCCTAAAAAATATCTCAAACAAACAATAGGAACAAAAAAAATAAATAAATAAATCAAAAGAAAAATAGACACAAAACACCAAAAATTATGTGGTTGGGCAATAGCCTACATCCATAGGCAACAAAGAAGAATTTTACTATATCAAATTTGGGATAATACAAATTGATGTAGAGACACTCTTACAAACCCTTATTCTAAATACACTCAAATAGGTCTCTCTCACAAATATAAACTATTAGATTCTAAATATTTAGGTTAAATATTTAGATTCGAAATTTATGAATGTTGGCAAACTGAGACTAAAAACATGTCTAGATTAGGTGTTAGACATTGCTCAAGTTTATTCAAGTCAAGATTCAAGAATAGTCAAGCTACAAAAAGAAGAGTTCAGAATCTGTGAAGCTCAATCGATCGAAAGAAAGACTCGACTAATCAAAAGTCGTATTCTACAGATTTCAAATCAAGCTCAAAAGCCCACGAAAACGTTTAGGGTTTGTGTCCTACACTATCTAGCATAAAAGGAAAACCCTAAATATGTTTTAAAAGTTCTTGGAAGTTTTGATAGTAACTCCTATGAGATTTGTGAGGCTTTCGTAGCCTTCTAACTCTACAAGCATCTATTGGAAGCTAGATCTACAATCAAGAACTAGTTGGCCAATGAAATTAACATTTCATGTCTGTGTATCTTTTTTAGCTTTGATGAGCTACTTTTTACACTTTGTTAGTTTGTGCTTTGTAGTGCTTAATTGTGCGAGCTATTTATAGTCTTTAAATAAACGATCTTAATTTTGGTGTTACTATTGACGGTGATCTAAACCTTTGAGTGAGATCTCAAAGTCACAAACGTGGGTGTTTGTGTGCGACAGATTTAGATAGAAGAGTCCATGGATTTGAAGTTGCACGTGGTTGTGTAAGTAAGTACTATAAAAGGTAGCTTTAGATTTTAGGGAGAAAATCTATTGTAAAACTTCCATTCTATCATAATGAATTTGTTTACCTTAAGGATATAGTTAGGTTAACTCCTCCTTAGATTTTTTTACTTTGAAACTGATAGTTTCATTGGTTTTCCTAAGTCATCATATTACTTGCCTTCTTTACTTCTCTGTACTAAGTAATATGATTGTATGTGTTTAACTTAGATATCAAAATAAACCTAAGTATCAGCTTGGTAATTAATTAATTAGGTCAAACAATCTAAGTATACATATGTTTAAACAAACAAACACAAACCAAAGAACCAAAAAGAATGTAGACGCACACAAACAAATTTGATTTTTCATGACAAACCCCAACTATACTACTAAAGTTGACATGGTCGTTACAATTAATCAAATGTGTTGTCCAAACACACATGCAAACAACATAAAATATAGCAGAGATTAGAAGAGATGACTATCTATTGTGCCTGACTTTACATTTGAAATGGGGCTACTAAGGTAAATACAGTTAAATTCAAATCCTCTCGTTCCACCACTAATCCGCTAAATTGTCATTAAGCAGCTACAAACATATACTAAGCAATCATGCTTGGTATTTTCTTCACCTAAAGACTTAATTAAGTTTTCAAATACTCAATTCAATGACTTCTTTGGTTTTTTAAACATTGACTCAGTTTTTCATACAGTTAATGCAAGCATGTAACCACATCTTCACTCCCCGTGACGGGCTAAACTAATGTCTTTATTAATCATATATGTATAAGAATCTTTCCCTAAAAGCAAGAAAACCCATTATAAAAAAGGAACTTCTTTGGTTGGTTTTTAATGTATTAAAGAAAGCAGAATCCTAAACAACTACTGTACCATTCTACTAATAATTGCTTTCTAAAATTAAGGCTGGATATTGAGTATTAAAATCAAAGAGACACAGTCACGTACAAGCTTTAATATCCTCGGTCAACAACTCATTGTTTAAACAAAGTAGGTGTGAAAGTGAGAAAACAACCGGACATAAAGTAAAAGAAAAACTATTCAACTATGTTTGTCGACGTCATCAACATAAGCAATGAGGAATTTCTCTCTAAGTAGCAAATATAATCTTAGAATTCTGTAGATTTCTATTTTGTTCTAAAAAAATTAAGACTTCGGTAATGAATTTGCATCATGATACATTGATACAAAGGAACAAAAACAGCACTAGAATAAAAATGTACAAGATTAGGAATCCACTTTGTGTTCTCCAAGCTAAAAGTTTATAAAGAAGTTAGGAGCAGAGACTTCATGTGAGAGTGCATGAGGTCCTGCTATGTGGCACTCTAATGTTGCATTTAATAGTTTTTGTACCTCTGTTCACCAAGTGAGTTAGAGCTTGTTTGGATTAGCCAATTCTCATCACTCAAACTGAGAATTGGCGTGGGACCCACTGAAAACTTGTTGTTTGGCTTGATTTTTTGTGCTTGTTTTCATCACTGAAACTGAGTTTGAGTTCAGCTACAGTAGAGAAAACTGAAAACACAAAATACGTGTTTTCAGTTTCTGATTTCTTTTCTCTGTGGCAAATTCGTAATATTCTTAACCTCGTGGAGCCCACATCCTTCTGAATTGTCATGTCAGCTCAGACCGGTTTATTATACCGTTGCAAATTCAGCAAAAACAAAAACGAAGCTCTCAGTTCCCCTAAAAATATTTCAGCTAAAATTTTCCCCCCTTTCTTATTTCCCTCTCACATTTCATTACTCCATCAAATCCAAGCACGAAGTGGGTTCTCACAAAAAAAAAAAAAAAAGCACGAAGTGGGTTTGAAGTTCTTGCACCTGGGTCTGAACTGAAGTGGGTTTCAAGCACTTGCATCTGTCCGCTGCAACAGACCATTTGAACGCAATTTGTGATCTTCTCTCAGGTGCGTATATCTCTCCCTCTCCATTGTCAATGACCATTTGAACTGAAGTGGGTATTGTGGTATTTCTCTGTCCGTTGCATTTTTCTCTGTCCATTGCAAAGACCATTTGAACTGAAGTGGGTATTGGTGAGTGTGTTGAAGTGGGTTTTACTGATCTGTTTTACTGATCTGCACCTGGGTCTTTCTGTTGTTCTATTGAAGTGGGTCTTTCTTTCTTTGTTGTGGTGTGAAATTTATGTGACCCATTTGTTTAATTGATGAACTGAAATTGCTATTTGTTTAATTTTTTTTCCTGCCTTTAGAGAAACGGGTCTGATAGGGAATACTGAAAAAAATGTTGAGTTAAAAAAAAAAAAAAAAAAAAAAAAAACCCCACTGATTATCTTCACTCTCAAAAATTGAAGAGCATGATGAGGAGAAGCATTACGTGTGATCATAACAGGTAGCTCAAATTAATGTGTTCAAACTTTCATCCTAAGTTGAATTTGAGATATGCATGAATTCATCAGGGCCCGCTCAATTGCTCATTATATAATTTTAGTCCTAAATAATAAATATTGTTGTAGCAATAATCCTATTGTACTGCATGTACTATAGCTCTAGAGTAAGTGTAGGGTTAGCTTAAAAATAGGTTACTATATATAAATAGGTGCATTGTAATGCATATACGATAGAACTAAATAATAAAGATGTTGACATATGAGCTTTTGGGAGAACCATTTGCGTGCGTGTGTTTTCTTTCTATTTCTTCTTTGCTTTTTAAGTGCTTTATTAAGTTTTAACTAGCTAATTCACATAGTTTTGTTTTTCCAAAGAAATTTAAATTGCTTTTCTAAAGCATATTACACTTTCTTAAATGGAAATAGTTAAGGAAATAATAATAGACCAGGAGTAGAATTGAAATGTAGATACAAGTATAATTTTAGTTTTTTAAATTCTTAATTTTTCTTTTGCAAAAAAAAAAAAAAAAAAAAAAAAAACACCACAATTATGGCGCAAAGTAATCAACCAATTACCTCCTCTTCCAATAGAAATGAAGTGGCGAATTCATAGATATATATATATATATATATATATATATATATAACATCTTTGCAATTGTGTTGGGTTATTTCTATTAGATGGCACAAGAATCTCAAAATTCTCAAAATGCTCAAAATGCTCAAAATGCTGAGGACAGATTGTGGCCTGCCCACATTGAACAAATGTTCATTGATATTATGGTGGATGAACAACAAAAGGGGAATATGGAACATGGTGTTTTTAAGAGTAAAATTTGGCTATCAATGACGAATGCCCTAAATGAGCAAACGGGGAAGAGTTTTCGCTTTAAGCAACTGCAACAGAAGCATAATAGGCTTAGAACTAAGCAGAGAAGGTGGAGCCAGCTTTTGAGCCATACCGGGTTGGGGTGGGATGAGACAACCCAAACGGTTACTGCTTCTGAGGAGGTGTGGGCGAATGTGACTGCGGTATGTTAGATTTACTACCCTAATTCCTTGGTAAAATGTTTGTAATTTTTTATTTTGTATAAGTATGAGTTTGATGTACATCTTCTCATTTCAGGCTGATTCTAAAGCAAATTCAATGCGGAAGAGTGGATGTCCTGGCTATGACAAACTACGACAGCTCTTTGCTGCTACTGCTGCAACTGGTGCCTTTCAGATTTCATCAAACACACCAGCTCCAGATAGTGATGAAGAACGTGCCCTAGAGGAGGAAATTGCCAATGAGAGGAGTCGTATCCAGTTGGGTGCTGATGATTGCTACAATCTTGACATGGAGGGCATAACCCAAGATGATCCCCTTCCTACGGAGCAAACCCAACGTGCGGACAAACGCCCCATTGAAGAGCCTACTGGCAAGGGGAAGAAGGTTGCCAAGAAATCAGATAAGGCTAGTGAAATGACCATTGCTCTTCAAGAGTACATTGCGTTGGCAAGGGAACGGTTTACCAAGAAAACTGGCAAGTCTATGGGCAGCTCCGACCATGTTGCACAATCTGCTGCCGGTGGCGATCCTTGCTCCCTTGGGAGGGCTTTAGAGGTGCTGAATCAGTATAATGATCTTGATGATGACACCTACATTAACATCTCCGAGGTTCTCCAAAAAAAAGAGAGACGGGTGGTGTTCATGGGCATGCCAGAACATAGGAGGAAGAGGTGGATGGAGCGCTATGCTCACGGCCCAGAAAATTAATGGAGACTTCTTATTTTAGTTTATGTTGATTATTGTGATTCGGATGTGAATCACTTTAGTTGTAGCTTTTAAAGACTTGATGTGTGTGCGTAGATGATCTTAGACTTTTGGTTGTATTTGCCTTGTTCAGCTGAACACTTAAAGCTGTTTTTGTTGTGATGGTAATTGTTGTGAACTATGCATGTGTATTTGACATGATTAGCATATATTAGTATGTGTGCTTTCTCACTTGGTGATCTCTATTTGATGCAATCTACATTAGTATGTGGGTTTGGTAATTGCTATTATGTACTTGGTGTTTTTTTTTTTTTTTTTTTTTTTTTTTTTGTATTGTATCATTTCTATGGTAATTGTTTTTTAGTACTTACATTATAAAGAGAGTTGTGTTAACATTATTGCAGCATCTTTAGTACCACTTATTACTCCTTCTGTCAGTTTACATATTGCAATAAATTGGTAATGATACTTTGGTTTTTGTAGGGTATAGGGTAGAATGGTCTCCCCCAATGATCCTTTTTGGACCTTCGATTTTGACGATGCTTACTTTGACTTTGATGATGATGACATGGAGAGTTCTGGATGCGGTGATGATATGGATGTTAGTGACTGTGATCATGACATGGATGTCAGTGACTGTGATCATGACATGGACACTAGTGCAGACATAGATTCAGACTATGATAGTGAGGAGGATGAGTTTTGGATTGTATTTCCACTTGTTGGCGAGATGGTGGCTTATTTCCAGCGGCATTACGACAAGCGCCCAATGCGTACTAGCATTTTGAGTGGGAAAGACTACATGGCTGAAGTGAGGGATGGCAATCCTACCAATTGTCATGACATGTTCCGCATGACATTAGACTTGTTCTATCATTTGGTGGATGAGCTGAAACAGCATGGGTACTTGAAGGAAGGGAAGGGGCGTGTGGACGTGCAGGAGGCTGTTGCCATATTCTTGTACATTGTCGGCCATAATACTCGGATGCGGCCTGTGGGTGACAGATTCCAACATTCCACTGAAACTGTTAGCCGCAAGTTCCGTAGGGTGTTGCGAGCTGTCCACACCTATGGCCAACATTTAATCAAGCCTGATCCAAATGTGGTAGGCCTTCCAGAGCATATGCGGTCGAATAACAAATACCACCCTTGGTTCGAGGTAAATCATTTCATAATACAAGTTCTTTCAATGAGTATGTTCACACATATTACTATTTTGTATTTCTTCATTCACATATAGACATCTCTAATACAAATAATTGGCTCTCTTCAATGTAGAGAAGCATAGGAGCTATTGATGGAACGCATATTAGTGCTCGGCCTCCAAGTGACCAAACCCAGCCTCACAGGAGTCGCAAGAGCTTGATTACAACCAACGTTATGTGCGTATGCGACCATGATATGAAGTTTACATATGTCCACTCTGGTTGGGAGGGAAGTGCCCACGACTCAAAGGTCTTCGAAGAAGCTATTAAAGACCCGAAGCATGGATTCCCATGGCCACCGGAAGGTATTGCTGTTCTATCCTAATTTTTTTGTGCTGAATTCTGTTCTGTTATAATTCTGAATTCTGTTTGCTATTTGTTCATTTTGTTTTCCGTTCTAATTCTACATTCTATTCTAGTATGGTCTGTTCTAATTCTGCATTCTGCACACAAATTCTGCATTCTGCATTATACAAATTCTGCATTCTGCATTCTGCATTACAATTCTGCAATCTGCACTTAAATTCTGCATTCTGCACTAAAATTCTGCATTCTGTTTTACAATTCTGCATTCTGCATTACAATTCTGCAATCTGCACTTAAATTCTGCATTTTGCACTTAAAATCTGCAATCTGCACTTAAATTCTGCATTCTGCACACAAATTCTGCATTCTGCATTATACAAATTCTGCATTCTGCACTAAAATTCTGCATTCTGCATTACAATTCTGCATTCTGCATTACAATTCTGCAATCTGCACTTAAATTCTGCATTCTGCACTTAAATTCTGAAATCTGCAATCTGCACTTAAATTTTCTGCACTTAAATTCTGCTGACTGCACACAAATTCTGCATTCTGCATTATACAAATTCTGCATTCTGCATTATTCAAATTTTGCATTATGTAGGTTCCTATTACTAATTGAGATATGCTATTCTTGTAGGGTCCTATTACTTGGTTGATTCGGGGTACCCCATTGGTGCATCGTTTCTTCCACCACACAAGTCCACCCGATATCATACTCAAGAATTCAGGAGGAGCAATAGGCAACCGGCATCGGGGAAAAAGTTGTTTAACTATAGACACTCTTCGTTGCGCATGGTAATTGAGAGGAGTTTTGGAGTCCTTAAGGCTTGCTTTCCCATATTGAATTCCATGGCGAATTATAAGGAATCTCGACAACGTTTGGTTGTTTCTGCGTGTTGTGCGTTACACAATTTCATACGCATCAATAATCGTAGAGATGAAATGTTTAACTCATGGGAGAACCTTGACGTTAATAGAGATGATGTACAAGCTGGGAACAATGGGAATTCTCCTGAGTCGAGTGCAAGTGCTGAACGGAGGCATGTGAGGGAGATGTCTGATGCGTCGAAGAGGGCAATGGGTGAGTTTAGGGATGATGTGACTGCCCGCATGTGGGAGGAGTACGTGCGACGACGGGGTTGATGGTGGGCACGTATACAGATTCACCGCCTTTTTGTTGGGACTTGTTGTAGAGTTATTACCTTCGCCTATGACTTTTTGTGGCGACTTTTGTATAAAGTTGGGTACTATGACTAGAAGTCCCTTAGATACATGATGCATTCCTTTTTCATTATGATGCATCTTTTTGTAAATTTACATTAACTAGTGCAATGGTTACATGTTATGGCTTAATGTCAATTACCCATTGACATGTCCGATGTAATTCCTTTTGGCAATGTAAAAATAGGTGGACATGCTTATATGCAATTGGTTGTACTTCCTTTTTGCCTCATATGTATTGCAGCCTTTACATTTTCACTGCTACAAGCAAGCAGCAGCTACTCCTCTGTTTCTATGACCAAGTTGTGATTGAAAATGAGAATTGTATATTGATTGAACTAAGCTGTATATATCTGCTGTACAGATTAGTTCATATCTGCTGTAACTCTTCATATCTGCTATAGCTCTTCATATTTGTTGCACTGTGTTGCAGCTTGGGCTGCACTGGTTGCAGCTAGTGCACGATCTGCTGCACTGGTGGCAGCTAGTGCACTAGCTGCTGCACTGGTGTGGCAGCTAGTGCACTAGCTGCTGCACTGTGTTGCAGCTTGGGCTGCACTGGTGGCAGCTAGTGCACGATCTGCTGCACTGGTGTGGCTGCTACACTGGTGGCAGCTAGTGCACTAGCTGCTGCACTGGTGTGGCAGCTAGTGCACTAGCTGCTGCACTGTGTTGCAGCTTGGGCTGCACTGGTGGTAGCTAGTGCACGATCTGCTGCACTGGTGTGGCTGCTGCACTGGTGGCAGCTAGTGCACGATCTGCTGCACTGGTGTGGCTGCTGCACTGTGTTGCAGCTTGGGCTGCATTGGTGGCAGCTAGTGCACGATCTGCTGCACTGGTGTGGCTGTTGCACTGGTGGCAGCTAGTGCACGATCTGCTGCACTGGTGTGGCAGATAGTGCACTAGCTGCTGCACTGTGTTGCAGCTTGAGCTGCACTGGTGGTAGATAGTGCACTAGCTGCTGCACTGTGTTGCACTAGTGTACTGAGCATTATTGCTTGAAAAGTTTTCCAACATGAGTGATGGTGTGAGCTATATTTTACCTTTGATTGGTTCCAAATTTTCAACCTCTTAACTGGAGTTATGGCCTCTCGGCCATATATACAAACTGTCTACACTTCGTTGGTGTGTCATTACTTGGACGGGATTGTGTTTCAATTATACCTTGGCTTCATTTCTTTGAGTTAAATTTTGGGTGTAAAAATGTGTTCTCTTTCTTTTGGCTGATGTCTTTTAAATTGTTATTTCTTTTTCCTCTTCTCTTTTTCTTCTTCCAACCTCCACGCAGTTAAAGTCAAGTACTTTGACCTCTTTTTGTCACCCTAAAGTTCTTTTTCCAACCCTCTATGCTGTCACCAAAAATTCTAATTTTATTATCCTACATTAAGCTTATATTCTTTTGGCAGACAAATTGCTACCATGAGTTCAACAATTTATCAGCTATGATAATTGATCAATAAATCATTGTGCATCTTTTTCACCTCATTATCACTAATTATATAGGGATTATTAAACTTAGGTCGCTTGTACTGTTTGAAATTGAGCACATTGGCATAATAATTAAACTCTCACTATACTTAAAAGTGAAGAACTAATCTGTTTGAAGTGACTTTCAATGGGAATACAGTGCAGCAGCTAGTGCACTATCTGCTGCACTGTGTTGTAGCTTGGGCTGCACTAGTGTGGCAGCTAGTGCACTACCTGCTGCACTGGTGTGGCAGCTAGTGCACTACCTGCTGCACTGTGTTGCAGCTTGGGCTGCACTGGTGTGGCAGCTAGTGCACTAACTGCTGCACTGGTGTGGCAGCTAGTGCACTACCTGCTGCACTATGTTGCAGCTTGGGCTGCACTGGTGTGGCAGCTAGTGCACTAACAACACAACTAAATCATAAACAATAGAAATGGCAAAAAATAAGAATTCTACCATTACAAAACAGCAATATTATATATAAGATTACAATAAATCTGTTATTCAACATATACGTTGCCTAACACATACGTTGCCAGGTCCAACACCTATTACATTTCCATGGCCAACCACATAATAGAATTTCATTATGCAATCCACTAATCATGGCAGACACATTTGTCGTAATCCAACCTCCCTATTACCTAGTGAAATTATAAAGAACACCACAACTGCCAACCATGACATAAGTAGAGCAATTTGATATTTACGTGCTCGCGCATTGGCCATACGAAGGGAAACCCTTGCTTTTTCAGCACTACGCTTTGCTACTCTTTCCCTGTGGAGTAGGTCTGCTATCATTGCACGGGCTTCCATCTCATTGTTTTTTGCCATAGCTGCCTCGGCCTCAAGCCTAGAAAATTTCGCAATGACAATCGGTGCTGTTTCAGCTCCACGCCTACATGGGATGCCATCCAACCACTTAAGGGACTTACAATGTTCGTCACTGCCTTGCATATTAAACAAAGCTGGTAAGTACATGAGTTGAGGAGCATAGCAACTTTAACCATGAACGAACAATGATAGTAAGCGCAGTTGATACTTACAGGCTTCCAATGTCTACAGCCATAAAACCGTCTACCGAAATTATGGAGCTGCAAAGATGTTCGCAACACGCATTGATCCATGTGACACACATGCCCCCTATAGTTGGAGTTATAGCTACTGCCACTTGCCTCCGTCATTGTTGTGAAACCAAAGACAAAAACTAGAAAAGAAGCAGAACATGAATACAAACAAACACTTTATATGGTAGCCAGCAAATTTGAGTTAAAGACACGAAATTGCAAGAAATGTAAACTTAAGGGATAAACCAAAAAATAAAAAAATAAGTAAACTTTGAACCTTGCTGACTCATGGGCCATTGGTTCTTCAAAGATTAAAAAAAAAAAAAAAAAAATAAAACTAGAAGCCCACTTCAATCAAGCCAAAAAGTTATACAACCTGTAGCTTAGTTGAGTTTTTTTTTTTCGTTTGGTGGGGTTGTAAAATATGGAAAAAGAAAAAAAAAATCTTCAACATACTTTCATTTCCCACATTTTCTCAGCAAGAAAACAGAGAAAAGAAAACAAACCTGGTTTTCGAAAATTGGGGACGACCGGAATCTTAAAGCATGCAAAGACTCACACTTATGTCAACCCGAAAATTCTGATGTCTTGGAACATGATACCTGCCATTTTGGCCAATTTAATAACAAATGTGAAACCAAAGACAAAAACTAGAAAAGAAGCAGAACATGAATACAAACAAACACTTTATATGGTAGCCAGCAAATTTGAGTTAAAGACACGAAATTGCAAGAAATGTAAACTTAAGGGATAAACCAAAAATTAAAAAAATAAGTAAACTTTGAACCTTGCTGACTCATGGGCCATTGGTTCTTCAAATATTAAAAAAAAAAAAAAAATAAAACTAGAAACCCACTTCAATCAAGCCAAAAAGTTATACAACCTGTAGCTTAGTTGAGTTTTTTTTTTTGTTTGGTGGGGTTGTAAAATATGGAAAAAGAAAAAAAAAAAATCTTCAACATACTTTCATTTCCCACATTTTCTCAGCAACAAAATAGAGAAAAGAAAACGAACCTGGTGTTCTAGAGCAGGGGAGATAGAGAGACGGAGCGAAGAGTGTTAGAGAAAATACCTGTTTTGTTGTCGGTGTGCGTCGATGTGGGAGGCGAGAGGCGAGAGGCAGAAACGGTGACTCTTTCAGTCTGGAGAAGTAAAGAAGAAGAAGCAGGAGATGTAAAGCAAAACTGAGAAGAAGAAGGGAAAGAAGTGGGTTTGTCATTAATGAGACGCGGGTAGCAACAGACTTATTACTGAGTAGTGTCAGGGGTGGGGTCTACAGTTTTAGGAAAAAATTGTAAAGATACAGAAGTGGGAACTAAGCCAAACGTGTATTTTGTAATTTTTAAGGGAATGTGAGATTTGAGAATTGAGATATGGGTTTTGGGTTTGAGTATTGAGTTTTGGAAATTGAAAACTGAAAATTGAGTGAGCTTTAAACCAAACAGGCCCTTAGTATCCGTCTACTCTATGATTGACTCACTATATTACTGTTCTGTGCATTCTTTGATACTTGAAGGGCACTCTCTTTCATGGCCTTTTCTACTTTACTCAGTCTCCTCTTATTCTTCGTGCATTCTTTGATGCTAATTGGGCAAAAGATCCCACTGATTGCAGGTCTACCACTGGTTATTACTTTCTTCTTGGTTCTTCTCTGATTTCTTGGCAAAACAAGAAAAAAACCCTTGTGTTCACCAAGTGAGTCAATATCTGTCTACTCTACGATCGATTCACTATGCTATTGTTCTGTGCATTCTTTGATACCTGAAGGGCGCTCTCTTCCATGGCTTTTTCTACTCTACTCAATTTCCTCTTATTTTCCGTGCATTCTCTAATGCTGATTAGGCAAGAGATCTCACTGATCACAGGTCTACCACTACTTATTGCTTTCTTCTTGGTTCTTCTATGATTTCTTGGTGAAGTAAGAAACAAACCCTTGTGGCTTGCTCCAATGCTAAAGCAGAATATTGTGCCCTTGTTGATACCATAGCTGAGCTCCTTTGGCTAGGATGGAATCTTAAGGACTTAGGTGTGTCCACATCTTCTGCTACTCTTCTTTATTATGACAACCAAAGTGTCATTCATATTGCTCACAATGATATCTTCGATGAACGGACTAAACGCGTCGAGATCGATCATCATTTTATCCATTATCATCTTGTCCATGGTGCTCTCAAGTTGTTCTCAGTCTCTTCTAAAGATCAACTGGCAGATATCTTCATCAAATCACATCCTAAGGGATGCCTTCGTGCTTTGGTTGACAATCTCAAGTTGGTCTCACATCCACCTTGAGTTTAAGGGAGGCTGTTAATGTGTAAATAGGTTGTGGGCTTTAGGCCCACTTTGTTTACTTGTATAACACACATACTTGTACTACACACTTTGCCTCCTATATAAAGGCATTCATGTATATTTTATCACTTGAGATATACAATAATATTCATTCAATATTTCTAGCACAATCCTTTGTGAATACTTATGATTTGCAATGATCTTGATGTCTAATTCATATTTAGGGGTGGAGCCATAAATTTGATTACTTTATTACCATTAAGCAATTCAAACCAAAAAAGAAAGTATATCAAGAGACTGTTTCATGGAGCACCTCTCTCATACTTGGTGCATCTCACTCATCTATAATATTCACATATTATAAGAGGGGTGCTCCATGAAACAGTTTAGTAAGATTTTTTTCTAAATGAAGACATCAATAAATTTATTTTTGTGAAGAAAAGATTTGATCCCAAGTTTTTTGTTCGACAATAAAAATTTAATCAATGGAACTAATTATTATTATTATTATTATTATTATCTATATCTATATATTACTAAAAGCTGAAGCATATCATTTATTGTTGCTACACTCCAATTAAGCCACATTAGTGCCACATCATCATTTATTTTCTTATTTTATTTTTTATTTTTAGATTTACCGGTTGATATTTATTGAGCATCTCCTTAAATTTGGATGTTACTCTTATCTTCAACTTTATCATGTATCCCACCATTAACCAAGACTCTTCAAATGCCGCTATTATATGGAATTTTGACAATCACCAATATGTTACAACCTCCTCACATCCTTTATTTGTTGTAACTTCTTTTATTTATTGGGTATGATATGACAATTCTATATATATACACACACGCACGCACGCACAAATTTCAGTCATCATCATTTATTTTCTCTTTTTTTTTTTTTTTTTAGATTTATCGGTTGACATATATTGAGCATCTCCTTAAATTCGAATGTTACTCTGATCTTCAACTTTATCATGTGTCCCTCCATTAACCAAGGCTTTTCAAATGCCACTATTATATGGAATTCTGATAGTCACCAATAGGTTACAACCTCCTCACATCCTTTATTTGTTGTAACTTCTTCTATTTATTAGATATGATATAACAATTCTATACACACACACACAAAAATTTCAGCCAAGTGGCTACATAAATTTCAGCCACGTTAACATTTAAAAACACTAAACATAGTGACTTTTCAGGATTTTTACCTTTTTTACTAACCATTTAATTCAATACTTTTTAAATACACCTTTTAAGAATTAACTATAAATAGATGCCTTTTCGTTTGGTTGTTGATGTGAAACGTTTTGATTTCTAAATTCTACAAATAATATCACACGACTAAAAAAAAAAAAAAAACGCAAACTAATGCAACCTTTTGCCTGGCTCTGGATAGTTTCAATTTTTACAGGTTTCATAGTAGTTCTTCTTTCCAAAAAAAAAAAAAAAACCACAAACACTTCTCTCCTCCCTATCTTTATACGTACTTCTGCTTTTCTCTACCCCATGCTGTACTTTATTTCCTACAATAATAATTTTGAGACTTTAATTTCATAAATATTTTGCTCATTTTGCAGAAATCCTTAGAATCAAGCAAATAGTCAAAGCAAGCCCAAAAACCAAAGGCAAGATCCCTTCTCTTATTCTATAATTTAGTAATCTAATTTTACCTTCTTACCCTTCTGATTCTTTGAATGACAAAAAATGTTTTTCTAATTCATCTTACACACATGTGAAGGATATGGGAGAGTAAGTGGTTGATGAGGAAAACAAAGAGTCAAAGTCAAAGTTTTTGTTCTTTCTGAACTTTGAAGTCCTTAGTCTCCACTCCACTCTCTTCCTCAACAACGATATTGCTCAAAACACCAACTCCTTCAAGATGGTCACTCTCTTTCTCTCTCTTCGACTAAATCCATTTTAGTACGAATGGCATCAAATATCTTTGAACTGTTTTAACTTTTATTTAGTTTTACTAATTCATGAATGTGTGAATTGCTTTTAGTTTGAGTACTGTTGGTTTCAAAAGCAAATTTGGATTATAAGAGTCTATTACAAACCTAAGAATTTTTTAAATTGACTGGGTTTGTTAGTTCGTTTACTCATTAATTTTTTAATGTAATTCCTTACTATGATTTCTTAGCCGATAAAGCACATCTCAAGGTCCCTAAAAATTGAAACTTCTATCGCAGTTCTTGTGAGTTAAATATAAGTTTTTGGAAAAAAGTTTGATTTCTTGACTGAATATTACTTAGTATTGGATTTGCATTTTAAATTTTTGTATGGTAGTTATTTTTATAGGTTGGTAGAATGGTAGGCGAGTCTGCGAAACCGAAATAGAGTCATTATAGTGGGGACTACACCTTTGGATTTCACAAAGCTTGGGTATGTGCCATTTAATATGCTGATTCTATTTGGTTTCTTTTATCTTTCTTTTTGTTTGTTAGCCCACCATAAAGCTTAAATATAATTCAAATTATTGATATTGAACCATACTTTTATTTTGTTGTTTTGTTGTGATTGTTTAATACTTAGAACATGTTGCTTCTTTTTTTACTGTTATCCCAAGTTATTTTTTATATCGCGGGACCAATCATCTCGGAATGAAGTTTTGGATAAAAAATACTTTGGTTCCAAGTTATTCACGAGCATTAATCGACTTGAAAATGTGTTGAAAACTCATCTCCGGTAATCGTCTCGAAGATACCCTTGGAACGGTTTGGAACTTTTAGACGCGGCCTTCATGTTTTAGAAAGTACACATTCTGAGCTTGAGTTTGAACACAAATTTTGTATTCTTTTTGTGGAAATCAAGAGTTACTGTTGTTTGAAAATGTCTCACCGTGTTACCCGAAATAGGGATTCCAATTATGTGCCGTTAGGAGGGAGTAAAAATGGAAGTTAAACGTTTCATCCACGAATTTTGCTTGGAAATATTTTTCAAATATCGCGGGACCAATCATCTCGAAATGAAGTTTTGGGTAAAAAATACTTTGGTTACAAGTTATTCACGAGCGTTATTCGACTTGAAAATGTGTTGAAAACTCATCTTCGATAATTGTCTCGGAGATAACTTTTGAACGGTTTGGTATTTTTCGACGCGGCCTCCAAATTTAAGAAAGTACACATTTTGAGCTTGAATTTCAACACAAATTTTGTATTCTTTTTGTAGAAATCAAGGGAGTTATCGTCGTTTCAAAATGTCTGACCGTGTTACCCGAAATACGGATTCCAATTATGTGTCGATAGGAGGGATAAAAATGGAATTTAAACGTTTCATCCACGAATTTGGCTAAGAAATATTTTTCTTATATCGCGGGATCAATCATCTCGAAATGAAGTTTTGGGTAAAAAAACTTTGGTTGCAAGTTATTCACGAGTGTTAATCGACAAGAAAACGTGTTGAAAACTCGTCTTCGGTAATCGTCTCGAAGATACCATTGGAACGGTTTGGAATTTTTAGACGCGGCCTTCAAGCTTTAGAAAGTACACATTCTGAGCTTGAGTTTGAACACAAATTTTGTATTCTTTTTGTGGAAATCAAGAGAGTTATTGTCGTTTGAAAATATCTCACCGTGTTACCCGAAATACGGATTCCAATTATGTGCCGATAGGAGTGAGTAAAAATGGAAGATAAACGTTTCATCCACGAATTTGGCTTGGAAATATTTTTCTTATATCTCGGGACCAATCATCTCGAAACTAAGTTTTGGGTAAAAAATACTTTGGTTGCAAGTTATTCACGAGCGTTAATTGACATGAAATTGTGTTGAAAACTTATCTTCTGTAATCATCTCGAAGATAATTTTTGAACGGTTTGGAATTTTTGGACGCGGCGTTTAAGTATTAGAAAGCACACATTTTGAGCTTGAATTTGAACACAAATTTTGTACTCTTTTTGTGGAAATCAAGAGAGTTATTGTCGTTTGAATATTCCTCACCGTGTTACCCGAACTACGGATTCCAATTATGCATCGATAGGAGTGAGTAAAAATGGAAGTTAAACGTTTCATCCACGAATTACGCTTGGAAATATTTTTCTTATAACGTGGGATCAATCATCTCGAAATGAAGTTTTGGGCAAAAAATAATTTGGTTGCAAGTTATTCACGAGCTTTAATCAACTTGAAAATGTGTTAAAAACTCATCTTCTGTAATCGTCTCGAAGAAACCTTTGGAACGGTTTCGAATTTTTAGACGCGACCTTCAAGTTTTAAAGAGTACACATTCTGAGCTTTAATTTGAACACAAATTTTGTATTCTTTTTGTGGAAATTAAGAGAGTTATTGTCGTTTGAAAATGTCTCACCGTGTTACCCGAAATACGGATTCCAATTATGTGCCGATTGGAGGGAGTAAAAATGGAAGTTAAACGTTTCATCCACGAATTTGGCTTGGAAATATTTTTTTTATATCGCGGGACCAATCATCTCGGAATAAAGTTTTGGATAAAAAATACTTTGGTTCCAAGTTATTCACGAGCGTTAATCGACTTGAAAATGTGTTGAAAACTCATCTCCGGTAATCGTCTCGAAGATACCCTTGGAACGGTTTGGAATTTTTAGACGCGGCCTCCATGTTTTAGAAAGTACACATTCTGAGCTTGAGTTTGAACACAAATTTTGTATTCTTTTTGTGGAAATCAAGAGTTACTGTCGTTTGAAAATGTCTCACCGTGTTACACGAAATATGGATTCCAATTATGTGCCGTTAGGAGGGAGTAAAAATGGAAGTTAAACGTTTCATCCACGAATTTTGCTTGGAAATATTTTTCAAATATCGCGGGACCAATCATCTCGAAATGAAGTTTTGGGTAAAAAATACTTTGGTTGCAAGTTATTCACGAGCGTTATTCAACTTGAAAATGTGTTGAAAACTCATCTTCGATAATTGTCTCGGAGATAACTTTTGAACTGTTTGGTATTTTTCGACGCGCCCTTCAAATTTAAGAAAGTACACATTTTGAGCTTGAATTTGAACACAAATTTTGTATTCTTTTTGTGGAAATCAAGGGAGTTATCGTCGTTTCAAAATGTCTGAACGTGTTACCCGAAATACGGATTCCGATTATGTGCCGATAGGAGCAATAAAAATGGAATTTAAACGTTTCATCCATGAATTTGGCTAGGAAATATTTTTATTATATCGCGGGATCAATCATCTCGAAATGAAGTTTTGGGTAGAAAATACTTTGGTTGCAAGTTATTCACGAGTGTTAATCGACAAGAAAATGTGTTGAAAACTCATCTTCGGTAATCGTCTCGAAGATACCATTGGAACGGTTTGGAATTTTTAGACGCGGCCTTCAAGTTTTAGAAAGTACACATTCTGAGCTTGAGTTTGAACACAAATTTTGTATTCTTTTTGTGGAAATCAAGAGAGTTATTGTCGTTTGAAAATGTCTCACCGTGTTACCCGAAATACGGATTCCAATTATGTGCCGATAGGAGTGTGTAAAAATGGAAGTTAAACGTTTCATCCAAGAATTTGGCTTGGAAATATTTTTCTTATATCGTGGGACCAATCATCTCGAAATGAAGTTTTGGGTAAAAAATACTTTGGTTGGAAGTTATTCACGAGCGTTATTTGACTAGAAAATGTGTTGAAAACTTATCTTCGGTAATTTTCTCGAAGATAAATTTTGAACGGTTTGGAATTTTTCGACGCCGCCTAAAAATTTTAGAAAGTACACGTTTTGGGCATGAATTTGAACACAAGTTTTGTATTCTTTTTGTGGAAATCAAGAGAGTTGGTGTCGTTTGAAAATGTCTCACCGTGTTACCCGAAATACGGATTCCAATTATGTGCCGATAGGAGGGAGTAAAAATGGAAGATAAACGTTTCATCCACGAATTTGGCTTGGAAATATTTTTCTTATATCGCGGGACCAATCATCTCGAAATGAAGTTTTGGGTCAAAAATACTTTGGTTGCAAGTTATTCACGAGCGTTAATCGACATGAAATTGTGTTGAAAACTTATCTTCGGTAATCGTCTCAAAGATAACTTTTGAACGGTTTGGAATTTTTAGACGCGGCCTACAAGTTTTAGAAAGTACACATTTTGAGCTTGAATTTGAACTGAAATTTTGTACACTTTTTGTGGAAATCAAGAGAGTTATTGTCGTTTGAATATTCCTCACTGTGTTACCCGAACTACGGATTCCAATTATGCACTGATAAGAGTGAGTAAAAATGGAAGTTAAACGTTTCATTCACGAATTTCACTTGGAAATATTTTTCTTATAACGCGGGATCAATCATCTCAAAATGAAGTTTTGGGCAAAAAATAAATTGGTTGCAAGTTAGTCACGAGCTTTAATCAACTTGAAAATGTGTTAAAAACTCATCTTCTGTAATCGTCTCAAAGATACCTTTGGAACGGTTTCGAATTTTTAAACGCGACCTTCAAGTTTTAAAGAGTACACATTCTGAGCTTGAATTTGAACACAAATTTTGTATTATTTTTGTGGAAAGTAAGAGAGTTATTGTCGTTTGAAAATGTCTCACCGTGTTACCCGAAATACGGATTCCAATTATGTGCCGATAGGAGGGAGTAAAAATGGAAGTTAAACGTTTCATTCACGAATTTGGCTTGGAAATATTTTTTTTTTTATATCGCGGGACCAATCATCTCGGAATGAAGTTTTGGATAAAAAATACTTTGGTTCCAAGTTATTCACGAGCGTTAATCGACTTGAAAATGTGTTGAAAACTCATCTCCGGTAATCGTCTCGAATATACCCTTGGAACGGTTTGGAATTTTTAGACGCGGCCTTCATGTTTTAGATAGTACACATTCTGAGCTTGAATTTGAACACGAATTTTGTATTGTTTTTGTGGAAATCAAGAGAGTTATTGTCGTTTGAAAATGTTTTACCGTGTTACCCAAAATACGGATTCCAATTATGTGCCGATCGGAGGGAGTAAAAATGGAAGTTAAACATTTGATCCACGAATTTGGCTTGGAAATAATTTTCAAATATCGCGGGACCAATAATCTTGAAATGAAGTTTTTGGTAAAATATACTTTGGTTGCAAGTTATTCACGAGTGTTAATCGACTTGAAAATGTGTTCAAAACTCATCTTCGGTAATCGTCTCGAAGATACCTTTGGAACGGTTTGGAATTTTAAGACGCGGCCTTCAAATTTTAGAAAGTACACATTCTGAGCCCGAATTTGTACACAAATTTTGTATTCTTTTTTTGGAAATGAAGAGAGTTATTGTCGTTTTAAAATGTCACACCGTGTTACCCGAAATACGGATTCAAATTATGTGCCAGTAGGAGGGAGTAAAAAAGGAAGTTAAATGTTTTATCCACGAATTTTGCTTGGAAGTATTTTTCAAATATCGCGGGTCCAATCATCTCGAAATGAAGTTTTGGGTAAAATATACTTTGGTTGCAAGTTATTCACAAGCTTTAATCGACTTGAAAATGTGTTGAAAACTCATCTTCGGTAATCGTCTCGAAGATACCTATGGAACGGTTTGGAATTTTTAGACGCGACCGACAAGTTTTAGAGAGTACACATTCTGAGCTTGAATTTGAACATAAATTTTGTATTCTTTTTGTGGAAATCAAGAGAGTTATTGTCATTTGAAAATGCCTCACCGTGTTATCCGAAATACGGATTCCAATCATGTGCCGATAGGAGGGAGTAAAAATGGAAGTTAAACGTTTCATCCACGAATTTGGCTTGGAAATATTTTTCTTATATCGCGGGTCCAATCATCTCGAAATGAAGTTTTGGGTAAAAAATACTTTGGTTGCGAGTTATTCACGAGCGTTAATCTACTTGAAAATGTGTTGAAAACTCAACTTCGGTAATCGTCTCGAAGATACCTTTGGAACGGTTTGGAAATTTTAGACGCGGCAGTCAAGTTTTAGAACGTATATATTCTGAGCTTGAATTTGAACACAAATTTTGTATTGTTTTTGTGGAAATCAAGGGAGTAATTGTCGTTTCAAAATGTCTCACCGTGTTACCCGAAATACGGACAAATTATGTGGCGATAGGAGGTAGTAAAAATGGAAGTTAAACGTTTCATCCACGAATTTGGCGTGGAAATATTTTTCTTATATCGCGGGACCAATCATCTCGAAATTAAGTTTTCGGTAGAAAATACTGTGGTTGCAAGTTATTCACGAGCGTTAATCTACTTGAAAATGTGTTGAAAACTCATCTTCGGTAATCGTCTCGAAGATACCTTTGGAACGGTTTGGAAATTTTAGACCCGGCCTTCAAGTCCTAGAAAGTACATATTCTGAGCTTGAATTTGAACACAAATTTTGTACTCTTTTTGTGGAAATCAAGAGAGTTATTGTCGTTTGAAAATGTCTCATCGTGTTACCCGAAATACGGATTCCAATTATGTGCCGATAGGAGGGAGTAAAAATGGAAGTTAAATGTTTCGTTCACGAATTTGGCTTGGAAATGTTTTTCTTATATCGTGGGACCAATCATCTCGAAATGAAGTTTTGTGTAAAAAATACTTCGGTTGCAAGTTATTCACGAGCGTTAATCTACTTGAAAATGCGTTGAAAACTCATCTTCGGTAATCGTCTCGAAGATAGCTTTGGAACGGTTTTGAATTTTTAGACGCGGCCATCAAGTTTTAGAAAGTACACATTCTGAGCTTGAGTTTGAACACAAATTTTGTATTCTTTTTGTGGATATCAGGAGTTATTATCGTTTGAAAATGTCTCACCGTGTTACCTGAAATACAGATTTTAATTATGTGCCGTTAGGAGGGAGTAAAAATGGAAGTTAAATGTTTCATCCACGAGTTTTGGTTGGAAATATTTTTCAAATATCGCGGGACCAATCATCTCGAAATGAAGTTTTGGGTAAAAACTACCTTGGTTGCAAGTTATTCACGAGAGTTATTCGACTTGAAAATGTGTTGAAAACTCATCTTTGATAATTGTCTCGGAGATAACTTTTGAACGGTTTGGTATTTTTCGACGTGGCCTTCAAATTTAAGAAAGTACACATTTTGAGCTTGAATTTGAACACAAATTTTGTATTCTTTTTGTGGAAATCAAGGGAGCTATCGTCGTTTCAAAATGTCTGACCGTGTTACCCGAAATACGGATTCCAATTATGTGCCGATAGGAGGGATAAAAATGGAATTTAAACGTTTCATCCACGAATTTGGCTAGGAATTATTTTTCTTATATCGCGGGATCAATCATCTCAAAACGAAGTTATGGGTAAAAAATACTTTGGTTGCAAGTTATTCACGAGTGTTAATCGATAAGAAAATGTGTTGAAAACTCATCTTCGGTAATCGTCTCGAAGATACCATTGGAACGGTTTGGAATTTTTAGACGCGGCCTTCAAGTTTTAGAAAGTACACATTCTGAGCTTGAGTTTGAACACAAATTTTGTATTCTTTTTGTGGAAATTAAGAGAGTTATTGTCGTTTGAAAATGTCTCACCGTGTTACCCGAAATACGGATTCCAATTATGTGTCGATAGGAATGAGTAAAAATGGAAGTTAAACGTTTCGTCCATGAATTTGGCTTGGAAATATTTTTCTTATATCGCGGGACCAATCTTCTCGAAATGAAGTTTTGGGTAAAAAATACTTTGGTTGGAAGTTATTCACGAGCGTTATTTGACTTGAAAATGTGTTGAAATCTCATCTTCGGTAATTTTCCCGAAGATAAATTTTGAACGGTATGGAATTTTTCGACGCCGCCTAAAAATTTTAGAAAGTAAACGTTTTGAGCTTGAATTTGAACACAAATTTTGTATTCTTTTTGTGGAAATCAAGAGAGTCAGTGTCGTTTGAAAATGTCTCACCGTGTTACCCGAAATACGGATTCCAATTATGTGCCGATAGGAGGGAGTAAAAATGGAAGATAAACGTTTCATCCACGAATTTGGCTTGGAAATATTTTTCTTATATCGCTGGACCAATCATCTCGAAATGAAGTTTTGGGTAAAAAATACTTTGGTTGCAAGTTATTCACGAGCGTTAATCGACATGAAATTGTGTTGAAAAGTTATCTTCGGTAATCGTCTCGAGGATAACTTTTGAACGGTTTGGAATTTTTAGACGCGGCCTAGAAGTATTAGAAAGTACACAATTTGAGCTTGAATTTAAACAAAAATTTTGTACTCTTTTTGTGGGAATCAAGAGAGTTATTGTCGTTTGAATATTCCTCATCGTGTTACCTGAACTATGGATTCCAATTATGCATCGCGAGGAGTGAGTAAAAATGGAAGTTAAACGTTTCATCCACGAATTTTGCTCGGAAATATTTTTCTTATAACGCGGGATTAATCATCTCGAAATGAAGTTTTGGGCAAAAAATAATATGGTTGGAAGTTATTCACAAGCTTTAATCAACTTGAAAATGTGTTAAAAACTCATCTTCTGTAATCGTTTCGAAGATACCTTTGGAACGGTTTCGAATTTTTAGACGCGACCTTCAAGTTTTAAGGAGTACACATTCTGAGCTTGAATTTGAACACAAATTTTGTATTCTTTTTGTGGAAATTAAGAGAGTTATTGTCGTTTGAAAATGTCTCACCGTGTTACCCAAAATACGGATTCCAATTATGTGCCGATCGGAGGGAGTAAAAATGGAAGTTAAACGTTTCATATACGAATTTGGCTTGGAAATATTTTTTTTATATCGCGGGACCAATCATCTCGGAATGAAGTTTTGGATAAAAAATACTTTGGTTCCAAGTTATTCACGAGCGTTAATCGACTTGAAAATGTGTTGAAAACTCATCTCCGGTAATCGTCTCGAAGATACCCTTGGAACGGTTTGGAATTTTTAGATGCGGCCTCCACGTTTTAGAAAGTACAAATTCTGAGCTTGAATTTGAACACAAATTTTGTATTCTTTTTGTGGAAATCAAGAGAGTTATTGTCGTTTGAAAATGTCTCACCGTGTTTCCCAAAATACGGATTCCAATTATGTGCTGATCGGAGGGAGTAAAAATGGAAGTTAAACGTTTCATCCACGAATTTGGCTTGGAAATATTTTTCAAATATCGCGGGACCAATAATCTCGAAATGAAGTTTTTGGTAAAATATACTTTGGTTGCAAGTTATTCACAACCGTTATTCGACTTGAAAATGTGTTGAAAAGTCATTTTCGGTAATCGTCTCGAAGATACCTTCGGAACGGTTTGGAATTTTTAGACGCAGCCTTCAAGTTTTAGAAAGTACACATTCTGAGCTTGAATTTGTACACAAATTTTGTATTCTTTTTGTGGAAATCAAGAGAGTTATTGTCGTTTGAAAATGTCTCACCTTGTTACCCGAAATACGGATTCCAATCATGTGCCGATAGGAGGGTGTAAAAATGGAAGTTAAACGTTTCGCCCATGAATTTCGCTTGGAAATAATTTTCTTATATCGCGGGACCAATCATCTCGAAGTGAAGTTTTGGGTAAAAAATACTTCGGTTGCAAGTTATTCACGAGCGTTAATCTACTTGAAAATGTGTTGAAAACTCATCTTTGGTAATCGTCTTGAAGATACCTTTGGAACGGTTTGGAATTTTTAGACGCGGCCGTCAAGTTTTAGAAAGTTCACATTCTGAGCTTGAGTTTGAACACAAATTTTGTATTCTTTTTGTGGAAATCAGGAGTTACTGTCGTTTGAAAATGTCTCACCATGTTACCCGAAATACGGATTCCAATTATGTGCCGTTAGGAGGGAGTAAAAATGGAAGTTAAACGTTTCATCCACGAATTTTGCTTGGAAATATTTTTCAAATATCGCGGGACCAATCATCTCGAAATGAAGTTTTGGGTAAAAAATACTTTGGTTGCAAGTTATTCACGAGCGTTATTCGACTTGAAAATGTGTTGAAAACTCATCTTCGATTATTGTCTCGGAGATAACGTTTGAACGGTTTGGTATTTTTCGACGCGGCCTCCAAATTTAAGAAAGTACACATTTTGAGCTTGAATTTGAACACAAATTTTGTATTCTTTTTGTGGAACTCAAGGGAGTTATCGTCGGTTCAAAAGGTCTGACCGTGTTACCCGAAATACGGATTCCAATTATGTGCCGATAGGAGGGATAAAAATGGAATTTAAACGTTTCATCCACGAATTTGGCTAGGAAATATTTTTCTTATATCGCGGGATCAATCATCTCGAAATGAAGTTTTGGGTAAAAAATACTTTGGTTGCAAGTTATTCACGAGTGTTAATCGACAAGAAAATGTGTGGAAAACTCATCTTCGGTAATCGTCTCGAAGATACCATTGGAACGGTTTGGAATTTTTAGACGCGGCCTTCAAGTTTTAGAAAGTACACATTCTGAGCTTGAGTTTGAAGGCAAATTTTGTATTCTTTTTGTGGAAATCAAGAGAGTTATTGTCGTTTGAAAATGTCTCACCGTGTTACCCGAAATACGGATTCCAATTATGTGCCGGTAGGAGTGAGTAAAAATGGAAGTTAAACGTTTCATCTATGAATTTGGCTTGGAAATATTTTTCTTATATCGCGGGACCAATCTTCTCGAAATGAATTTTTGGGTAAAAAATACTTTGGTTGGAAGTTATTCACGAGCGTTATTTGACTTGAAAATGTGTTGAAAACTCATCTTCGGTAATTGTCTCGGAGATAACTTTTGAACGGTTTGGTATTTTTCAACGAGGCCTTCAAATTTAAGAAAGTACACATTTTGAGCTTGAATTTGAACACAAATTTTGTATTCTTTTTGTGGAAATCAAGGGAGTTATCGTCGTTTCAAAATGTCTGACCGTGTTACCCGAAATACGAATTCCAATTATGTGCCGATTGGAGGGATAAAAATGGAATTTAAACGTTTCGCCCAAGAATTTGGCTAGGAAATATTTTTCTTATATCGCGGGATCAATCATCTCGAAATGAAGTTTTGGGTAAAAAATACTTTGGTTGCAAGTTATTCACGAGTGTTAATCGACAAGAAAATGTGTTGAAAACTCATCTTCGGTAATCGTCTCGAAGATACCCCTGGAACGGTGTAGAATTTCCAGACGCGGCCTTCAAGTTTTAGAAAGTACACATTCTGAGCTTGAGTTTGAACACAAATTTTGTATTCTTTTTGTGGAAATCAAGAGAGTTATTGTCGTTTGAAAATGTCTCACCGTGTTACCCGAAATACGGATTCCAATTATGTGCCGATAGGAGTGTGTAAAAATGGAAGTTAAACGTTTCATCCAAGAATTTGGCTTGGAAATATTTTTCTTATATCGCGGGACTAATCTTCTCGAAATGAAGTTTTGGGTAAAAAATACTTTGGTTGGAAGTTATTCACGAGCGTTATTTGACTTGAAAATGTGTTGAAAACTCATCTTCGGTAATTTTCTCGAAGATAAATTTTGAACGGTTTGGAATTTTTCGACGCCGCCTAAAAATTTTAGAAAGTACACATTTTGAGCTTGAATTTGAACACAAATTTTGTATTATTTTTGTGGAAATCAAGAGAGTTGGTGTCGTTTGAAAATGTCTCACCGTGTTACCCGAAATACGGATTCCAATTATGTGCCGATAGGAGGGAGTAAAAATGGAAGATAAACGTTTCATCCACAAATTTGGCTTGGAAATATTTTTCTTATATCGCGGGACCAATCATCTCGAAATGAAGTTTTGGGTAAAAAATACTTTGGTTGCAAGTTATTCACGTGCGTTAATCGACATGAAATTGTGTTGAAAACTTATATTCGGTAATCGTCTCAAAGATAACTTTTGAACAGTTTGGAATTTTTAGATGCGGCCTACAAGTTTTAGAAAGTACACAATTTGAGCTTGAATTTGAACCCAAATTTTGTACTCTTTTTGTGGAAATCAAGAGAGTTATTGTCGTTTGAATATTCCTTACCGTGTTACCCGAAATACGGATTCCAATTATGTGCCGATAGGAGTGAGTAAAAATGGAAGTTAAACGTTTCATCCATGAATTTGGCTTGGAAATATTTATCTTATATCGCGGGACCAATCTTCTCGAAATGAAGTTTTGGGTAAAAAATACTTTGGTTGGAAGTTATTCACGAGCGTTATTTGACTTGAAATTGTGTTGAAAACTCATCTTCGGTAATTTTCTCGAAGATAAATTTTGAACAGTTTGGAATTTTTCGACGCTGCCTAAAAATTTTAGAAAGTACACGTTTTGAGCTTGAATTTGAACACAAATTTTGTATTCTTTTTGTGGAAATCAAGAGAGTTGGTGTCGTTTGAAAATGTCTCACCGTGTTACCCGAAATACGGATTCCAATTATGTACCGATAGGAGGGAGTAAAAGTGGAAGATAAACGTTTCATCCACGAATTTGGCTTGGAGATATTTTTCTTATATCGCGGGACCAATCATCTCGAAATGAAGTTTTGGGTAAAAAATACTTTGGTTGCAAGTTATTCACGAGCGTTAATCGACATTAAATTGTGTTGAAAACTTATCTTCGGTAATCGTCTCGAAGATAACTTTTGAACGGATTGGAATTTTTAGACGCGGCCTACAAGTTTTGGAAAGTACACATTTTGAGCTTGAATTTGAACACAAATTTTGTACTCTTTTTGTGGAAACCAAGAGAGTTATTGTCGTTTGAATATTCCTCACCGTGTTACCCAAACTACGGATTCCAATTATGCACGGATAGGAGTGAGTAAAAATGGAAGTTAAACGTTTCATCCACGAATTTCGCTTGGAAATATTTTTCTTATAACGCGGGATCAATCATCTCGAAATGAAGTTTTGGGCAAAAAATAATTTGGTTGCAAGTTATTCACGAGCTTTAATCAACTTGAAAATGTGTTAAAAACTCATCATCTGTAATCGTCTTGAAGATACCTTCGGAACGGTTTCGAATTTTTAGACGCGACCTTCAAGTTTTAAAGAGTACACATTCTGAGCTTGAATTTGAAACAAATTTTGTATTATTTTTGTGGAAATTAAGAGAGTTATTGTCGTTTGAAAATGTCTCACCGTGTTACCCGAAATACGGATTCCAATTATATGCCGATAGGAGGGAGTAAAAATGGTAGTTAAACGTTTCATCCACGAACTTGGCTTGGAAATATTTTTTTTATATCGCGGGACCAATCATCTCGGAATGAAGTTTTGGATAAAAAATACTTTGGTTCCAAGTTATTCCCGAGCGTTAATCGACTTGAAAATGTGTTGAAAACTCATCTCCGGTAATCGTCTCGAAGATACCCTTGGAACGATTTGGAATTTTTAGACGCGGCCTTCATGTTTTAGAAAGTACACATTCTGAGCTTGAATTTGAACACAAATTTTGTATTCTTTTTGTGGAAATCAAGAGAGTTATTGTCGTTTGAAAATGTCTCGCCGTGTTACCCAAAATACGGATTCCAATTATGTGCCGATCGGAGGGAGTAAAAATGGAAGTTAAACGTTTCATCCACGAATCTGGCTTGGAAATATTTTTCAAATATCGAGGGACCAATAATCTCGAAATGAAGTTTTTGGTAAAATATAGTTTGGTTGCAGGTTATTCACGAGTGTTAATCGACTTGAAAATGTGTTGAAAACTGATCTTCGGTAATCGTCTTGAAGATACCTTTGGAACGGTTTGGAATTTTTAGACGCGGCCTTCAAATTTTAGAAAGTACACATTCTGAGCTTGAATTTGTACACAAATTTTGTATTCTTTTTGTGGAAATGAAGAGAGTTATTGTCGTTTTAAAATGTCACACCGTGTTACCCGAAATACGGATTCCAATTATGTGCCAGTAGGAGGGAGTAAAAATGGAAGTTAAATGTTTCATCCACGAATTTGGCTTGGAAATATTTTTTAAATATCGTGGGTCCAATCATCTCGAAATGAAGTTTTGGGTAAAATATACTTTGGTTGCAAGTTGTTCACGAGCTTTAATCGACTTGAAAATGTGTTGAGAACTCATCTTCGGTAATCGTCTCGAAGATACCTTTGGAACGGTTTGGAATTTTTAGACGCGACCGACAACTTTTAGGGAGTACACATTCTGAGCTTGAATTTGAACATAAATTTTGTATTCTTTTTGTGGAAATCAAGAGAGTTATTGTCGTTTGAAAATGTCTCTCCGTGTTATCCGAAGTACGGATTCCAATTATGTGCCGATAGGAGGGAGCAAAAATGGAAGTTAAACGTTTCATCCACGAATTTGGCTTGGAAAAATTTTTCTTATATCACGGGACCAATCATCTCGAAATGAAGTTTTGGGTAAAAAATACTTTGGTTGCGAGTTATTCGCGAGCGTTAATCTACTTGAAAATGTGTTGAAAACTCATCTTCGGTAATCGTCTCGAAGACACCCTTGGAACGGTTTGGAAATTTTAGACGCGGCCTTCAAGTTTTAGAACGTATATATTCTGAGCTTGAATTTGAACACAAATTTTGTATTGTTTTTGTGGAAATCAAGAGAGTTATTGTCGTTTGAAAATGTCTCACCGTGTTACCCGAAATATGGACAAATTATGTGGCGATAGGAGGTAGTAAAAATTGAAGTTAAACGTTTCATCCACGAATTTGGCTTGGAAATATTTTTCTTATATCGCGGGACCAATCATCTCGAAATTAAGTTTTCGGTAGAAAATACTTTGGGTGCAAGTTATTCACGAGCGTTAATCCACTTGAAAATGTGTTGAAAACTCATCTTCGGTAATCGTCTCGAAGATACCTTTGGAACGGTTTTGAATTTTTAGATCCGGACTTTAAGTCCTAGAAAGTACACATTCTGAGCTTGAATTTGAACACAAATTTTTGTACTGTTTTTGTGGAAATCAAGAGAGTTATTGTCGTTTGAAAATGTCTCACCGTGTTACCCGAAATACGGATTCCAATTATGTGCCGATAGGAGGGAGTAAAAATGGAAGTTAAACGTTTCGTCCACGAATTTGGCATGGAAATGTTTTTCTTATATCGCGGGACCAATCATCTCAAAATGAAGTTTTGGGTAAAAAATGCTTCGGTTGCAAGTTATTCACGAGCGTTAATCTACTTGAAAATGTGTTGAAAACTCATCTTCGGTAATCGCCTCGAAGATAGCTTTGGAACGGTTTGGAATTTTTAGACGCGGCCATCAAGTTTTAGAAAGTTCACATTCTGAGCTTGAGTTTGAACACAAATTTTGTATTCTTTTTGTGGAAATCAGGAGTTATTGTCGTTCGAAAATGTCTCACCGTGTTACCCGAAATACGGATTCCAATTATGTGCCGTTAGGAGGGAGTAAAAATGGAAGTTAATCGTTTCATCCACGAATTTTGCTTGGAAATATTTTTCAAATATCGCGGGACCAATCATCTCGAAATGAAGTTTTGGGTAAAAAATACATTGGTTGCAAGTTATTCACGAGCGTTATTCGACTTGAAAATGTGTTGAAAACTCATCTTCGATAATTGTCTCGGAGATAACTTTTGAACGGTTTCGTATTTTTCGACGCGGCCTTCAAATTTAAGAAAGTACACATTTTGAGCTTGAATTTGAACACAAATTTTGTATTCTTTTTGTGGAAATCAAGGGAGTTATCGTCGTTTCAAAATGTCTGACCGTGTTACCCGAAATACGGATTCCAATTATGTGCCGATAGGAGGGAGTTAAAATGGAAGTTAAACGTTTCGTCCACGAATTTGGCTTGGAAATGTTTTTCTTATATCGCGGGAGCAATCATCTCGAAATGAAGTTTTGGGTAAAAAATACTTCGCTTGCAAGTTATTCACGAGCATTAATCTAGTTGAAAATGTGTTGAAAACTCATCTTCGGTAATTGTCTCGAAGATAGCTTTGGAACGGTTTGGAATTTTTAGACGCGGGCATTAAGTTTTAGAAAGTTCACATTCTGAGCTTGAGTTTGAACACAAATTTTGTATTCTTTTTGTGGAAATCAGGAGTTATTGTCGTTTGAAAATGTCTCACCGTGTTACCCGAAATACGGATTCCAATTATGTGCCGTTAGGAGGGAGTAAAAATGGAAGTTAATCGTTTCATCCACGAATTTTGCTTCGAAATATTTTTCAAATATCGCGGGACCAATCATCTCGAAATGAAGTTTTGGGTAAAAAATACTTTGGTTGCAAGTTATTCACGAGCGTTATTCGACTTGAAAATGTGTTGAAAACTCATCTTCGATAATTGTCTCGGAGATAACTTTTGAACGGTTTGGTATTTTTCGACGCGGCCTTCAAATTTAAGAAAGTACACATTTTGAGCTTGAATTTGAACACAAATTTTGTATTCTTTTTGTGGAAATCAAGGGAGTTATCGTCGTTTCAAAATGTCTGACCGTGTTACCCGAAATACGGATTCCAATTATGTGCCGATAGGAGGGATAAAAATGGAATTTAAACGTTCCGTCCAAGAATTTGGCTAGGAAATATTTTTCTTATATCGCGGGATCAATCATCTCGAAATGAAGTTTTGGGTAAAAAATACTTTGGTTGCAAGTTATTCACGAGTGTTAATCGACAAGAAAATGTGTTGAAAACTCATCTTCGGTAATCGTCTCGAAGATACCCCTGGAACGGTTTAGAATTTCTAGACGTGGCGTTCAAGTTTTAGAAAGTACACATTTTGAGCTTGAGTTTGAAGACAAATTTTGTATTCTTTTTGTGGAAATCAAGAGAGTTATTGTCGTTTGAAAATGTCTCACCGTGTTACCCGAAATACGGATTCCAATTATGTGTCGATAGGAGTGAGTAAAAATGGAAGTTAAACGTTTCAACCAAGAATTTGGCTTGGAAATATTTTTCTTATATCGCGGGACCAATCATCTCGAAATGAAGTTTTGGGTAAAAAATACTTTGGTTGCAAGTTATTCACGTGCGTTAATCGACATGAAATTGTGTTGAAAACTTATACTCGGTAATCGTCTCGAAGATAACTTTTGAACGGTTTGGAATTTTTAGATGCGGCCTACAAGTTTTAGAAAGTACACAATTTGAGCTTGAATTTGAACGCAAATTTTGTACTCTTTTTGTGGAAATCAAGAGAGTTATTGTCGTTTGAATATTCCTTACTGTGTTACCCGAACTACGGATTCAAATTATGCACCGAGAGGAGTGAGTAAAAATGGAAGTTAAACGTTTCATCCACGAATTTCGCTTGGAAATATTTTTCTTATAACGCGGGATTAATCATCTCGAAATGAAGTTTTGGGCAAAAAATAATTTGGTTGCAAGTTATTCACGAGCTTTAATCAAGTTGAAAATGTGTTAAAAACTCATCTTCTGTAATCGTCTAGAAGATACCTTTGGAACGGTTTCGAATTTTTAGACGCGACCTTCAAGTTTTAAAGAGTAAACATTTTGAGCTTGAATTTGAACACAAATTTTGTATTCTTTTTGCGGAAATTAAGAGAGTTATTGTCATTTGAAAATGTCTCACCATGTTACCCGAAATACGGATTCCAATTATGTGCCGATAGGAGGGAGTAAAAATGGAAGTTAAACGTTTCATCCACGAATTTGGCTTGGAAATATTTTTTTTATATCGCGGGACCAATCATCTCGGAATGAAGTTTTGGATAAAAAATACTTTGGTTCCAAGTTATTCACGAGCATTAATCGACTTGAAAATGTGTTGAAAACTCATCTCCGGTAATCGTCTCGAAGATACCCTTGGAACGGTTTGGAACTTTTAGACGCGGCCTTCATGTTTTAGAAAGTACACATTTTGAGCTTGAGTTTGAACACAAATTTTGTATTCTTCTTGTGGAAATCAAGAGTTACTGTTGTTTGAAAATGTCTCACCGTGTTACCCGAAATAGGGATTCCAATTATGTGCCGTTAGGAGGGAGTAGAAATGGAAGTTAAACTTTTCATCCACGAATTTTGCTTGGAAATATTTTTCAAATATCGCGGGACCAATCATCTCGAAATGAAGTTTTGGGTAAAAAATACTTTGGTTACAAGTTATTCACGAGCGTTATTCGACTTGAAAATGTGTTGAAAACTCATCTTCGATAATTGTCTCAGAGAGAACTTTTGAACGGTTTGGTATTTTTCGACGCGGCCTCCAAATTTAAGAAAATACACATTTTGAGCTTGAATTTCAACACAAATTTTGTATTCTTTTTGTAGAAATCAAGGGAGTTATCGTCGTTTCAAAATGTCTGACCGTGTTACCCGAAATGGAATTTAAACGTTTCATCCACAAATTTGGCTAAGAAATAGTTTTCTTATATCGCGGGATCAATCTTCTCGAAATGAAGTTTTGGGTAAAAAATACTTTGGTTGCATGTTATTCACGAGTGTCAATCGACAAGAAAATGTGTTGAAAACTCGTCTTCGGTAATCGTCTCGAAGATACCATTGGAACGGTTTGGAATTTTTAGACGCGGCCTTCAAGCTTTAGAAAGTACACATTCTGAGCCTGAGTTTGAACACAAATTTTGTATTCTTTTTGTGGAAATCAAGAGAGTTATTGTCGTTTGAAAATATCTGACCGTGTTACCCGAAATACGGATTCCAATTATGTGCCGATAGGAGTGAGTAAAAATGGAAGATAAACGTTTCATCCACGAATTTGGCTTGGAAATATTTTTCTTATATCTCGGGACCAATCATCTCGAAATTAAGTTTTGGGTAAAAAATACTTTGGTTGCAAGTTATTCACGAGCGTTAATTGACATGAAATTGTGTTGAAAACTTATCTTCTGTAATCATCTCGAAGATAATTTTTGAACGGTTTGGAATTTTTGGACGCGGCGTATAAGTTTTAGAAAGCACACATTTTGAGCTTGAATTTGAACACAAATTTTGTACTCTTTTTGTGGAAATCAAGAGAGTTATTGTCGTTTGAATATTCCTCACCGTGTTACCCGAACTACGGATTCCAATTATGCACCGATAGGAGTGAGTAAAAATGGAAGTTAAACGTTTCATCCACGAATTACGCTTGGAAATATTTTTCTTATAACGCGGGATCAATCATCTCGAAATGAAGTTTTGGGCAAAAAATAATTTGGTTGCAAGTTATTCACGAGCTTTAATCAACTTGAAAATGTGTTAAAAACTCATCTTCTGTAATCGTCTCGAAGAAACCTTTGGAACGGTTTTGAATTTTTAGACGCGACCTTCAAGTTTTAAAGAGTACACATTCTGAGCTTTAATTTGAACACAAATTTTGTATTCTTTTTGTGGAAATTAAGGGAGTTATTGTCGTTTGAAAATGTCTCACCGTGTTACCCGAAATACGGATTCCAATTATGTGCCGATAGGAGGGAGTAAAAATGGAAGTTAAACGTTTCTTCCACGAACTTGGCTTGGAAATATTTTTTTTATATCGCGGGAGCAATCATCTCGGAATAAAGTTTTGGATAAAAAATACTTTGGTTCCAAGTTATTCACGAGCGTTAATCGACTTGAAAATGTGTTGAAAACTCATCTCCGGTAATCGTCTCGAAGATACCCTTGGAACGGTTTGGAATTTTAAGACGCGGCCTCCCTGTTTTAGAAAGTACACATTCTGAGCTTGAGTTTGAACACAAATTTTGTATTCTTTTTGTGGAAATCAAGAGTTATTGTCGTTTGAAAATGTCTCACCGTGTTACCCGAAATATGGATTCCAATTATGTGCTGTTAGGAGGGAGTAAAAATGGAAGTTAAACGTTTCATCCATGAATTTTGCTTGGAAATATTTTTCAAATATCGCGGGACCAATCATCTCGAAATGAAGTTTTGGGTAAAAAATACTTTGGTTGCAAGTTATTCACGAGCGTTATTCAACTTGAAAATGTGTTGAAAACTCATCTTCGATAATTGTCTCGGAGATAACTTTTGAACTGTTTGGTATTTTTCGACGCGGCCTTCAAATTTAAGAAAGTACACATTTTGAGCTTGAATTTGAACACAAATTTTGTATTCTTTTTGTGGAAATCAAGGGAGTTATCGTCGTTTCAAAATGTCTGAACGTGTTACCCGAAATACGGATTCCGATTATGTGCCGATAGGAGCAATAAAAATGGAATTTAAACGTTTCATCCATGAATTTGGCTAGGAAATATTTTTCTTATATCGCGGGATCAATCATCTCGAAATGAAGTTTTGGGTAAAAAATACTTTGGTTGCAAGTTATTCACGAGTGTTAATCGACAAGAAAATGTGTTGAAAACTCATCTTCGGTAATCGTCTCGAAGATACCATCGGAACGGTTTGGAATTTTAGACGCGGCCTTCAAGTTTTAGAAAGTACACATTCTGAGCTTGAGTTTGAACACAAATTTTGTATTCTTTTTGTGGAAATCAAGAGAGTTATTGTCGTTTGAAAATGTCTCACCGTGTTACCTGAAATACGGATTCCAATTATGTGCCGATAGGAGGGAGTAAAAATGGAAGTTAAACGTTTCATCCACGAATTTGGCTTGGAAATATTTTTTTTATATCGCGGGACCAATCATCTCGGAATGAAGTTTTGGATAAAAAATACTTTGGTTCCAAGTTATTCACGAGCATTAATCGACTTGAAAATGTGTTGAAAACTCATCTCCGGTAATCGTCTCGAAGATACCCTTGGAACGGTTTGGAACTTTTAGACGCGGCCTTCATGTTTTAGAAAGTACACATTCTGAGCTTGAGTTTGAACACAAATTTTGTATTCTTGTTGTGGAAATCAAGAGTTACTGTTGTTTGAAAATGTCTCACCGTGTTACCCGAAATAGGGATTCCAATTATGTGCCGTTAGGAGGGAGTAGAAATGGAAGTTAAACTTTTCATCCCCGAATTTTGCTTGGAAATATTTTTCAAATATCGCGGGACCAATCATCTCGAAATGAAGTTTTGGGTAAAAAATACTTTGGTTACAAGTTATTCACGAGCGTTATTCGACTTGAAAATGTGTTGAAAACTCATCTTCGATAATTGTCTCAGAGAGAACTTTTGAACGGTTTGGTATTTTTCGACGCGGCCTCCAAATTTAAGAAAATACACATTTTGAGCTTGAATTTCAACACAAATTTTGTATTCTTTTTGTAGAAATCAAGGGAGTTATCGTCGTTTCAAAATGTCTGACCGTGTTACCCGAAATGGAATTTAAACGTTTCAGCCACAAATTTGGCTAAGAAATATTTTTCTTATATCGCGGGATCAATCATCTCGAAATGAAGTTTTGGGTAAAAAATACTTTGGTTGCAAGTTATTCACGAGTGTCAATCGACAAGAAAATGTGTTGAAAACTCGTCTTCGGTAATCGTCTCGAAGATACCATTGGAACGGTTTGGAATTTTTAGACGCGGCCTTCAAGCTTTAGAAAGTACACATTCTGAGCCTGAGTTTGAACACAAATTTTGTATTCTTTTTGTGGAAATCAAGAGAGTTATTGTCGTTTGAAAATATCTGACCGTGTTACCCGAAATACGGATTCCAACTATGTGCCGATAGGAGTGAGTAAAAATGGAAGATAAACGTTTCATCCACGAATTTGGCTTGGAAATATTTTTCTTATATCTCGGGACCAATCATCTCGAAATTAAGTTTTGGGTAAAAAATACTTTGGTTGCAAGTTATTCACGAGCGTTAATTGACATGAAATTGTGTTGAAAACTTATCTTCTGTAATCATCTCGAAGATAATTTTTGAACGGTTTGGAATTTTTGGACGCGGCGTATAAGTTTTAGAAAGCACACATTTTGAGCTTGAATTTGAACACAAATTTTGTACTCTTTTTGTGGAAATCAAGAGAGTTATTGTCGTTTGAATATTCCTCACCGTGTTACCCGAACTACGGATTCCAATTATGCACCGATAGGAGTGAGTAAAAATGGAAGTTAAACGTTTCATCCACGAATTACGCTTGGAAATATTTTTCTTATAACGCGGGATCAATCATCTCGAAATGAAGTTTTGGGCAAAAAATAATTTGGTTGCAAGTTATTCACGAGCTTTAATCAACTTGAAAATGTGTTAAAAACTCATCTTCTGTAATCGTCTCGAAGAAACCTTTGGAACGGTTTTGAATTTTTAGACGCGACCTTCAAGTTTTAAAGAGTACACATTCTGAGCTTTAATTTGAACACAAATTTTGTATTCTTTTTGTGGAAATTAAGGGAGTTATTGTCGTTTGAAAATGTCTCACCGTGTTACCCGAAATACGGATTCCAATTATGTGCCGATAGGAGGGAGTAAAAATGGAAGTTAAACGTTTCTTCCACGAATTTGGCTTGGAAATATTTTTTTTATATCGCGGGACCAATCATCTCGGAATAAAGTTTTGGATAAAAAATACTTTGGTTCCAAGTTATTCACGAGCGTTAATCGACTTGAAAATGTGTTGAAAACTCATCTCCGGTAATCGTCTCGAAGATACCCTTGGAACGGTTTGGAATTTTAAGACGCGGCCTCCATGTTTTAGAAAGTACACATTCTGAGCTTGAGTTTGAACACAAATTTTGTATTCTTTTTGTGGAAATCAAGAGTTATTGTCGTTTGAAAATGTCTCACCGTGTTACCCGAAATATGGATTCCAATTATGTGCCGTTAGGAGGGAGTAAAAATGGAAGTTAAACGTTTCATCCACGAATTTTGCTTGGAAATATTTTTCAAATATCGCGGGACCAATCATCTCGAAATGAAGTTTTGGGTAAAAAATACTTTGGTTGCAAGTTATTCACGAGCGTTATTCAACTTGAAAATGTGTTGAAAACTCATCTTCGATAATTGTCTCGGAGATAACTTTTGAACTGTTTGGTATTTTTCGACGCGCCCTTCAAATTTAAGAAAGTACACATTTTGAGCTTGAATTTGAACACAAATTTTGTATTCTTTTTGTGGAAATCAAGGGAGTTATCGTCGTTTCAAAATGTCTGAACGTGTTACCCGAAATACGGATTCCGATTATGTGCCGATAGGAGCAATAAAAATGGAATTTAAACGTTTCATCCATGAATTTGGCTAGGAAATATTTTTCTTATATCGCGGGATCAATCATCTCGAAATGAAGTTTTGGGTAAAAAATACTTTGGTTGCAAGTTATTCACGAGTGTTAATCGACAAGAAAATGTGTTGAAAACTCATCTTCGGTAATCGTCTCGAAGATACCATCGGAACGGTTTGGAATTTTAGACGCGGCCTTCAAGTTTTAGAAAGTACACATTCTGAGCTTGAGTTTGAACACAAATTTTGTATTCTTTTTGTGGAAATCAAGAGAGTTATTGTCGTTTGAAAATGTCTCACCGTGTTACCCGAAATACGGACTCCAATTATGTGCCGATAGGAGTGTGTAAAAATGGAAGTTAAACGTTTCATCCAAGAATTTGGCTTGGAAATATTTTTCTTATATCGCGGGACCAATCATCTCGAAATGAAGTTTTGGGTAAAAAATACTTTGGTTGGAAGTTATTCACGATCGTTATTTGACTAGAAAATGTGTTGAAAACTTATCTTCGGTAATTTTCTCGAAGATAAATTTTGAACGGTTTGGAATTTTTCGACGCCGCCTAAAAATTTTAGAAAGTACACGTTTTGGGCATGAATTTGAACACAAGTTTTGTATTCTTTTTGTGGAAATCAAGAGAGTTGGTGTCGTTTGAAAATGTCTCACCGTGTTACCCGAAATACGGATTCCAATTATGTGCCGATAGGAGTGAGTAAAAATGGAAGATAAACGTTTCATCCACGAATTTGGCTTGGAAATATTTTTCTTATATCTCGGGACCAATCATCTCGAAATTAAGTTTTGGGTAAAAAATACTTTGGTTGCAAGTTATTCACGAGCGTTAATTGACATGAAATTGTGTTGAAAACTTATATTCTGTAATCATCTCGAAGATAATTTTTGAACGGTTTGGAATTTTTGGATGCGGCGTATAAGTTTTAGAAAGCACACATTTTGAGCTTGAATTTGAACACAAATTTTGTACTCTTTTTGTGGAAATCAAGAGAGTTATTGTCGTTTGAATATTCCTCACCGTGTTACCCGAACTACGGATTCCAATTATGCACCGATAGGAGTGAGTAAAAATGGAAGTTAAACGTTTCATCCACGAATTACGCTTGGAAATATTTTTCTTATAACGCGGGATCAATCATCTCGAAATGAAGTTTTGGGCAAAAAATAATTTGGTTGCAAGTTATTCACGAGCTTTAATCAACTTGAAAATGTGTTAAAAACTCATCTTCTGTAATCGTCTCGAAGAAACCTTTGGAACGGTTTTGAATTTTTAGACGCGACCTTCAAGTTTTAAAGAGTACACATTCTGAGCTTTAATTTGAACACAAATTTTGTATTCTTTTTGTGGAAATTAAGGGAGTTATTGTCGTCTGAAAATGTCTCACCGTGTTACCCGAAATACGGATTCCAATTTTGTGCCGATAGGAGGGAGTAAAAATGGAAGTTAAACGTTTCTTCCACGAATTTGGCTTGGAAATATTTTTTTTATATCGCGGGACCAATCATCTCGGAATAAAGTTTTGGATAAAAAATACTTTGGTTCCAAGTTATTCACGAGCGTTAATCGACTTGAAAATGTGTTGAAAACTCATCTCCGGTAATCGTCTCGAAGATACCCTTGGAACGGTTTGGAATTTTAAGACGCGGCCTCCATGTTTTAGAAAGTACACATTCTGAGCTTGAGTTTGAACACAAATTTTGTATTCTTTTTGTGGAAATCAAGAGTTATTGTCGTTTGAAAATGTCTCACCGTGTTACCCGAAATATGGATTCCAATTATGTGCCGTCAGGAGGGAGTAAAAATGGAAGTTAAACGTTTCATCCACGAATTTTGCTTGGAAATATTTTTCAAATATCGCGGGACCAATCATCTCGAAATGAAGTTTTGGGTAAAAAATACTTTGGTTGCAAGTTATTCACGAGCGTTATTCAACTTGAAAATGTGTTGAAAACTCATCTTCGATAATTGTCTCGGAGATAACTTTTGAACTGTTTGGTATTTTTCGACGCGGCCTTCAAATTTAAGAAAGTACACATTTTGAGCTTGAATTTGAACACAAATTTTGTATTCTTTTTGTGGAAATCAAGGGAGTTATCGTCGTTTCAAAATGTCTGAACGTGTTACCCGAAATACGGATTCCGATTATGTGCCGATAGGAGCAATAAAAATGGAATTTAAACGTTTCATCCATGAATTTGGCTAGGAAATATTTTTCTTATATCGCGGGATCAATCATCTCGAAATGAAGTTTTGGGTAAAAAATACTTTGGTTGCAAGTTATTCACGAGTGTTAATCGACAAGAAAATGTGTTGAAAACTCATCTTCGGTAATCGTCTCGAAGATACCATCGGAACGGTTTGGAATTTTAGACGCGGCCTTCAAGTTTTAGAAAGTACACATTCTGAGCTTGAGTTTGAACACAAATTTTGTATTCTTTTTGTGGAAATCAAGAGAGTTATTGTCGTTTGAAAATGTCTCACCGTGTTACCCGAAATACGGATTCCAATTATGTGCCGATAGGAGTGTGTAAAAATGGAAGTTAAACGTTTCATCCAAGAATTTGGCTTGGAAATATTTTTCTTATATCGCGGGACCAATCATCTCGAAATGAAGTTTTGGGTAAAAAATACTTTGGTTGGAAGTTATTCACGATCGTTATTTGACTCGAAAATGTGTTGAAAACTTATCTTCGGTAATTTTCTCGAAGATAAATTTTGAACGGTTTGGAATTTTTCGACGCCGCCTAAAAATTTTAGAAAGTACACGTTTTGGGCATGAATTTGAACACAAGTTTTGTATTCTTTTTGTGGAAATCAAGAGAGTTGGTGTCGTTTGAAAATGTCTCACCGTGTTACCCGAAATACGGATTCCAATTATGTGCCGATAGGAGGGAGTAAAAATGGAAGATAAACGTTTCATCCACGAATTTGGCTTGGAAATATTTTTCTTATATCGCGGGACCAATCATCTCGAAATGAAGTTTCTGGTCAAAAATACTTTGGTTGCAAGTTATTCACGAGCGTTAATCGACATGAAATTGTGTTGAAAACTTATCTTCGGTAATCGTCTTAGAGATAACTTTTGAACGGTTTGGAATTTTTAGACGCGGCCTACAAGTTTTAGAAAGTACACATTTTGAGCTTGAATTTGAACTGAAATTTTGTACACTTTTTGTGGAAATCAAGAGAGTTATTGTCGTTTGAATATTCCTCACTGTGTTACCCGAACTACGGATTCCAATTATGCACCGATAAGAGTGAGTAAAAATGGAAGTTAAACGTTTCATACACGAATTTCACTTGGAAATATTTTTCTTATAACGCGGGATCAATCATCTCGAAATGAAGTTTTGGGCAAAAAATAAATTGGTTGCAAGTTATTCACGAGCTTTAATCAAGTTGAAAATGTGTTAAAAATTCATCTTCTGTAATCGTCTCAAAGATACCTCTGGAATGGTTTCGAATTTTTAAACGCGACCTTCAAGTTTTAAAGAGTACACATTCTGAGCTTGAATTTGAACACAAATTTTGTATTATTTTTGGGGAAATTAAGAGAGTTATTGTCGTTTGAAAATGTCTCACCGTGTTACCCGAAATACGGATTCCAATTATGTGCCGATAGGAGGGAGTAAAAATGGAAGTTAAACGTTTCATTCACGAATTTGGCTTGGAAATATTTTTTTTTATATCGCGGGACCAATCATCTCGGAATGAAGTTTTGGATAAAAAATACTTTGGTTCCAAGTTATTCACGAGCGTTAATCGACTTGAAAATGTGTTGAAAACTCATCTCCGGTAATCGTCTCGAATATACCCTTGGAACGGTTTGGAATTTTTGACGCGGCCTTCATGTTTTAGATAGTACACATTCTGAGCTTGAATTTGAACACGAATTTTGTATTGTTTTTGTGGAAATCAAGAGAGTTATTTTCGTTTGAAAATGTTTTACCGTGTTACCCAAAATACGGATTCCAATTATGTGCCGATCGGAGGGAGTAAAAATGGAAGTTAAACGTTTGATCCACGAATTTGGCTTGGAAATAATTTTCAAATATCGCGGGACCAATAATCTTGAAATGAAGTTTTTGGTAAAATATACTTTGGTTGCAAGTTATTCACGAGTGTTAATCGACTTGAAAATGTGTTGAAAACTCATCTTCGGTAATCGTCTCGAAGATACCTTTGGAACGGTTTGGAATTTTAAGACGCGGCCTTCAAATTTTAGAAAGTACACATTCTGAGCCCGAATTTGTACACAAATTTTGTATTCTTTTTTTGGAAATGAAGAGAGTTATTGTCGTTTTAAAATGTCACACCGTGTTACCCGAAATACGGATTCCAATTATGTGCCAGTAGGGGGGAGTAAAAAAGGAAGTTAAATGTTTTATCCACGAATTTTGCTTGGAAATATTTTTCAAATATCGCGGGTCCAATCATCTCGAAATGAAGTTTTGGGTAAAATATACTTTGGTTGCAAGTTATTCACAAGCTTTAATCGACTTGAAAATGTGTTGAAAACTCATCTTCGGTAATCGTCTCGAAGATACCTTTGGAACGGTTTGGAAATTTTAGACGCGACCGACAAGTTTTAGAGAGTACACATTCTGAGCTTGAATTTGAACATAAATTTTGTATTCTTTTTGTGGAAATCAAGAGAGTTATTGTCGTTTGAAAATGCCTCACCTTGTTATCCGAAATACGGATTCCAATCATGTGCCGATAGGAGGGAGTAAAAATGGAAGTTAAACGTTTCATCCACGAATTTGGCTTGGAAATATTTTTCTTATATCGCGGGACCAATCATCTCGAAATGAAGTTTTGGGTAAAAAATACTTTGGTTGCGAGTTGTTCACGAGCGTTAATCTACTTGAAAATGTGTTGAAAACTCATCTTCGGTAATCGTCTCGAAGATACCTTTGGAACGGTTTGGAAATTTTAGACGCGGCCTTCAAGTTTTAGAACGTATATATTCTGAGCTTGAATTTGAACAAAAATTTTGTATTGTTTTTGTGGAAATCAAGAGAGTTATTGTCGTTTCAAAATATCTCACCGTGTTACCCGAAATACGGACAAATTATGTGGCGATAGGAGGTAGTAAAAATGGAAGTTAAACGTTTCATCCACGAATTTGGCTTGGAAATATTTTTCTTATATCGCGGGACCAATCATCTCGAAATTAAGTTTTCGGTAGAAAATACTGTGGTTGCAAGTTATTCACGAGCGTTAATCTACTTGAAAATGTGTTGAAAACTCATCTTCGGTAATCGTCTCGAAGATACCTTTGGAACGGTTTGGAATTTTAAGACGCGGCCTTCAAATTTTAGAAAGTACACATTCTGAGCCCGAATTTGTACACAAATTTTGTATTCTTTTTTTGGAAATGAAGAGAGTTATTGTCGTTTTAAAATGTCACACCGTGTTACCCGAAATACGGATTCAAATTATGTGCCAGTAGGAGGGAGTAAAAAAGGAAGTTAAATGTTTTATCCACGAATTTTGCTTGGAAGTATTTTTCAGATATCGCGGGTACAATCATCTCGAAATGAAGTTTTGGGTAAAATATACTTTGGTTGCAAGTTATTCACAAGCTTTAATCGACTTGAAAATGTGTTGAAAACTCATCTTCGGTAATCGTCTCGAAGATACCTATGGAACGGTTTGGAATTTTTAGACGTGACCGACAAGTTTTAGAGAGTACACATTCTGAGCTTGAATTTGAACATAAATTTTGTATTCTTTTTGTGGAAATCAAGAGAGTTATTGTCATTTGAAAATGCCTCACCGTGTTATCCGAAATACGGATTCCAATCATGTGCCGATAGGAGGGAGTAAAAATGGAAGTTAAACGTTTCATCCACGAATTTGGCTTGGAAATATTTTTCTTATATCGCGGGTCCAATCATCTCGAAATGAAGTTTTGGGTAAAAAATACTTTGGTTGCGAGTTATTCACGAGCGTTAATCTACTTGAAAATGTGTTGAAAACTCAACTTCGGTAATCGTCTCGAAGATACCTTTGGAACGGTTTGGAAATTTTAGACGCGGCCGTCAAGTTTTAGAACGTATATATTCTGAGCTTGAATTTGAACACAAATTTTGTATTGTTTTTGTGGAAATCAAGGGAGTAATTGTCGTTTCAAAATGTCTCACCGTGTTACCCGAAATACGGACAAATTATGTGGCGATAGGAGGTAGTAAAAATGGAAGTTAAACGTTTCATCCACGAATTTGGCGTGGAAATATTTTTCTTATATCGCGGGACCAATCATCTCAAAATGAAGTTATGGGTAAAAAATACTTTGGTTGCAAGTTATTCACGAGTGTTAATCGACAAGAAAATGTGTTGAAAACTCATCTTCGATAATCGTCTCGAAGATACCATTGGAACGGTTTGGAATTTTTAGACGCGGCCTTCAAGTTTTAGAAAGTACACATTCTAAGCTTGAGTTTGAACACAAATTTTGTATTCTTTTTGTGGAAATTAAGAGAGTTATTGTCGTTTGAAAATGTCTCACCGTGTTACCCGAAATACGGATTCCAATTATGTGCCGATAGGAATGAGTAAAAATGGAAGTTAAACGTTTCATCCATGAATTTGGCTTGGAAATATTTTTCTTATATCGCGGGACCAATCTTCTCGAAATGAAGTTTTGGGTAAAAAATGCTTTGGTTGGAAGTTATTCCCGAGCGTTATTTGACTTGAAAATGTGTTGAAATCTCATCTTCGGTAATTTTCCCGAAGATAAATTTTGAACGGTATGGAATTTTTCGACGCCACCTAAAAATTTTAGAAAGTAAACGTTTTGAGCTTGAATTTGAACACAAATTTTGTATTCTTTTTGTGGAAATCAAGAGAGTCGGTGTCGTTTGAAAATGTCTCACCGTGTTACCTGAAATACAGATTCCAATTATGTGCCGTTGGGAGGGAGTAAAAATGGAAGTTAAACGTTTCATCCACGAGTTTTGGTTGGAAATATTTTTCAAATATCGCGGGACCAATCATCTGGAAATGAAGTTTTGGGTAAAAAATACTTTGGTTGCAAGTTATTCACGAGAGTTATTCGACTTGAAAATGTGTTGAAAACTCATCTTTGATAATTGTCTCGGAGATAACTTTTGAACGGTTTGGTATTTTTCGACGTGGCCTTCAAATTTAAGAAAGTACACATTTTGAGCTTGAATTTGAACACAAATTTTGTATTCTTTTTGTGGAAATCAAGGGAGTTATCGTCGTTTCAAAATGTCTGACTGTGTTACCCGAAATACGGATTCCAATTATGTGCCGATAGGAGGGATAAAAATGGAATTTAAACGTTTCATCCACGAATTTGGCTAGGAATTATTTTTCTTATATCGCGGGATCAATCATCTCAAAATGAAGTTATGGGTAAAAAATACTTTGGTTGCAAGTTATTCACGAGTGTTAATCGACAAGAAAATGTGTTGAAAACTCATCTTCGGTAATCGTCTCGAAGATACCACTGGAACGGTTTGGAATTTTTAGACGCGGCCTTCAAGTTTTAGAAAGTACACATTCTTAGCTTGAGTTTGAACACAAATTTTGTATTCTTTTTGTGGAAATTAAGAGAGTTATTGTCGTTTGAAAATGTCTCACCGTGTTACCCGAAATACGGATTCCAATTATGTGCCGATAGGAATGAGTAAAAATGGAAGTTAAACGTTTCGTCCATGAATTTGGCTTGGAAATATTTTTCTTATATCGCGGGACCAATCTTCTCGAAATGAAGTTTTGGGTAAAAAATGCTTTGGTTGGAAGTTATTCCCGAGCGTTATTTGACTTGAAAATGTGTTGAAATCTCATCTTCGGTAATTTTCCCGAAGATAAATTTTGAACGGTATGGAATTTTTCGACGCCACCTAAAAATTTTAGAAAGTAAACGTTTTGAGCTTGAATTTGAACACAAATTTTGTATTCTTTTTGTGGAAATCAAGAGAGTCGGTGTCGTTTGAAAATGTCTCACCGTGTTACCCGAAATACGGATTCCAATTATGTGCCGATAGGAGGGAGTAAAAATGGAAGATAAACGTTTCATCCACGAATTTGGCTTGGAAATATTTTTCTTATATCGCTGGACCAATCATCTCGAAATGAAGTTTTGGGTAAAAAATACTTTGGTTGCAAGTTATTCACGAGCGTTAATTGACATGAAATTGTGTTGAAAAGTTATCCTCGGTAATCGTCTCGAGGATAACTTTTGAACTGTTTGGAATTTTTAGACGCGGCCTGGAAGTATTAGAAAGTACACAATTTGAGCTTGAATTTAAACAAAAATTTTGTACTCTTTTTGTGGAAATCAAGAAAGTTATTGTCGTTTGAATATTCCTCATCGTGTTACCCGAACTACGGATTCCAATTATGCATCGCGAGGAGTGAGTAAAAATGGAAGTTAAACATTTCATCCACGAATTTCGCTTGGAAATATTTTTCTTATAACGCGGGATTAATCATCTCGAAATGAAGTTTTGGGCAAAAAATAAGATGGTTGGAAGTTATTCACGAGCTTTAATCAACTTGAAAATGTGTTAAAAACTCATCTTCTGTAATCGTCTCGAAGATACCTCTGGAACGGTTTCGAATTTTTAGACGTGACCTTCAAGTTTTAAGGAGTACACATTCTGAGCTTGAATTTGAACACAAATTTTGTACTCTTTTTGTGGAAATTAAGAGAGTTATTGTCGTTTGAAAATGTCTCACCGTGTTACCCAAAATACGGATTCCAATTATGTGCCGATCGGAGAGAGTAAAAATGGAAGTTAAACGTTTCATCTACGAATTTGGCTTGGAAATATTTTTTTTATATCGCGGGACCAATCATCTCAGAATGAAGTTTTGGATAAAAAATACTTTGGTTCCAAGTTATTCACGAGCGTTAATCGACTTGAAAATGTGTTGAAAACTCATCTCCGGTAATCGTCTCGAAGATACCCTTGGAACGGTTTGGAATTTTTAGATGCGGCCTCCATGTTTTAGAAAGTACAAATTCTGAGCTTGAATTTGAACACAAATTTTGTATTCTTTTTGTGGAAATCAAGAGCGTTATTGCCGTTTGAAAATGTCTCACCGTGTTTCCCAAAATACGGATTCCAATTATGTGCTGATCGGAGGGAGTAAAAATGGAAGTTAAACGTTTCATCCACGAATTTGGCTTGGAAATATTTTTCAAATATCGCGGGACCAATAATCTCGAAATGAAGTTTTTGGTAAAATATACTTTGGTTGCAAGTTATTCACAACCGTTATACGACTTGAAAATGTGTTGAAAACTCATTTTCGGTAATCGTCTCGAAGATACCTTTGGAACGGTTTGGAATTTTTAGACGCGGCCTCCAAGTTTTAGAAAGTACACATTCTGAGCTTGAATTTGTACACAAATTTTGTATTCTTTTTGTGGAAATCAAGAGAGTTATTGTCGTTTGAAAATGTCTCACCGTGTTACCCGAAATACAGATTCCAATTATGTGCCGATAGGAGGGTGTAAAAATGGAAGTTAAACGTTTCGCCCATGAATTTCGCTTGGAAATAATTTTCTTATATCGCGGGACCAATCATCTCGAAGTGAAGTTTTGGGTAAAAAATACTTCGGTTACATGTTATTCACGAGCGTTAATCTACTTGAAAATGTGTTGAAAACTCATCTTTGGTAATCGTCTTGAAGATACCTTTGGAACGGTTTGGAATTTTTAGACGCGGCCGTCAAGTTTTAGAAAGTTCACATTCTGAGCTTGAGTTTGAACACAAATTTTGTATTCTTTTTGTCGAAATCAGGAGTTACTGTCGTTTGAAAATGTCTCACCATGTTACCCGAAATACGGATTCCAATTATGTGCCGTTAGGAGGGAGTAAAAATGGAAGCTAAACGTTTCATCCACGAATTTTGCATGGAAATATTTTTCAAATATCGCGGGACCAATCATCTCGAAATGAAGTTTTGGGTAAAAAATACTTTGGTTGCAAGTTATTCACGAGCGTTATTCGACTTGAAAATGTGTTGAAAACTCATCTTCGATTATTGTCTCGGAGATAACGTTTGAACGGTTTGGTATTTTTCGACGCGGCCTCCAAATTTAAGAAAGTACACATTTTGAGCTTGAATTTGAACACAAATTTTGTATTCTTTTTGTGGAAATCAAGGGAGTTATCGTCGGTTCAAAAGGTCTGACCGTGTTACCCGAAATACGGATTCCAATTATGTGCCGTTAGGAGGGATAAAAATGGAATTTAAACGTTTTATCCACGAATTTGGCTAGGAAATATTTTTCTTATATCGCGGGATCAATCATCTCGAAATGAAGTTTTGGGTAAAAAATACTTTGGTTGCAAGTTATTCACGAGTGTTAATCGACAAGAAAATGTGTTGAAAACTCATCTTCGGTAATTGTCTCGAAGATACCATTGGAACGGTTTGGAATTTTTAGACGCGGCCTTCAAGTTTTAGAAAGTACACATTCTGAGTTTGAGTTTGAAGACAAATTTTGTATTCTTTTTATGGAAATCAAGAGTGTTATTGTCGTTTGAAAATGTCTCACCGTGTTACCCGAAATACGGATTCCAATTATGTGCCGGTAGGAGTGAGTAAAAATGGAAGTTAAACGTTTCATCTATGAATTTGGCTTGGAAATATTTTTCTTATATCGCGGGACCAATCTTCTCGAAATGAATTTTTGGGTAAAAAATACTTTGGTTGGAAGTTATTCACGAGCGTTATTTGACTTGAAAATGTGTTGAAAACTCATCTTCGGTAATTGTCTCGAAGATAACTTTTGAACGGTTTGGTATTTTTCGACGCGGCCTTCAAATTTAAGAAAGTACACATTTTGAGCTTGAATTTGAACGTAAATTTTGTATTCTTTTTGTGGAAATCAAGGGAGTTATCGTCGTTTCAAAATGTTTGACCGTGTTACCCGAAATACGGATTCCAATTATGTGCCGATAGGAGGGATAAAAATGGAATTTAAACGTTTCGTCCAAGAATTTGGCTAGGAAATATTTTTCTTATATCGCGGGATCAATCATCTCGAAATGAAGTTTTGGGTAAAAAATACTTTGGTTGCAAGTTATTCACGAGTGTTAATCGACAAGAAAATGTGTTGAAAACTCATCTTCAGTAATCGTCTCGAAGATACCCCTGGAACGGTTTAGAATTTCTAGACGCGGCCTTGAAGTTTTAGAAAGTACACATTCTGAGCTTGAGTTTGAACACAAATTTTGTATTCTTTTTGTGGAAATCAAGAGAGTTATTGTCGTTTGAAAATATCTCACCGTGTTACCCGAAATAAGGATTCCAATTATGTGCCGATAGGAGTGAGTAAAAATTGAAGTTAAACGTTTCATCCAAGAATTTGGCTTGGAAATATTTTTCTTATATCGCGGGACTAATCTTCTCGAAATGAAGTTTTGGGTAAAAAATACTTTGGTTGGAAGTTATTCACGAGCGTTATTTGACTTGAAAATGTGTTGAAAACTCATCTTCGGTAATTTTCCCGAAGATAAATTTTGAACGGTTTGGAATTTTTCGACGCCGCCTAAAAATTTTAGAAAGTACACATTTTGAGCTTGAATTTGAACACAAATTTTGTATTATTTTTGTGGAAATCAAGAGAGTTGGTGTCGTTTGAAAATGTCTCACCGTGTTACCCGAAATACGGATTCCAATTATGTGCCGATAGGAGGGAGTAAAAATGGAAGATAAACGTTTCATCCACGAATTTGGCTTGGAAATATTTTTCTTATATCGCGGGACCAATCATCTCGAAATGAAGTTTTGGATAAAAAATACTTTGGTTGCAAGTTATTCACATGCGTTAATCGACATGAAATTGTGTTGAAAACTTATATTCGGTAATCGTCTCGAAGATAACTTTTGAACGGTTTGGAATTTTTAGATGCGGCCTACAAGTTTTAGAAAGTACACAATTTGAGCTTGAATTTGAACGCAAATTTTGTACTCTTTTTGTGGAAATCAAGAGAGTTATTGTCGTTTGAATATTCCTTACCGTGTTACCCGAACTACGGATTCAAATTATGCACCGAGAGGAGTGAGTAAAAATGGAAGTTAAACGTTTCATCCACGAATTTCGCTTGGAAATATTTTTCTTATAACGCGGGATTAATCATCTCGAAATGAAGTTTTGGGCAAAAAATAATTTGGTTGCAAGTTATTCACGAGCTTTAATCAAGTTTAAAATGTGTTAAAAACTCATCTTCTGTAATCGTCTCGAAGATACCTTTGGAACGGTTTCGAATTTTTAGACGCGACCTTCAAGTTTTAAAGAGTAAACATTCTGAGCTTGAATTTGAACACAAATTTTGTATTCTTTTTGTGGAAATTAAGAGAGTTATTGTCATTTGAAAATGTCTCACAATGTTACCCGAAATACGGATTCCAATTATGTGCCGATAGGAGGGAGTAAAAATGGAAGTTAAACGTTTCATCCACGAATTTGGCTTGGAAATATTTTTTTTATATCGCGGGACCAATCATCTCGGAATGAAGTTTTTGATAAAAAATACTTTGGTTCCAAGTTATTCACGAGCATTAATCGACTTGAAAATGTGTTGAAAACTTATCTCCGGTAATCGTCTCGAAGATACCCTTGGAACGGTTTGGAACTTTTAGACGCGGCCTTCATGTTTTAGAAAGTACACATTCTGAGCTTGAGTTTGAACACAAATTTTGTATTCTTTTTGTGGAAATCAAGAGTTATTGTCGTTTGAAAATGTCTCACCGTGTTACCCGAAATAGGGATTCCAATTATGTGCCGTTAGGAGGGAGTAAAAATGGAAGTTAAACGTTTCATCCACGAATTTTGCTTGCAAATATTTTTCAAATATCGCGGGACCAATCATCTCGAAATGAAGTTTTTGGTAAAATATACTTTGGTTGCAAGTTATTCACAACCGTTATTCGACTTGAAAATGTGTTGAAAACTCATTTTCGGTAATCGTCTCGAAGATACCTTTGGAACGGTTTGGAATTTTTAGACGCGGCCTTCAAGTTTTAGAAAGTACACATTCTGAGCTTGAATTTGTACACAAATTTTGTATTCTTTTTGTGGAAATCAAGAGAGTTATTGTCGTTTGAAAATGTCTCACCGTGTTACCCGAAATACAGATTCCAATTATGTGCCGATAGGAGGGTGTAAAAATGGAAGGTAAACGTTTCGCCCATGAATTTCGCTTGGAAATAATTTTCTTATATCGCGGGACCAATCATCTCGAAGTGAAGTTTTGGGTAAAAAATACTTTGGTTGCAAGTTATTCACGAGCGTTATTCGACTTGAGAATGTGTTGAAAACTCATCTTCGATTATTGTCTCGGAGATAACGTTTGAATGGTTTGGAATTTTTCGACGCGGCCTCCAAATTTAAGAAAGTACACATTTTGAGCATGAATTTGAACACAAATTTTGTATTCTTTTTGTGGAAATCAAGGGAGTTATCGTCGGTTCAAAAGGTCTGACCGTGTTACCTGAAATACGGATTCCAATTATGTGCCGTTAGGAGGGATAAAAATGGAATTTAAACGTTTCATCCACGAATTTGGCTAGGAAATATTTTTCTTATATCGCGGGATCAATCATCTCGAAATGAAGTTTTGGGTAAAAAATACTTTGGTTGCAAGTTATTCACGAGTGTTAATCGACAAGAAAATGTGTTGAAAACTCATCTTCGGTAATCGTCTCGAAGATACCATTGGAACGGTTTGGAATTTTTAGACGCGGCCTTCAAGTTTTAGAAAGTACACATTCTGAGCTTGAGTTTGAAGACAAATTTTGTATTCTTTTTGTGGAAATCAAGAGAGTTATTGTCGTTTGAAAATGTCTCACCGTGTTACCCGAAATACGGATTCCAATTATGTGCAGGTAGGAGTGAGTAAAAATGGAAGTTAAACGTTTCATCTATGAATTTGGCTTGGAAATATTTTTCTTATATCGCGGGACCAATCTTCTCGAAATGAATTTTTGGGTAAAAAATACTTTGGTTGGAAGTTATTCACGAGCGTTATTTGACTTGAAAATGTGTTGAAAACTCATCTTCGGTAATTGTCTCGGAGATAACTTTTGAACGGTTTGGTATTTTTCGACGCGGCCTTCAAATTTAAGAAAGTACACATTTTGAGCTTGAATTGGAACGTAAATTTTGTATTCTTTTTGTGGAAATCAAGGGAGTTATCGTCGTTTCAAAATGTCTGACCGTGTTACCCGAAATACGGATTCCAATTATGTGCCGATAGGAGGGATAAAAATGGAATTTAAACGTTTCGTCCTAGAATTTGGCTAGGAAATATTTTTCTTATATCGCGGGATCAATCATCTCGAAATGAAGTTTTGGGTAAAAAATACTTTGGTTGCAAGTTATTCACGAGTGTTAGTTTTAGAAAGTACACATTCTGAGCTTGAGTTTGAACACAAATTTTGTATTCTCTTTGTGGAAATCAAGAGAGTTATTGTCGTTTGAAAATGTCTCAACGTGTTACCCGAAATAAGGATTCCAATTATGTGCCGATAGGAGTGAGTAAAAATGGAAGTTAAACGTTTCATCCAAGAATTTGGCTTGGAAATATTTTTCTTATATCGCGGGACTAATCTTCTCGAAATGAAGTTTTGGGTAAAAAATACCTTGGTTGGAAGTTATTCACGAGCGTTATTTGACTTGAAAATGTGTTGAAAACTCATCTTCGGTAATTTTCCCGAAGATAAATTTTGAACGGTTTGGAATTTTTCGACGCCGCCTCAAAATTTTAGAAAGTACATATTTTGAGCTTGAATTTGAACACAAATTTTGTATTATTTTTGTGGAAATCAAGGGAGTTGGTGTCGTTTGAAAATGTCTCACCGTGTTACCCGAAATACGGATTCCAATTATGTGCCGATAGGTGGGAGTAAAAATGGAAGATAGACGTTTCATCCACGAATTTGGCTTGGAAATATTTTTCTTATATCGCGGGACCAATCATCTCGAAATGAAGTTTTGGATAAAAAATACTTTGGTTTCAAGTTATTCACATGCGTTAATCGACATGAAATTGTGTTGAAAACTTATATTCGGTAATCGTCTCGAAGATAACTTTTGAACGGTTTGGAATTTTTAGATGCGGCCTACAAGTTTTAGAAAGTACACAATTTGAGCTTGAATTTGAACGCAAATTTTGTACTCTTTTTGTGGAAATCAAGAGAGTTGTTGTCGTTTGAATATTCCTTACCGTGTTACCCGAACTATGGATTCAAATTATGCACCGAGGGGAGTGAGTAAAAATGGAAGTTAAACGTTTCATCCACGAATTTCGCTTGGAAATATTTTTCTTATAACGTGGGATTAATCATCTCGAAATGAAGTTTTGGGCAAAAAATAATTTGGTTGCAAGTTATTCACGAGCTTTAATCAAGTTTAAAATGTGTTAAAAACTCATCTTCTGTAATCGTCTCGAAGATACCTTTGGAACGGTTTCGAATTTTTAGACGCGACCTTCAAGTTTTAAAGAGTAAACATTCTGAGCTTGAATTTGAACACAAATTTTGTATTCTTTTTGTGGAAATTAAGAGAGTTATGGTCATTTGAAAATGTCTCACCATGTTACCCGAAATACGGATTCCAATTATGTGCCGATAGGAGGGAGTAAAAATGGAAGTTAAACGTTTCATCCACGAATTTGGCTAGGAAATATTTTTTTTATATCGCGGGACCAATCATCTCGGAATGAAGTTTTTGATAAAAAATACTTTGGTTCCAAGTTATTCACGAGCATTAATCGACTTGAAAATGTGTTGAAAACTTATCTCCGGTAATCGTCTCGAAGATACCCTTGGAACGGTTCGGAACTTTTAGACGCGGCCTTCATGTTTTAGAAAGTACACATTCTGAGCTTGAGTTTGAACACAAATTTTGTATTCTTTTTGTGGAAATCAAGAGTTATTGTCGTTTGAAAATGTCTCACCGTGTTACCCGAAATAGGGATTCCAATTATGTGCCGTTAGGAGGAATTAAAAATGGAAGTTAAACGTTTCATCCACGAATTTTGCTTGGAAATATTTTTCAAATATCGCGGGACCAATCATCTCGAAATGAAGTTATGGGTAAAAAATACTTTGTTTGCAAGTTATTCACGAGCGTTATTCGACTTGAAAATGTGTTGAAAACTCATCTTCGAAAATTGTCTCGGAGATAACTTTTGAACGGTTTGGTATTTTTCGACGCGGCCTCCAAATTTAAGAAAGTACACATTTTGAGCTTTAATTTCAACACAAATTTTGTATTCTTTTTGTAGAAATCAAGGGAGTTATCGTCGTTTCAAAATGTCTGACCGTGTTACCCGAAATACGGATTCCAATTATGTGTCGATAGGAGGGATAAAAATGGAATTTAAACGTTTCATCCACGAATTTGGCTTGGAAATAATTTTCAAATATCGCGGGACCAATAATCTTGAAATGAAGTTTTTGGTAAAATATACTTTGGTTGCAAGTTATTCACAAGTGTTAATCGACTTGAAAATGTGTTGAAAACTCATCTTCGGTAATCGTCTCGAAGATACCTTTGGAACGGTTTGGAATTTTAAGACGCGGCCTTCAAATTTTAGAAAGTACACATTCTGAGCCCGAATTTGTACACAAATTTTGTATTCTTTTTTTGGAAATGAAGAGAGTTATTGTCGTTTTAAAATGTCACACCGTGCTACCCGAAATACGGATTCCAATTATGTGCCTGTAGGAGGGAGTAAAAAAGGAAGTTAAATGTTTTATCCACGAATTTTGCTTGGAAATATTTATCAAATATCGCGGGTCCAATCATCTCAAAATGAAGTTTTGGGTAAAATATACTTTGGTTGCAAGTTATTCACAAGCTTTAATCGACTTGAAAATGTGTTGAAAACTCATCTTCGGTAATCGTCTCGAAGATACCTTTGGAACGGTTTGGAATTTTTAGATGCGACCGACAAGTTCTAGAGAGTACACATTCTGAGCTTGAATTTGAACATAAATTTTGTATTCTTTTTGTGGAAATCAAGAGAGTTATTGTCGTTTGAAAATGCCTCACCGTGTTATCCGAAATACGGATTCAAATCATGTGCTGATAGGAGGGAGTAAAAATGGAAGTTAAATGTTTCATCCACGAAATTGGCCTGGAAATATTTTTCTTATATCGCGGGACCAATCATCTCGAAATGAAGTTTCGGGTAAAAAATACTTTGGTTGCGAGTTATTCACGAGCGTTAATCTACTTGAAAATGTGTTGAAAACTCATCTTCGGTAATCGTCTCGAAGATACCTTTGGAACGGTTTGGAAATTTTAGACGCGGCCTTCAAGTTTTAGAACGTATATATTCTGAGCTTGAATTTGAACACAAATTTTGTATTGTTTTTGTGGAAATCAAGAGAGTTATTGTCGTTTCAAAATGTCTCACCGTGTTACCCGAAATACGGACAAATTATGTGGCGATAGGAGGTAGTAAAAATGGAAGTTAAACGTTTCATCCACGAATTTGGCTTGGAAATATTTTTCTTATATCGCGGGACCAATCATCTCGAAATTATGTTTTCGGTAGAAAATACTGTGGTTGCAAGTTATTCACGAGCGTTAATCTACTTGAAAATGTGTTGAAAACTCATCTTCGGTAATCGTCTCGAAGATACCTTTGGAACGGTTTGGAATTTTTAGACCCGGCCTTCAAGTCCTAGAAAGTACATATTCTGAGCTTGAATTTGAACACAAATTTTGTACTCTTTTTGTGGAAATCAAGAGAGTTATTGTCGTTTGAAAATGTCTCATCGTGTTACCCGAAATACGGATTCCAATTATGTGCCGATAGGAGGGAGTAAAAATGGAAGTTAAACGTTTCGTTCACGAATTTGGCTTGGAAATGTTTTTCTCATATCGCGGGACCAATCATCTCGAAATGAAGTTTTGTGTAAAAAATACTTCGGTTGCAAGTTATTCACGAGCGTTAATCTACTTGAAAATGCGTTGAAAACTCATCTTCGGTAATCGTCTCGAAGATAGCTTTGGAACGGTTTGGAATTTTTAGACGCGGCCATCAAGTTTTAGAAAGTACACATTCTGACCTAGAGTTTGAACACAAATTTTGTATTCTTTTTGTGGAAATCAGGAGTTATTATCGTCTGAAAATGTCTCACCGTTTTACCTGAAATACAGATTCCAATTATTTGCCGTTAGGAGGGAGTAAAAATGGAAGTTAAACGTTTCATCCACGAGTTTTGGTTGGAAATATTTTTCAAATATCGTGGGACCAATCATCTCGAAATGAAGTTTTGGGTAAAAAATACTTTGGTTGCAAGTTATTCACGAGAGTTATTCGACTTGAAAATGTGTTGAAAACTCATCTTTGATAATTGTCTCGGAGATAACTTTTGAACGGTTTGGTATTTTTCGACGTGGCCTTCAAATTTAAGAAAGTACACATTTTGAGCTTGAATTTGAACACAAATTTTGTATTCTTTTTGTGGAAATCAAGGGAGTTATCGTCGTTTCAAAATGTCTGACCGTGTTACCCGAAATACGGATTCCAATTATGTGCCGATAGGAGGGATAAAAATGGAATTTAAACGTTTCATCCACGAATTTGGCTAGGAATTATTTTTCTTATATCGCGGGATCAATCATCTCAAAATGAAGTTATGGGTAAAAAATACTTTGGTTGCAAGTTATTCACGAGTGTTAATCGACAAGAAAATGTGTTGAAAACTCATCTTCGGTAATCGTCTCGAAGATACCATTGGAACGGTCTGGAATTTTTAGACGCGGCCTTCAAGTTTTAGAAAGTAAACATTCTGAGCTTGAGTTTGAACACAAATTTTGTATTCTTTTTGTGGAAATTAAGAGAGTTATTGTCGTTTGAAATGTCTCACCGTGTTACCCGAAATACGGATTCCAATTATGTGCCGATAGGAATGAGTGAAAATAGAAGTTAAACGTTTCGTCCATGAATTTGGCTTGGAAATATTTTTCTTATATCGCGGGACCAATCTTCTCGAAATGAAGTTTTGGGTAAAAAATACTTTGGTTGGAAGTTATTCACGAGCGTTATTTGACTTGAAAATGTGTTGAAATCTCATCTTCGGTAATTTTCCCGATGATAAATTTTGAACGGTTTGGAATTTTTCGACGCCACCTAAAAATTTTAGAAAGTAAACGTTTTGAGCTTGAATATGAACACAAATTTTGTATTCTTTTTGTGGAAATCAGGAGAGTTGGTGTCGTTTGAAAATGTCTCACCGTGTTACCCGAAATACGGATTCCAATTATGTGCCGATAGGAGGGAGTAAAAATGGAAGATAAACGTTTCATCCACGAATATGGCTTGGAAATATTTTTCTTATATCGCTGGACCAATCATCTCGAAATGAAGTTTTGGGCAAAAAATACTTTGGTTGCAAGTTATTCACGAGCGTTAATCGACATGAAATTGTGTTGAAAAGTTATCTTCGGTAATCGTCTCGAGGATAACTTTTGAACGGTTTGGAATGTTTAGACGCGGCCTAGAAGTATTAGAAAGTACACAATTTGAGCTTGAATTTAAACAAAAATTTTGTACTCTTTTTGTGGAAATCAAGAGAGTTATTGTCGTTTGAATATTCCTCATCGTGTTACCCGAACTACGGATTCCAATTATGCATCGCGAGGAGTGAGTAAAAATGGAAGTTAAACGTTTCATCCACGAATTTCGCTTGGAAATATTTTTCTTATAACGCGGGATTAATCATCTCGAAATGAAGTTTTGGGCAAAAAATAATATGGTTGGAAGTTATTCACGAGCTTTAATCAACTTGAAAATGTGTTAAAAACTCATCTTCTGTAATCGTCTCGAAGATACCTTTGGAACGGTTTCGAATTTTTAGACGCGACCTTCAAGTTTTAAGGAGTACACATTCTGAGCTTGAATTTGAACACAAATTTTGTATTCTTTTTGTGGAAATTAAGAGAGTTGTTGTCGTTTGAAAATGTCTCACCGTGTTACGCAAAATACGGATTCCAATTATGTGCCGATCGGAGGGAGTAAAAATGGAAGTTAAACGTTTCATCTACGAATTTGGCTTGGAAATATTTTTTTTATATTGCGGGACCAATCATCTCGGAATGAAGTTTTGGATAAAAAATACTTTGGTTCCAAGTTATTCACGAGCGTTAATCGACTTGAAAATGTGTTGAAAACTCATCTCCGGTAATCGTCTCGAAGATACCCTTGGAACGGTTTGGAATTTTTAGATGCGGCCTCCATGTTTTAGAAAGTACAAATTCTGAGCTTGAATTTGAACACAAATTTTGTATTCTTTTTGTGGAAATCGAGAGAGTTATTGTCGTTTGAAAATGTCTCACCGTGTTTCCCAAAATACGGATTCCAATTATGTGCTGATCGGAGGGAGTAAAAATGGAAGTTAAACGTTTCATCCACGAATTTGGCTTGGAAATATTTTTCAAATATCGCGGGACCAATAATCTCGAGACGAAGTTTTTGGTAAAATATACTTCGGTTGCAAGTTATTCACAACCGTTATTCGACTTGAAAATGTGTTGAAAACTCATTTTCGGTAGTCGTCTCGAAGATACCTTTGGAACGGTTTGGAATTTTTAGACGCGGCCTTCAAGTTTTAGAAAGTACACATTCTGAGCTTGAATTTGTACACAAATTTTGTATTCTTTTTGTGGAAATCAAGAGAGTTATTGTCGTTTGAAAATGTCTCACCGTGTTACCCGAAATACGGATTCCAATTATGTGCCGATAGGAGGGTGTAAAAATGGAAGTTAAACGTTTCGCCCATGAATTTCGCTTGGAAATAATTTTCTTATATCGCGGGACCAATCATCTCGAAGTGAAGTTTTGGGTAAAAAATACTTCGGTTGCAAGTTATTCACGAGCGTTAATCTACTTGAAAATGTGTTGAAAACTCATCTTTGGTAATCGTCTTGAAGATACCTTTGGAACGGTTTGGAATTTTTAGACGCGGCCGTCAAGTTTTAGAAAGTTCACACTCTGAGCTTGAGTTTGAACACAAATTTTGTATTCTTTTTCTGGAAATCAAGAGTTACTGTCGTTTGAAAATGTCTCACCGTGTTACCTGAAATACGGATTCCAATTATGTGCCGTTAGGAGGGAGTAAAAATGGAAGCTAAACGTTTCATCCACGAATTTTGCTTGGAAATATTTTTCAAATATCGCGGGACCAATCATCTCGAAATGAAGTTTTGGGTAAAAAATACTTTGGTTGCAAGTTATTCACGAGCGTTATTCGACTTGAAAATGTGTTGAAAACTCATCTTTGATTATTGTCTCGGAGATAACGTTTGAACGGTTTGGTATTTTACGACGCGGCCTCCAAATTTAAGAAAGTACACATTTTGAGCTTGAATTTGAACACAAATTTTGTATTCTTTTTGTGGAAATCAAGGGAGTTATCGTCGGTTCAAAAGGTCTGACCGTGTTACCCGAAATACGGATTCCAATTATGTGCCGATAGGAGGGATAAAAATGGAATTTAAACGTTTCATCCACGAATTTGGCTAAGAATTATTTTTCTTATATCGCGGGATCAATCATCTCGAAATGAAGTTTTGGGTAAAAAATACTTTGGTTGCAAGTTATTCACGAGTGTTAATCGACAAGAAAATGTGTTGAAAACTCATCTTCGGTAATCGTCTCGAAGATACCACTGGAACGGTTTGGAATTTTTAGACGCGGCCGTCAAGTTTTAGAAAGTACACATTCTGAGCTTGAGTTTGAAGGCAAATTTTGTATTCTTTTTGTGGAAATCAAGAGAGTTATTGTCGTTTGAAAATGTCTCACCGTGTTACCCGAAATACGGATTCCAATTATGTGCCGGTAGGAGTGAGTAAAAATGGAAGTTAAACGTTTCATCTATGAATTTGGCTTGGAAATATTTTTCTTATATCGCGGGACCAATCTTCTCGAAATGAATTTTTGGGTAAAAAATACTTTGGTTGGAAGTTATTCACGAGCGTTATTTGACTTGAAAATGTGTTGAAAACTCATCTTCGGTAATTTTCTCGAAGATAAATTTTGAACGGTTGGGAATTTTTCGACGCCGCATAAAAATTTTAGAAAGTACACGTTTTGAGCTTGAATTTGAACAAAAATTTTATATTCTTTTTGTTGAAATCAAGAGAGTTGGTGTCGTTTGAAAATGTCTCACCGTGTTACCCGAAATACGGATTCCAATTATGTGCCGATAGGAGGGAGTAAAAATGGAAGATAAACGTTTCATCCACGAATTTGGCTTGGAAATATTTTTCTTATATCGCGGGACCAATCATCTCGAAATGAAGTTTTGGGTAAAAAATACTTTGGTTGCAAGTTATTCACGAGCGTTAATCGACATGAAATTGTGTTGAAAACTTATCTTCTGTAATCGTCTCGAAGATAACTTTTGAACGGTTTGGAATGTTTAGACGCGGCCTACAATTTTTAGAAAGTACACAATTTGAGCTTGAATTTGAATGCAAATTTTGTACTGTATTTGTGGAAATCAAGAGAGTTATTGTCGTTTGAATATTCCTCACCGTGCTACCCGAACTACGGATTCCAATTACGCACCGAGAGGAGTGAGTAAAAATGGAAGTTAAACGTTTCTTCCACGAATTTCGCTTGGAAATATTTTTCTTATAACGCGGGATTAATCATCTCGAAATGAAGTTTTCGGCAAAAAATAATTTTGTTGCAAGTTATTCACGAGCCTTAATCAACTTGAAAATGTGTTAAAAACTCATCTTCTGTAATCATCTCGAAGATACCTTTGGAACGGTTTCGAATTTTCAGACGCGACCTTCAAGTTTTAATGAGTACACATTCTGAGCTTGAATTTGAACACAAATTTTGCATTCTTTTTGTGGAAATTAAGAGAGTTATTGACGTTTGAAAATGTCTCACCGTGTTACCCGAAATACGGATTCCAATTATGTGCCGATAGGAGGGAGTAAAAATGGAAGTTAAATGTTTCATCCACGAATTTGGCTTGGAAATATTGTTTTTATATCGCGGGACCAATCATCTCGGAATAAAGTTTTGGATAAAAAATACTTTGGTTCCAAGTTATTCTCGAGCGTTAATCAACTTGAAAATGTGTTGAAAACTCATCTCCGGTAATCGTCTCGAAGATACCCTTGGAACGGTTTGGAATTTTTAGACGCGGCCTTCATGTTTTAGAAAGTACACATTCTGAGCTTGAGTTTGAACACAAATTTTGTATTCTTTTTGTGGAAATCAAGAGTTATTGTTGTTTGAAAATGTCTCACTGTGTTACCCGAAATAGGGATTCCAATTATGTGCCGTTAGGAGGGAGTAAAAATGGAAGATAAACGTTTCATCCACGAATTTGGCTTGGAAATGTTTTTCAAATATCGCGGGACCAATCATCTCGAAATGAAGTTTTGGGTAAAAAATACTTTCGTTGCAAGTTATTCACGAGAGTTATTCGACTTGAAAATGTGTTGAAAACTCATCTTCGATAATTGTCTCGAAGATACCCTTGGAACGGTTTGGAATTTTTGGACGCGGCATACAAGTTTTAGAAAGTACACATTTTGAGCTTGAATTTGAACACAAATTTTGTACTCTTTTTGTGGAAATCAAGAAAGTTATTGTTGTTTGAATATTCCCCACCGTGTTACCCAAATTACGGATTCCAACTATGCACCGATAGGAGTGAGTAAAAATGGAAGTTAAACGTTTCATCCACGAATTTCGCTTGGAAATATTTTTCTTATAACGCGGGATCAATCATCTCGAAATGAAGTTTTGGGCAAAAAATAATTTGGTTGCAAGTTATTCACGAGCTTTAATCAACTTGAAAATGTGTTAAAAACTCATCTTCTGTAATCGTCTCGAAGAAACCTTTGGAACGGTTTTTAATTTTTAGATGCAACCTTCAAGTTTTAAAGAGTACACATTCTGAGCTTGAATTTGAACACAAATTTTGTATTCTTTTTGTGGAAATTAAGAGGGTTATTGTCGTTTGAAAATGTCTCACTGTGTTACCCAAAATACGGATTCCAATTATGTGCCGATAGGAGGGAGTAAAAATGGAAGTTAAACGTTTCATCCACGAATTTGGCTTGGAAATATTTTTTTTATATTGCGGAACCAATCATCTCGGAATGAAGTTTTGGATAAGAAATACTTTGGTTCCAAGTTATTCACGAGCGTTAATCGACTTGAAAATGTGTTGAAAACTCATCTCCGGTAATCGTCTCGAATATACCCTTGGAACGGTTTGGAATTTTTAGACGCGGCCTTCATGTTTTAGATAGTATACATTCTGAGCTTGAATTTGAACACAAATTTTGTACACTTTTTGTGGAAATCAAGAGAGTTATTGTCGTTTGAAAATGTCTCATCGTGTTACCCGAAATACGGATTCCAATTATGTGCCGATAGGAGGGAGTAAAAATGGAAGTTAAACGTTTCGTCCACGAATTTGGCTTGGAAATGTTTTTCTTATATCGCGGGACCAATCATCTCGAAATGAAGTTTTGTGTAAAAAATACTTCGGTTGCAAGTTATTCACGAGCGTTAATCTACTTGAAAATGTGTTGAAAACTCATCTTCGGTAATCGTCTCGAAGATAGCTTTGGAACGGTTTGGAATTTTTAGACGCGGCCATCAAGTTTTAGAAAGTACACATTCTGATCTTGAGTTTGAACACAAATTTTGTATTCTTTTTGTGGAAATCAGGACTTATTGTCGTTTGAAAATGTCTCACCGTGTTACCCGAAATACGGATTCCAATTATGTGCCGATAGGAGGGAGTAAAAATGGAAGTTAAACGTTTCATCCACGAATTTGGCTTGGAAATATTTTTTTTATATTGCGGAACCAATCATCTCGGAATGAAGTTTTGGATAAGAAATACTTTGGTTCCAAGTTATTCACGAGCGTTAATCGACTTGAAAATGTGTTGAAAACTCATCTCCGGTAATCGTCTCGAAGATACCCTTGGAACGGTTTGGAATTTTTAGACGCGGCCTTCATGTTTTAGAAAGTACACATTCTGAGCTTGAGTTTGAACACAAATTTTGTATTCTTTTTGTGGAAATCAAGAGTTATTGTCGTTTGAAAATGTCTCACCGTGTTACCCGAAATATGGATTCCAATTATGTGCCGTTAGGAGGGAGTAAAAATGGAAGGTAAATGTTTCATCCATGAATTTTGCTTGGAAATATTTTTCAAATATCGCGGGACCAATCATCTCGAAATGAAGTTTTGGGTAAAAAATACTTTGGTTGCAAGTTATTCACGAGCATTATTCAACTTGAAAATGTGTTGAAAACTCATCTTCTGTAATCGTCTCGAAGATAACTTTTGAACGGTTTGGAATTTTTAGACGCGGCCTACAATTTTTAGAAAGTACACAATTTGAGCTTGAATTTGAATGCAAATTTTGTACTCTATTTGTGGAAATCAAGAGAGTTATTGTCGTTTGAATATTCCTCACCGTGCTACCCGAACTACGGATTCCAATTACGCACCGAGAGGAGTGAGTAAAAATGGAAGTTAAACGTTTCTTCCACGAATTTCGCTTGGAAATATTTTTCTTATAACGCGGGATTAATCATCTGGAAATGAAGTTTTCGGCAAAAAATAATTTTGTTGCAAGTTATTCACGAGCCTTAATCAACTTGAAAATGTGTTAAAAACTCATCTTCTGTAATCATCTCGAAGATACCTTTGGAACGGTTTCGAATTTTCAGACGCGACCTTCAAGTTTTAATGAGTACACATTCTGAGCTTGAATTTGAACACAAATTTTGCATTCTTTTTGTGGAAATTAAGAGAGTTATTGTCGTTTGAAAATGTCTCACCGTGTTACCCGAAATACGGATTCCAATTATGTGTCGATAGGAGGGAGTAAAAATGGAAGTTAAATGTTTCATCCACGAATTTGGCTAGGAAATATTTTTCTTATATCGCGGGATCAATCATCTCGAAATGAAGTTTTGGGGAAAAAATACTTTGGTTGCAAGTTATTCACGAGTGTTAATCGACAAGAAAATGTGTTGAAAACTCATCTTCGGTAATCGTCTCGAAGATACCGTTGGAACGGTTTGGAATTTTTAGACGCGGCCTTCAAGTTTTAGAAAGTACACATTCTGAGCTTGAGTTTGAATACAAATTTTGTATTCTTTTTGTTGAAATCAAGAGAGTTATTGTCGTTTGAAAATGTCTCACCGTGTTACCCGAAATACGGATTCCAATTATGTGCCGATAGGAGTGAGTAAAAATGGAAGTTAAACGTTTCATCCAAGAATTTGGCTTGGAAATATTTTTCTTATATCGCGGGACCAATCATCTCGAAATGAAGTTTTGTGTAAAAAATACTTTGGTTGGAAGTTATTCACGAGCGTTATTTGACTTGAAAATGTGTTGAAAACTCATCCTCGGTAATTTTCTCGAAGATAAATTTTGAACGGTTTGGAATTTTTCGATGCCGCCTAAAAATTTTAGAAAGTACACGTTTTGAGCATGAACTTGAACACAAGTTTTGTATTCTTTTAGTGGAAATCAAGAGAGTTGGTGTCGTTTGAAAATGTCTCACCGTGTTACCCGAAATACGGATTCCAATTATGTGCCGATAGGAGGGAGTAAAAATGGAAGATAAACGTTTCATCCACGAATTTGGCTTGGAAATATTTATCTTATATCGCGGGACCAATCATCTCGAAATGATGTTTTGGGTAAAAAATACTTTGGTTGCAAGTTATTCACGAGCGTTAATCGACATGAAATTGTGTTGAAAACTTATCTTCGGTAATCGTCTCAAAGATAACTTTTGAACGGTTTGGAATTTTTAGACGCGGCCTACAAGTTTTAGAAAGTACACATTTTGAGCTTGAATTTGAACCAAAATTTTGTACTCTTTTTGTGGAAATCAAGAGAGTTATTGTCGTTTGAATATTCCTCACTGTGTTACCCGAACTACGGATTCGAATTATGCACCGATAGGAGTGAGTAAAAATGGAAGTTAAACGTTTCATCCACGAATTTCGCTTGGAATTATTTTTCTTATAACGCGGGATCAATTATCTCGAAATGAAGTTTTGGGCAAAAAATAAATTGGTTGGAAGTTATTCATGAGCTTTAATCAAGTTGAAAATGTGTTAAAAACTCATCTTCTGTAATCGTCTCAAAGATACCTTTGGAACGGTTTCGAATTTTTAGACACGACCTTCAAGTTTTAAAGAGTACACATTCTGAGCTTGAATTTGAACACAAATTTTGTATTATTTTTGTGGAAATTAAGAGAGTTATTGTCGTTCGAAAATGTCTCACCGTGTTACCCGAAATACGGATTCCAATTATGTGCCGATAGGAGGGAGTAAAAATGGAAGTTAAACGTTTCATCCACGAATTTGGCTTGGAAATATTTTTTTTATATCGCGGGACCAATCATCTGGGAATGAAGTTTTGGATAAAAAATACTTTGGTTCCAAGTTATTCACGAGCGTTAATCGACTTGAAAATGTGTTGAAAACTCATCTCCGGTAATCGTCTCGAATATACCTTTGGAACGGTTTGGAATTTTTAGACGCGGCCTTCATGTTTTAGATAGTACACATTCTGAGCTTGAATTTGAACACAAATTTTGTACTCTTTTTGTGGAAATCAAGAGAGTTATTGTCGTTTGAAAATGTCACACCGTGTTACGCAAAATACGGATTCCAATTTTGTGCCGATCGGAGGGAGTAAAAATGGAAGTTAAACATTTCATCCACGAATTTGGCTTGGAAATAATTTTAAAATATCGCGGGACCAATAATCTCGAAATGAAGTTTTTGGTAAAATATACTTTGGTTGCAAGTTATTCACGAGTGTTAATCGACTTGAAAATGTGTTGAAAACTCATCTTCGGTAATCGTCTCGAAGATACCTTTGGAACGGTTTGGAATTTTTAGACGCGGCCTTCAAATTTTAGAAAGTACACATTCTGAGCTTGAATTTGTACACAAATTTTGTATTCTTTTTTGGAAATGAAGAGTGTTATTGTCTTTTTAAAATGTCACACCGTGTTACCCGAAATACGGATTCCAATTATGTGCCAGTAGGAGGGAGTAAAAATGGAAGTTAAATGTTTCATCCACGAATTTGGCTTGGAAATATTTTTCAAATATCGCGGGTCCAATAATCTCGAAATGAAGTTTTGGGTAAAATATACTTTGGTTGCAAGTTATTCACAAGCTTTAATCGACTTGAAAATGTGTTGAAAACTCATCTTCGGTAATCGTCTCGAAGATACCTTTGGAACGGTTTGGAATTTATAGACGCGACCGACAAGTTTTAGAGAGTACACATTCTGAGCTTGAATTTGAACATAAATTTTGTATTCTTTTTGTGGAAATCAAGAGAGTTATTGACGTTTGAAAATGTCTCACCGTGTTATCCGAAATACGGATTCCAATTATGTGGCAATAGGAGGGAGTAAAAATGGAAGTAAAACGTTTCATCCACGAATTTGGCTTGGAAATATTTTTCTTATATCGCGGGACCAATCATCTCGAAATGAAGTTTTGGGTAGAAAATACTTTGGTTGCGAGTTATTCACGAGTGTTAATCTACTTTAAAATGTGTTGAAAACTTATCTTCGGTAATCGTCTCGAAGATACCTTTGGAACGGTTTGGAAATTTTAGACGCGGCCTTCAAGTTTTAGAACGTATGTATTCTGAGCTTGAATTTGAACACAAATTTTGTATTGTTTTTGTGGAAATCAAGAGAGTTATTGTCGTTTGAAATTGTCTCACCGTGTTACCCGAAATACGGACAAATTATGTGGCGATAGGATGTAGTAAAAATGGAAGTTAAACGTTTCATCCACGAATTTGGCTAGGAAATATTTTTCTTATATCGCGGGACCAATCATCTCGAAATTAAGTTTTCGGTAGAAAATACTTTGGTTGCGAGTTATTCACAAGCGTTAATCTACTTGAAAATGTGATGAAAACTCATCTTCGGTAATCGTCTCGGAGATAGCTTTGGAACGGTTTGGAATTTTTAGACCCGGCCTTCAAGTCCTAGAAAGTACACATTCTGAGCTTGAATTTGAACACAAATTTTTTACACTTTTTGTGGAAATCAAGAGAGTTATTGTCGTTTGAAAATGTCTCATCGTGTTACCCGAAATACGGATTCCAATTATGTGCCGATAGGAGGGAGTAAAAATGGAAGTTAAACGTTTCGTCCATGAGTTTGGCTTGGAAATGTTTTTCTTATAGCGCGGGACCAATCATCTCGAAATGAAGTTTTGTGTAAAAAATACTTCGGTTGCAAGTTATTCACGAGCGTTAATCTACTTGAAAATGTGTTGAAAACTCATCTTCGGTAATTGTCTCGAAGATAGCTTTGGAACGGTTTGGAATTTTTAGACGCGGCCATCAAGTTTTAGAAAGTACACATTCTGATCTTGAGTTTGAACACAAATTTTGTATTCTTTTTGTGGAAATCAGGACTTATTGTCGTTTGAAAATGTCTCACCGTGTTACCCGAAATACGGATTCCAATTATGTGCCGTTAGGAGGGAGTAAAAATGGAAGTTAAACGTTTCATCCACGAATTTTGCTTGGAAATATTTTTCAAATATCGCGGGACCAATCATCTCGAAATGAAGTTTTGGGCAAAAAATACTTTGGTTGCAAGTTATTCACGAGAGTTATTCTACTTGAAAATGTGTTGAAAACTCATCTTTGATAATTGTCTCGGAGATAACTTTTGAACGGTTCGGTATTTTTCGACGCGGCCTTCAAATTTAAGAAAGTACACATTTTGAGCTTGAATTTGAACACAAATTTTGTTTTCTTTTTGTGGAAATCAATGGAGTTATCGTCGTTTCAAAATGTCTGACCGTGTTACCCGAAATACGGATTCCAATTATGTGCCGATAGGGGGGATAAAAATGGAATTTAAACGTTTCATCCACGAATTTGGCTAGGAAATATTTTTCTTATATCGCGGGATCAATCATCTCGAAATGAAGTTTTGGGTAAAAAATACTTTGGTTGCAAGTTATTCACGAGTGTTAATCGACAAGAAAATGTGTTGAAAACTCATCTTCGGTAATCGTCTCGAAGATACCGTTGGAACGGTTTGGAATTTTTAGTCGCGGCCTTCAAGTTTTAGAAAGTACACATTCTGAGCTTGAGTTTGAACACAAATTTTGTATTCTTTTTGTGGAAATCAAAAGAGTTATTGTCGTTTGAAAATGTCTCACCGTGTTATCCGAAATACGGATTCCAATTATGTGCCGATAGGAATGAGTAAAAATGGAAGTTAAACGTTTCATCCATGAATTTGGCTTGGAAATATTTTTCTTATATCGCGGGAACAATCTTCTCGAAATGAAGTTTTGGGTAAAAAATACTTTGGTTGGAAGTTATTCTCGAGCGTTATTTGACTTGAAAATGTGTTGAAAACTCATCTTCGGTAATTTTCCCGAAGATAAATTTTGAACGGTTTGGAATTTTTCGACGCCACCTAAAAATTTTAGAAAGTACACGTTTTAAGCTTGAATTTGAATACAAGTTTTGTATTCTTTTTGTGGAAATCAAGAGAGTTGGTGTCATTTGAAAATGTCTCACCGTGTTACTCGAAATACGGATTCCAATTATGTGCGTATAGGAGGGAGTAAAAATGGAAGATAAACGTTTCATCCACGAATTTGGCTTGGAAATATTTTTCTTATATCGCTGGACCAATCGTCTCGAAATGAAGTTTTGGGTAAAAAATACTTTGGTTGCAAGTTATTCACGAGCGTTAATCGACATGAAATTGTGTTGAAAACTTATCTTCGGTAATCGTCTCGAGGATAACTTTTGAACGGTTTGGAATTTTTAGACGCGGCCTACAAGTATTAGAAAGTACACAATTTGAGCTTGAATTTGAACACAAATTTTGTACTCTTTTTGTGGAAATCAAGAGAGTTATTGTCGTTTGCATATTCCTCATCGTGTTACCCGAACTACGGATTCCAATTATGCACCGAGAGGAGTGAGTAAAAATGAAAGTTAAACATTTCATCCATGAATTTCGCTTGGAAATATTTTTCTTATAACGCGGGATTAATCAACTCGAAATGAACTTTTGGGCAAAAAATAATTTGGTTGCAAGTTATTCACGAGCTTTAATCAACTTGAAAATGTGTTAAAAACACATCTTCTGTAATCGTCTCGAAGATACCTTTGGAACGGTTTCGAATTTTTAAACGCGACCTTCCAGATTTAAAGAGTACACATTCTGAGCTTGAATTTGAACACAAATTTTGTATTCTTTTTGTGGAAATTAAGAGAGTTATTATCGTTTGAAAATGTCTCACCGTGTTACCCGAAATATGGATTCCAATTATGTGCCGATAAGAGGGAGTAAAAATGGAAGTTAAACGTTTCATCCACGAATTTGACTTGGAAATATTTTTTTTATATCGCGGGACCAATCATCCCAGAATGAAGTTTTGGATAAAAAATACTTTGGTTCCAAGTTATTCACGAGCGTTAATCGACTTGAAAATGTGTTGAAAACTCATCTCCGGTAATCGTCTCGAAGATACCCTTGGAACGGTTTGGAATTTTTAGATTTGGCCTTCATGTTTAAGAAAGTACACATTCTGAGCTTGAATTTGAACACAAATTTTGTATTCTTTTTGTGGAAATCAAGAGAGTTATTTTCGTTTGAAAATGTCTCACCGTGTTACCCAAAATACGGATTCCAAATATGTGCCGATCGGAGAGAGTAAAAATGGAAGTTAAACGTTTCATCCACGAATTTGGCTTGGAAATATTTTTCAAATATCGCGGGACCAATAATCTCGAAATGAAGTTTTTGGTAAAATATACTTTGGTTGCAAGTTATTCTCGAGCGTTATTCGACTTGAAAATGTGTTGAAAACTCATTTTCGGTAATCGTCTCGAAGATACATTTGGAACGGTTTGGAATTTTTAGACGCGGCCTTCAAATTTTAGAAAGTACACATTCTGAGCTTGAATTTGTACACAAATTTTGTACTCTTTTTGTTGAAATCAAGAGAGTTATTGTCGTTTGAATATTCCTCACCATGTTACCCGAACTACGGATTCCAATTATGCACCGATAGGAGAGGGTAAAAATGGAAGTTAAACGTTTCATCCACGAATTTGGCTTGGAAATATTTTTTTTTATCGCGGGACCAATCATCTCGGAATGAAGTTTTGGATAAAAAATACTTGGGTTCCAAGTTATTCACGAGCGTTAATCGACTTGAAAATGTGTTGAAAACTCATCTCCGGTAATCGTCTCGAAGATACCGTTGGAACAGTTTGGAATTTTTAGACGCGGCCTTCATGTTTTTGAAAGTACACATTCTGAGCTTGAGTTTGAACACAAATTTTGTATTCTTTTTGTGGAAGTAAAGAGTTATTGTCGTTTGAAAATGTCTCACCGTGTTACCCGAAATACGGATTCCAATTATGTGCCGTTAGGAGGGAGTAAAAATGGAAGTTAAACGTTTCATCCACGAATTTTGGTTGGAAATATTTTTCACATATCGCGGTACCAATCATCTCGAAATGAAGTTTTGGGTAAAAAATACTTTGGTAGCGAGTTATTCACGAGCATTATTCGACTTGAAAATGTGTTGAAAACTCATCTTCTATAATTGTCTCGGAGATAACTTTTGAACGGTTTGGTATTTTTTGACGCGGCCTCCAAATTTAAGAAAGTACACATTTTGAGCTTGAATTTGAACACAAATTTTGTATTCTTTTTGTAGAAATCAAGGGAGTTATCGTCGTTTCAAAATGTCTGACCGTGTTACCCGAAATACGGATTCCAATTATATGCCGATAGGAGGGATAAAAATGGAATTTAAACGTTTCATCCACGAATTTGGCTAGGAAATATTTTTCTTATATCGCGGGATCAATCATCTCGAAATGAAGTTTTGGGTAAAAAATACTTTGGTTGCATGTTATTCACGAGTGTTAATCGACAAGAAAATGTGTTGAAAACTCATCTTCGGTAATCGTCTCGAAGATACCATTGGAACGGTTTGGAATTTTTAGACGCGGCCTTCAAGCTTTAGAAAGTACACATTCTGAGCTTGAGTTTGGACACAAATTTTCTATTCTTTTTGAGGAAATCAAGAGAGTTATTGTCGTTTGAAAATGTCTCACCGTGTTACCTGAAATACGGATTCCAATTATGTGCCGATAGGAGTGAGTAAAAATAGAAGTTAAACGTTTCATCCATGAATTTGGCTTGGAAATATATTTCTTATATCGCGGGACCAATCATCTTGAAATGAAGTTTTGGGTAAAAAATACTTTGGTTGGAAGTTATTCACGAGCGTTATTTGACTTGAAAATGTGTTGAAAACTCATCTTCGGTAATTTTCTCGAAGATAAATTTTGAACGGTTTGGAATTTTTCGATGCCGCCTAAAAATTTTCAAAAGTACACGTTTTGAGCTTGAATTTGAACACAAATTTTGTATTGTTTTTGTGGAAATCAAGAGAGTTATTGTCGTTTGGAAATGTCTCACCGTGTTACCCGAAATACGGACAAATTATGTGGCGATAGGATGTAGTAAAAATGGAAGTTAAACGTTTCATCCACGAATTTGGCTAGGAAATATTTTTCTTATATCGCGGGACCAATCATCTCGAAATTAAGTTTTCGGTAGAAAATACTTTGGTTGCGAGTTATTCACAAGCGTTAATCTACTTGAAAATGTGATGAAAACTCATCTTCGGTAATCGTCTCGAAGATAGCTTTGGAACTGTGAGGCCCCAATTTGATTGATTGATTATGTGATGAGTCCCACATCGGGTATTTACTGGGTTGAACTGGGCTTTATTAACAACTACAAGGAGCCTCAATTGTGACTAGTCCTTTTGAGGTATAGCGCAGATGTGGCTAGCGCTTTTCCTTGGGTCGTTACATATGGTATCAGAGCCGGCTCGGTAACCCCGTGTGGGCTTGAAAAAGTGGGCCCTAACGAGGACGTTAGGGATTTAAGTGGGGGAGATTGTGAGGCCCCAATTTGATTGATTGATTATGTGATGAGTCCCACATCGGGTATTTACTGGGTTGAACTGGGCTTTATTAACAACTACAAGGAGCCTCAATTGTGACTAGTCCTTTTGAGATATAGCGCAGATGTGGCTAGCGCTTTTCCTTGGGTCGTTACAGGAACGGTTTGGAATTTTTAGACCCGGCCTTCAAGTCCTAGAAAGTACACATTCTGAGCTTGAATTTGAACACAAATTTTGTACACTTTTTGTGGAAATCAAGAGAGTTATTGTCGTTTGAAAATGCTTCATCGTGTTACCCGAAATACGGATTCCAATTATGTGCCGATAGGAGGGAGTAAAAATGGAAGTTAAACGTTTCGTCCACGAATTTGGCTTGGAAATGTTTTTCTTATATCACGAGCGTTAATCTACTTGAAAATGTGTTGAAAACTCATCTTCGGTAATCGTCTCAAAGATAGCTTTGGAACGGTTTGGAATTTTTAGATGCGGCCATCAAGTTTTAGAAAGTACACATTCTGATCTTGACTTTGAACACGAATTTTGTATTCTTTTTGTGGAAATCAGGACTTATTGTCATTTGAAAATGTCTCACCGTGTTACTCGAAATATGGATTCCAATTATGTGTCGTTAGGAGGGAGTAAAAATGGAAGTTAAACGTTTCATCCACGAGTTTTGCTTGGAAATATTTTTCAAATATCGCGGGACCAGTCATCTCGAAATGAAGTTTTGGGTAAAAAATACTTTGGTTGCAAGTTAATCACGAGAGTTATTCGACTTGAAAATGTGTTGAAAACTCATCTTTGATAATTGTCTCGGAGATAACTTTTGAACGGTTTGGTATTTTTCGACGCGGCCTTCAAATTTAAGAAAGTACACATTTTGAGCTTGAATTTGAACACAAATTTTGTTTTCTTTTTGTGGAAATCAATGGAGTTATCGTCGTTTCAAAATGTCTGACCGTGTTACCCGAAATACGGATTCCAATTTTGTGCCGATAGGGGGGATAAAAATGGAATTTAAACGTTTCATCCACGAATTTGGCTAGGAAATATTTTTCTTATATCGCGGGACCAATCATCTCGAAATGAAGTTTTGGGTAAAAAATACTTTGGTTGCAAGTTATTCACGAGTGTTAATCGACAAGAAAATGTGTTGAAAACTCATCTTCGGTAATCGTCTCGAAGATACCATTGGAACGGTTTGGAATTTTTAGACGCGGCCTTCAAGCTTTAGAAAGTACACATTCTGAGCTTGAGTTTGGACACAAATTTTCTATTCTTTTTGAGGAAATCAAGAGAGTTATTGTCGTTTGAAAATGTCTCACCGTGTTACCCGAAATACGGATTCCAATTATGTGCCGATAGGAGTGAGTAAAAATAGAAGTTAAACGTTTCATCCATGAATTTGGCTTGGAAATATATTTCTTATATCGCGGGACCAATCATCTTGAAATGAAGTTTTGGGTAAAAAATACTTTGGTTGGAAGTTATTCACGAGCGTTATTTGACTTGAAAATGTGTTGAAAACTCATCTTCGGTAATTTTCTCGAAGATAAATTTTGAACGGTTTGGAATTTTTCGACGCCGCCTAAAAATTTTCGAAAGTACACGTTTTGAGCTTGAATTTGAACACAAATTTTGTATTGTTTTTGTGGAAATCAAGAGAGTTATTGTCGTTTGGAAATGTCTCACCGTGTTACCCGAAATACGGACAAATTATGTGGCGATAGGATGTAGTAAAAATGGAAGTTAAACGTTTCATCCACGAATTTGGCTAGGAAATATTTTTCTTATATCGCGGGACCAATCATCTCGAAATTAAGTTTTCGGTAGAAAATACTTTGGTTGCGAGTTATTCACAAGCGTTAATCTACTTGAAAATGTGATGAAAACTCATCTTCGGTAATCGTCTCGAAGATAGCTTTGGAACTGTGAGGCCCCAATTTGATTGATTGATTATGTGATGAGTCCCACATCGGGTATTTACTGGGTTGAACTGGGCTTTATTAACAACTACAAGGAGCCTCAATTGTGACTAGTCCTTTTGAGGTATAGCGCAGATGTGGCTAGCGCTTTTCCTTGGGTCGTTACATATGGTATCAGAGCCGGCTCGGTAACCCCGTGTGGGCTTGAAAAAGTGGGCCCTAACGAGGACGTTAGGGATTTAAGTGGGGGAGATTGTGAGGCCCCAATTTGATTGATTGATTATGTGATGAGTCCCACATCGGGTATTTACTGGGTTGAACTGGGCTTTATTAACAACTACAAGGAGCCTCAATTGTGACTAGTCCTTTTGAGGTATAGCGCAGATGTGGCTAGCGCTTTTCCTTGGGTCGTTACAGGAACGGTTTGGAATTTTTAGACCCGGCCTTCAAGTCCTAGAAAGTACACATTCTGAGCTTGAATTTGAACACAAATTTTGTACACTTTTTGTGGAAATCAAGAGAGTTATTGTCGTTTGAAAATGTCTCATCGTGTTACCCGAAATACGGATTCCAATTATGTGCCGATAGGAGGGAGTAAAAATGGAAGTTAAACGTTTCGTCCACGAATTTGGCTTGGAAATGTTTTTCTTATATCGCGGGACCAATCATCTCGAAATGAAGTTTTGTGTAAAAAATACTTCGGTTGCAAGTTATTCACGAGCGTTAATCTACTTGAAAATGTGTTGAAAACTCATCTTCGGTAATCGTCTCCAAGATAGCTTTGGAACGGTTTGGAATTTTTAGACGCGGCCATCAAGTTTTAGAAAGTACACATTCTGATCTTGAGTTTGAACACAAATTTTGTATTCTTTTTGTGGAAATCAGGACTTATTGTCGTTTGAAAATGTCTCACCGTGTTACCCGAAATACGGATTCCAATTATGTGCAGTTAGGAGGGAGTAAAAATGGAAATTAAACGTTTCATCCACGAATTTTGCTTGGAAATATTTTTCAAATATCGCGGGACCAATCATCTCGAAATGAAGTTTTGGGTAAAAAATACTTTGGTTGCAAGTTATTCACGAGAGTTATTCGACTTGAAAATGTGTTGAAAACTCATCTTTGATAATTGTCTCGGAGATAACTTTTGAACGGTTTGGTATTTTTCGATGCGGCCTTTAAATTTAAGAAAGTACACATTTTGAGCTTGAATTTGAACACAAATTTTGTTTTCTTTTTGTGGAAATCAATGGAGTTATCGTCGTTTCAAAATGTCTGACCGTGTTACCCGAAATACGGATTCCAATTATGTGCCGATAGGGGGGATAAAAATGGAATTTAAACGTTTCATCCACCAATTTGGCTAGGAAATATTTTTCTTATATCGCGGGATCAATCATCTCGAAATGAAGTTTTGGGTAAAAAATACTTTGGTTGCAAGTTATTCACGAGTGTTAATCGACAAGAAAATGTGTTGAAAACTCATCTTCGGTAATTGTCTCGAAGATACCATTGGAACGGTTTGGAATTTTTAGACGCGGCCTTCAAGTTTTAGAAAGTACACATTCTGAGCTTGAGTTTGAAAACAAATTTTGTATTCTTTTTGTGGAAATCAAAAGAGTTATTGCCGTTTGAAAATGTCTCACTGTGTTATCCGAAATACGGATTCCAATTATGTGCCGATAGGAATGAGTAAAAATGGAAGTTAAATGTTTCATTCATGAATTTGGCTTGGAAATATTTTTGTTATATCGCGGGACCAATCTTCTCGAAATTAAGTTTTGGTTAAAAAATACTTTGGTTGGAAGTTATTCACGAGCGTCATTTGACTTGAAAATGTGTTGAAAACTCAACTTCGGTAATTTTCCCGAAGATAAATTTTGAACGGTTTGGAATTTTTCGACGCCACCTAAAAATTTTAGAAAGTACACGTTTTGAGCTTGAATTTGAACACAAATTTTGTATTCTTTTTGTGGAAATCAAGAGAGTTGGTGTCATTTGAAAATGTCTCACCGTGTTACCCGAAATACGGATTCCAATTATGTGCCGATAGGAGGGAGTAAAAATGGAAGATAAACGTTTCATCCACGAATTTGGCTTGGAAATATTTTTCTTATATCGCTGGACCAATCATCTCGAAATGAAGTTTTGGGTAAAAAATACTTTGGTCGCAAGTTATTCACGAGCGTTAATCGACATGAAATTGTGTTGAAAACTTATCATCGGTAATCGTCTCGAGGATAACTTTTGAACGGTTTGGAATTTTTAGACGCGGCTAACAAGTATTAGAAAGTACACAATTTGAGCTTGAATTTGAACACAAATTTTGTACTCTTTTTGTAGAAATCAAGAGAGTTATTGTCGTTTGAATATTTCTCATCGTGTTACCCGAACTACGGATTCCAATTATGCACCGAGAGGAGTGAGTAAAAATGGAAGTTAAACATTTCATCCACGAATTTCGCTTGGAAATATTTTTCTTATAACGCGGGATTAATCATCTCGAAATGAACTTTTGGGCAAAAAATAATTTGGTGGCAAGGTATTCACGAGCTTTAATCAACTTGAAAATGTGTTAAAAACACATCTTCAGTAATCGTCTCGAAGATACCTTTGGAACGGTTTCGAATTTTTAGACGCGACCTTCAAGTTTTAAAGAGTACACATTCTGAGCTTGAATTTGAACACAAATTTTGTATTCTTTTTGTGGAAATTAAGAGAGTTATTGTCGTTTAAAAATGTCTTACCGTGTTACCCGAAATAGGGATTCCAATTATGTGCCGATAGGAGGGAGTAAAAATGGAAGTTAAACGTTTCATCCACGAATTTGGCTTGGAAATATTTTTTTTATATCGCGGGACCAATCATCTCGGAATGAAGTTTTGGATAAAAAATACTTTGGTTCCAAGTTATTCACGAGCGCTAATCGACTTGAAAATGTGTTGAAAACTCATCTCCAGTAATCGTCTCGAAGATACCCTTGGAACGGTTTGGAATTTTTAGATGTGGCCTTCATGTTTAAAAAAGTACACATTCTGAGCTTGAATTTGAACACAAATTTTGTATTCTTTTTGTGGAAATCAAGAGAGTTATTTTCGTTTGAAAATGTCTCACCGTGTTACCCAAAATACGGATTCCAATTATGTGCCGATCGGAGGGAGTAAAAATGGAAGTTAAACGTTTCATCCACGAATTTGGCTTGGAAATATTTTTCAAATATCGCGGGACCAATAATCTCGAAATGAAGTTTTTGGTAAAATATACTTTGGTTGCAAGTTATTCACGAGCGTTATTCGACTTGAAAATGTGTTGAAAACTCATTTTCGGTAATCGTCTCGAAGATACATTTGGAAGGGTTTGGAATTTTTAGACGCGGCCTTCAAATTTTAGAAAGTACACATTCTGAGCTTGAATTTGTACACAAATTTTGTACTCTTTTTGTGGAAATCAAGAGAGTTATTGTCGTTTGAAAATTCCTCACCGTGTTACCCGAACTACGAATTCCAATTATGCACTGATAGGAGAGAGTAAAAATGAAAGTTAAACGTTTCATCCACGAATTTCGCTTGGAAATATTTTTCTTATAACGCGGGATCAATCATCTCGAAATGAAGTTTTGGGCAAAAAATAATTTGGTTGCAAGTTATTCACGAGTTTTAATCAACTTGAAAATGTGTTAAAAACTCATCTTCAGTAATCGTCTCGAAGAAACCTTTGGAACGGCTACGAATTTTTAGATGCGACCTTCAAGTTTTAAAGACTACACATTCTGAGCTTGAATTTGAACACAAATTTTTATTCCTTTTATGGAAATTAAGAGAGTTATTGTCGTTTGAAAATGTCTCACTGTGTTACCCGAAATACGGATTCCAATTATGTGCCGATAGGAGGGAGTAAAAATGGAAGTTAAACGTTTCATCCACGAATTTGGCTTGGAAATATTTTTTTTATATCGCGGGACGTATCATCTCGGAATGAAGTTTTGGATAAAAAATACTTAGGTTCCAAGTTATTCACGAGCGTTAATCGACTTGAAAATGTGTTGAAAACTCATCTCCGGTAATTGTCTCGAAGATACCGTTGGAACAGTTTGGAATTTTTAGACGCGGCCTTCATGTTTTTGAAAGTACACATTCTGAGCTTGAGTTTGAACAGAAATTTTGTATTCTTTTTGTGGAAGTAAAGAGTTATTGTCGTTTGAAAATGTCTCACCGTGTTACCCGAAATACGGATTCCAATTATGTGCCGTTAGGAGGGAGTAAAAATGGAAGTTAAACGTTTCATCCACGAATTTTGCTTGGAAATATTTTTCAAATATCGCGGTACCAATCATCTCGAAATGAAGTTTTGGGTAAAAAATACTTTGGTTGCGAGTTATTCACGAGCGTTATTCGACTTGAAAATGTGTTGAAAACTCATCTTCGATAATTGTCTCGGAGATAACTTTTGAACGGTTTGGTATTTTTTGACGCGGCCTCCAAATTTAAGAAACTACACATTTTGAGCTTGAATTTGAACACAAATTTTGTATTCTTTTTGTCGAAATCAAGGGAGTTATCGTCGCTTCAAAATGTCTGACCGTGTTACCTGAAATACGGATTCCAATTATGTGCCGATAGGAGGGATAAAAATGGAATTTAAACGTTTCATCCACGAATTTGGCTAGGAAATATTTTTCTTATATCGCGGGATCAATCATCTCGAAATGTAGTTTTGGGTAAAAAATACTTTGGTTGCATGTTATTCACGAGTGTTAATCGACAAGAAAATGTGTTGAAAACTAATCTTCGGTAATCATCTTGAAGATACCATTGGAACGGTTTGGAATTTTTAGACGCGGCCTTCAAGTTTTAGAAAGTACACATTCTGAGCTTGAGTTTGAACACAAATTTTCTATTCTTTTTGTGGAAATCAAGAGAGTTATTGTCGTTTGAAAATGTCTCACCGTGTTACCCGAAATACGGATTCCAATTATGTACCGATAGGAGTGTGTAAAAATAGAAGTTAAACGTTTCATCCATGAATTTGGCTTGGAAATATATTTCTTATATCGCGGGACCAATCATCTCGAAATGAAGTTTTGGGTAAAAAATACTTTGGTTGGAAGTTATTCACGAGTGTTATTTGACTTGAAAATGTGTTGAAAACTCATCTTCGGTAATTTTCTCGAAGATAAATTTTGAACGGTTTGGAATTTTTCGACGCCGCCTAAAAATTTTCGAAAGTACACTTTTTGAGCTTGAATTTGAACACAAATTTTGTATTCTTTTTGTGGAAATCAAGAGAGCTGGTGTCGTTTGAAAATGTCTCACCGTGTTACCCGAAATACGGATTCCAATTATGTGCCGATAGGGGGGAGTAAAAATGGAAGATAAACGTTTCATCCACGAATTTGGCTTGGAAATATTTTTCTTATATCGCGGGACCAATCATCTCAAAATGAATTTTTGGGTCAAAAATACTTTGGTTGCAAGTTATTCACGGGCATTAATCGACATGAAATTGGGTTGAAAACTTATCTTCGGTAATCGTCTCGAAGAAAACTTTTGAACGGTTTGGAATTTTTAGACGCGGCCTACAAGTTTTAGAAAGTACACATTTTGAGCTTGAATTTGAACACAAATTTTGTACACTTTTTGAGGAAATCATGAGAGTTATTGTCGTTTGAATATTCCTCACCGTGTTACCCGAACTACGGATTCCAATTATGCACCGATAGGAGTGAGTAAAAATGGAAGTTAAACGTTTCATCACGAATATCGCATGGAAATATTTTTCTTATAACGCGGGATCAATCATCTCGAAATGAAGTTTTGGGCAAAAAATAATTTGGTTGCAAGTTATTCACGAGCTTTAATCAACTTGAAAATGTGTTAAAAACTAATCTTCTGTAATCGTCTCGAAGATACCTTTGGAACGGTTTCGAATTTTTAGACGCGACCTTCAAGTTTTAAAGAGTACACATTCTGAGCTTGAATTTGAACACAAATTTTGTATTATTTTTGTGGAAATTAAGAGAGTTATTGTCGTTTGAAAATGTCTCACCGTGTTACCCGAAATACGGATTCCAATTATGTGTCGATAGGAGGGAGTAAAAATGGAAGTTAAACGTTTCATCCACGAATTTGGCTTGGAAATATTTTTTTTATATCGCGGGACCAATCATCTCGGAATGAAGTTTTGGATGAAAAATACTTTGGTTCCAAGTTATTCACGAGCGTTAATCGACTTGGAAATGTGTTGAAGACTCATCTCCGGTAATCGTCTCGAAGATACCCTTGGAACGGTTTGGAATTTTTAGACGCGGCCCCCATGTTTTAGAAAGTACACATTCTGAGCATGAATTTGAACACAAATTTTGTATTTTTTCAATGGAAATCAAGAGAGTTATTGTCGTTTGAAAGTGTCTCACCTTGTTACCCGAAATACGGATTCCAATTATGTGCCGATAGGTGGGAGTAAAAATGGAAGTTAAACATTTCATCCAGGAATTTGGCTTGGAAATATTTTTCTTATATGTCGGGATCAATCATCTCGAAATGAAGTTTTGGGTAAAAAATACTTTGGTTGCAAATTATTCACGAGCGTTAATCGACTTGAAAATGTGTTGAAAACTCATCAGCGGAAATCGTCTCGAAGATAACTCTTGAACAGATTGGAATTTTTAGACGCGGCTTCCATGTTTTAGAAAGTAAACATTCTGAACTTGAAGTTGAACACAAATTTTGTATTTTTTCAATGGAAATCAAGAGAGTTATTGTCGTTTCAAAGTGTCTCACCGTGTTACCCGAAATACGGATTCCAATTATGTGTCAATAGGAGGGAGTAAAATGGAAGTTAAACGTTTCATCCACGAATTTGTCTAAGAAATATTTTTCTTATATGTCGGGATCAATCATCTCGAAATTAAGTTTTGGGTAAAACATACTTTGGTCGCAAGTTATTCACGATCGTTAGTCAACTTGAAAATGTGTTGAAAACTCATCTTCGGTAATCGTCTCGGAGATAACTTTTGAAATGTTTGGAATTTTTGGACGTGGCCTGCATGTTTTAGAAAGTACATATTCTGAACTTGAACTTGAACACAAATTTTGTATTCTTTCAATGGAAATCAAGAGAGTTATTGTCGTTTCAAAGTGTCTCACCGTGTTACCCGAAATATGGATTCCAATTATGTGTCAACAGGAGGGAGTAAAAATGGAAGTTAAACGTTTCATCCACGAATTTGGCTAGGAAATATTTTTCTTATATAGCGGGGTCAATCATCTTAAAATAATGCTTTGGGTAAAAAATACTTTGGTTGCAAGTTATTCACAAGCGTTAATCGACTTGAAAATGTGTTGAAAACTCATCTGCGGAAATCGTCTCGAAGATAACTCTTGAACAGTTTGGAATTTTTAGACGCGCCTTGCATGTTTTAGGAAGTACACATTCTGAGCATGAATTTGAACACAAATTTTTTATTTTTTCAATGGAAATCAAGAGAGTTATCGTCGTTTGAGAGTGTCTCACCTTGTTACCTGAAATACGGATTCAAATTATATGCCGATAGGTGGGAGTAAAATTGGAAGTTAAACATTTCATCCACGAATTTGGCTTGGAAATATTTTTCTTATATGTCAGGATCGATCATCTTGAAATGAAGTTTTGGGTAAAAAATACTTTCGTTGCAAGTGATTCACGAGCGTTAATCGACTTGAAAATGTGTTGAAAACTCATCTTCAGAAATCGTCTCGTAGATAACTCTTGAACAGTTTAGAATTTTTAGACGCGGCTTGCATGTTTTAGAAAGTACACATTCTGAGCATGAATTTGAACACAAATTTTGTATTTTTTCAATGGAAATCAAGAGAGTTATTGTCGTTTGAAAGTGTCTCACCTTGTTACCTGAAATACGGATTCCAATTATGTGCCGATATGTGGGAGTAATAGTGGAAGTTAAACATTTCATCCACCAATTTGGCCTGGAAATATTTTTCTTGTATCGCGGGATCAATCATCTCAAAATGATGTTCTGTGTAAAAAATACTTCGGTTGCAAGTTATTCACGAACGTTAGTCGACCTGAAAATGTGTTGAAAACTCATCTTCGGTATTCGTCTCAGAGATAACTTTTGAACTGTCTGGAATTTTTAGACGCGGCCGACATATTTTAGGAAGTACACACTCTGAGCATGAATTTGAACACAAATTTTGTATTTTTTCAATGGAAATCAAGAGAGTTATCGTCATTTGAAAGTGTCTCACCTTGTTACCCGAAATACGGATTCCAATTATATGCCGATAGGTGGAAGTAAAAATGGAAGTTAAACATTTCATCCACGAATTCGGCTTGGAAATATTTTTCTTATATCGCGGGATCAATCATCTCAAAATGATGTTTTGTGTAAAAAATCCTTCGGTTGCAAGTTATTCACGAGCATCTATCGACCTAAAAATGTGTTGAAAACTCATTTTCGGTAATCGTCTCGGAGATAACTTTTGAACTGTTTGGAATTTTTAAACGCGGCCTGCATGTTTTAGAAAGTACAAATCCTGAGATTGAATTTGAACACAAATTTTGTATTCTTTTTGTGGAAATCAATAAAGTTATTTCGTTTCAAAATGTCTGACCCTGTAACCCAAAATACGAATTCCAATTATGTGCCGATAGGAGCGAGTAAAAATGGAAGTTAAACGTTTCATTCACGAATTTGGCTAGGAAATATTTTTCATATAGCGCGCGATGAATCATCTTGAAATGAAGTTTCGGGTAAAAAATACCTTGGTTGCCAGTTATTCTCGAGAGTTAATCGACTTGAAAATGTGTTGAAAACTAATATTCGGTAATCGCCCCAGAGATAACTTTTGAACTGTTTGGAATTTTTAGACACGACCCGCATGTTTTAAAAAGTACACATTCTGAGCTAGAATTTGAACACAAATTTTGTATTCTTTCAATGGAAATCGTGAGATTTATTGTCGTTTGAAAGCGCCTCACCGTGTTACCCGAAATACGGATTCCAATTTTATGCCAAGAGGAGGGATTAAAAATGGAAGTTAAACGTTTCATCCATTAATTTGGCTTTGAAATATATTTCTTATATCGCGGGATCAATCATCTCGAAATGAAGTTTTGGGTAAAACATACTTTGGTCGCAAGTTATTCACGATCGTTAGTCGACTTGAAAATGTGTTGAAAACTCATCTTCAGTAATTGTCTCGAAGATAACTTTTGAACTGTCTGGAATTTTTGGACTCAGCCTGCATGTTTTAGAAAGTACGTATTCTGAACTTGAAGTTGAACACAAATTTTGTTTTCTTTCAATGGAAATCAAGAGTGTTATTGTCGTTTGAAAGTGTCTCACCGTGTTACACGAAATACAGATTCCAATTATGTGCCGATAGGAGGGAGTAAAAATGGAAGTTAAACGTTTCATCCTTGAATTTGGCTTTGAAATTTATTTCTTATATCGCGGGATCAATCATCTCAAAATGATGTTTTGGGCAAAAAATACTTTAGTTGCAAGTAATTTGAGAGCGTTAATGGAAATCAAGAGAGTTAATGTCGTTTGAAAATGTGTCGCCGTGTTACCCGAAATACGGATTCCAATTATGTGCCGATAGGAGGGAGTAAAAATGGAAGTTAAAGGTTTCGCTCACGAATTTGGCTAGGAAATATTTTTCTTATATCACGGGATCAATCATCTCGAAATGAAGTTTGGGTAAAAAATACATTCGTTGCAAGTTATCCACGAGCGTTAATCGACTCGAAAATGTGTTGAAAACTCAACTTCTGTAATCGTTTCGAAGATAACTTTTGAACGGTTAGGAATTTTCAGACACGGCCTGGATGTTTTAGAAAGTACAAATTCTGAACTTGAATTCGAACACAAATTTTGTATTCTTTCTGTGGAAATCAGGAGAGTTTTTGTCATTTCATAATGCCTGACCGTGTAACCCAAAATACGGATTCCAATTATGTGCCGATAGGAGGGAGGAAAAATGGAAGTTAAACATTTCTTCCATGAATTTGGCTTGGAAATTTTTTTTCTTATATATCGGGATCAATCATCTCGAAATGAAGTTTTGGGTAAAAAATACTTTGGTTGCAAGTTATTCACGAGCGTTAATCAACTTGAAAATGTGTTGAAAACTCATCTTCGGTAATCGTCTCGGAGATAACTATTGAACTGTTTGGAATTTTTAGAAGCAGCCTGCGTGTTTTAGAAAGTACACATTTTGAACTTGAATTTAACTCAAATTTTGTATTCTTTCAATGGAAATCAAGAGAGTTATTATCGTTTGAAAATGTCTCACCGAGTTACCCGAAATACGGATTTCAATTATGTGTCAATAGGATGGAGTAAAAATGGAAGTTAAATGTTTCATCCATGAATTTAGCTAGGAAATATTTGTCTTATATCGCGGGATCAATCATCTCGAAATAATGTTTTGGGTAAAAAATACTTCGGTTGCAAGTTATTCACGAGCGTTAATCGACTTGAAAATGCGTTGAAAACTCATCTGCGGAAATCATCTCGGAGATAACTATTGAACTGTTTGGAATTTTTAGACGCAGCTTGCATGTTTTAGGAAGTACACATTCTGAACTTGAATTTGAACACAAATTTTGTATTCTTTCAATGGAAATCGAGAGAGTTATTGTCGTTTGAAAGTGTCTCACCGTGTTACCCGAAATACGGATTCCAATTATGTGCCGAAAGGAAGGAGTAAAAATGGAAGTTAAACGTTTCGCTCACGAATTTGGCTAGGAAATATTTTTCTTATATCGCGGGATCAATCATCTTGAAATGAAGTTTTGGGTAAAAGATAATTTGGTTGCAAGTTATTCACGAGCGTTAATCGACTTGAAATAGTGTTGAAAACTCATCTTCGGTAATCGTCTTGAAGATAACTTTTGAACCGTTTGGAATTTTTGGACACAGCCTGCATGTTTTAGAAAGTACATATTCTGAACTTTAATTTGAACACAAATTTTGTATTCTTTCAATGGAAATCAAGAGAGTTATTATCGTTTGAATGTGTCTCGCCGTGTTACCCGAAATACAGATTCCAATTATGTGTCGATTGGAGGGAATAAAAATGGAAGTTAAACGTTTCATCCACGAATTTGGCTTGGAAATATTTTTGTTATATCGCGGGATCAATCATCTCAAAATGAAGTTTTGGGTAAAAAATACATTGGTTGCAAGTTATTCACGAGCGTTAATCGACTTGAAAATGTGTTGAAAACTGATCTTCGGTATTCGTCCCGGAGAAAACTTTTGAACTGTTAGGAATTTTTAGACGCGGCCGGCATGTTTTAGAAATTACACATTCTGAGTTTGAATTTGAACACAAATTTTGTATTCTTTCAATGGAACTCAAGAGAGTTATTGTCGTTTGAATGTGTCTCGTCGTGTTACCCGAAATACAGATTCCAATTATGTGTCGATAGGAGGGAATAAAAATGGAAGTTAAACGTTTCACCCACGAATTTGGCTTGGAAATATTTTTCTTATATTGCGGGATCAATCATCTCGAAATGAAGCTAAAGGTAAAAAATACTTTGGTTGCAAGTTATTCACTAGCATTAATCGATTTGAAAATGTGTTGAAAACTCATCTTCGGTAACTGTTTCTAAGATAACTTTCGAACGGTTCGGAACATTTAGACGGCGCCTGGATGTTTTAGAAAGTACACATTCTGAGCTTGAATTTGAACACAAATTTTGTATTCTTCCAATGGAAATCAAGAGAGTTAATGTTGTATCAAAATGTCTCGCCGTGTTACCCGAAATACGGATTCCAATTATGTGCCGATAGGAGGGAGTAAAAATGGAAGTTTAACGTTTCATCCATGAATTTGGCTTGGAAATATTTTTCTTATATATCAGGATCAATCATCTCGAAATGAAGTTTTGGGTAAAAAATAATTTGGTTGCAAGTTATTCACGAGCGTTAATCGACTTGAAAATTTGTTGAAAACTCATCTTCGGAAATCGTCACGGACATAACTTTTGAACTGTTTGGAATTTTTAGACGCGGCCGGCATGTTTTAGAATGTACACATTCTGAGCCTGAATTTGAACACAAATTTTGTATTCTTTTTGTGGAAATCAATAGAGTTATTGTCGTTTCAAAATGTCTGACCCTGTTACCCGAAATACGAATTCAAATTATGTGCTGATAGGTGGGAGTAAAAATGGAAGTTAAACGTTTCATCCAAGAATTTGGCTGGGAAATATTTTTCTTATATCGCTGGACCAGTCATCTCAAAATGAAGTTTTAGGTAAAAAATACCTTGGTTGCAAGTTATTGACGTGCGTTAATCGACTTGAAAATGTGTTGAAAACTCATCTTCGGTAATCGTCTCGGAGATAACTTTTGAACTGTTAGGAATTTTTAGACGCGGCCTGCTTGTTTTAGAAAGTACACATTCTGAGCTGGAATTTGAACACAAATTTTGTATTCTTTCAATGGAAATCAAGAGAGTTATTGTCGTTTGAAAGTGTCTCACCGTGTTACTCGAAATATGGATTCCAATTTTGTGCCGATTGGAGGGGGTAAAAATGGAAGTTAAACGTTTCATCCATTAATTTGGCTTTGAAATATATTTCTTATATAGTGGGATCAATCATCTCGAAATTAAGTTTTGGGTAAAAGATACTTTGGTCGCAAGTTATTCACGAACGTTAATCGACTAGAAAATGTGTTGAAAACTCATCTTCGGTAATCGTCTCGAAGATAACTTTTGAACTGTTTGGAATTTTTGGACGCGGCCTACATGTTTTAGAAAGTACATATTCTGAACTTGAAGTTGAACACAAATTTTGTATTCTTTCAGTGGAAATCAAGAGAGTTATCGTCGTTTGAAAGTGTCTCATTGTGTTACCCGAAATACAGATTCCAATTATGTGCCGATAGGAGGGAGTAAAAATGGTAGTTAAACGTTTCATCCATGAATTTGGCTTTGAAATATATTTCTTATATCGTAGGATCAATCATCTCAAAATGAAGTTTTGGGTAAAAAATACTTTGGTTGTATGATATTCACGAGCGTTAATCGACTTGAAAATGTGTTGAAAAACGATATTCGGTAATCGTCCCGGAGATAACTTTTCAACCATTTGGAATTGTTAGACGCGGCCTGCATGTTTTAGAAATTACACATTCCGAGCTTGAATTTGAACACAAATTTTGTATTCTTTCAGTGGAAATCAAGAGAGTTAATGTCGTTTCAAAATGTCTTACCGTGTCACCCGAAATACGGATTCCAATTTTTTGCCGATAGGGGGGAGTAAAAATGGAAGTTAAACATTTCGCACACAAATTTGCCTGGGAAATATTTTTCTTATATCACGGGATCAATCATCTTGAAATGAAGTTTGGGTAAAAAATACTTCGGTTGCAAGTTATCCACGAGCGTTACTTGACTCGAAAATGTGTTGAAAACTCAACTTCTGTAATCGTTTCGAAGATAACTTTTGAACGGTTAGGAATTTTTAGACGCGGCCTGCATGTTTTTGAAAGTACACATTTTGAGCTTGAATTTGAACACAAATTTTGTATTCTTTTTGTGGAAATCTAGAGAGTTTTTGTCGTTTCAAAATGTCTGGCCGTGTAACCCGAAATACGGATTCCAATTATGTGCCGATAGGAGGGAGTAAAAATGGAAGCTAAATGTTTCATCCATGAATTTGGCTTGGAAATATTTTTCTTATATATCGGGATCAATCATCTCGAAATGAAGTTTTGGGTAAAAAATACTTTGGTTGCAAGTTATTCGCGAGCGTTAATCGACTTGAAAATGTGTTGAAAACTCATCTTCGGTTATCGTCTCGCAGATAACTTTTGAACGGTTTGGAATTTTTGGATGCGGCCTGCATGTTTTAGAAAGTAGATATTCTGAACTTGAATTTGAACACAAATGTTTTATTCTTTCAATGGAAATCAAGAGAGTTATTGTCGTTTGAAAGTTTCTCACCGTGATACCCGAAATACAGATTCCAATTATGTGCCGATAGGAGGGAGTAAAAATGGAAGTTAAACGTTTCATCCATGAATTTGGCTTTGAAATATATTTCTTATATCGTGGGATCAATCATCTCAAAATGAAGTTTTTTTTTAAAAACATACGTTGGTTGCACGTTATTCACCAGCGTTAATCGACATGAAAATGTGTTGAAAACTGATCATCGGTAATCGTCCCGGAGATAACTTTTGAACTGTTTGGAATTTTTAGATGCACCCTGCATGTTTTTGAAATTACACATTCTGAGCTGAAATTTGAACACAAATTTTGTATTCTTTCAAGGGAAATCAAGAGCATTATTGTCGTTTGAAAGTGTCTCACGTGTTACCCGAAATACAGATTCCAATTATGTGTCGATAGGAGGGAGTAAAAATGGAAGTTAAACGTTTCATCCACGAATTTGGCTTGGAAATATTTTTCTTATGTTGTGGGACGAATCATCTCGTAATGAAGTTAAGGGTAAAAAACACTTTGGTTGCAAGTTATCCACGAGCGTTAATCGACTCGAAAATGTGTTGAAAACTCAACTTCTGAAATCGTTTCGAAGATAACTTTTGAATGGTTAGGAATTTTAAGACGCGGCCTGCATGTTTTAGAAAGTACACATTCTGAGCTTGAATTTGAACACAAATTTTGTATTATTTTTGTGGAAATCAAGAGAGTTTTTGTCGTTTCAAAATGTCTGACCGTGTTACCCGATATACGGATTCCAATTATGTGCCGATAGGAGGGAGTAAAAATGGAAGTTAAACATTTCATCCATGTATTTGGCTTGGAAATATTTTTCTTATATGTCGGGACCAATCATCTCGAAATGAAATTTTCGGTAAAAAATACTTTGGTTGCAAGTTATTCAGGAACGTTAATTGATTTGAAAATGTATTGAAAACTCATCTTTGGTAATCGTCTCGGAGATAACTACTGAACTGTTTGGAATTTTTAGACGCGGCCTGCATGTTTTAGGAAGTACACATTCTGAACTTGAATTTGAACACAAATTTTGTATTCTTTCAATGGAAATCAAGAGAGTTATTGTCGTTTGAATGTGTCTCACCGTGTTACCCGAAATACGGATTCCAATTACGTGTCAATAGGAGGGAGTAAAAATGGAAGTTAAACGTTTCATCCACGAATTTGGCTAGGAAATATTTGTCTTATATCGCCGGATCAATCATCTCGAAAAAAAAGCTTTGGGTAAAAAATACTTTGGTTGCAAGTTATTCACGAGCGTTAATCGACTTGAAAATGTGTTTACAACTCATCTGCGGAAATCGTCTTGAAGATAACTCTTGAACAGTTTGGAGTTTTTAGACGCAGCCTGCATGTTTTTGAAAGTACACATTCTGGGCATGAATTTGAACACAAATTTGGTATTTTTTCAATGGAAATCAAGGGAGTTATTATCTTTTGAAAGTGTCTCACCTTGTTATCCGAAATACGGATTCCAATTATGTGCCGTTAGGTGGGAGTAAAAATGGAAGTTAAACATTTTATCCACGAATTTGGCTTGGAAATATTTTTCTTATATCGCCGGATCAATCATATCAAAATGATGTTTTGTGTAAACAATACTTCAGTTGCAAGTTATTCAAGAGCGTTAATCGACCTGAAAATGTGTTGAAAACTCATCTTCGGTAATCGTCTCGGAGGTAACTTTTGAACTGTTTGGAATTTTTAGACGCGGCCTGCATGTTTAGAAAGTACACATTCTGAGCTTTAATTTAAACACAAATTTTGAATTCTTTTTATTGGAATCAATAGATTTATTGTCGTTTCAAAATGTCTGACCTTGTTACTCGAAATACGAATTCCAATTATGTGCCGATAGGAGGGAGTAAAAATGGAAGTTAAACGTTTCATCCACCATTTTGGCTGGGAAATATTTTTCATATATCGCAGGATCAACCATCTCGAAATCAAGTTTCGGGTAAAAAATACCTTGGTTGCAAGTTTTTCACGAGCGTTAATCGACTTGAAAATGTGCTGAAAACTCATCTTCGTTATCGTGTCGGAGAAAACTTTTGAACTGTTTGGAATTTTTAAACGCGGCCTGCTTGTTTTATAAAGTACACAATCTGAGCTGGAATTTGGACACAAATTTTGTATTCTTTCAATGGAAATCAAGAGAGTTATTGTCGTTTGAAAGTGTCTCACCGTGTTACCCGAAATACGGATTCCAATTTTGTGCCGATAAGAGGGATTAAAAATGGAAGTTAAACGTTTCATCCATTAATTTGGCTTTGAAATATATTTCTTATATCGCGGGATCAATCATCTCGAAATTATGTTTTGGGTAAAACATACTTTGGCCGCAAGTTATTCACGATCGTTAGTCGACTTGAAAATGTGTTGAAAACTCATCTTCGATAATCGTCTAGAAGATAACTTTTGAACTGTTCGGAATTTTTGGACGCGGCCTGCGTGTTTTAGAGAGTACATATTCTGAACTTGAAGTTGAGCACAAATTTTGTATTCTTTCAATGGAAATCAAGAGAGTTATTGTCGTTTGAAAATGTCTCACCGTGCTACCCGAAATACAGATTCCAATTATGTGCCGATAGGAGGGAGTAAAAATGGAAGTTAAACGTTTCATCCATGAATTTGGCTTTGAAATATATTTCTTATATCGCGGGATCAATCATCTCAAAATGAAGTTTTGGGTAAAAAATACATTGGTTGCAAGTTATTCACGAGCATTAATCAACTTGAAAATGTGTTGAGAACTGATATTCGGTAATCGTCCCAGAGATAACTTTTGAACTGTTTGGAATTTTTAGACGCGGCCGGCTTGTTTTAGAAATTACACATTCTAAACTTGAATTTGAACCCAAATTTTGTATTCTTTCAATGCAAATCAAGAGAGTTATTATCGTTTGAAAGTATCTCTCCGTGTTACCCGAAATACAGATTCCAATTATGTGTCGATAGGAGGGAGTGAAAATGGAAGTTAAACGTTTCATCCACGAATTTGACTTGGAAATATTTTTCTTATATTGTGGTATCTATCATCTCGAAATGATGTTAAGGGTAAAAAATACTTTGGTTGCAAGTTATTCACTAGCATTAATCGTTTTGAAAATGTGTTGAAAACTCATCTTCGGTAACTGTTTCTAAGATAACTTTTGAACGGTTAGGAATTTTTAGTCGTGGCCTGTATGTTTTAGAAAGTACACATTCTGAGCTTGAATTTGAACACAAATTTTGTATTCTTTCAATGGAAATCAAGAGAGTTAATGTCGTTTCAAAATGTCTCGCCGTGTTACCCGAAATTCGGATTCCAATTATGTGCCGATAGGAGGGAGTAAAAATGGAAGTTAAACGTTTCGCTCACGAATTTGGCTAGGAAATGTTTTTCTTATATCATGGGATCAATCACCTCGAAATGAAGTTTGGGTAAAAAATATTTTGGTTGCAAGTTATCCACGAGCGTTAATCAACTCGAAAATGTGTTGAGAACTCAACTTCTGTAATCGTTTCGAAGATAAGTTTTGAACGGTTAGAAATTTTTAGGCGCGGCCTGCATGTTTTAGAAAGTACACATTCTGAGCTTGAATTTGAACACAAATTTTGTATTCTTTTTGTGGAAATCAAGAGTGTTTTTGTCGTTTCAAAATGCCTGACCGTGTAACTCGAAATACGGATTCCAATTATGTGCCGATAGGAGGGAGTAAAAATGGAAGTTAAACGTTTCATCCATGAATTTGGCTTGGAAATATTTTTCTTATATATCGGGATCAATCTTCTCGAAATGAAGTTTTGGGTAATAAACACTTTGGTTGCAAGTTATTCACGAGCGTTAATCGACTTGAAAATGTGTTGAAAACTCATCTTCGGTAATCGTCTCGAAGATAACTATTGAACTGTTTGGAATTTTTAGACGTGGCCTGCATGTTTTAGAAAGTACACATTCTGACCTTGAATTTGAAAAAAAAAAAATTTGTATTCTTTCTATAGAAATCAGGAGAGTTATTTTCGTTTGACAGTGTCTCACCGTGTTGCCCGAAATAAGGATTCCAATTTTGTGTCAATAGGAGGGAGTAAAAATGGGAGTTAAACGTTTCATCCACAAATTCTGCTAGGAAATATTTGTCTTATATCGAGGGATCAATCATCTCGAAATAAAGTTTTGGATAAAAAATACTTTGGTTGGAAGTTATTCACAAGCGTTAATCGAGATGAGAATGCGTTGAAAACTCATCTTCGGTAATCATCTCCAATATAACTTTTGAACGGTTAGGAATTTTTAGTCGCGGGCCAAATGTTTTAGAAAGTACACATTCTTACCTTGTATTTGAGCACAAATTTTGTATTTTTTCATTGGAAATCAAGAGAGTTGTTGTCATTTCCAAATGTCCCACCGTGTTACCCGAAATACGGATTCCAATTATGTGCCAATAGCAGGGAGTAAAAAAAGAAGTCAACCGTTTTGCTCACGTATTTGGCTAGGAATTATTTTTTTTATATCGTGGGATCAATCATAACGAAATGAAGTTTGGGTTAAAAATACTTTGACTGCAATTTATCCACGATCATTAATCGACTTGAAAATGTGTTGAAAACTCAACTTCTGTAATCGTTTCGAAGATAACTTTTGAATGGTTGGGAAGTTTTAGACACGGCTTGCATGTTTTAGAAAGCACACATTCTAAGCTTGAATTTGAACGCAAATTTTGAATTCTTTCTGTGCAAATCAAGAGAGTTTTTGTCGTTTCAAAATGTCTAACCCTGTTACATGAAATGCGGATACCAATTATGTGCCGATAGGAGGGAGTAAAAATGGAAGTTAAACGTTTCATCCATGAATTTGGCTAGGAGGTATTTTTCCTATATATCAGGATCAATCATCTCGAAATGAAGTTTTGGATAAAAAATTCTTTGGTTGCAAGTTATTCATGAGCGTTAATCGACTTTCAAATGTGTTGAAAACTCATATTCGGTAATCGTCTCGAAGAGAACTTTTGAACTGTTTGGAATTTTTAGACGCGGCCTGCATGTTTTAGAAAGTACACATTCTGAGCTTGAATTTGAACACAAATTTTGTATTCTTTCAATGGAAAACAAGAGAGTTATTGTCGTTTGACAGTGTCTCACCGTGTTACCCGAAATACGGAATCCAATTATGCCCCGATAGGTGCGAGTAAAAATAGAAGTTAAATGTTTCATCCACGAATTTGGCTAGGAAATATTTTTCTTATATCGCAGGATCAATCATCTCGAAATGAAGTCTTGGATAAAAAATACTTTGGTTACAAGTTATTCACGAGCATTAATCGACTTTAAAATGTGTTGAAAACTCATCTTCGGTAATCGTCTCGGAGATAACTTTTGAACTGTTTGAAATTTTTAGATGCGGCCTGCATGTTTTAGAAAGTACACATTCTGAGCTTGAATTTGAACACAAATTTTCTATTCCTTCAATGGTAATCAAGAGAGTTATTGTCGTTCGAAAGTGTCGCAATGTGTTGCCCGAAATAAGGATTCCAATTATGTGTCGATAGGAGGGAGTAAAAATGGAAGTTAAACGTTTCGCTCATGAAGTTATATCACGGGATCAATCATCTCGAAATGAAGTTTTGGGTAAAAAATACTTTGGTTGCAAGTTATTCACGAGTGTTAATCGACTCGAAAATATGTTGAAAACTCATCTTCGATAATCGTCCGGAAGATAACTTTTCAAAGGTTAGGAATTTTTAGTCGCGAGCCAAATGTTTTAAAAAGTGCACATTCTTATCTTGTATTTGAGCTCAAATTTTGTATTTTTTCATTGGAAATCAAGAGAGTTGTTGTCACTTCCTAATGTCCCACCGTGTTACCCGAAATACAGATTCCAATTGTGTGCCAATAACAGGGAGTAAAAAATGAAGTCAACCGTTTCGCTCACGAATTTGGCTAGGAAATATTTTTCTTATATCGCGGGATCAATCAGCTCGAAATGAAGTTTGGGTAAAAAATACCTTGGTTGCAAGTTAACCACGAGCGTTAATCGGCCTCAAAATGTGTTGAAAAGTCCACTTCTGTAATCGTTTCGAAGATAAATTTTGAATGGTTGGGAATTTTTAGACGCGGCCTGCATGTTTTAGAAAGTACACATTTTGAGCTTGAATTTGAACACAAATTTTGTATTCTTTTTGTGGAAATCAAGAGAGTTTTTGTCGTTTCAAAATGTCTGATAGTGTTACCCGAAATACGGATTCCAATTATGTGCCGATAGGAGGGAGAAAAAATGGAAGTTAAACGTTTCATCCACGAATTTGGCTAGGAAATATTTTTCCTATATATCGTGATCAATCATCTCGAAATGAAGTCTTGGATAAAAAATACTTTGGTTACAAGTTATTCACGAGCATTAATTGACTTTAAAATGTGTTGAAAACTCATCTTCGGTAATCGTCTCGGAGATAACTTTTGAACTGTTTGAAATTTTTAGATGCGGCCTGCATGTTTTAGAAAGTACACATTCTGAGCTTGAATTTGAACACAAATTTTCTATTCCTTCAATGGTAATCAAGAGAGTTATTGTCGTTCGAAAGTGCCGCAATGTGTTACCCGAAATAAGGATTCCAATTATGTGTCGATAGGAGGGAGTAAAAATGGAAGTTAAACGTTTCATCCATGAATTTGGCTTGAAAATATTTTTCTTATATCGCGGCATCAATCATCTCGAAATAAATTTTTGGGTAAAAAATACTTTCGTTGCAAGTTATTCACGAGCGTTAATCAACTTGAAAATGTGTTGAAAACTCATCTGCGGAAATCGTCTCGAAGATAACTCTTGAACAGTTTAGAATTTTTAGACGCGGCCTGCATGTTTAGAAAGTACACATTCTGAGCTGGAATTTGAACATAAATTTTGTATTCGTTCAATGGAATCAACAAAGTTATTGTCGTTTGAAAGTGTCTCATCGTGTTACCCGAAATACGGATTCCAATTATGTGTCGATAGGAGGCAGTAAAAATGGGAGTTAAACGTTTCATCCACGAATTTGGCTTGGAAATGTTTTTCTTATTGTGGGATCAATCATCTTGAAATAAGGTTTTGGGTAAAAAATACTTTGGTTGCAAGTTATCCACGAGCGTTAATCGACTTGAAAATGTTTCGTAAACTCATCTTCGGTAATCGTCTCGAAGATAACTTTTGAACTGTTTGGAACTTTTAGATGCGGCCCGCATGTTTTAGAAAGTACACATTCTGAGCTTGAATTTGAATACAAATTTTGTATTCTTTCAATGGAAATGAAGAGAGTTATTGTCGTTTGAAAGTGTCTCACCGTATTACCCGAAATACGGATTCCAATTATGTGCCGATAGGAGGGAGAAAAAATGGAAGTTAAACGTTTCATCCACGAATTTGGCTAGGAAATATTTTTCCTATATATCGTGATCAATCATCTCGAAATGAAGTCTTGGATAAAAAATACTTTGGTTACAAGTTATTCACGAGCATTAATCGACTTTAAAATGTGTTGAAAACTCATCTTCGGTAATCGTCTCGGAGATAACTTTTGAACTGTTTGAAATTTTTAGATGCGGCCTGCATGTTTTAGAAAGTACACATTCTGAGCTTGAATTTGAACACAAATTTTCTATTCCTTCAATGGTAATCAAGAGAGTTATTGTCGTTCGAAAGTGCCGCAATGTGTTACCCGAAATAAGGATTCCAATTATGTGTCGATAGGAGGGAGTAAAAATGGAAGTTAAACGTTTCATCCATGAATTTGGCTTGAAAATATTTTTCTTATATCGCGGCATCAATCATCTCGAAATAAATTTTTGGGTAAAAAATACTTTCGTTGCAAGTTATTCACGAGCGTTAATCAACTTGAAAATGTGTTGAAAACTCATCTGCGGAAATCGTCTCGAAGATAACTCTTGAACAGTTTAGAATTTTTAGACGCGGCCTGCATGTTTAGAAAGTACACATTCTGAGCTGGAATTTGAACATAAATTTTGTATTCGTTCAATGGAATCAACAAAGTTATTGTCGTTTGAAAGTGTCTCATCGTGTTACCCGAAATACGGATTCCAATTATGTGTCGATAGGAGGCAGTAAAAATGGGAGTTAAACGTTTCATCCACGAATTTGGCTTGGAAATGTTTTTCTTATTGTGGGATCAATCATCTTGAAATAAGGTTTTGGGTAAAAAATACTTTGGTTGCAAGTTATCCACGAGCGTTAATCGACTTGAAAATGTTTCGTAAACTCATCTTCGGTAATCGTCTCGAAGATAACTTTTGAACTGTTTGGAACTTTTAGATGCGGCCCGCATGTTTTAGAAAGTACACATTCTGAGCTTGAATTTGAATACAAATTTTGTATTCTTTCAATGGAAATGAAGAGAGTTATTGTCGTTTGAAAGTGTCTCACCGTATTACCCGAAATACGGATTCCAATTATGTGCCGATAGGAGGGAGAAAAAATGGAAGTTAAACGTTTCATCCACGAATTTGGCTAGGAAATATTTTTCCTATATATCGTGATCAATCATCTCGAAATGAAGTCTTGGATAAAAAATACTTTGGTTACAAGTTATTCACGAGCATTAATCGACTTTAAAATGTGTTGAAAACTCATCTTCGGTAATCGTCTCGGAGATAACTTTTGAACTGTTTGAAATTTTTAGATGCGGCCTGCATGTTTTAGAAAGTACACATTCTGAGCTTGAATTTGAACACAAATTTTCTATTCCTTCAATGGTAATCAAGAGAGTTATTGTCGTTCGAAAGTGCCGCAATGTGTTACCCGAAATAAGGATTCCAATTATGTGTCGATAGGAGGGAGTAAAAATGGAAGTTAAACGTTTCATCCATGAATTTGGCTTGAAAATATTTTTCTTATATCGCGGCATCAATCATCTCGAAATAAATTTTTGGGTAAAAAATACTTTCGTTGCAAGTTATTCACGAGCGTTAATCAACTTGAAAATGTGTTGAAAACTCATCTGCGGAAATCGTCTCGAAGATAACTCTTGAACAGTTTAGAATTTTTAGACGCGGCCTGCATGTTTAGAAAGTACACATTCTGAGCTGGAATTTGAACATAAATTTTGTATTCGTTCAATGGAATCAACAAAGTTATTGTCGTTTGAAAGTGTCTCATCGTGTTACCCGAAATACGGATTCCAATTATGTGTCGATAGGAGGCAGTAAAAATGGGAGTTAAACGTTTCATCCACGAATTTGGCTTGGAAATGTTTTTCTTATTGTGGGATCAATCATCTTGAAATAAGGTTTTGGGTAAAAAATACTTTGGTTGCAAGTTATCCACGAGCGTTAATCGACTTGAAAATGTTTCGTAAACTCATCTTCGGTAATCGTCTCGAAGATAACTTTTGAACTGTTTGGAACTTTTAGATGCGGCCCGCATGTTTTAGAAAGTACACATTCTGAGCTTGAATTTGAATACAAATTTTGTATTCTTTCAATGGAAATGAAGAGAGTTATTGTCGTTTGAAAGTGTCTCACCGTATTACCCGAAATACGGATTCCAATTATGTGCCGATAGGAGGGAGTAAAAATGGAAGTTAAACATTTCATCCACGAATTTGGCTTGCAAATATTTTTCTTATATCGCGTGATCAATCATCTCAAATGATGTTTTGGGAAAAAAATACTTTGGTTGCAAGTTATTCACGATGTTTATCGACTTGAAAATGTGTTGACAACTCATCTTTGGTAATCGTCTCAAAGATAACTTTTGAATTGTTTCGAATTTTTGGACGCAACCTGCAGGTTTTAGAAAGTACACATTCTGAGCAGGAATTTGAACACAAATTTTGTATTCTTTCAATGCAAATCAAGACAGATATTGTCGTTTGAAAGTGTCTCACTGTGTTACCCGAAGTACGGTGTCCAATTCTGTGCCGATAGGATAGAGTAAAAATGGAAGTTAAACGTTTCGCTCACGAATTTGGCTAGGAAATATTTTTCTTATATTGCGGGGTCAATCATCTCGGAATGAAGTTAAGCGTAAAAAATACTTCGGTTGCAACTTATTCACGAGCGTTAATCGATTTGAAAATGTGTTGAAAACTCATCTTCGGAAACCGTTTCGAAGATAACTTTTGAACGGTTAGGAATTTTTAGACGCGGCCCGTGTATTTTAGAAAGTATACATTCTGAGCTTGAATTTGAACACAAATTTTATACACTTTTTGTGGAAATCAAGAGCGTTATTGTCATTTCAAAATGTCTGACCGTGTTACTCGAAATACGGATTCCAATTATGTGCCGATAGGAGGGAGTAAAAATGGAAGTTAAACGTTTCATCCACGAATTTGGCTTGGAAATATTTTTCTTATATTGCGGGGTCAATCATCTCGAAATGAAGTTAAGGGTAAAAAATACTTTGGTTGCATGTTATCCACGAGCGTTAATCGACATGAAAATGTGTTGAAAACTCAACTTCTGTAATCGTTTCGAAGATAACATTCGAATGGTTGTGAATTTTTAGACGCGGCCTGCATGTTTAAGAAAGTACACATTCTGAGCTTGAATTTGAACACAAATTTTGTATTCTTTTTGTGGAAATCAAGAGAGTTTTTGTCGTTTCAAAATGTCTGACCGTGATACCCGAAATACGGATTCCAATTATGTGCCGATTGGAGGGAGTAAAAATGGAAGTTAAACGTTTCATCCATGAATTTGGCTAGGAAATATTTTGCCTATATATCGGGATCAATCATCTCGAAGTGATATTTTGGATAAATAATACTTTGGTTGCAAGTTATTCACGAGCGTTAATCGACTTTAAAATGTGTTGAAAACTCATCTTCGGTAATCGTCTCGGAGATAACTTTTGAACTGTTTGGAATTTTTAGACGCGGCCTGCATGTTTTAGAAAATACACATTCTGAGCTTGAATTTGAACACAAATTTTCTATTCTTTCAATGGTAATCAAGAGAGTTATTGTCATTTGAAAGTGTCTCACCGTGTTACCCGAAATACGGATTCCAATTATGTGTCAATAGGAGGGAGTAAAAATGGAAGTTAAACGTTTCATCCATGAATTTGGCTTGGAAATATTTTTCTTATGTCGCGGCATCAATCATCTTGAAATAAAGTTTTGGGCAAAAAATACTTTGGTTGCAAGTTATTGACAAGCGTTAATCGGCTTGAAAATGTGTTGAAAACTCATCAGCGGAAATCGTCTCGAAGATAACTCTTGAATAGTTTAGAATTTTTAGATGCAGCCTGCATGTTTTAGAAAGTACACATTCTGAGCTTGAATTTGAACGCCAATTTTGTATTCTTTCAATGGAAATCAAGAGACTTATTGTCGTTTGAAAGTGTCTCACCGTGTTACCCGAAAGATGGATTCCAATTATGCGCCGATAGGTGGGAGTAAAAATGGAAGTTAAACGTTTCATCCACGAATTTGGCTAGGAAATATTTTCTTCTATCGCGGGGTCAATCATCTCAAAATGATGTTTTGTGTAAAAAATACTTCGGTTGCATGTTATTCACGAGCGTCAATCGACCTGAAAATGTGTTGAAAACTCATCTTCGGTAATCGTCTCGGAGATAACTTTTGAACTGTTTGGAATTTTTAGACGCGGCCTGCATGTTTTAGGAAGTACACATTCTGAGCTTGAATTTGAACATAAATTTTGTATTCTTTTTGTGGAAATCAATAGAGTTATTGTCGTTTCAAAATGTCTGACCCTGTTACCCGAAACACGAATTCCAGTTATGTGACGACAGGAGGGAGTAAAAATGGAAGTTAAACGTTTCATCCACGAATTTGGCGTGGAAATATTTTTCTTATATCGCGGGATCAATCATCTCGAAATGAAGTTTTGGGTAAAAAAAACCTTGGTTGCAAGTTATTCACGAGCGTTAATCGACTTGAAAATGTGTTGAAAATTCATCTTCGGTAATCGTCTCGGAGATAACTTTTGAACTGTTTGGAATTATTAGACGCGGCCTGGATGATTTAGAAAGTACACATTCTGAGCTGGAATTTGAACACAAATTTTGTATTCTTGCAATGGAAATCAATAGAGTTATTGTCATTTGAAAGTGTCTCACCGTGTTACCCGAAATACAGATTCCAATTATGTGTCAATAGGAGGGAGTAAAAATGGAAGTTAAACGTTTCATCTCTGAATTTGCCTTGGAACTATTTTTCTTATATCGCTGGATCAATCATCTCGAAATAAAGTTTTGGGTAAAAAATAATTTGGTTGCAAGTTATCCACGAGCGTTAATCGACTTGAAAATGTTTTGAAAACTCATCTTCGGTAACCGTTTCGAAGATAACTTTTGAACGGTTAGGAATTTTTAGACGTGGCCCGCGTGTTTTAGAAAGTATATATTCTGAGCTTGAGTTTGAACACAAATTTTGTACTCTTTTTGTGGAAATCAAGAGAGTTATTGTCATTTCAAAATGTCTGACCGTGTTACTCGAAATACGGATTCCAATTATGTGCCGATAGGAGGTAGTAAAAATGGAAGTTAAACGTTTCATCCACGAATTTGGCTTGGAAATATTTTTCTTATATTGCGGGGTCAATCATCTCGAAATGAAGTTAAGGGTAAAAAATACTTTGGTTGCATGTTATCCACGAGCGTTAATCGACATGAAAATGTGTTGAAAACTCAACTTCTGTAATCGTTTCGAAGATAACATTCGAATGGTTGTGAATTTTTAGACGCGGCCTGCATGTTTAAGAAAGTACACATTCTGAGCTTGAATTTGAACACAAATTTTGTATTCTTTTTGTGGAAATCAAGAGAGTTTTTGTCGTTTCAAAATGTCTGACCGTGATACCCGAAATACGGATTCCAATTATGTGCCGATTGGAGGGAGTAAAAATGGAAGTTAAACGTTTCATCCATGAATTTGGCTAGGAAATATTTTGCCTATATATCGGGATCAATCATCTCGAAGTGATATTTTGGATAAATAATACTTTGGTTGCAAGTTATTCACGAGCGTTAATCGACTTTAAAATGTGTTGAAAACTCATCTTCGGTAATCGTCTCGGAGATAACTTTTGAACTGTTTGGAATTTTTAGACGCGGCCTGCATGTTTTAGAAAATACACATTCTGAGCTTGAATTTGAACACAAATTTTCTATTCTTTCAATGGTAATCAAGAGAGTTATTGTCATTTGAAAGTGTCTCACCGTGTTACCCGAAATACGGATTCCAATTATGTGTCAATAGGAGGGAGTAAAAATGGAAGTTAAACGTTTCATCCATGAATTTGGCTTGGAAATATTTTTCTTATGTCGCGGCATCAATCATCTTGAAATAAAGTTTTGGGCAAAAAATACTTTGGTTGCAAGTTATTGACAAGCGTTAATCGGCTTGAAAATGTGTTGAAAACTCATCAGCGGAAATCGTCTCGAAGATAACTCTTGAATAGTTTAGAATTTTTAGATGCAGCCTGCATGTTTTAGAAAGTACACATTCTGAGCTTGAATTTGAACGCCAATTTTGTATTCTTTCAATGGAAATCAAGAGACTTATTGTCGTTTGAAAGTGTCTCACCGTGTTACCCGAAAGATGGATTCCAATTATGCGCCGATAGGTGGGAGTAAAAATGGAAGTTAAACGTTTCATCCACGAATTTGGCTAGGAAATATTTTCTTCTATCGCGGGGTCAATCATCTCAAAATGATGTTTTGTGTAAAAAATACTTCGGTTGCATGTTATTCACGAGCGTCAATCGACCTGAAAATGTGTTGAAAACTCATCTTCGGTAATCGTCTCGGAGATAACTTTTGAACTGTTTGGAATTTTTAGACGCGGCCTGCATGTTTTAGGAAGTACACATTCTGAGCTTGAATTTGAACATAAATTTTGTATTCTTTTTGTGGAAATCAATAGAGTTATTGTCGTTTCAAAATGTCTGACCCTGTTACCCGAAACACGAATTCCAGTTATGTGACGACAGGAGGGAGTAAAAATGGAAGTTAAACGTTTCATCCACGAATTTGGCGTGGAAATATTTTTCTTATATCGCGGGATCAATCATCTCGAAATGAAGTTTTGGGTAAAAAAAACCTTGGTTGCAAGTTATTCACGAGCGTTAATCGACTTGAAAATGTGTTGAAAATTCATCTTCGGTAATCGTCTCGGAGATAACTTTTGAACTGTTTGGAATTATTAGACGCGGCCTGGATGATTTAGAAAGTACACATTCTGAGCTGGAATTTGAACACAAATTTTGTATTCTTGCAATGGAAATCAATAGAGTTATTGTCATTTGAAAGTGTCTCACCGTGTTACCCGAAATACAGATTCCAATTATGTGTCAATAGGAGGGAGTAAAAATGGAAGTTAAACGTTTCATCTCTGAATTTGCCTTGGAACTATTTTTCTTATATCGCTGGATCAATCATCTCGAAATAAAGTTTTGGGTAAAAAATAATTTGGTTGCAAGTTATCCACGAGCGTTAATCGACTTGAAAATGTTTTGAAAACTCATCTTCGGTAACCGTTTCGAAGATAACTTTTGAACGGTTAGGAATTTTTAGACGTGGCCCGCGTGTTTTAGAAAGTATATATTCTGAGCTTGAGTTTGAACACAAATTTTGTACTCTTTTTGTGGAAATCAAGAGAGTTATTGTCATTTCAAAATGTCTGACTGTGTTACTCGAAATACGGATTCCAATTATGTGCCGATAGGAGGTAGTAAAAATGGAAGTTAAACGTTTCATCCACGAATTAGCCTCTGAAATAGTTTTCTTGTAGTGCGGGGTCAATCATCTCGAAATGAAGTTTAGGGTAAAAAATACTTTGGTTGCAAGTTATTCATGAGTGTTAATCGATTTGAAAATGTGTTGAAAACTCATCTTCAGTAATCGTCTCAATGATAACTTTTGGACTATTCGGAATTTTTAGACATGGCCCGCATGTTTTAGAAAGTACATATTCTGAACTTGAATTTGAACAAAAATTTTGTATTCTTTCAATGGAAATCAAGAGAGTTATTCTCGTTCAAAAGTGTCTCACCGTGTTACCCGAAATACAGATTCCAATTCTGTGCCGATAGGGGGAGTAAAAATGGAAGTTAAACATTTCATCCGCGAATTTGGCTTTGAAATATTTTTCTTATATCGCGGGATCAATCATCTCGAAATGAAGTTTTGGGTAAAAAATACTTTGGTTGCAAGTTATTCAAGAGCGTTAATTAACTTGAAAATGTGTTGAAAACTCATCTTCAGTAATCGTCACGAAGATAACTTTTTAACTGTTAGGAATTTTTAGACGCGGCCTGCGTGTTTTAGAAAGTACACATTATGAGCTTGAATTTGAACACAAATTTTGTATTCTTTCAATGGAAATCGAGAGAGTTATTGTCGTTTGAAAGTGTCTCACCGTGTTACCCGAAATATGGATTCCAATTATATGTCGATAGGAGCGAGTAAAAATGGAAATTAAACGTTTCATCCACAAATTTGGCTTACAAATATTTTTCTTATATTTCGGGATCAATCATCTCGAAATGAAGTTAAGGGTAAAAAATACTTTGGTTGCAAGTTATTCACGAGCGTTAATCGATTTGAAAATGTGTTGAAAACTCATCTTCGGTAACCGTTTCTAGGATAACTTTTGAACAGTTAGGAATTTTTAGACGCGGCCCGCATGTTTTAGAAGGTACACATTCTGAGCCTGACTTTGAACAGAAATTTTGTATTCTTTCAATGGAAATCAAGAGAGTTATTGTCGTTTGAAAGTGCCGCACTGTGTTACCCGAAATACGGATTCTAATTGTGTGCCGATAGGTGGGAGTAAAAATGGAAGTTAAACGTTTCATCCACGAATTTGGCTTGGAAATATTTTTCTTATATCGCGGGATCAATCATCTCGAAATGAAGTTTTGGGTAAAAAATACTTTGGTTGCAAGTTATTCACGAGCGTTAATCGGCTTGAAAATGTGTTGAAAACTCATCTTTGGTAATCGTCTCGAAGATAACTTTTGAATTGTTTGGAATTTTTTGATGCATCCTGCATGTTTTAGAAAGTACACATTCTGAGGTTGAATTTGAACACAAATTTTGTATTCTTTCAACGGAAATCAATAGAGTTATTGTCGTTTGAAAGTGTCTCACCGTGTTTCCCGAAATACGGATTCCAATCATGTGTCGATAGGAGAGAGTAAAAATGGAAGTAAAAAGTTTCGCTCACGAATTTGGCTTGGAAATATTTTTCTTATATTGCGGGATCAATCATCTCGAAATGAAGTTAATGGTAAAAAATATTTTAGTTGCAAGTTATTCACGAGCATTAATCGATTTGAAAATGTGTTGAAAACTCATCTTTGGTAACCGTTTCGAAGATTAATTTTGAACGGTTAGGAATTTTTAGATGCGGACCGCATGTTTTAGAAAGTATACATTCTGAGTTTAAATTTGAACACAAATTTGGTATTCTTTTTGTGTAAATCAAGAGAGTTATTATGATTTCAAAATGTCTGGCCGTGTTACCCAAAATAGGGATTCCAATTATGTGCCGATAGGAGGGACTAAAAATGGAAGTTAAATGTTTCATCTGCGAATTTTGCTTGGAAATATTTTTCTTATATCGTGGGATCGATCATCTCGAAGTAAAGTTTTGGGTAAAAAATAATTTGGTTGCAAGTTATCCACGAGCGTTCATCGACTTAAAAATGTTTTGAAAACTCATCTTCGGTAATCGTCTCGAAGATAACTTTTGAACTGTTTGGAACTTTTAGACGCGGCCCGCATGTTTTAGAAAGTACACATTTTGAGCTTGAATTTGAAAACAAATTTTGTATTCTTGCAATGGAAATCAAGAGAGTTATTGTCGTTTGAAAGTGTCTCACAGTGTTACCCGAAATACGGTGTCCAATTATGTGCCGATAGGATAGATTAAAAATGGAAGTTAAACGTTTCGCTCACAAATTTGGCTATGAAATATTTTTCTTATGTTGCGGGGTCAATCATCTCGAAATGAAGTTAAGGGTAAAAAATACGTCACTTGCAAGTTATTCACGAGCGTTAATCAATTTGAAAATGTGTTGAAAAATCATCTTCGGTAACCGTTTCGAAGATAACTTTTGAACGGTTAGGAATTTTTAGACGCGGTCCGCGTGTTTTAGAAAGTATACATTCTGAGCTTGAGTTTGAAAACAAATTTTGTATTCTTTTTGTGGAAATCAAGAGAGTTATTGTCATTTGAAAATGTCCGACCATGTTACTCGAAATACGGATTCCAATTATGCGCCGATAGGAGGGAGTAAAAATGAAAGTTAAACGTTTCAGCCACGAATTTGGCTTGGAAATATTTTTCTTATATTGTGGGGTCAATCATCTTGAAATGAAGTTAAGGGTGCAAAATACTTTGGTTGCAAGTTATTCACGAGCATTAATCGATTTGAAAATGTGTTGAAAACTCATCTTCAGTAATCGTCTCAAAGATAACTTTTGAACTGTTCGGAATTTTTAGACACGGCCTGCATGTTTTAGAAAGTACATATTCTGAACTTGAATTTGAACACAAATTTTGTATTCTTTCAATGGAAATCAAGAGAGTTATTGTCGTTTGAAAGTGTCTCACCGTGTTACCCGAAATACGAATTCCAATTCTGTGCCGATAGGAGGGAATAAAAATGGAAGTTAAACGTTTCATCCGCGAATTTGGCTTTGAAATATTTTTCTTATATCATGGGATCAATCATCTCAAAATGAAGTTTTGGGTAAAAAATACATCGGTTGCAAGTTATTCACGAGCGTTAATCGACTTGAAAATGTGTTGAAAACTCATCTTCGGTAATCATCATGAAGATAACTTTTGAACTGTTTCTAATTTTTAGACGCGGCCTGCATGTTTTAGAAAGTACACATTCTGTGCTTGAATTTGAACACAAATTTTGTATTCTTTCAATGGAAATCAAGAGAGTTATTGTCGTTTGAAAGTGTCTCACCGTGTTACCCGAAATACGGATTCCAATTATATGTCGATATGAGCGAGTAAAAATAGAAATTAAACGTTTCATCAATGAATTTGGCTTGGAAGTATTTTTCTTATATTGCGGGATCAATCATCTCGAAATGAAGTTAAGGATAAAAAATACTTTGGTTGCAAGTTATTCACGACCGTTATTCGATTTGAAAATGTGTTGAGAACTCATCTTCAGTAACCGTTTCTAGGATAACTTTTGAACGGTTAGGAATTTTTAGACGCGGCCCGCATATTTTAGAAGGTACACATTCTGATCCTGAATTTGAACACAAATTTTGTATTCTTTCAATGGAAATCAAGAGAGTTATAGTCGTTTGAAAGTGCCTCACCGTGTTACCCGAAATACGGATTCCAATTATGTGCCGATAGGAAGGAGTAAAAATGGAAGTTAAACGTTTCATCCACGAATTTGGCTCGGAAATATTTTTCTTATATCGCGGGATCAATCATCTCGAAATGAAGTTTTGGGTATAAAATACTTTGGTTGCAAGTTATTCACAAGCGTTAATCGACTTGAAAATGTGTTAAAAACTCATCTTTGGTAATCGTCTCGAAGATAACTTTTGAACTGTTTGGAATTTTTAGATGCAGCCTGCATGTTTTAGAAAGTACACATCCTGTGCATGAATTTGAACACAAATTTTGTATGCTTTCAATGGAAATCAATAGAGTTATTGTCATTTGAAAGTGTCTCACCGTCTTACCCGAAATACGGATTCCAATCATCTGCCGATAGGAGAGAGTAAAAATGGAAGTAAAACGTTTCGCTCACGAATTTGGCTTGGAAATATTTTTCTTATATTGCGGGATCAATCATGTCGGAATGAAGTTAGGGGTAAAAAATACTTTGGTTGCAAGTTATTCACGAGCGTTAATCGATTTGAAAATGTGTTGAAAACTCATCTTCGGTAACCGTTTCGAAGATAACTTTTGAACGGTTTGGAATTTTTAGATGCGGACCGCATGTTTTAGAAAGTATACATTCTGAGCTTGAATTTGAACACAAATTTTGTATTCTTTTTGTGGAAATCAAGAGAGTTATTATGATTTCAAAATGTCTGACCGTGTTACCCGAAATACGGATTCCAATTATGTGCCGATTGGAGGGACTAAAAATGGAAGTTAAATGTTTCATCCACGAATTTGGCTTGGAAATATTTTTCTTATATCGCGGGATCAATTATCTCGAAATGAAGTTTTGGGTAAAAAAAAATTTGGTTGCAAGTTATTTATGAGCATTAATCGACTTGAAAATGTGTTGAAAACTCATCTTCAGTAATAGTCTCGAAGATAACTTTTGAACTATTTGGAATTTTTAGATGCGGCCTGCATGTTTTAGAAAGTGCATATTCTGAACTTGAATTTGAACACAAATTTTGTATTCTTTCAATGGAAATCAAGAGAATTATTGTCGTTTGAAAGTGTCTCACCGTGTTACTCGAAATGCAGATTCCAATTATGTGCCGATTGGAGGGAGTAAAAATGGAAGTTAAACGTTTCATCCACGAATTTGGCTTTGAAATATTTTTCTTATATCGCGAGATCAATCATCTCAAAATGAAGTTTTGCGTAAAAAATACTTTGGTTGCATGTTATTCACGAGCGTTAATCGACTTGAAAATGTGTTGAAAACTCATCTTTGGTAATCATCTCGAAGATAACTTTTGAACGGTTAGGAATTTTTAGACGCGACCTGCATGTTTTAGAAAGTACACATTCTGAGCTTGAATTTGAATACAAATTTTGTATTCTTTCAGTGGAAATCTAGAGAGTTATTGTCCTTTGAATGTGCCTTACCGTGTTACCCGAAATACGGATTCTAATTATGTGCCGATAGGAGGAAGTAGAAATGGAAGTTAAACATTTCGCTCCCGAATTTGGCTTGGAAATATGTTTCTTACATTGCGGGATCAATCATCTCGAAATGAAGTTAAGGGTAAAAAATACTTTGGTTGCAAGTTATTAACGAGCGTTAATCGGTTTGAAAATGTGTTGAAAACTCATCTTCGGTAACCGTTTCGAAGATAACTTTTGAAAGGTTAGGGATTTTTAGATGCGGCCTCATGTTTTTGAAAGTGCACATTTTGAGCTTGAATTTGAACACAAATTTTCTATTCTTTCAGTGGAAATCAAGAGAGTTATTGTCGTTTCAAAATGTCCCACCGTGTTACTTGAAATACGAATTCCAATTATGTGCCGATAGCAGGGAGTAAAAATGGAAGTTAAACGTTTCGCTCACAAATTTTTCTTGGAAAAATTTTTCTTCTGTTGCCGGATCAATCATCGCGAAATGAAGTTTTGGGTTAAAAATACTTTGGTCGCAAGTTATTGACAAGCGTTAATCGACTTGAAAATGTGTTGTAATCTCATCTTCGGTAATCATCTCGATGATAACTTTTGAACGGTTAGGAATTTTCAGATGCGGCCCACATGTTTTAGAAAGTATACATTTTGAGCTTGAATTTTAACACAAATTTTGTATTTTTTCAATGGAAATCAAGAGAGTTAATGTCATTTCAAAATGTCTCACCGTGTTACTCGTAATACGGATTCCAATTATGTGCCGATAGGAGGGAGTAAAAATGTAAGTCAACCGTTTCAGTCACGAATTTGGCTTGGAAATATTTTTCTTATACCACGGGATCAATCGTCTCGAAATGAAGTTTTGGGTAAAAAATACTTTTGCTACAATTTATTCACGAGCGTTAATCGAATTGAAAATGTGTTGAAAACTCATCTTCGGTAAACGTCTCGGAGATAACTTTTGAACTGTGTGGAATTTTTAGACGCGGCTTGCATGTTTTAGAAAGTACACATTCCGAGCTTGAATTTGAACACAAATTTTGTATTCTTTCAATGGAAATCAAGAGAGTTATTGTCGTTTGAAAGTGCCTCACCATGTTACCTGAAATACGGATTCCAATTATGTGCTGATAGGAAGGAGTAAAACTGGAAGTTAAACGTTTCATCCACGAATTTGGCCTGGAAATATTTTTCTTATATCGCGAGATCAATCATCTCGAAATGATGTTTTGGGAAAAAAATACTTTGGTTGCAAGTTATTCACGAGCGTGAATTGACTTGAAAATGTGTTGAAAACTCATCTTCGATAATCGTATCGAAGATAACTTTTGAACGGTTAGGAAATTTTAGTCGCGGGCCAAATGTTTTAGAAAGCACACATTCTGAGCTTGAATTTAAACCAAAATTTAGTATCTTTTCAATGAAAATCAAGAGATTCATTGTTGTTTCAAAATATCCCACCGTGTTACTCGAAATACGGATTCCAATTATGTGCCGATAACGGGGAGTAAAAATGGAAGTCAAATGTTTCGCTTACGAATTTGGCTAGGAAATATTTTTCTTATATCATGGGATCAATCTTCTCGAAATGAAGTTTTGGGTAAAAAATACTTTGGCTTCTAGTTATTCACAAGCGTTAATCGATTTGATAATGTGCTAAAAAGTGACCATCGGAAACCATCTCGAAGATAGCATTTGAACGGTAGGAAATTTTAGATGTGGCCTTAATGTTTTAGAAAGTACACACTCTGAGCCTGAATTTGAACTCAAAATTTGTATTTTTTCGATGGAAATCAAGAGAGTTATTGTCGTTTCAATATGTCTAACAATGTTACCCAAAATACAAATTCCAATTATGTGCCGATAGTGGGGTTCAAAAATGGAAGTCATACGTTTCGCTCACGAATTTGGCTTGGAAATAATTTTCTTATATAGCAAGATCAATATTCTCGAAATGAAGTTTTGGGTAAAAAATACTTTGGCTGCTAGTTATTCACAAGCGTTAATCGTTTTGTAAATATGCTGAAAAGTGAGCTTCGGTAACCGTCTCTAAGATAACTTTTGCGCGGTGATGAATTTTTAGACGCGGCTTGTATGTTTTAGAAAGTACACATTCTGAGCTTGCATTTGAACAAAGATTTTATATTTTTTCAATGAAATCAAGAGAGTTATTTTCGTGTGAAAATGTCTCACCTCGATTCCCGAAATACAGATTTAAATTATGTGCTGATAGGAAGGAGTAAAACTGGAAGTCAAACGTTTGGTCACGAATTTGGCTTAGAAATATTTTTCTTATATCGCGGGATGATTCATCTCAAAATGAAGTTTTGGGTAAAAAATTCTTTGGCTGCTAGTTATTTACAAACGATGGATTCCAATTATGTGCCGATAAGAGGGAGTGGAATTTTTAGTTGCAGACTCAATGTTTTAGAAAGTACACATTTTGATATTGAATTTGAACAAAAATTTTGCTTTTTTTCCATCTAAGTCAAGAGAGTTATTATCGTTTCAATATGTCTCACCGTATTACCTAAAATACGAATTCCAATTATGCAGCGATGGAGGGGAGTAAAAATGGAAGTCAAACGTTTCACTCACGAATTTGGCTTGGAAATAATTTCCTTATATCAAGGGATCAATCATCTCGACATGAAATTTTGGGTAAAAAATACTTTGGCTTCTTGTTATTCACAAGCGTTAATCGATTTGATAATGTGCTGAAAAGTGACCTTCAGAAACCGTCTCAATGATAACATTTGAATGGTAAGGAATTTTAGATGCGGCCTCAATGTTTTACAAAGTACACATTTTGAGCCTGAATTTGAACGCAAATTCTATATTTTTTCGGTGGAAATCAAGAGAGTTATTGTTGTTTCAATATGTCTCACAATGTTACCCGAAATACAAACTCAAAATATGTGCCGATAGAGGGGAGTAAAAGTGGAAGTCACACGTTTAGCTTAGGAATTTGGCTTGGAAATAATTTTCTTATATCGCGGGATCAATCATCTCAAAATGATTTTTTGAGTAAAAAATACTTTGGTTGCTAGTTATTCACGAGCTTTAGTCGATTTGAAAATATGCCGAAAAGTGAGCTTCGGTGATCGACTCTAAGATAACTTTGGAACAGTAAGGAATTTTTAGACATAGCTTGCATGTTTTAGAAAGTACACATTCTTATCTTGAATCTGAACACAAATTTTGTATTTTTTTCAATGAAATCAAGAGAGTTATTGTCGTTTGAAAATGTCTCACCGTGATTCCCGAAATACAGATTTAAAGTATGTGCTGAGAAGAGGGAGTAAAAATGGAAATCAAACGTTTCGCTCATGAATTTGGCTTAGAAATATTTTTATTATATCGCGGGATGAATCGTCTCGAAATGAAGTTTTGGGCAAAAAATTCTTTGGCTGCTAGTTATTCACGAGCATTATTCGATTTGAGAATGTGTTGAAAAGTGACGTTCGGTAAGCGTCTCGAAGATTACTTTTGAACGGTAAGGAATATTTTGATGCGGCCTGAATGTTTTTGGAAGCACACATTCTAAGCTTGAATTTGAACACAAATTTTGTATTTTTTCACGACAAATCAAGAGAGTTATTGTCGTTCCAATATGTCTCACCATGTTACCTGAATTAGGGGTTCCAATTATGTGTCGATAAAAGGGAGTAAAAATGGAAGTCAAACATTCCGCTCATGAATTTGGCTTAGAAATATTTTTCTTATATCGCGGGATCAATTGTCTAGAAATGCAGTTTTGGGTAAAAAAATACTTTAACTACTACTTATTCACGAGCGTAAATCGATTTGAAAATATGTTGAAAAGTGAGCTACGGAAACCATCTCGAAGATAATGTTTGAATGGAGAGGAATTTTTAGACGTGGCCTAAATGTTTTAGAAATTGTACATTCTGAGCATGATATTGAACACAAAATTTTTATTTTTTCTTTGGAAATCAAGAGAGTTATTGTCGTTTGAATATGTCTCACCGTGTTTCCTGAAATACGGACTCGAATTATATGCCGATATGAGGGAGTAAAAATGGAAGTCAAACGTTTCGCTCATGAATTTGGCTAGGAAATATTTTTCTTATATCGCGGGATGAATCATCTCGAAATGAAGTTTTGGGTAAATAATCTGCTAGTTATTTACGAGCAATGGATTCCAATTTTGTGCCGATAAGTGGGAGTAAAAGTGGAAGTCAAACATTTCGCTCACGAATTTGGCTTGGAAATATTTTTCTTATTTCGCAAGATCAGTCATCTAGAAATGCAGTTATGGGTAAAAATACTATGGATGCTAGTTATTCACAAGCGTAAATCGATTTGAAAATATGTTGAAAAGTGAGCTACGGGAATTTTTAGACGCGTCTTGAATGTTTTAGAAAGTACACATTTTGAGCATGAAATTCAGCACAAAATTTTTAGTTTTTCAATGGTTATTGTCGTTTGAATAGGTCTCACTGTGTTACCCAAAATACGGACTCCAATTATATGCCGATAGGAGGGAATAAAAATGGAAGTCAAACTTTTCGCTCACGAATTTGGCGTGGAAATATTTTTCTTATACCACGAGATCAATCATCTACAAATGAAGTTTTGGGCCAAAAATACTTTGGCTGCTAGTTATTCACGATAGTTAATCAATTTGAAAATGTGTTGAAAAGTCACCTTCGGTAACCGACTCGAAGATAACTTTTGAAGGAGTGGAATTTTTAGTTGCGGCCTCAATGTTTTAGAAAGTACACATTTTGATATTGAATGTGAACCAAAATGTCGCTTTTTTCAATGGAAGTCAAGAGAGCCATTGTCGTTTCAATATGTCTCACCGGATTACCCGAAATACGAAATCCAATTATGTGCCGATAGAGGGGAGTAAAAATGGAAGTCAAACGTTTCGCTCACGAATTTGGCTAGGAAATATTTTTCTTATACCACAGGATCAATCATCTCAAAATGAATTTTTGGGTAAAAAATACTTTGGCTTCTATTTACTCACAAGCGTTAATCGATTTGATAATGTGCTGAAAAGTGACCTTCGAAAACCGTCTCAATGATAACATTTGAACGGGATGGAATTTTACACGTGGCCTCAATGTTTTAAAAAGTACACATTCTGAGCCTGAATTTGAACACAAATTTTGTATTTTTTCGATGGAAATCAAGAGAGTTATCATTGTTTCAATATGTCTCACAGTGTTACCCGAAATACAAATTCCAACTATGTGCCGATAGAGGGGAGTAGAAATGGAAGTCCAATGTTTCACTCACGAATTTGGCTTGGAAATAATTTTCTTTTATCACGGGATCAATCATCTCAAAATGATTTTTTGAGTAAAAAATACTTTGGCTACTAGTTATTCACGAGCGTTATTCGATTTGAAAATATGCTGAAAAGTTAGCTTCGGTAACCGTCTCTAAGATAACTTTCCAACGGTGAGGAATTTTTAGACGTAGCTTGTATGTTTTCGAAAGTACACTTTCTGAACTTGAATTTGAACATAAATTTTGTATTTTTTCAATGAAATCAAGAGGGTTATTTTCATTTGAAAATGTCTCACCCTGATTCCTAAAATACAGATTTAAAGTATGTGCCGATAAGAGGGAGTAAAAATGGAAGTCAAATGTTTCGCTCATGAATTTGGCTTAGAAATATTTTTCTTATATCACGGGATGAATCATCTTGAAATGAAGTTTGGGGTAAAAAATTCTTTGGCTGCTAGTTATTCACGACCATTATTCGATTTGAGAATGTGTTCAAAAGTCACCTTCGGTAACCTTCTCGAAGATTACTTTTGAACGGTAAGGAATATTTTGACGTGGCCTAAATGTTTTAGAAATTACACATTCTGAGCTTGAATTTGAACACAAATTTTCAATTTTTTCACGGCAAATAAAGAGAGTTATTGTCATTCCAATATGTCTCAACATGTTATCCGAATTAGGGGTTCCAATTATGTGCCGATAAGAGGGAGTAAAAATTGAAGTCAAACATTTCACTCACGAATTTGGCTTGGAAATATTTTTCTTATATCGTGGGATCAATTGTCTAGAAATCCAGTTTTGGGTAAAAAATACTTTAACTGCTACTTATTCACAAGCGTAAATCGATTTGAAATTATGTTGAAAAGTGAGCTAGGGAAACCATCTCGAAGATAACTTTTGAATGGAGAGGAATTTTTAGATACGGCCTGAATGTTTTAGAAAGTACACATTCTGAGCATGAAATTGAACACAAAATTTTTATTTTCTCTTTGGAAATAAAGAGAGTTATTGTCGTTTGAATATGTCTCACCGTTTTACCCGAAATATGGACTTGAATTATATGCCAATATGAGGGAGTAAAAATGGAAGTCAAATGTTTCGCTCATGAATTTGGCTAGGAAATATTTTTCCTATACCACGGGATCAATCATCTCAAAATGAATTTTTGGGTAAAAAATACTTTGGCTTCTAGTTATTCACAAGCGTTAATCGATTTGATTATGTGCTGAAAAGGGACCTTCGGAAACCGTCTCGTAGATAACATTTGAACGGCAAGGAATTTTAGACGCGGCCTCAATGTTTTAGAAAGTACACATTTTGAGCCAGAATTTGAACTCAAATTTTGTATATTTTTTATGGAAATCAGGAGACTTATTGTCGTTTCAATATGTCTTACTGTGTTACCCGAAATACAAATTCCAATTATGTGCCGGAAGAGGGGAGTAGAAATGGAAGTCAAACGTTTTGCTCACGAATTTGGCTTGGAAATAATTTTCTTTTATCACGAGATCAATATTCTCGAAATGAAGTTTTGGGTAAAAAATAATTTGGCAGCTAGTTATTCACGAGCGTTAATCGATTTGAAAATATGCCGAAAAGTGAGCTTCGATAACCGTCTCTAAGATAACTTCTCAACGGTGAGGAATTTTTAGACGCGGCTTGTTTGTTTTTGAAAGTACAATTTCTAAACTTGAATTTGAACATAAATTTTGTATTTTTTCAATGAAATCAAGAGAGTTATTTTCGTTTGAAAATGTCTCATCGTGATTCCCGAAATACAGATTTAAAGTATGTGCCGATAAGAGGGAGTAAAAATGGAAGTCAAACGTTTCGCTCATGAATTTGGCTTAGAAATATTTTTCCTATATCGTGGGATGAATCATCTCGAAATGAAGTTTTGGGTAAAAAATTCTTTGGCTGCTAGTTATTCACGAGCATTATTCGATTTGAGAATGTGTTCAAAAGTCACCTTCGGTAACCTTCTCGAAGATTACTTTTGAACGGTAAGAAATATTTTGATGCGGCATAAATATTTTAGAAAGTACACAGTCTGAGCTTGAATTTGAATAGAAATTTTCAATTTTTGCACGGCAAATAGGGAGAGTTATTGTCGTTCCAATATGTCTCACCATGTTACCCGAATTAGGTGTTCCAATTATGTGCCGATAAGAGGGAGTAAAAAAGGAAGTCAAACATTTCGTTCACGAATTTGGCTTGGAAATATTTTTCTTATATCACGGGATCAATTGTCTAGAAATGCAGTTTCGGTTAAAAAATACTTTAACGGCTACTTATTCATGAGCATAAATCGATTTGAAATTATGTTTAAAAGTGAGCTGGGGAAACCATCTCAAAGATAACTTTTAAACGGATTGGAATTTTTACACGCGGCCTAAATGCTTTAGAAAGTACACATTCTGAGCATGAAATTGAACTCAAAATTTTTATTTTTTCTTTGGAAATCAAGAGAGTTATTGTAATTTGAATATGTCTCACCGTGTTACCCGAAATACGAACTCGAATTATATGCCGATATGCGGGAGTAAAAATGGAAGTCAAACGTTTCGCTCACAAATTTGGCTAGGAAATATTTTTCTTATACCACGGGATCAATCATCTCAAAATGAATTTTTGGGTAAAAAATACTTTGGCTTCTAGTTATGCACAAGCGTTAATCGATTTGATAATGTGCTGAAAAGTGACCTTCGGAAACCATCTCAGAGATAACATTTAAACGGTAAGGAATTTTAGACGCGGCCTCAATGTTTTAGAAAGTACACATTCTGAACCAGAATTTGAACTCAAATTTTGTATATTTTTTATGGAAATCAGGAGACTTATTATCATTTCAATACGTCTCACAGTGTTACCCGAAATACAAATTCCAATTATGTGCCGATAGAGGGGAGTAGAAATGGAAGTCAAACGTTTTGCTCACGAATTTGGCTTGGAAATAATTTTCTTTTATCACGGGATCAATATTCTCGAAATGAAGGTTTGGGTAAAAAATACTTTGGCTGCTAGTTATTCACGAGCGTTAATCGAATTGAAAATATGCCGAAAAGTGAGCTTCGGTAACCGTCTCTAAGATAACTTTTCAACGGTGAGGAATTTTTAGACGCGGCTTGTATGTTTTTGAAAGTACACTTTCTAAACTTGAATTTGAACATAAATTTTGTATTTTTTCAATGAAATCAAGAGAGTTATTTTCTTTTGAAAATGTCTCACCGTGATTCCCAAAATACAGATTTAAAGTATGTGCCGATAAGAGGGAGTAAAAATGGAAGTCAAATGTTTCGCTCATGAATTTGGCTTAGAAATATTTTTCTTATATCGCGGGATGAATCATCTCAAAATGAAGTTTTGTGTAAAAGATTCTTTGGCTACTAGTTATTCACAAGCATTATTCGATTTGAGAATGTGTTCAAAAGTCACCTTCGGTAACCTTCTCGAAGATTACTTTTGAACGGTAAGGAATATTTTGATGTGGCCTAAATGTTTTAGAAAGTACACATTTTGAGCTTGAATTTGAACACAAATTTTTAATTTTTTCACGGTAAATAAAGAGAGTTATTGTCGTTCCAATATGTCTCAACATGTTATCCGAATTAGGGGTTTCAATTATGTGCCGATAAGAGGGAGTAAAAATTGAAGTCAAACATTTCGCTCACGAATTTGGCTTGGAAATATTTTTCTTATATCGTGGGATCAATTGTCTAGAAATCCAGTTTTGGATAAAAAATACTTTAACTGCTACTTATTCACAAGCGTAAATCAATCTGAAATTATGTTGAAAAGTGAGCTAGGGAAACCATCTCGAAGATAACTTTTGAATGGAGAGGAATTTTTAGATACGGCCTGAATGTTTTAGAAATTACACATTCTGAGCATGAAATTGAACACAAAATTTTTATTTTCTCTTTGGAAATAAAGAGAGTTATTGTCGTTTGAATATGTCTCACCGTTTTACCCGAAATATGGACTTGAATTATATGCCAATATGAGGGAGTAAAAATGGAAGTCAAATGTTTCGCTCACGAATTTGGCTAGGAAATATTTTTCCTATACCACGGGATCAATCATCTCAAAATGAATTTTTGGGTAAAAAATACTTTGGCTTCTAGTTATTCACAAGCGTTAATCGATTTGATTATGTGCTGAAAAGGGACCTTCGGAAACCGTCTCGTAGATAACATTTGAACGGCAAGGAATTTTAGACGCGGCCTCAATGTTTTAGAAAGTACACATTTTGAGCCAGAATTTGAACTCAAATTTTGTATATTTTTTATGGAAATCAGGAGACTTATTGTCGTTTCAATATGTCTTACTATGTTACCCGAAATACAAATTCCAATTATGTGCTGGAAGAGGGGAGTAGAAATGGAAGTCAAACGTTTTGCTCACGAATTTGGCTTGGAAATAATTTTCTTTTATCACAGGATCAATATTCTCGAAATGAAGTTTTGGGTAAAAAGTAATTTGGCTGCTAGTTATTCACGAGCGTTAATCGATTTGAAAATATGCCGAAAAGTGAGCTTCGATAACCGTCTCTAAGATAACTTTTCAACGGTGAGGAATTTTTAGACGCGGCTTGTATGTTTTTGAAAGTACACTTTCTAAACTTGAATTTGAACATAAATTTTTTATTTTTTCAATGAAATCAAGAGAGTTATTGTCATCTGAAAATGCCTTACTGTGATTCCCGAAATACGGATTTAAATTATGTGCTGATAGGAGGGAGTAAAAATGGAAGACCAACGATTCGCTCATGAATTTCGCTTAGAAATATTTTTCTTATATCGCAGAATGAATCATCTCAAAATGAAGTTTTGGGTAAAAAATTCTTTCACTGCTAGTTATTCACAAGCGATGGATTCCAATTATGTGCTGATATGAGGAAGTAAAAATGGAAGTCAAACATTTCGCTCACGAATTTGGCTTGGAAATATTTTTCTTATATCACAGGATCAGTCATCTAGAAATGCTATTTTGGGTAAAAAATACTTTGGCTGCTAGTTATTCACGATAATTAATCGATTTGAAAATGTATTGAAAAGTCACCTACGGTAACCGTCTTGAAGATAACTTTTGAACGGAGGGGAATTTTTAGTTGCGTTCTGAATGTTTTAGAAAGTACACATTTTGATATTAAATTTGAACATAAATTTCTCATTTTTTTAATGGAAATCAAGAGAGTTATTGTCGTTTCAATATGTCTTACCGGGTTCCCCGAAATACGAATTCCAATTACGTGTCGATAGAGGGGAGTAAAAAGGAAGTCAAACGTTTCGCTCATGAATTTGGCTTGGAAATAATTTTCTTATATTGCGGGGTCAATCATCTCGAAATGAAATTTTGAACGAAGAGGAATTTTTAAACGCGGCCTGAATGTTTTTGAAAGTACACATTCTAAGCATGAAATTGAACACAAAATTTTTATTTTTTCTTTGGAAATCAAGAGAGTTATTGTCGTTTGAATATGTCTCACCGTTTTACCCGAAATACGGACTCGAATTATATGCCGATATGAGAGAGTAAAAATGGAAGTCAAATGTTTCGCTCACAAATTTGGCTAGGAAATATTTTTCTTATACCACGGGATCAATCATCTCAGAATGAATTTTTGCATAAAAAATACTTTCGCTTCTAGTTATTCACAAGCGTTAATCGATTTGATAATGTGCTATAAAGTGACCTTTGAATACCGTCTCGAAGATAACATTTGAACGGTAAGGAATTTTGGACGTGGCCTCAATGTTTTAGAAAGTACACATTCTGAGCATGAATTTGAACACAAATTTTGTATTTTTTCGATGGAAATCAAGAGAGTTATTGTCGTTTCAGTATGTCTCACAGTGTTATCCGAAATACAAATTCTAATTTTGTGCCGATAGAGGGGAGTAAATTCCAATGAAATCAACAGAGATATTCTCGTTTGAAAATGTCTCACCGTGATTCCCGAAATATGGATTTAAATTATGTGCCAATAGGAAGGAGTAAAAATGGAAGTCAAATGTTTCGCTCAAGAATTTCACTTAGAAATATTTTTCTTATATTGCAGGATGAATCATCTCGAAATGAACTTTTGGGCAAAAAATTCTTTGGCTATTCACGAGCATTATTCGATTTGAGAATGTGTTGATAAGTGACCTTCGGTAACCGTCTCGAAGATTACTTTTGAACGGTAAGGAATATTTTGACCGGCCTAATTGTTTTAGAAAGTGCACATTCTGAGCTTGAATTTCAACACAAATTTTGTATTTTTTCAAGGGAAATCGAGAGAGATATTGGCATTCCAATATGTCTCACCATGTTACCTGAATTACGGATTCCAATTATGTGCCAATAAGAGGGAGTAAAAATGGAAGTCTAACATTTCACTCACGAATTTGGCTTGGAAATATTTTTCTTATATCGTAGGATCAGTCATCTAGAAATCCAGTTTTGGGTAAGAAATACTTAGGCTGCTAGTTATTCATGAGCGTAAATCGATTAGAAAATATGTTGAAAAGTGAGCTACGGAAACCATCTCGAAGATAACATTTGAAGGGAGAGGAATTTTTAGATGCGGCCCGAATGTTTCAGAAAGTAAACATTCTGAGCATGAAATTGAACCCAAAATTTTTACTTTTTCAATGGAAATCAATAGAGTTATTGTCGTTTGAATATGTCTCACCGTGTTACCCAAAATACGGACTCCAATTATATGCCAATAGGAGGGAGTAAAAATGGAAATCAAACGTTTCGCTCACAAATTTGACTTGGAAATATTTTTCTTATACCACGGGATCAATCATCTCAAAATGAAGTTTTGGGTAAAAAATACTTTGGCTGCAAGTTATTCACAATAGTCAATCGATTTGAAAATGTGTTGAAAAGTCTCCTTCGGTAACTGTCTTGAGGATAAGTTTTGAACAGAGGGGAATTTTTAGATACGGCCTGAATGTCTTAGAAAGTACACATTTTGATATTGAATTTGAACAAAAATTTTGAATTTTTTCATTGGAAATCAAGAGAGTTATTGTCATTTCAATATGTCTCACCGGGTTACCCGAAATACGAATTCCAATTATGTGCTGATAGAGGGGAGTAAAAATGGAAGTCAAACGTTTTGCTCACGAATTTCGCTTGGAAATAATTTTCTCATATCGCAAGATCAATCATCTTGAAATGAAACTTTGGGGAAAAAATGCTTTGGCTTCTAGTTATTCACAAGCATTAATCGATTTCATATTGTGCTGAAAAGTGACCTTTTAAAACCGTCTCGAAGATAACATTTGAACGGTAAGGAATTCTACAGGCGGCCTCAATTTTTTAGAGACTGCACATTTTAAGCTTGAATTTGAACACAAATTTTGTATTTTTTCAAGGGAAATCAAGAGAGTTATTGTCATTCCAATATATCTCACCATGTTACCCGAATTACGGATTCCAATTATCTGCCGATAAGAGGGAGTAAAAATGGAAGTCTAACATTTCGCTCATAAATTTGGCTTGGAAATATTTTTCTTATATCATGGGATCAATCATCTAGAAACGTAGTTTTGGGTAAAAAATACTTTCGCTACTAGTTATTCACGAGCATAAATCGTTTTGAAAATATGTTAAAAGGTGAGCTACGGAAACCATCTCGAAGATAACTTTTGAACGGAGAGGAATTTTTAGACGCGGCCTGAATGTTTTAGAAAGTAAACATTCTGAGCATGAAATTGAACACAAAATTTTTATTTTTTCAATGGAAATCAAGAGAGTTATTGTTGTTTGAATGTGTCTCACCATGTTATCCGAAATACGGACTCCAATTATATGCCGATAGGAGGGGGTAAAATTGGAACTCAAACGTTTTGATCACGAATTTTGCTTAGAAATATTTTTCTTATTCCACTGGATCAACCATCTCAAAATGAAGTTTTGGGTAAAAAATACTTTGGTTGCTAGTTATTCACAATCGTTAATTGATTTGAAAATGTGCTGAAAAGTCACCTTCAGTAACCATCTTGAAGATAACTTTTGAATGGAGGGGAATTTATGGATGCAGCCATAATGTTTTAGATTCTGATCTTGAATTTGAACAAAAATTTTGTATTTTTAAGATGAAAATCAAGAGAGTTATTGTCCTTTCAGTATGTCTCACCGTGTTACCCGAAATACGAATTCAAATTATATGCCTATGAAGGGGAGTAAAAATGGAAGTCAAACGTTTCGCTCACGAATTTGGCTTGGAAATAATTTTCTAATAGCATGGAATCAATCATCTCGAAATGAAATTTTGGGAAAAAAAAATACATTGGCTTCTAGTTATTCACGAGCATTAATCAATTTGAAAATGTGTTGAAAAGTAACCTTCGGTAACCGTCTCGAAGATAACTTTTGAATGGTAAGGAATACTTGGACGCACCCTGATTTTTTAGAAAGTACACATTCTGAGCTTGAATTTGAACACAAATTTTGTATTTTTTCAAGGGAAATCAATAGAGTTATTTTCAATTCAATATGTCTCACTGTGTTACCCGAAATACGAATTCAAATTATCTGCCGATAGAGCGGAGTAAAAATGGAAGTCGAACATTTCACTCACGAATTTGGATAGGAAATAATTTTCTTATATCGCAGGATCAATCATCTCGAAATGAAGTTTTGGGTAAAAAACACTTTGGCTGCTAATTATTCACGAGCGTTAATCGATCTGACAATGTGCTGAAAAGTGACCTTTGGTAACCGTCTCGAAGATAACTTTTGAACGGTGAGGAATTTTTGGACATGGCCTTAATGTTTTTGAATGTACACATTCTGAGCATGAATTTGAACTCAAATATTTTATTTTTTTCAAAGGGAATCAAGAGAGATATTGTCGTTTTAATATGTCTCACCTTTTTTTCTCGAAATACGGATTCAAATTATGTGACAATAGGAGGGAGTGAAAATGGAAGTCAAACGTTTCGCTCACGAATTTGGCATGGAAATAATTTTCTAATATCGTGGGATCAATTGTCTTGAAATGAAGTTTTGGGTAAAAAACACTTTGGCTTCTAATTCTTCACAAGCGTTAGTCAGTTTGAAAATATTTTGGAAAGTGAGCTTCGGTAACCTTCTCGAAGATAACTTTTGAATGGTGAGGAATTTTTAGGTGTGGCCTTAATGTTTTTAATGTACACACTCTAAGCATGAATTCAAACTCAAATATTTTATTTTTTCAAAGGAATCAGGAGAGTTATCGTATTTTGATTATGTCTCAACGTGTTACCTTAAATACGGACTCCAATAATGTGCTGATAGGAGAGAGTAAAAATGGAAGTCGAACATTTCGCTCACAAATTTGGATTTGAAATATTTTTCTTATACCGCGGGATCAATCATCTCGAAATGAAGTTTTGGGTAAATAATACTTTGGCTGCTAGTTATTCATGATCGTTAATCGATTTGAAAATGTGTTGAAAAGTCACCTTTGGTAACCGTCTCTAAGATAACTTTTAAACGGTTTGGAATATTTAGATGCGGCCTTAATGTTTTAGATTCTGATCTTGAATTTGAACAAAAATTTTGTATTTTTTCAAAGAAAATCAAGAGAGTTATTGTCGTTTCAATATGTCTCACAGTGTTACCCGAAATACGAATTCAAATTATGTGCCAATAGAGGGTAGTAAAAATGGAAGTCAAACGTTTCGCTCACAAATTTGGCTTGGAAATAATTTTCTTATATTGTGGGATAAATCATCATGAAATGAAATTTTGGGTAAAAAAATACTTTGGCTTCTAGTTATTCACGAGCATTAATCGATTTGAAAATGTGTTCAAAAGTGACCTTCGGTAACCGTCACGAAGATAACTTTGAATGGTAAGGAATATTTGGAAGCGACCTGAATTTTTTAGAAAGTACACAATCTAAGCTTGAATTTGAAAAAAAATATTGTATTTTTTCATGGGAAATCAAGAGAAATATTGTCGTTTCAATATGTCTCACCGTGTTACCCGAAATACAGATTCAAATTATGTGCCGATTGGAGGGAGTAAAAATGGAAGTCAAACGTTTTGCTCACGAATTTGGCTTGGAAATATTTTTCTTATATTGCAGGATCGATCATCTCGAAATGAAGTTTTGGGTAAAGAAATAATTTGGCTACTAGTTATTCACGAGCGTTAATCGATTTGAAAATGGGTTGAAAAGTGACCTTCGGCAAACGTGTCAAAGATAACTTTTGAATGGTAAGGAAAATTTGGATGCAGCCCGAATTTTTTAGAAAGTAAACACTCAGAGCTTGAATTTGAACACAAATTTTGTATTTTTTCAATTGAAATCAATAGAATTATTGTTGTTTCAATATGTCTCACCGTGTTACCCGAATTACGGATTCCAATTATGTACCGACAAGAGGGAGTAAAAATGGAAGTCAAACGTCTCGCTCAAGAATTTGGCTTGGAAATATTTTCCTTTTATTGTGGGATCAGTCCTCTTGAAATGAAGTTTTGGGTAAAAAACACTTTGAACGGTAAGGAATATTTAGACGTGGCCTTATTGTTTTAGAAAGTACACATTCTAAGCTTAAATTTGAACACAAATTTTGTATTTTTTTCAAGGGAAATCAAGAGAGTTATTGTCATTTCAATATGTCTCACTGTGTTAAGCACAATACAAATTCCAATTCTATGCCGATACGAGGGACTAAAAATGGAAGTCAAATGTTTCGCTCACGAATTTGGCTTGGAAATATTTTTCTTATATCGCGGGATCAATCCTCTCAAAATGAAGTTTTGGGTAAAAAACACTTTGGCTGCGAATTATTCACGAGTGTTAATAGATTTGATAATGTATTGAAAGGTCACCTTTGGTAACCATCTCGACGATAACTTTTGAACAGTAAGGAATTTTTACACGCAGCCTAAATGTTTCAGAAAGTACCCATTCTAATCTTGAATTTGAACACAAATTTTGTATTTTTTCCATGGACATCAAGTGAGTTATTGTCATTTCAATATCTCTCACCGTGTTTCCTGAAATACGAATTTCAATTATTTGCCGATAGAGGGGAGTAAAAAGGAAGTCAAACGTTTCGCTCACGAATTTGGGTAGGAAATAATTTTCTTATATCGCGGGATCAATCATCTCAAAATCAAGTTTTGGGTAAAAAACACTTTCGCTGCTAATTATTCACGAGCGTTAATCGATTTGGAAATATGTTCAAAAATGAGCTTCGGTAACCATCTCGAAGATAACTTTTGAACATAGTGGAATTTTTAGACGTGGCTTGAATGTTTTAGAAAGTACACATTCTAATCTTGAATTTGGACGAAAATTTTGTATTTTTTCAATAAAAATCTAGAGTTTTATTGTTGTTTCAATATGTCTCACCGTGTTACCCAGAATACAAATTCCAATTATGTACCGATAGAGGGGTGTAAAAAGGAAAGAAAATGTTTCGCTCAAGAATTTGGCTTTGAAATAATTTTCTTATGTCGCGAGATCAATCATCTCGAAATGAAATTCTGGGTAAAGAAATACATTGGCTTCTATTTATTCAAGAGCGTTAATCGATTTCAAACTGTGCAGAAAAGTGACCTTTGGAAACCGTCTTGAAGATAACATTTGAACGTAAGGAATTTTAGACGCGGAATCAATGTTTTAGAAAGTACACATTCTGAGCTTGAATTTGAACACAAATTTTGTATTTTTTCAATGGAAATCAAAAGTATTATTGCCGTTTGAATATGTCTCACCGTGTTACCCGAAATACGGATTCAAATTTTGCGCTGATAGGAGGGAGTAAAAATGGAAGTCAAACGTTTCGCTCACGAATTTGGCATGGAAATATTATTCATATATCGCGGGATCAATCATCTCGAAATGAAGTTTTGGGTAAAAAATTCTTTGGCTACTAGTTATTCACGAGAGTTAATCGATTTGAAAATGTGTTGAAAAGTGACCTTCGGTAACCGTCTCGAAGATAACTTTTGAATGGTAAGGAATATTTGGACTCGGCCAGAATTTTTTAAAAAGTACACATTCTGAGCTTGAATTTGAACACAAATTTTGCATTTTTTCGATGGAAATCAAGAGGGTTACTGTCGTTTCAATATGTCTCACTATGTTACCCAAAATACAGATTCCAATTATGTGCCGATACGAGGGAGTAAAAATGAAAGTCAAATGTTTTGCTCACGAATTTGGCTTGCAAATATTTTTCTTATATCACTGGATCAATCCTCTCAAAATGAAGTTTTGTGTAAAAAACACTTTGGCCGCAAATTATTCACGAGTGTTAATAGATTTGATAATGTATAGAAAGGTCACCTTCGGTAACCATCTCGACGATAACTTTTGAACAGTAAGGAATTTTTAGACACGGCCTGAATGTTTTAGAAAGTACACATTCTGATCTTGAATTTGAACACAAATTTTGTATTTTTTCAATGGACATCAAGTGAGTTATCGTCATTTCAATATGTCTCACCGTGTTACCCGAAATATGAATTACAATTATGTGCCGATAGAGGGGAGTAAAAAGGAAGTCAAACATTTTGCTCCCCAATTTGGCTAGGAAATAATTGTCTTATATCACAGGATCAATCATCTCAAAATGAAGTTTTCGGTAAAAAAACACTTTGGCTACTAATTATTCACAAGCGTTAATCGATTTGAAAATATGTTGAAAAGTGAGCTTCAGTAACCGTCTCGAACATAACTTTTAACAATGAGGAATTTTTAGACGTGGCCTTAATGTTTTAGAAAGCACACATTCTAATCTTGAATTTGAACAGAAATTTTGTATTTTTTCAATAGAAATCAAGACTTTTATTGTCCTTTCAATATGTCTCACCGTTTTACCCAGAATACAAATTCCAATTATGTGCCGATAGAGGGGAGTAAAAAGGAAAGAAAACATTTCGCTCAAGAATTTGGCTTGGAAATAATTTTCTTATATCGTGGGATCAATCATCTCAAAATGAAATTTTGGGTAAAGAAATACTTTGGCTTCAAGTTATTCACGAGCATTAATCAATTTCAAACTGTGCAGAAAAGTGACCTTCGGAAACCGTCTTGAAGATAACATTTGAACAGTAAGGAATTTTAGATGTGGCCTCAATGTTTTAGAACGTACACATTCTGAGCTTGAATTTGAACGCAAAGTTTGTATTTTCTCAATGGAAATCAAAAGTGTTATTGTCATTTGAATATGTCTCACAGTGTTACCCAAAATACAGATTCAAATTATGCGCTGATAGGAGGGAGTAAAAATGGAACTCAAACGTTTCGCTCAAAAATTTCTCTGGGAAATATTATTCATATATCTCGGGATCAATCATCTCGAAATGAAGTTTTGGGTAAAAAATTCTTTGGCTGCTAGTTATTCACGAGCGTTAATCGATTTGAAAATGTGTTGAAAAGTGACCTTTAGTAACCGTCTCAAAAATAACTTTTGAACGGTAAGGAATATTTGGACGCAGCCTGAATTTTTTAGAAAGTACACATTCTGAGGTTGAATTTGAACACAAATTTTGTATTTTTTTTATGGAAATCAAGTGAGTTATTGCCGGTTCAGTATGTCTCACCGTGTTACCAAAAATACGGATTCCAATTATGTGCCGATATGAGGGAGTAAAAATAGAAGTCAAATGCTTCGCTCATGTATTTGGCTTGCAAATATTTTTCTTATATCGTAGGATCAATCCTCTCAAAATGAAGTTTTGGGTAAAAAACACTTTGGCCGCAAATTATTCACGAGTGTTAACAGATTTGAAAATGTGTTGAAAGGTCACCTTCGGTAACCATCTCAACGATAACTTTTGAACAGTAAGGAATTTTTAGACACCGCCTAAATGTTTTAGAAAGTACACATTCTGATCTTGAATTTGAAAACAAATTTTGCATTTTTTCAATGGACATCAAGTGAGTTATTGTCATCTCAATATGTCTCACCGTGTTACCCGAAATACGAATTTCAATTACGTGCTGATAGAGGGGAGTAAAAAGGAAGTCAAACGTTTTGCTCCCGAATTTGGCTAGGAAATAATTTTCTTATATCACATGATCAATCGTCCCGAAATGAAGTTTTCGGTAAAAAACACTTTGGCTGCTAATTATTCACGTGTGTTAATTGATTTGAAAATATATTGAAAAGTGAGCTTCGATAACTGTCTCGAAGATAACTTTTGAACAGTGAGGAATTTTTAGACGTGGCCCTACTATTTTAGAAAGTACACATTCTAATCTTGAATTTGAACACAAATTTTGTATTTTTTCAATTGAAATCAAGAGAGTTACTGTCGTTTCAATATGTCTCACCGTGTTACCCAAAATACAAATTCCAATTATGTGCCGATAGAGGGGAGTAAAAAAGAAGTCAAACGTTCTGCTCAAGAATTTGGCTTAGAAATAATTTTCTTATATCATGGGATCAATCATCTCGAAATGAAATTTTGGGTAACGAAATACTTTGGCTTCTAGTTAAACACAAGTGTTAATCGATTTGAAACTGTGCTGAAAAGTGACCTTCGGAAGCCGTCTCAAAGATAACATTTGAATAGTAAGAAATTTTAGATGCGGCCTCAATGTTTTAAAAAGTACACATTCTAAGCTCGAATTTGAACACAAATTTTGTATTTTTTAATGGAAATCAAGAGAGTTATTGTCGTTTCAATATGTCTCACCGTGTTACCCGAAATATGGATTCCAATTATGTGCCGATACAAGAGAGTAAAAATGGAAGGCAAATGTTTCACTCACGAATTTGGCTTGGAAATATTTTTCTTATATCGCGGGATCAATCCTCTCAAAATGAAGTTTTGAGTGAAAAACACTTTGGCTGCAAATTATTCACGAGTGTTAATAGATTTGATAATGTATTGAAAGGTCACCTTCAGTAACCATCCCGACAATAACTTTTGAACAGTAAGGAATTTTTGGACGTGGCCTGAATGTTTTAGAAAGTACACATTCTAATCTTGAATTTAAATAAAAATTTTGTATTTTTTCAACTGAAATCAAGAGAGTTATTGTCGTTTCAATATGTCTCACCATGTTACCCAAAATACAAATTCCAATTATGTGCCAATAGAGGGGAGTAAAAAGGAAGTCAAACATTCCACTCAAGAATTTGGCCTGGAAATAATTTTCTTATATCGTGGGATCAATCATCTCGAAATGAAATTTTGGGAAAAGAAATACTTTGGCTTCTAATTATTCACAAGCTTTAATTGATTTGAAACTGTGCTGAAAAGTGACCTTCGGAAGCCGTCTCAGAGATAACATTTCAACAATAAGGAATTTTAGGCGCGGTCTCAATGTTTTACAAAATATACATTCTGAGCTTGAATTTGAACACAAATTTTGTATTTCTTCAATGGAAATCAATAGTGTTATTGTCGTTTGAATATGTCTCACCATGTTACCCAAAATATGGATTCAAATTATGTTCCGATAGGAGGGAGTAAAAATGGAAGTCAAACGTTTAGCTCATGAATTTGGCTTGGAAACATTTCTCATATATCGCGGGATCAATCATCTTGAAAGGAATTTTTGGGTAAAAAGTTCTTTCGCTGCTAGTTATTCACAAGCGTTAATCGATTAGAAAATGTGTTGAAAAGTGACATTCGGTAATCGTCTCGAAGATAAATTTTGAATGGTAAGGAATATTTGGACGCAGCCTGAATTTTTTAGAAGGTACACATTCTGAGCTTGAATTTGAACGCAAATTTTGTATTTTTTCAAGGGAAATCAAGAGAGTTATTGTCGTTTCAATATGTCTCACTGTGTTACCCAAAATACAGATTCGAATTATGTGTCGATACGAGGGAGTAAAAATGGAAGTCAAATGTTTCGCTCACGAATTTGGCTTGGAAATATTTTTCTTATATCGCGGGATCAATCCTCTCAAAATGAAGTTTTGGGTAAAACATACTTTGGCTGCAAATTATTCACGAGTGTTAATAGATTTGAAAATGTATTAAAAGGTCACCTTCGGTAACCATCTCGACGATAACTTTTGAATAGTAAGGAATTTTAGACGCGGCCTGAATGTTTTAGAAAGTACACATTCTGATCTTGAATTTGAACACAAATTTTGTATTTTTCAAAGGACATCAAGAGAGTTATTGTCATTTCAATATGTCTCACCGTGTTACCCGAAATACGAATTTCAATTATGTGCCGATAGAGGGAAATAAAAAGGAAGTCAAACACTTTGCTCCCGAATTTGGCATGGAAATAATTTTCTTATATCGCAGGATCAATCATCTCAAAATTAAGTTTTGAGTAAAAAACACTTTGGCTGCTAATTATTCACGAGCTTTAATCAATTTGAAAATACGTTGAAAAGTGAGCTTCGGTAATCGTCTTGAAAATAACTTTGGAACAGTGAGGAACTTTTAGACGTGGCCTTAATGTTTTAGAAAGTAGACATTCTAATCTTGAATTTGAACAAAAATTTTGTATTTTCTCAATATAAATCAAGAGAGTTATTGTCGTTTCAATATGTCTCACCATGTTACCCAAAATACAAATTCCAATTATGTGTTGATAGAAGGGAGTAAAAAGGAAGTCAAACGTTCCGCTCGAGAATTTGGCTTGGAAATAATTTTCTTATATCGCGGGATCAATCATCTCAAAATGAAATTTTGGGAAAAGAAATACTTTGGCTTCTAGTTATTCACAAGCGTTAATCGTTTTGAAACTATGCTGAAAAGTGGCCTTCGGAAGCCATCTCGAAGATAATATTTGAACAGTAAGGAATTTTAGACGCGGCCTCAATGTTTTAGAAAGTACACATTTTGAGCTTGAATTTGAACACAAATTTTGTATTTTTTCAATGGAAATCAAAAGTCTTATTGTTTGAATATTTCTCACTGTGTTACCCAAAATACGGATTCAAATTATGTGCCGATAAGGGGGAGTAAAAATGGAAGTGAAACTTTTAGCTCATGAATTTGGCTTGGAAATATTTTTCATATATCGTGGGATCAATCATCTCGAAAGGAAGATTTGGGTAAAAAATTCTTTGGCTACTAGTTATTGATGAGCGTTAATCGATTTGAAACTGTGGTAAAAAGTGACCTTCGGAAGCCATCTCGAAGATAACATTTGAACAGTAAGGAATTTTAGACGCCGCCTCAATGTTTTAGAAAGTACACATTTTGAGCTTGAATTTGAACACAAATTTTGTATTTTTTCAATGGAAATCAAAAGTGTTATTGTTGTTTGAATATGTCTCACCGTGTTACCTGTAATACGGATTCCAATTATGTGCCAATAGGAGGGAGTAAAAATGGAAGTCAAATTTTTCGCTCACGAATTTGGCCTGGAAATATTTTTCTTATATCGCGAGTGATGGAAACAGTCATATACGCAGCGGAAAAAATTAAATTAGCGGATCTACTTCATTCGCAATAGTTAAAATTCCCCGAAAGCGAGGTCATACCAATCACTATGATCAGGTGAGAATTATTCTCATTATTAATGCTATCATGGTAACTCTTACCAAACAAAAATAATTTGCCATATTTCCTTTAGCCTCTAAGTAATAATGACATAGCTCCGAAGGGAGGTTAACATTATACTTAGTCTAGTGTACACCATTGTCTAGAATCAATTTGAGTCACTAAGTAACTCCACAGAATCGTGGTCGTTGTTAATGTAAAAACGAACCCTCTGAAAGGAGCAAGGCATATATGCCAAGACAAAGTATTTAATCAAACTACTGTAAACCGACAATAGAGGCCGTGAGATCCAACCCTTGTATCTCTCTCCCACTAGATGTTTTAAATTAAAGGTTTTATTTTGTTAACATGCATAAGCTAGTTACACTTTTAGCCTTGCATTTTATACATTTGAAAACACTTAGAAAAAATTCAAAATTCCCTTCAGTAGCATTTTCGCGAGTATCTTGCGACTAAGCTCTTCTCGCGAAAATGAAATAGTGAAAACACAAAAATCAGACAGAAACTTTCTCTACTGTCTCACTACTATCTCGTGACTAAGCTCTTCCCATGAAATTGAGTTTAGGCAAAATATTGAAAACTCAAAAAATCAGACAGAAACTTTCTCTACTGTCTTGCGAATGTTTCGTGAGTAAAACTTGCCCGCGAAAAGTTTTGTGCTTCAAAAACATTTCTCGCAAGTAACTTCGCAGGAAGCTAACCTGTGAAAAACTTGTGTTTTCAGTTTTTGAAGGAAAAATCTGAACAGTTTTCTACGGTTTTCAATGAAGAAACTATCACCCTATGAACATGATTGATGGAGTTTGATATCAAAACTAAAATTCATTGATGTTATAGCCTTAAAGTTCAATTTAACATACTTAAATTCAAATTTAAACAACAACATAACATCAATATCAGTTTTCATCAAATCATAGTTTCAACAAACATGCAAAAATTAAATACATATATAAACTTCTAACATCATGAAACTATTATCTCTAATTCCAAAACTCATAAAACATGTTAAATATATTGGAAATTGAAGACCGCTCTGATAGCATTTGATGGAAACAGACATGTATGCAACGGAAAAAATTAAATTAGTGGATCTACTTCACTCGTAATAGTTAACATGTGTCATATAAGTTTCAGAATTAGAGAACAAGAGAGTGTATCTTGAAGCAGTGAAATTCAAAACTGGAAATTCAGAAGTTCTTGAGAAGACTTTCAATCTTCACTCCAATTCCACTAACACCCAAGATGTGTGGTCTCTCAATCAGATATATGAGTTTGTTCTAGAGAGAATTGAAGAGTGTCCAACACTCACATACCAATCCTTCTTCTTATTCATCCTTATTATAATCTGTATGTTTCTCTCTATATATCTGATTATCTAATTGGGCTAGCCTTTTGGGCCTTCCCAATTGGGCTTTAGTATGTGGCTTGGAGTGGAACCAAAAGGGAACAAATAAGACTTTAGCTCTAATAGGCCTTGGGCTTTTCTGTCAACCTTTGACAATTCCAAATTTACCATTAATTATATTTAATACCACTATATAAATATAATTGCACTCTAGGCCTTATTAATAAATTATATTCCCAGACCTTATTATACATGCAACCCCTTCATAAAATATTCGTAGTAACACAAAGTAATGAATGAAGACTACCACTTTGTGAATTACTACATCTTAATCCTTGAGTACCCAATTTAATCCTTTTAAGTTATTCATCATATATTTATGAAATCCAATTTCATAAATATATACTTTAGTCTTACTAAAGTGGTTAGGCCTAACTCTCTAAATAACAAAACCATTAAACTTATCTCAAGGGAACATGTTGTATCTCCGTTAAGAGACTATGAATTCTATCTTGAGAATATATGTTCCATCAACACTAAATGTGGCTGCCCAACGTACTAAGGTTTGGACCGTTACTTTAGATCTCACTCTTGATATATCAAAGCAACCTACACTTCATGATCAGGTCCATCATTCTCTAAGGATTAAGAGTTCATGCAAATGAAAGTCGTGAGATTTATTATTCAATTAACAGTCATTAGGAGAATAATAAATCTTATAACAGTCCTGTTCAATATGTTTTAACTCTTAAAACATATCAACATATCAACTAGAAGTCACCACTTCCATGACCAAGACAAATCATCTTAGTTAATATGTTATAGTCTTTGCAACTGAAATGCCCAATTTCATCACCGACTACGAACCAATTTATGAGTTTACAAAGAACTTGTGACCTATATCTTCTGTGACTAAATCACATAAATCACATACTTCTATCTATATGATAATGTCCAAACATTCGTGTTACCATTATTTCAGATAATAACAAAATGACTTTATTAATTGCAATATTAAGTCATACATCATGTCACACATAATATAATACATAGCATTATACAATAGGATTCTAGGGCACAAATCCCAACAGCGGGATCAATCCTCTCAAAATCAATTTTTCGGTAAAAAGCACTTTGGCTACTAGTTATTCACGAGCGTTAATCGATTTGAAAATGTATTGAAAAGTCACCTTCGGTAACCGTATTGATGATAATTTTGAACAGTAAGGAATTTTTAGATTCGGCGTAAATGTTTTAGAAAGTACACATTCTAATCTTGAATTTGAACCCAAATTTTGCATTTTTTCAATGGACATCAAGAGATTTATTGTCGTTTCAATATGTCTCACCGTGTTACCCGAAATACGAATTTCAATTACATGCCGATAGAGGGGAGTAAAAAGGAAGTCAAACGTTTCGCTCACGAATTTGCCAAGGAAATAGTTTTCTTATATTGCGAGATCAATCATCTCGAAATGAAGTTTTTGGTAAAAAACACTTTCGCTGCTAATTATTCACGTGCGTTAATCGATTTGAAAATATGTTCAAAAGTGAGCTTCGGTAACCATCTCGAAGATAACTTTTGAACGGTGGGAAATTTTTGGACGTGGCCTTAAGGTTTTAAAAAGTACACATTCTAATCTTAAATTTGAACAAAAATTTTGTATTTTTTCAATTGAAATCAAGAGAGTTATTGTCGTTTCAATATGTCTCACCGTGTTACCCAAAATACGAATTCCAATTATGTGCCAATAGAGGGGAGTAAAAATGGAAGTCAATCGTTTCGCTCACGAATTTGGCTTGGAAATAATTTTCTTATATCGTGGGATCAATCATCACGAAATGAAAATTTGGGTAAAAAAATACTTTGGCCTCTAGCTATTCATGAGCGTTAATCGATTTGAAAATGTGCTGAAAAGTGACCTTCAGAAACCGTTTCAAATATAATATTTGAAAGGTAAGGAATTTTAGACACGGCCTCAATGTTTTAGAAAGTACACATTCCGAGCTTGAATTTGAACACAAATTTTGTATTTTTTGAATGGAAATCAAAAGTGTTATTGTCATTCGGATATGTCCAACCGTGTTACCCAAAATACAGATTCAAATTATGTGCCGATAGGAGAGAGTGAAAATGGAAGTCAAACGTTTAGCTCAAGAATTTGGCTTGGAAATATTTTCCCTATATCGCGGGATCAATCATCTTGAAATGAATTTTTGGGTAAAAAATTCTTTGGCTGCTAGTTATTCATGAGTGCTAATCAATTTGAAAATGTGTTGAAAAGTGACCTTTGGTAACCGTCTCGAAGATAACTTTTGAATGGTAAGGAAAATTTGGATGCGGCCTGAATGTTTTAGAAAGTACACATTCTAATCTTGAAATTGAACAAAAATTTTGTATTTTTTCAATGGAAATCAAGAGAGTTATTGTCGTTACAATATATCTCACTGTGTTACCCGAAATACGAATTTCAATTATGTGCCGATAGAGGGGAGTAAAAAGGAAGTCAAACATTTCCGTCACGAATTTGGCTTGGAAATAATTTTCTTATATCGCGAGATCAATCATCTCGAAATGAAATTTTGGGTAAAAAATATTTTGGTTTCTAGTTATTCACGAGCATTAATCGATTTGAAAATATACTAAAAAGTGACCATCAGAAACCGTCTCGAAGATAACATTTGAATGGTAAGGAATTTTAGACGCGGCCTTAATGTTTTAGAAAGTACACATTCTGAGCTTAAATTTGAACACAAATTTTGTATTTTTTCAATGGACATCAAGAGAGTTATTGTCGTTTCAATATGTCTCACCGTGTTACCAGAAATACGAATTTCAATTAGGTGCCGATAGAGGGGAGTAAAAAGGAAGTCAAACGTTTTGCTCATGAATTTGGCTAGGAAATTATTTTCTTATATCGCAGAATCAATCATCTCGAAATTAAGTTTTGGGTAAAAAATTCTTTGGCTGCTAGTTATTCACGAGCATTAATCGATTTGAAAATGTGTTGAAAAGTGACCTTCGGTAACCTTCTCGAGATAACTTTTGAATGGTAAGGAATATTTGGACGCGGCCTAAATGTTTTAGAAAGTACACATTCTGATCTTGAATTGAAGAAAAATTTTGTATTTTTCCAATGGAAATCAACAGAGTTATTGTCATTTCCATGTCTCACTATGTTACTCAAAATACGAATTCCAATTATATGCTAATAGGGGGGAGTAACAATGGAAGTCAAAAATTTCGCTTACGAATTTGGCTTGGAAATAATTTTCTTATATCGCGGGATCAATCATCTCAAAATGAAATTTTGGGTAACAAATACTTTGGCTCCTAGTTATTCACGAGCGTTAATCGATTTGAAAATGTGCTAAAAAGTGACCTTTGGAAATCATCTCAAAGAAAACATTTGAATGGTAAGGAATTTTGGACACGGCCTCAATGTTTTACAAAGTACACATTCTGAGCTTGAATTTGAACACAAATTTTTTATTTTTTCAATAGACATCAAGAGAGTTATTGTCATTTCAATATGTCTCACCGTGTTGCCCGAAATACGAATTTCAATTATGTGCCGATAAAGGGGAGTAAAACGGAAGTCAAACGTTTTGCTCACAAATTTGGCTAGGAAATAATTTTCTTATATCGCGGGATGAATCATCTCAAAAAGAAGTTTTGAGTAAAAAACACTTCGGCTGCTAATTATTCACTAGCATTAATCGATTTGAAAATATGTTGAAAAGTGAGCTTCGGTAACCGTCTCGAAGATAACTTTTGAACAGTGAGGAATTTTTGGATGTGGCCTTAACGTTTTAGAAAGTACACATTCTAATCTTGAATTTGAACAAAAATTTTGTATTTTTTCAGTAGAAATCAAGAGAGTTATTGTCGTTTCAATATGTCTCATCGTGTTACCCGAAATACAAATTCCAATTACGTGTCGATAGAGGGGAGTAAAAAGGAAGTCAAACGTTTCGCTCACGAATTTGGCTTGGAAATAATTTTCTTATATTGTGAGATCAATCATCTTGAAATGAAATTTTGGGTAAAAAAAAATACTTTGGCTTCTAGTTGTCCACAAGCGTTAATTGATTTGAAAATGTGCTAAAAAGTGACCATCGGAAACCATCTCGAAGATAACATTAGAACAGTAAGGAATTTTATACGCGGCCTCAATGTTTTGGAAAGTACACATTCTAAGCTTGAATTTGAACACAAATTTTGTATTTTTTTCAATGGACATCAAGAGAGTTATTGTCATTTCAATATGTCTCACCGTGTTACTCGAAATACAAATTCCGATTATGTGTCGATAGAGGGGAGCAAAAAGGAAGTCAAACGTTTCGCTCTCGAATTTGTCTTGGAAATAATTTTCTTATATCGTGAGATCAATCATCTCAAAATGAAGTTTCGAGTAAAAAATACTTTGGCTCCTAGTTATTCAGAAGCGTTAATTAATTTGAAAATGTGCTGAAAAGTGACCACCGGAAGTCGTCTCGAATATAACGTTTGAATGGTAAGGAATTTTAGACGTGGCCTCAATGTTTTAGAAAGTACACATTCTGAGTTTGAATTTGAACGCAAATTTTGTATTTTTTTTTAATGGAAATCAAGAGAGTTATTGTCGTTTCCATATGTCTCACTGTGTTACCCAAAATACGAATTCCAATTATGTGCCGATAGAGGGGGGTAAAAATGAAAGTCAAATGTTTCGCTTGCGAATTTGGGTTGGAAGTGATTTTCTTATATCGTGGGATCAATCATCTCGAAATGAAATTTTGGGTAAAAAAAATTCTTTGGCTTCTAGTTATTCACAAGCGTTAATCGATTTAAAAATGTGCTGAAAAGTGACCTTCAGAAACCGTCTCGAAGATAACGTTTGAACGGTAAAGAATTTTATACACGGCCTCTATATTTTAGAAAGTACTCATTCTTAGCTTGAATTTGAACACAAATTTTGTATTTTTTCAATGGAAATCAAAAGTGTTATTGTCATTTGAATATGTCTCACCGTGTTTCCCGAAATACGGATTCAAATTATGTGCCTATAGGTGGGGGTAAAAATGGAAGTCAAACGTTTAGTTCACGAATTTGGCCTAGAAATATTTTTCATTTATCGCGGGATCAATCATCTCAAAATGAAGTTTTGGGTAAAAAATTCTTTGGCTGCTAGTTATTCACGAGCATTAATTGATTTGAAAATGTGTTGAAAAGTGACCTTCGGTAACCGTCTCGAAGATAACTTTTAAATGGTAAGGAATCTTTGGACGCAGCCTGTATTTTTCAAAAAATACACATTCTGAGCTTGAATTTGAAAACAAATTTTGTATCTTTTTCAAAGGAAATCAATAGAGTTATTTTCGTTTCAATATGTCTCACTGTGTTACCCGAAATACGAATTCAAATTATCTGCCAATAGAGGGGAGTAAAAATGGAAGTCAAACGTTTCGCTCACAAATTTGGCTAGGAAATAATTTTCTTATATCACGAGATCAATCATCTCAAAATGAAGTTTTGGGTAAAAAACACTTTCGCTGCTAATTATTCATGAGCGTTAATCCATTCGGAAATATGTTGAAAAGTGAGCTTCAGTAATCATCTCGAAGATAACTTTTGAACAGTGAGGAAGTTTTAGACATGGCCTTAATGTTTTGGAAGTACACATTCTGATCCTGAATTTGAACAAAAAATTTGTATTTTTTCAATGGAAATCAAGAGAGTTATTTTCGTTTCAATATGTCTCACAGTGTTACCCAAAATAGGAATTTCAATTATGTGCCGATAAAGGGGAGTAAAAAGGAAGTCAAACATTTCGCTCCCGAATTTGGCTTGGAAATAATTTTCCTATATCGCGGGATCAATCATCTCGAAATGAAATTTTGGGTAATAAAATACTTTGGCTTCTAGTTATTCTCAAGCGTTAATCGGTTTGAAAATGTGCTGAAAAGTGACCTCCAGCAACCGTCTCGAAGTTAACATTTGAATGATAAGGAATTTTGGATGCGGCCTCAATGTTTTAGAAAGTACACATTCTGAGCTTGAATTTGAACACAAATTTTGGTCTTTATTCAATGGAAATCAAAAGTGTTATTGTCGTTTGAATATGTCTCACCATATTACCCGAAATACGAATTCAAATTATGTGCCGGTAGGAGGGAGTAAAAATGGAAGTCAAACGTTGAGCTCACGAATTTGGCTTGGAAATAATTTTCATATATATTGGGATCAATCATCTCGAAATGAAGTTTGGGTGAAAAATTATTTGGCTTCTAGTTATTCACGAGCGTTATTCGATTTGAAAATGTGTTGAAAAGTGACCTTTGGTAACCATCTCGAAGGTAACTTTTGAATGGTAAGGAATATTTGGACACGACCTGAATTTTTAGAAAGTACACATTCTGAGCTTGAATTTGAACACAAATTTTGTATTTTTTCAAGGGAAATCAATAGGGTTATTGTCGATTCAATATGTTTTACTATGTTACCCGAAATACGAATTCAAATTATCTGCCGGTAGAGGGGCGTAAAAATGGAAGTCAAATGTTTCGCTCACGAATTTGGCTAGGAAATAATTTTCTTATATCGCGGGATCAATCATCTCAAAATGAATTTTTGGGTGAAAAACACTTTGACTGCTAGTTATTAACGAGTGTTAATCGATTTGAAAATGTGTTGAAAAGTGACCTTCGGTAACCGTCTCGATGATAACTTTTGAACAGTAAGGAATTTTTAGACGCGGCCTGAATGTTTTAGAATGTACACATTCTGATCTTGAATTTGAACACAAATTTTGTATTTTTTCAATGGACATCAAGAGATTTATTGTCGTTTCAATATGTCTCACCGTGTTACCCAAAATACGAATTTCAATTTTATGCCGATAGAGGGGAGTAAAAAGGAAGTCAAACATTTCGCTCACGAATTTTGCTAGGAAATAATTTTCTTATATCGTAGGATCAATCATCTTGAAATGAAGTTTAGGGTAAAAAACACTTTGGATGCTAATTATTCACGAGTGTTAATCGATTTGGAAATATGTTGAAAAGTGAGCTTCGGTAACCGTCTCGAAGATGACTTTTGAACAGTGAGGAATTTTTAGACATGGCCTTAATGTTTTGGAAAGTACACATTCTGAGCATGAATTTGAACACAAATATTGTATTTTTTTTCAATGGAAATCAAGAGAGTTATTGTCGTTTGAATATGTCTCACTGTGTTACCCAAAATACAGACTCCGATAATGTGCCGATAGGAGGGAGTGAAAATGGAAGTCTAACGTCTCACTCAGGAATTTGGCTTGGAAATATTTTTCTTATACCGTGGGATCAATCATCTTGAAATGAAGTTTAGGGTAAAAAACACTTTGGCTGCTAATTATTCACGAGCGTTAATCGATTTGAAAATGTGTTGGGAAGTGGCCTTCGGTAACCCTTGTCGGCTATATGTGGAGTAGCCTAGGAATATCCCTTCATCACTTTTTGCATCAAATTTTCCAGGATTCTCCCTATCATTGATAATGTAACTCTTGCTTCCAAATATTCGGAAATATTTCACCTTCGGTTTCTTTTCTCTCTAAATTTCATATGATGTCTTCTTTGTTTCTGCTCGGAAGTAAATCCTATTCCCAATGTGACATGATGTGTTCACTGCTTTAGCCCTAAACTTCTATGGAATGTTTTTGTTGAGTAACATTACTCTTGCCATTTCTTGGATCACACGGTTCTTTCTTTCAACAACCCCATTCTGTTATGGAGCTTTTGGGGCTGAAAATTCCTTCTTAATGCCATGTTCATTGCAGAATGAGTAAAACTTTGCATTTTTGAACTCCTTCCCATGATCACTTCTGATTTTAACTATGGGAACTCCCTTCTCATTCTGCAGCCTCTTACATAGCCTTTCCATCTTGTCACATGCTTCCGACTTCTCTCTAAGAAAGTCCACCAAAGAATTTCTTAAGAAATCATCAACAATCACCATTACATAGCTTTTTCCACCCATGCTTTCTGTTCTAGTTGGACCCATCAAATCAACATGTAGTAACTCCAAAGGGCGAGAAGTGGCAACTACATTTACTTTAGGATGGCTTGATTTTGTTTGTTTTCCCAATTGAGATGGACCACAAACATTCTTCTCAACTTTTCCAAACTTTGGTAAACCAACCACAACTTCAACCTTCGAGACTTTTGCCACTTGTTTTTAATTAGCCTGTCTAAGTCATTGATGCCACAACTCCAAAAGATTCACTCGAGCACTCCTACATGCTGTGCTTGGTTTGGGAATGACCCCATAACAATTATCGATGGTCCTAAGTCCCTTCAAAACTTGAACACCTTCTTCATTCAAGATTAGGCATCCTTTCTTTGAAAATTGGACAAAGAATTCTTCATCACAAATCTGAGTAATACTCAGCAAGTTCACTTTCAATCCCTTAATGTACAGCACATCAGTTAACAAAGATAGTCCTGGAATATCCGCAGTTCCCTTTCCAAGAACTTGTGAGTGACTACCATCTCCAAATGTCACAAAACCATCTTCCTTCTCTTATAGAGTTTTGAACAGAGATATATGTCCAGTCATATGCCTTGAACAACCACTGTCAAGATAACACAGACATGAATTAAACACTTTCAATGCGGTATGAACAAAGAGACAAGCATGAGATAGGCATTCTTGACCATCAAAGCAAAACTCATCATTCTTTACTTCATTCATAGGTGCGTGTAGCTTTCTTTTCAGACAATCAAGTTTATCACACAAACGTCTATTCCTTCTCTTATATTTATTAATTAAGGAATTCATCTCACACAAGCTATTATGAATATCAAGATTCCTATGAATTAAAGATTTCAGCATGTGTATAAAGACTCTAGCATGTTTCTTTGATTTGAATAACTCTAAAAAATCATTACTAGAATAGTCTCCAAATATGCTCATAGAGTCATTTTCACAAACACCTTTACTTTGCTTCATGTTGACCTTTGCCATATCACTTTTCATGGCACACCAAAGGGTCTAGGATCACACTCAGGTATTAAAATCACAGAGAGTGTACCCACTCTGATACCAATTGAAAACTCGAAAATGTGTTGAAAACACAAGAGTTGTTTAGACCCCCAATTAAAAGTTACGGCTTGATTGATTTTACACTAACTTAATACTAAATGCGGAATAGTGTAAAAGCGAGCGAATAAACAAACAAGCTGCTCTAATCCATAATCAAAGCAACACAGCGGTAAAATGAAATGTAAAAGAGTAGGGAAGAAATATGCAAACACAAGATAACACGTCGATGTGTTATCGAAGAGGAAACCAAAGAATTCGGCGAAAAATCTCTCCACCACCCTCCAAGCGGATATCGATCCACTAGATAATCAATTGGGATACATGGGTTAGCAAGAGACCCTCCAAGCCTAATCTACCTAATGTACCTAAGCCCTCCAAGCTCCTACTCCAACAAGGCTTCTTAGAACCGTATCTTGTCTAGTTCTTCGGATCCCGCAACAAGCTCCATGTTGCATCTGCCATCCTTGGCTTCTTCCAATGCTTCCCAGCAACACCAAAACTTCATTTGACACTTTGAAAGGGTGTGGTAAGTTTTTGGGCTATCAACCTCTCAATGGTATAGAAATGGAGAAGTAGGAGTTGAGGAAATTTCACAAGCAAATGTGTAGAGAATTGTGGGTAAAAAAATCTCTAACTCTCAAGGTGTTTGGCTAGGGTTTCTCTCAGAAGCACTCCTCAACATTAGTGGGTAATGTGGGTATATATAGTGTAGGCACAAAAAGTGTGTATCATATTGGACAGGCTAGCAAAACAAAATGTCTCGTGGGTGTCTCGTAGGAAAGCCTTACCCGTGAGATACTCGCGAGACACAACTATCTCCATCCTGGCTTGACTCTTCGTATTCCATCATGTGCAAGGCACATAAGTCACTTCATGGGATGCTTAGTGGCAAGCTACCTGTGAAAACTCTTCAGTCTTCAATTGCTTGAGTCTTCACACACACACACACACACACACTCTCTCTCTCTCTCTCTCTCTCTCTCTCTCACAACCCTTATAATCAAATCCCACAATAAATATAGGGTACAAAGGATTGAATAAAATTACAATCAAATTTGGCACGGAATAAAAGTCAACAAAACACATAGTTGTAAATAACAACTTTACAGTACACATATACCACCCAAAGTTTTATTTTTTATTAGTATAAAGTTTTTAATTTTTGTTGCAACTATATGCTCTAAATGGAGACAAAACCATCCATTAACTCTAGTGAGATTTGAGACATTGAAATACTTCCACTAACACAAGAAAGTATACCATGTTTGAACATTACCAACTCAACATTTGAATTGGTGTTTCCAAACCAATAAAAAATTGACATGTGTCTTTAAAAGGTAACACATCAACTTATTAGGTCACGTCCAATAAAAAGTCAAAATTATTCTTAAAAGTTTAAAAGCACCTGCCTCTTTCTCCATTAACTCTAGCGAGATTTGAGAAATTGAAATATTTCCTTTAACACGAGAAAGTATACCATGTTTGAACATTACCAACTCAGCATTTGAATTGGTGTTTCCAAACCAATAAAAAATTGACATGTGTCTTTAAAAATGTTACGCATTAGCTTATTAGATCAACTCCAATGAAAAAGTCTAAAATATTCCTAAAAATTTTAAAAGCACCCGCCTCTTTCTTTCTAAACTCTAAGGGAGAGGGAGGGTAAGTATAGTAGAGAAAATTTGGCCCAAAATTAGCCTATTTTTAGCCAACTCTACCCCCCTCCACTCCCCCTCCTCCCCTCAATCCAAACGGACCCTGAAATTGCATAAACCTAATTTTTTTTCTCTTTCTACTTCTCAGCTCTCACTTTGCATCTCTCTCCCTAAAATCTCCTCTCTCTCTCTCGAACTCTGATTTTGCTGCCGACACAGCATTGTTTGGTATCTCCGGACTCAAGTGCCTACGAGATTAGCCCTTGTCTTTGTCAAAAAAAACCCTAAATTCCCCTATTTCTAGTTAAATTTTTGTTGTAGGTTCTTTTGTAGAAATATAAAGCTTCTTTGTTTATTAGTTGATTAAAATTATTTGGTGGTTGTGCTTGAGTTTCAGCCATTAACTATTCCTTTGGGCATAATTGCTTTTTCCGCTATGCATTTTAAAGTTTGTTTCTTTTAGATGCATCTAAGTTTGCAATACATACTAGTTTACATGAAATTTTTAGATTTTGATCCATCCCTTATAATAATTTTGGTACTTTGTGTTCTAATTTTTTTTTTTTTTGTTGGTTTAGTTTTCCATTGGTGGTGGAATTGGAATAGTAATGCAATTGCTTTAGTGAAAATAGAGAGTTGAAGTGAATAGAGACTATGGTAACGAGAGATGATGGATTATTGGACTGGTGGCAATGGAGGAAATAGTGGCAGGTGATAAGCCAAAAATGAATTAACCCCTTGTGATTCAAATTAATTGATTAACTAGCCAAGTTGTTAATTAATCAAATTAACATGCAAATGCATGGTAGCACAAAAAAAATCACCCATAAACTAATTATGCAGCTGAAAATAAATAACACGGTGATTTGTTTACGAAAGGGGAAAACCTAACTGTAAAAACCCCACCAGGTGATTTTCAGGTCACCACTCCCAAAATTCCACTATTATCATAACAAGCGATTACAAGTAAAGGAATCCCAAGTACCTTACCAACCTACAGTCGAACCCTTATCCCAATACCCAATTGGACTTGTTCTGTAGTGACAATTTCCCCTTTTGATGCATGGCTCCTAAGTACGTGACTAACCAATGTGCGGATCCCAGTACACAACTTCAATCACCAACTAAAAAGAGTTGTTGGCTGCAAAGTTCTTCAGTTCATCCACGATGAATATCAAGAAGATGCTTGGTCACAAAACCTAAATGTCACATACACAGCAACTTCTTCAGAAAAGATGAACTAGGGAAAGACTTTGTCTCCGATCATAAATTGCTTGAACAGACTTTGCTCAATGCTCGTGCAATTTTTATATTCTCTGACGGCCCTTAAAACAATCCTTTTATATGTCTAGAGTTAGGAGAAAAGAAGGCCCAAACACATAAACACAGATTAGAGTCAAAATAGAACTGAAATTCTGTTTTTCATAAACCTCGACAGATATGCTATCTGTTGAGCTGCTGTCGAGCCACGGGGCTGAACAGCTCTACAGGTCTCGACAGATGCTAGGTGTCGAGCTAGCTATCGAGATTTAATGACAGGAACTTTTCAGCTTGAATCTTGGCAACATTTGATCTTGAAACATAGTTTCTTGAAGTATTTCAACACATCCTAGATCTACCCAAATACAAGTAAAGTGCGTTTTGTCAAAAGATTAGCCAATTACATAAAAGCATGACATATGTTCTTAACATGTGAACCACATATGTCCTAATAATCTCTCCCCCTTTGGCAATCCATGACAAAACCACAGCTAACAAATGAACATATGAGAGAAGTCATAAGTCACTCAACTTATATTCACTTGTTTAATACAATAAAATCTTTCCTAACACAAACTCTTGAAAAACTTTACAAAAAAAGAGTTTATGACAAATAGACTTTGACAACCTATATCTCTGAAACACTTTAAACAAAACTCATCAAGGCATCTTAGTGTGAAACAGAAATAATAGATTGCATACAAGTATAAGAACCATGTGCATAAAGGAGGAAAAGAAACAACACATGTAAGGATAGGTGAAAAAAACATACATTCACATATAAAGAAGACAAGTGCAATGTATGTGTAAAAATGGTCACAAAACCCAATGTACAAGATCAATGTATCTATAAAAGAAAGAAAAGAAAAGATACATCATATCCTCACTACATCCCTCGTCAACAACACCACCCCTAACAAAAATGTCCTATACTAACTCTCCCCCTAAGAATAACTACTCTCATATACCAAAACTATTCCCCGTTTTTGTCACAAGTAACAAAGGGTAAAGTGTCAAGCAGACATCTCATCGACAAAGCTAGCATCTCCATTATCTTCATCCGAAGCATCATCGTCATCGCCATCATCATCATCATCCTTGGTTGTAGAATCAGAAGCTACATGGGGTGGTGGAGGAGAAACCTCAGAAGCAAAACCACCCATGGTTGCCTGCTGCCTAGCAATATGGCCAACACAAACATTCACCTGATACATCTCAGTAGAGAGTGTATCAAGGTGAGCATCCATGCGCTAAAGCTGTGCCATGATGTCCTCTAGAGTCACTCCACTCTGAGAAGAGGAGGGAACGGATGTGGATGGAGCAGAAGGAGTGGGAGGAGTGGCTGAATCCGACTACTAAGACATAAACTGTGCCTGACTAAATTTAATGGTAGCCGCATCTATGGCACACATGACAGAAAAGTGATCAGAAGAGGGAAAAGAAATAGAAAAATGGCGTAGAATCCGCGTGATAGCTGAAGAGAAAATGAGCTTATAACGGGTAGCCGTATCCCTAAACACATCTATGATGGAAAGAATAAAATGTAAAGGAAAATCTATAGTAAGGTTCTCTAACAAAGAAAGCAAAAAATCAAGCACGAGGCTCTGTGATAGATTTATAGTGAGAGAGTGGGTGCAAAACAAAAGTCATCACCATGTTCATGAATCTAGGACCTTTAGCAAATGGCCGACATGGTATAAACTAACGCTCACCCCAAACAAATGGATGCTCACAGAAAGTAGACATCATCTCATCTTTGGACATAGTCCACAAATGCTCACAACCGAGGTAGTCAGGATGCTCTACCCTCGGAACTCGAAGTACATCTGTAACAAGCTGCAGTGTGATAGCAAAGCGCGTACCTCAAACGCGAGTGTGAAAGAAAGGTACTAAAGAATCAATCCCGTGCATGTTGGAGTAAAACTTCTGAATAAGCACGAGAGGACAAGTGACCGAGATGTCACATAATGACTCCCATCCTTGACTATGAATGACATCGGGAAGGTCAGTGTCGGCGAAGTCCACCAGAATGACTTGGCATTCTGAATTAACACCTCATCGAGAAAAGTTCTTCGAGTATTCCTTTCGAGCATCCTCATCATGGAACCGAATGTTAGAAGGAGTAAGATCAGAAGAAGATGATGCCCCGAAATGAAGAGGGTTCCGAGATGGAGCAGACTTACGTTTAGGTGTCATAGACACGACTAACGTAAACAAAGAGAGAGAGAGAGGGAGAGAAAGAGACAATCAGAAAAGTCCCAAAACATTTCAAATATATTAAGTATATTGAAAAAAGAGTACGTGTGAATGCATGAGCATGTGACATGCAAAGTAAAAAGCATCATGGGCTTAGCCCAATCCAATTCTACCAGCACACAAGCATATTACACACACCTAAATGCATGAAAATACCATTATAACGCAAATGTGATGCAATGTATGAGGTTTTAAACACATTTAAATGAAAACCCAACCCAAAATTACAAGAAACACTCATCAATTTTGAAAAACCCCAAAAATTTTCAAAAAACCCCAAAACCTAGGTTTCAAATCATGAAATGCCTGAAGAATGAAAAGATCGAAGAGCGTACCTAGTAATTTGAAGCAAATAAAGGCTGAAAATCATGTGGATTGAAGGTTTTGAGTGAGAAAAGAGAGTTTGGAAGAGGAACAACAATGGACAGATTGAGAGAGAGATCAAGAAAAATGAAGTCCAAATCGCACAGAACGTATATATAGATCTTCACTAATTCTCGACAAATAGAGGTGTCAAGAGGTGACAAGATAGGTATCGAGACAGGTGTCGAGAAAACATAATGTCGACGGATGAGTTTGTCGAGAGGTATCGAGGAAGAGTTCATCAGATAAGATTAAGAAATCTCGATCGATCCACCAGGTGTCAATAGTTATCGAGAGTCTAGGAACTTTCTAGATCGATCCACTAGCTGTCAAGGAAGCTATCGAGGTTGCGACAAGAAACAGATCAAAATCTCAACAGATAGACCAAGTGTCAAGAGGTATCAAGGAGATGTTGAGATTGCTTAAAAACAGTTTTTTAAGAAGGGAAAAACACAGACATGAATGCAATCCAACATGCAACTCAACCAATGATTCAATCAACATATTAGGCTCTCAAAAACATCTCTCAATAAGAATTTTAAGCACATGGATCCTCAAGAACATACACACACACCAAACAAGTCTAACCAATTTTTATATTTTAAAAATAAGTCAAGACAGTTTAATAAGTATACAATAGCACATGTAAAACATTGTGATGGCCAAATCACATTGTACCTGCACATGTATCAAGATTAGTAAAGAATATTGTGTGTTATGTGTGAAAAACATCACAAGATTGCATGTGTATACATGTTATGACGATTTGAGATATGAGAAAATCACTTTAACTCACACACAATCATAACTATTTGATGGGGACTATCGTCTTCGAGGTACATCCTATAACTCCCACATCTCCTAGAATACTCGCTTGCAATCATATTTAAAGCATATTTAATCTTTTTGCTTTTTATTTTCTTTGCATATTTTTTATTTTATTTAGCATATCATGCGTGGGTATATAAGAGAAAGAAAAGAAATACCCAATGATATTTGACATTCTAATTTTGCTACGCCGAAGCACACAAATGTCATTGACACTGCACTTTTGCTATGCCGAAGCATACAGGTGTTTTTCATGATTGGCGGGCAACAATGGTGAGATGGTTACTTATGCCTTTCTCTTAGGATTTTCTAGTCCTACCCGTCAAAAAGAGTGATACGAGTGTTAAGTTCAAGAGATAACTTAATCTTACTCATCACAAACAAGAGCCACAAAGCTCACTTGCTTAGTTGTGCATAAGAATGCTCATCTAAGTTACAAATGATACAAAGTTTAGAAAATTTTGTTTCAATGGCCATCCAATGTACACAAAACACACTGTTTTTGTATTTTTCAATTTTTCAATTTTTTTTTTTATTTTTATGAAAAACAAAAATAAACAAAACTGAAAACAAACAAGTAAAAACATATTAAATAAAGCAAAGTATAAAACTAAACTGACTCAAAATAAAAGCAAAACACACAAGTAATGCAACAAACAAAAACAGGAAGATAGAAGAAAGTTATAAAATCACTTAGAGTCCTTTTTCTTCCACACCTTGAAAGAATCTTTCCTTTGATTAAACCATTGAACCGGCGGTGAAGGGGTAGAATTGAAACCGTTCAAGTTCGAAAGGAACATGAGGGCTTTGAGAAGATCTCCAAGAGGAGCAAGAGAGGATTGAAGCTGATTCTGGCTACCAATGCTATCATGTCGTTGCTCTGTTAAGTGGCTAACCACTTGTAGCAATTTGGTCGAGTATTATTCGCAGGAGGAACAAACATAGTAACACTAGTAGAAGCAATATTAGAGGAAGAAAGACCATACCCTAAACCTGTTCGATCCGAAGTAGATTTCTAAATGCTAGGCATCTCATCAAGCTTTGCACTTGAAGTCCTCTCCAATTGAGCTTTGACTTGAAACAACTCCGCTTCAAGCTTCTTGGTCTTCTCAGCCAAGAAATCGTTCTCAAATCTCAGAGCTCCAATAGTCTTATTAGCTTCATTAAACTTTGTGGATAACTCTTCAGGATCAAGTTCCACATCACTAAGTTTCTTGGTGGCCAGCCTATATAATTTCTCATGCTTCTCAGAAAGCTTGTACAATTTCTCATAGGCTGTATGGATATCATCTTAATCATCTATCTTCTCACACTTAGAATCCACCAATTCTTCTTCTTCTTCCACGTCGTCAACAATTCCTTCAGTAGGATTGACTGTGGCAGTGAAGGCATTCAAGATTCCGTCATCCTCATTGTCAGAATCATCCTCAGGCTTAGTGTCACTCAAGGTTGCAATAAGTGCCTTACTCTTCCTAATGCTCTTGAGATATGTGGGGCATTCTTACTTTATGTGACCGAATCCTTGACACCCGAAACACTTTGGTCCTACAGGAACAGCGTACTAACCACCATCCTTAGCATCCTTTTTCCCTTTGTCTTGGCCCTTAGACTGAGAAGAATTGGGTTGTCTACGGTTCTTGTCGAAGTTCCTCCCATTGGCATTCTCCATAAACTTCTTGAACTGCCTTGTAATGTAGGACTTCATCTTGGAATCTTCATCATCAGAAGACTCATTTGTGTCACTGCTTTTTACCTTCAAGGCCATGCTCTTGCCTTTACCTGACTTGCCAATCCTAGATAACCTTAGCTCATAGGTCTGCAAGTTTCCAACCAGCTCAGTCAAAGGAATCTTGTCAATATCCTTTAATTCCTTTATAGCCGTAATCTTCACATGGGATCTCTTGGGTAGAGATCTGAGCACTTTCCTTACAATCTTGGGTTCAGGAATAGTTTCCCCAAGATTGAAGGCTGAGTTTACTATGTCCTTGCTTGGCATAGAACTCATCAAACAACTCATCCTCTTCCATTTTTATCTCTTCAAAGCTTGTAGCGAGCATCTGAAATTTTGAATCTTTAACAGCCTTTGTAGCCTCATAGGTTGTCTGGAGGATGGTCCATGCTTCCTTTGCAGTTTCAGTGAAGGATATCTTCTTGAACTCCTCATTGGTGACTACGCTAAATAAGGCATTCAACGCTCTGCTATTGAAGTTTGCCACCTTGATCTTGGCTTCATCCCAATCGGCCGGCACTTCTTTTGGCTTGGTCCAACCAATCTCTACAGCTTGCCACACCTTCAAATCTAAAGACTACAAGAAAGCTCTCATGCGTACTTTCTAGTATGCATAGTTAGTGTCATCAAATAAAAGATGTATAATTAATGACTGTCCACTATCCATGACACACAGGGGTCAATTGATCAACACAGCAAAGATTTAACCTAATCAGAGTGTGCCCGCTCTAATACCACTAAATAGGCCAAAAACGAATTGACCCCTTGTGATTCAAATTAATTAATTAATTAGCCAAGTTATTAATTAATTAAATTAACATACAAAAACATGGTAGCATAAACAAATCACCAATAAACTAATTACGCAGTGAAAAATAAATAACACAGTGATTTGTTTACGAATGGGGAAAACCTAATGGTAAAAACACCACCGGGTGATTTTCAGGTCATCACTCTCGAAATTCCACTATTATCACAACAAGCGGCTACAAGTAAAGGAATCCTAAGTACCTTACCAACCTAGAGTTGAACCCTTACCCTAATAATCAATTGGACTTGTTCTATAGTGACAATTTTCCCTTTTGATGCACGACTCCCAAGTACATGACTAACTAATGCACGGATCTCAGTACGCAACTTCAATCACCAACTAGAAAGAGTTGTTGGCTACAAAGTTCTTCATTTCATCCAAGATGAAGATCAAGAAGATACTTGATTACAAAACCCAAATGTGCATATACACAACTTCTTTAGAAGAGATGAACTAGGGCAAGACTTTGTCTCCAGTCACAAATTTCTTGAACTGACTTTGCTCAATACTTGTGCAACTTGTATATTCTTTGACGGCCCTTAAAACAATCCTTTTGTATGTCTAGGGTTAGGAGAAAAGAAGGCCCAAACACATAAACACGGATTAGAGTCAAAACAGAACTGAAATTCTGTTTTTCATAAACCTCGACAGATACCCTATCTGTCGAGCTGCTATCAAGCCACGGGGCTGAACAGCTCTACAAGTCTCGATAGATGCTAGCTGTTGAGATTTAATGACAGACACTTTTCAGCTTATATCTTGGACAAACTTGAAGGCTTCAACACTTGATCTTGAAACATGATTTCTTGAAGTATTTCAACCCATCCTAAATCTACCTTAATACAAGTAAAGTGCATTTTATCAAAGGATTAGACAATTATATAAAAGTATGGCATATGTTCTTAACATGTGAACCACATATGTCCTAATAGCAGGTATTGCTCATATACTCCTTCATTGCCACTATGCACATAATCTATGGTCACTAATGTTTTCTTTATTCAGGATACATTGAGTTATGCCTAATAGTCTCTTAGATACGTTGCGAGTAATGGAGAACAGGTTCTGGTAAACATCATTGTATGATGGTTAGGGTGCAATTCTTTTGTGAATTATATAGACGAAAAGGGGTCTCCTTTGGAGTTGAAATTGTTTTATTATGTTCTATATAAATTGAATGTTTGCCCTAATTATTCATTATGGTTCTCATATGCTGAAATTTTTGGATTTTTGTACTTCTAAATGATTTTATTAGCTACCCTCTAACACTTGTTGTGTACTTGGGCAATGATGTTTCTATTTTTTGAATAAGAAATTTTGTTATAAAAAAATAGATATTGAAATATGTAGTATGTTGAGAAAGAGATTATTATTTTTGTTTCCTATGTGATTTGGATTGGCATTTTCTTACTCTTTTCATGGGAATGGTTTTACTAATTTGAAAGTTTGAGCTTAGGAAGTGAATGGGAATGAATTTGACCGTTTCCATGTCTCCTATGTTGGGATGGATCTTCTCCTATTCCTTTCAAACAAAAAGTGTTTGTTTTATTTAGAAGTTGTGTAGTATCATTTTATGATATGTTATTTTGTGTGATATATTGAATGTGATATAACATATTTATTTGATCAGACATCATTTATTAATGAAAGTTGTCCGGTTATCCTTTACAGAAATTGTTGTTGTTGGGCATCATATCAATTTTCCTAATGTGGAATTATAGTATCTTATGGCAATGGAGGGTGTAGGATTTCCAGCTTGAGCATTGTAGCTGCTGTGATGTGTTTAAGAGCCTAAGCTGAGTGTCATGGTTTTAAAAACCGGTATTGTGAAAAAACCGAAAAAATGACTAGTTACTGATTTTTTGGTCGGACTGATGGTCGAACCAGTGACGTCATAAATAATTTAATTAATAATTTTTTAAAATTATATAAATAAATAATAATTTTTTATACTCAAACTAATTAATAATTTATGAATACACATGTAAACTAAAATGCTCTGTAAACTATAATGCTCTATAATTCATTAATTACTAATAATTGAAAGAATAATTGAATATAAAAGTTACTAGTGGAGTAGTAATTAATAATTCATTAATTACTAATCATTTTATTTGAATGTTTATAAAATTTAATTTTTGGTGAAAGTCCATATAATATGTTATGCATCTTTATAAATGATAATAGTAACTAGTTAGTTTATATTCAGCAAAAAAGTAACTAATTAGTTTATACCTAACCCAATGAACTTATAAGCTATATATATATAATTATAAATAAATAAAGGGAAAGAAAAGACCATGAGACAAAACAAGACAACATTAAATAAGAAATGGTAATGATGGTCACGTTGGGGGAGTAAAAAATGATTAAAAAAATTAGAAACTTTGGATGGAAACCCCAAAACTCAAAAAGCCGGCCATTGCCGTTGGAACTAAAAAAAAAAGCCAGCCATTGCCAGTCATTTTTATCTTCCCACGTCTTCCAATATTTTATTAAAAGATTTTTTTCTATATCATGTCTTCCTAGTACCCACTTCAAGTTTAACTCTTCACTTCAAGCTTTCAAGTTTCAACCTCTTTCTCTCTGTTCAAGCTTTCAAGTTTCAAGCTCTAAAGTTTCAACCTCTTCTTCTCTGTTCAAGCTTTCAAGTTTCAACATCTTCCTCTGTGCTCACGCCTTCAACCCCAGTTTGCAAATGTCAATGAATCAACGGTGCCACCACTCACCACTACCTCGCAATGCTGTCCCAGTGTTAGGCTCTTGTCGGTGGCATAAAGACAGTGGCCAATAACCGGTTCAACCGTACCGGTTTTGGTTTGTACGGTTCAACCGTCCGGTTTCCGGTTCATTCCAGCTTTTTGTTATTTTTCCGTTTTTAATCATAACCGGACTAGATTAATGACCGGTTGGTTGAACTAGTCAGACCAGTCCAGTTTTTAAAACCATGCTGAGTGTTGCTATTATGATAAGCTGAATAACTATTGATAAGAGCAAGTTATGGATGTCATAAGACCTAGAAGATAAGTTAAAATCACACAAGTGCTGCAACTAATGCCATGTATTCTATAGCAAGTGCAAATTCCAACTTAGCATGTGAGAGATTAGAATTAGTTAGAATAATGTCAGTGGTTTCAAGCACTTTGTTACTCATTAGTAATGAAATGTATAAAAGGTCATGTACTATAAATCATAGATATCAGTAAAATAAGTCAAGTTTTTTTGTTCTACAACACCTTTCCCTCTTCTTACGCTCTATTCCATATTTCTAAAGAGGTTGGTTCCCTTGAAGAACCATTAAGAACTAAATATATTCTTAATCAACTAAAGGATCTTACCACTACACATTGATAGCTTTAGACATTAAATCATTTGAATGATTACTTGTCTAGAATCTAGAATTGTGCACTTCAACAGATGCCTTATTTATAAATTCAATTGTGATTTTCAATTAGATTTCTTTAAAATAATATTTTAGCTATGACAAACAGTAAAATAGAGGCGAAAGGAGCAATGAGAGAAAAAAAATAATGGATTTCAAATAGTGTAACCAAGTTAACGTTAAAGACTTTAAAGCCAAAAAAAAAAAAAAAGGGTTCAAGAATAACCTTGGGAACCCTGAACTTTTTAGGGATTATTATGAATAACCACTAAAGTTCTTATACACTAAACTTTATAAACAAAGTGAGAATCAATCCTTCAAATTTAATCAAAATAATCTACCATTACCATAAAAAAAGTATCACAAGATTGGGAAGACATGTGAAATAAAACCTGTTGCAGTTAAGTATACAAAAAGAGGATCATAGAATTGGAAACACGTTTAAACAAAACCTATCACAATTCTTTCTAAAAGTTACTAATTCACAATATATTGATATAAAAGTTTTGATGATTCAGTTGTTCTCCAAAATGCAGATTTTTAGGATTCATTTCCATGTCAGCAAAGGATGACAGATTGTTCACTAACTCTAGCCACATACTCCAAGAATTCAGTCAAGAGGTAGGGCAGTTTTCCCTTTAAGTATTCAAAACCATCTATCTGCATCACAGGGGTAAAAAAAAGTATCACAGCTGAGGGAAAAAAAAGCCAACATTAGCAGAAAAATCCAGACAATATGAATACTTAAAAACCCCCTTGAGTCATGAGAAGTCATTACAAACGAAGGGCACAACAAAGCAATAGAAATATCAAACCTCACAGTGAACTTTTAGTCATGCTTGTGGTCATCAATCTAGTCAGAATATTTTTTCTTTATCATCAATCCTAGGGTGACACTCACCAACAGATCTGTAACATCTACAAAGATTACCAGTTTTACTAAATGAAATGCATAAATTCACTCCCACATTGTTGTAATTGTCACATTATATAAATAAATAATTAAAAAAATAATTAAAAAAAAAAAAAAAAGAAGTTGATTGGTTACTATCATTTTAAAGTTACATTTTTACATTCAAAGTCAAAAAGTTGGAAGCTTTCATTCTAACTAATCATCTAACACAATCATTGGCAAAAAACAATATTGGTAACTGCAGAGTAAAATGCAAAAATATATGAATAGCTTGCCACTACAAATCTATATCATATACTATATATAATAGCAGAAGCCTTTTCTTGCAATTAAGGAGGTGCTGCCATGTAGGAAAAAAATGCCCCCTTAAAAACTTGCCATGTTTACAATTAAAATGTCAAAAGTTACACTGTTTCGCTAAAACACGTCTAAAAACTAAAACCTAAAATACTGGGTTAGAATAAAACCCAAAATACGGCGGTTCAGAGAGACACATGTTGCCGAAAGAAAAGGAGAACGACAGAGAAAGAGAACAATAGAGAAAGAGATTCGATCTGTCATATATGGTGGAGTGTAAAATCTGAGACCTTTGCCACCATCAGACCACCATACCCTCCATCAATGTAGTTTATGTTTTTTTGTACTGAAGGTCAGCATACTCCTTTCCTCTTTAAATACTGTTTTTGTTGTTTGAAAGACTGAAACTCCTCACCATTGTTTTTACTATTCGAATTAAAATCTTCAGTTATCAATATATCTATGTTTTTGAATTCAATACCGGTAGTCCCCCTTACTTAATTTTCTAGGGTTCTTTACCCCTTTTTAAATTAAAAAAAAAAAAAAATTAAATGGGTTGATTTTCTTTATTCGGATGCTTTGGTTTCAAATTGTCCCTCTATATTTTTTTTTTTTGGTGGTAACATTAGGGATTTTGCCCTTGATTTTCTGTGGTTAAAAGTCAAAATCCACCTTGGATTATTTAAAATCTAAATGTATTAGACGAAAAACTTAATTTTTAATACGCAATTTGTTTGATAAAATTACTGGTTGATCTTTTGTTTGGTTCTAGAATTCTTAATCCACATTGCCAATTAAATTGTGAAAAGTTGTTTCGTACACATCTCAAAACTCTAAATTTTTTTTTTTTTTTTTGAATGGGTTTAGATTTGATTCATTTTTGTTTTGGGTTTTCTATCAAAATTTTTGTTTCCTTAATTTTGGATATTTGTTTTGTTTTGGGCTTTTGGGTTTTCTAACAAAATGTTTGTTTCCTCAATTCAAGATATTTGCTTCTTTTTTTTCTTTTTTCTTTTTTCTTTTTTAAGATTAAAGAAATAACTAAATCATTGAGATTGTAAGATTGAAATCATTGGGTATTTCCGTTTCTAACATTTATTTTCCTTCTTCAATCTTATTTTAGGCTTTTCCTGCCAGAACAGCATGCACCAGATAGAGTCTGTAAGGCATACAAAGATGAGCCATATTCCATAACTAGTAAAGTTTTTTTTTTTTCTTTTTTTTTTCTTTTTCCTTTTCATTTTCAAATCTGGGGATTGAATATGATTTAGGTTTGAATTTCTTGGTTGGATTGGTTTAGATTTAGTTATAGTTAGATTTGGTTTTGAGTTAGGCTTCCATTAGCATGCCTCTGATAGGTAATTTGGCCGGTTGTTTATTTTTTATATTTTAAATTATTTTTGAGTTAGTTCTGGCTTGAACTAGATTGGTTTGGTTTTGAGTGATCATTTACGAAATTTATTGTATTTGTTTCTCAAGAGAAAAAGAAAAAAACTGTCACCTACAATTCCATCTTCTCCCACTTTTCTTCTCCTTTCCCGTAAAAAGAAAGGTTCCATTCTTAATTTCTGCTCTTACATAGTTTGTGTCTTATTATTCTTTCTATACCATTCACTGTTGTTTATATAATTATATTCCATCTTCCTAATTAATCTTTCTATTCAGTCTTTTTCTCCAATTGTAGAATACTGATTTTCTATGCCAGATAAAGCCATTGGGTTTTCTACATAAGGAATTACTCAATCAAGGCTAAAGGTTTGGCTACCTATTACCCTAATCTCCCATTTATTTTTTTTAATTTCTTGAGTTCTGTTTTGTTGATTATTTTATTGGTTAGATTTTTTTTTTTTTTTTGGCTGATTTTTGTTAGATTTGTATTTTTTTTTTCGTTTACCCCCGAAATTGGAAATGATTTATGTTTTTTTGATTATTGTATTTTGGTTAGATTTAGTTTTTTTTTTTTGGCAGTTTTTTTGTTAGATTTTTTTTTTTTTTTTTTTTCGTTTGCCTTTGAATTTTGAATTCATTTAATTCTAGCATTAAACTCAATGCTTTAAAAAAGTTCACACTTTTGAAACTTTTGATTAGATAACTAAAGGAATATGAATGCTACTTAAAGAAAACACACACATTGTTTACATTAAACTTTAGGTAGATGGTATAGCTCCATACAAGAAATTCATAGATAAGCATGTGAATTAAAAAAAAATAATCATTTAAGTTGTTAGTGTTACCCTTGAATCCTCTATATATTTGATACCTGCCTTTGTAACTAATATTTAGGATATAACAGCCCTATAACTCTTTGGTAACAAAGGCATTCTTTCTGTTTGGTGCAAAATGAAGTCCTTTTGGCATTTGTAGCATTGTGTTGTGGTTATATGTTTAAATTGTAGAAGTCCTAAAATAACGTTTTGCAGCTAAAGATGCTATTACTTTACAATTTGATTAAGAATTTAGGAATGAAAACAATTACCACCGGTTATTGACGGCATTACAAAACTTGAGTAGACTTTGCCCTTCTTGTTTCTTAGCAAAAAATCCTGCCTCTCAATCTTCAATTATATCATAATCATCTATGTTATGACTTATGAGTCATTATCTGTTTCTACTTTGTTTCATGAGGAAAATAAAAACAAGAATTTCTTTTATTAATTTGATTAAGGTATATATCTTCATCAATATTCTTAATGTGACTCATTTATCAAAGACACAAATTTTAAGGCTTTTGAAAACAAAATAAATTCATGCCCGGTCATAATTTGCTTCTGAACTCTAATTTCAGTGTAGGTGTGAGGAAGAATGAAGGGTATTATTCGATTGATGGAGAATTTCTATTTGGACTCAATAGAGAAATTTGTCATTTGCAATTTTCATAAATTAGTTTAGTTGCTGTATTTTTTTTTCATCTCTGCTAATTTCCTCATTTTGTGTTATACATTTTCATTCTTACATTTTCTAACTTTGCCTAATAGAACCACAAAATTATAAGATTTGGGGAAAAATAAAAAGTAGCTGCTTCTTCTTCTTATGAAATTTTTAATTAAGTTTTTTAGTCTTTGTTGAGTATTATGTAGGTATGAGAGCTGCCTATGGGAATGTGTAGAATATCATTGATGGATATGATGAGGCTTGAGTTGGAGGTATTCAATCTAACTCAAAAGCATACTAGAGCAAGATGACAAGACAAGATGGTGCTGAACAAACTAGAAAAAACATGTAAGATTCTACAACTTATTAATATTTTATGTAAAATCAATTTTTGACAGGTTTAAAAATCTACACCTATTACAAAGAATAAAATTTTTATTTGGTGTAAAATCAGTATTTTTCATGAACACTATTTTCTAGTTAGATACCTACTTGACTCTTTTTTTGTTCTTGATTTAGTTTTGGTTGATTGGATGAGGTTTGATCCTTTAGTAATTTCAGATTTTGTTTGTGCATTTTAATCAATGGTTATTTTTGTGTGCAAAAGAATCCTCTTCCGTAAGTAGATCAATTGTATTTATGATGTTATATAGCTATTTGTTATTTTTTTGGAACCTGTATTATGGTGGTTGCATTTTAGAGTTGGTTAACTGAATCTTATTTACTAATATAATGTCAGTGGTGCCTTTTCTCAGCATGTTATTTGGCCTTTGCATTATGTGGGAGGTATGTCTTTCTATAAAAGAAGCTAGATTATTTATGAAACCAATGCTTTCTCAACCTCCTAATTTTTCACAAAGTCTGTTAATGTAACATGAAAATTATAAGCACTGCAACATTGCTATATATTTTTTTTTTCCTTATGATCATAAGTGAAGTGCAAATCCAGTGTGTTAAAAAGAGGAAAAATTAGAACAATAAACCTAGGATTCTGCTTTCAGTGGTTTAAAGTGGGTGTGTAGTGTGATCCTCAATAGCCAAGTACTCTTTCTAAGCCTTTGTTATTTCGGCTATTGAATTATTAACATTCTATTGTAGGTGAAGAAATTATGAGATTAAACACAATGTTCAAAAGCATTGTTGTTGACAACTTTGGACCTACAAGATTTAGAGATGAAACATGAAGTCATTAAGCAAGGCTGTTGCAACACATAGGAAAAAATACCCCTTGAAATTCTAGTACCTGTCCAGTTTAAAAGCTCCAAAATACCACATGTTGCACTATTTGAGGGCTTTCAAATTTATCCATTTACTATGCACAGAGTTTAAAGCGCGCGCGCGCACAAAAAAAAAAAAAAAAAAAAAAAAAAAAAAAAAAAAAAAAAAAAACTACTGTTGAATTGAAAGAGACTGAGAGTCTAATGCCTATTCTTTTCTAACATATGACAAACAATATTCCAAAGTTATTATATGAAGACCAAAAGAAAATTATAGTTGTATGGCTGTCTGTAATTTTTTTCAGCAAGTTAATGTAGTTCAGTTTTGTTGGAGGTTATCTGCAAGTTATTATATGGCAGTTTTTGTTTTATTTTTTCGGGTCTGAGAAAATAGTGTTATAACTTACAAGTTAATATATTGGAAACAAACTTTAGAGTTATGAACTTCAAATGGAAGTTTTAAGACCTAAGGCAAAAGTTTTTTTGAACATGTGCTAAGAGAGAAGCCTGTAACTGCCATATAAGAACAATGGCTGAAGAGTTACAAAAATGTTATTGTTTTGTTCTATTTTTTGTTTTTTTTTTTTTTCCTATCAAATTTTTATTGCCTCTCACCCTATCCGCATAATTAGTTAGGTACTTTAAACTTTTGTTTTAATAGTAGACAATTGTAGACAATGTATTTTGTTGTTGTAGCTTTATGGTTCTGGTGTGTGAATTTTCATCAACAGAACAAGAACAATGAGTGTGGTTGCTATTAAGTTGATAGGTATTGCACGTAATTCATTTAGTAGACCATGTTTGGTAGGAGGACACCTCTTATTCTTTGAGTTTCACACTATAGAATACATTCAAAGGTCTTAATAAAAATTTTTGATAGTTTACATTAAAAAACTGCAAGGATGCTCTATTCATGTACTTCTTTTCTACAGAACAGGTACAACATTATTTTAATAATTATTGTTTCTTTGTTCCTTAACCAGTTTCCTACCACCTTAACCAGGTACAGAACAGGTACTTCTTTTCTACAAAACTGCAAGGATGCTTTATTCAGCCAATAACCAGTTTCCTACCACCTTCATACTACCAAAATTGCAAAGAGAAACCCCACAAGGCACAGAGAGAGAGAGAGAGAGAGAGAGAAATCTTAAGACGCCTCCTGCCACACTCTCCCCCATCTCTTGGCTCTTTCTCTCCCCAACAATCCCAAACGTTACTTATGCTGGTTATAGTCATATATAAGGTGAGTTTTTCTCTATTTATTATTATTATTTCAAACATTTTTCCAATGAATTTATGTTGGTTTGTGGTTGGTAAACTTTGGGTAGTCGTGGATTTGTGTTTGGGTGTTGAGACATTTGTTGCGGATGATATGACCATTTTGGGGCTTTGGCTAGTGTTTCAGTCCACTAAGAAATTATATACGTTTGTGCATCCTATTTATTTGAAAAAAAGTTTTGGAAATCAGTTACATCAATATAGGCTAATTGCATGAATTCAACATTTTTTGTAACAAAAAATTTGTTTATTGCTTTTTTGTAACTATGGGACATTTGCATCTCATAAACAGTTAAAAGAGTAGTCAAACTTTACATATGTTGCAGCCTGTAAGTAGCAATGAAGCATAAATTTTAGTTTTCGATCTTTTCTTTTTTCTTATTTAGATCTTATAAAATTTGGGGAATTTAATACTCGATAATTTACTGTTTGTCAGATTGGAGAATGAAGGTTTTTATTTTAATTTTTTTCATTAGACTTTTCAATTCTATGTATTTTCTGAAATGCTTAGTTGCTTACCATAAAAATGATTGTGTCTTTCTTAAGCTCATGGTGCAAGTTACAATAGAATAAATGCCCAAATGAATTCTCCAACTGATGTTGGCCGAATTTTCTCTTAGATTGTAGATTGATGCTAAAATTGTTGAAGTCATTTAATTCTCCTTTGTGTTACATCACTACCACAAATGATTTACAATTTTTTTTTTTTTTTTTTGGATAAGTAAAAAGATGCATATTCGAAGAACTAACTCATGAAAAACAAAAGGTAGAGCAAGAGGTACAGAGAAGGAAACAAACAACAAGAAAAACTACAAAACAAACATAAGCCAACATAAGAACTAAGAACAAAGCAGAGAATTAAAGAACAAAGGGAGAGAGTCACTAGAGGTGATTCCCCAAGCCCTAGACCAATCAAAAAGAGAATCACTAAGGAAAGTGAGCAACTGATTATCGGATTTGTCCGTATCCTCAAAGGTTCACCAATTCCGCTCCCTCCAGATACACCACATAAGGCACAAAGGAGCTAAATTCCATATGCTAGAAGAATGTTTTCCCAACCAATTCCACCATCCCAAAAGCGTATCTGCTACCGATCTTGGCAGAACCCAGGAAATCCCAAAAGTTCTAAAAACCAAACTCCACAGCAAATAAGATTTTTCACAATGAAGAAGCAGATGATTCACCGTCTCCCCATTACTACGACACATAATGCACCGATCAAAAAAAACCACTCCTCTACGCCTCAGAATGTCTCCTGTAAGAATCTTCCCCCAAGTTGCAATCCAAACAAAGAAAGAGATGCGCGGAGGAGCCTTAACCTTCCAAATACCTTTCCAAGGAAAGATAATAGGCAAAGGACAACGAAGCTTGTTGTAGAAGGAGCGGACGTCAAAATCCCCCTTCTTTGTCAACATCCACCTCATACGGTCTCCAAGCTCAAAACGGGGCAAATTAGAACCCAAGGTATGAAGGAATTCATCCACCTTACCCATCTCCCAATCATTTGGATCCCTTAACAAGCGAACATTCCAGCTTCTCTGAGCCTCCATCCCCAACCTTTCGAGAGACAAGGCCAGCGATGCCTCTCTATTAGAAGCAATCCCATACACTAATGGGAAGGATCGATGGAGTGGTAAGTCCCCACACCACCTATCTATCCAAAAATTCACTCTATCCCCCACCCCTACTTCAAACTGAATGCATCTACTAAACACCTCCCAACCTTTTCGAATACTTCTCCATAAACTGCACCCATAGGCACCCCTACCCAGCTTAGAAGACCAACCCCCCACTCTTCCCCAAACTTCGAAGCTACAACCCTCCTCCAAAGACGAGTCACCTCAACCCCAAACCGCCATAACCATTTTCCTAGTAAGGCTTTGTTGAAAGTGATTATTTTCCTAACACCTAGACCACCGTTCGCCTTAGGAGCACACACCTTATCCCACCCCACCAAGTGAGCCTTCGAATCCCCCCACAAGAAGTCCCTTTGCATCTTCTCAATCTTATTCGCCACATGCGATGGAATGGTAAAAAGAGACAAATAATAAGTAGGAAGGCTAGATAGCGTACTCTTAAGTAACGTCAGTCTTCCACCTTTCGACAAATACAGCTTCTTCCACCCAGCCAGCTTTCGCTTAATTTTCTCCAAAATAGGATTCAAGATAGAGGGAGACTTATGAAGAGCCCCTAACGACATACCTAGATAGGTCATAGGCAAAGTCCCAATCCTACAACCCAGAATCTCAGCCAAGGCATGCACATTATTAATCTCTCCTATTGGAACCATCTCGCTTTTCAGGACATTAACCTTCAAACCTGTCACAGCCTGAAAACAAAGGAGAAGCATTCGAATGTGAAGGATCTGCTCCTCTTCTGCATCACAAAAAAGAATAGTGTCATCCGCAAACAGAAGATAAGAGACACATTCCCCTTCACCCCGTCTACCAACTGCCTTAAAACCCCTGATCAAACCAGCGCCTTCAACTCTTTTCAGCATTCTGCTTAAAACCTCCATAATAACCAAAAACAACATAAGAGATAGCAAGTCCCCTTGTCTCAAACCCCTCGTGCTCCTAAAGAAGTCAGCCGGAGTTCCATTAACCAAAATAGAGAAATGAACAATTGAAATACAAGTCCTAATCCAACTACACCACTTCTCCCCAAAACCCATTCTCTTCAAGAGATCTAGTAAAGCCTCCCAATTCACGTGATCATAAGTTTTCTCGATATCAAGCTTGCAAATAACCCCCGGAGTCTTACTCTTAACACGGCTATCAACACACTCATTAGCAATGAGAACTGAGTCAAGAATCTGTCTACCTCCCACAAAACTATTCTGGGACTCAGAGATCAGTTGGTCTAAAACCGTCTTCAAACGATTTGCCAAAACCTTAGACAAAATCTTGTACAAGCTCCCCACCAAGCTAATAGGCCTGAAATCTCGGATATTGGAAGCATCATTTTTCTTAGGAATTAAGGCTATGAAAGTAGCGTTCAGAGATTTCTCACACTTACTGTGGAGATAGAACTCCTCAAAAACTGCTAGAACATCTCTCTCCACCACTCTCCAGCAATGCTGAAAGAAGGCCATGGAAAAACCATCTGGACCAGGGGCTTTATCCCCAGCCAACTCATTAACAGCTAGAAGAACCTCCTCCTTCTCAAACCCCCTTTCAAGCCAGCACCTCTCCGACCCATCCATCTGATCAAACTCCAAACCTTCCGCAAAAGGCCTCCACTCCTCTGTCTCCTGATACAAATTTTTATAAAATTGAACCACTTGAGCAGCCACCTCAGACGGCTCCTCATAAACCACCCCATCCACCTCCAAAATTCTTAGATGGTTAAACCTTCTACGGGAATTAGCCATCTTATGGAAGAATTTAGTATTGTTATCTCCTTCTTTAATCCATAACATTCTTGATTTCTGTCTCCATGAGATTTCTTCCAAAGAGAGAAGACTCTCTACTTCGGATCTCACCACAATTCTCTCGCATGACTCTGCATCAGAGAGGCCACACTCCTCTTCCTTGGCATCAAGCAATTTCAAAGCCTCTAATAATCGAGACTTTTTGCATCCGACATGACCAAACTCTAACCGGTTCCACTGAATGATTTCTTCTTTTAAGGCCTTCAATTTTTTAGCAAACACAAAGCTAGGAGTACCAGAGAAAGAATTCTGATTCCACCAAGAGTGAACTCTATCGACGAACCCGTCCGTCTTTAACCACATATTCTCAAACCTAAACAAACATTTCCCCCTCGCCATTCCCCCTACCTCCACCAAAATTGGGAAATGATCAGAAAGAAGACGAGGTAAAATCCGCTGGATCACATCCGAGTATTGCTCTTCCCAATCGTGAGACACCAACACTCTGTCCATCCTAGACATTGAAGGCTGATCGGAGCCGCTAGAAGGTAAAACTCCCTCCCTCCAAAGGCAAATCAATCAAATTAAGATCCTCAATGAACTCTGAAAAAAGTTCCATAGCCGGAGTAAGACGGGAGTTACCCGACCGTTCACTTGCTAAACGAACAATATTAAAATCCCCAATGCAACACCAAGGAATGTTCCAAAATTGGTGAGTACCAACCAACTCGGCCTAGATGAGTCCCTTTGCATTATTATCAAAAGGGCCATAAACCCTAGAACACGCCCAGGTAAAGCCATCCCCCACCCCTTTCCACAGAACAGACACAGAAACGAAACCCAGAAGAAAGTCCAACCTCTCCAATACCCTCCTGTCCCACATCAACAAAACCCCACCCGCCGTCTGGACAGCATCTAAAGCCACCCAATCCACAAAGGGACAGCTCCACAGGCTGCCGACCATTTGTCTGTCCAAGCCAGATAGCTTGGTCTCTTGAAGGCAAATTACATCACACTTCCACTCACGCAATAAATTTTTCACAACTGACCGTTTCCGACAATCCTTCAAACCCCTGACATTCCAAGAAAGAATTTTTAAATTCATAAAGACATGAAAATCCCAAATGATGAAATAGCTTAGCAACCTACACTCTACTTGCCATCATAGTTAACCGAAGATTGCAAGTTCCTCAGCTCTCTCTTCCTTCTATTCTTTTTAATGAGAGCTTTTCTAGGAATTGCAACTTTCCTGTTCAACACTTTGACATCCTCCGTCTCCTTCTCAATCTTTTGTAACAAAGCAATACATAACTTCTCATGTTGACTTAGAGGAAGCCCCACCAGCTTACTAAAACCAAGAAGTTTGTTCTTCACCCAACTAGAAATATCCAACGTATCCACACATTCCAATGCCTCAGAATCACAGTCCAACTCAGCTGCCAAAGGCAGCCCAAAGGGAGTGATAGACCTCAGAGGGATTGATAAGCTATCCTCTCCACCCAAACCCAAAACTGAATTATTCAACTCCTCCACCACCAAAGCACTCTCCCCAAGGGCATCACCCACTGCCTTCGTGGGTATCACACCCAAACCTAAATCAAAATTGTACATCTCTTCCACCACCAAAACTCCCTCCTCACTGACCTCACCCACTGCCTTCGTGTGAAACACATCCGAACCCATTTCTGAGTTTTCCAACTCTTCCACCACCAAAACTCCCTCCCCAGGGGCATCACCCACAGCCTTCATGGGTGTGTTCACAGACCTAGCCCTTGAAAAGCACGAAAAGAAGCCAGAGAGGAAGAGAAAAGTAGAGAGAAAGTCCACCAGTGACCGCGAAATAGTCAACACAGACTTACCCGGTGAAAGAGAAGGCTCATCGAAGCTGCTTCCGGCAAAAGAAGGGTCGCCGGCCACCGTCGGAAGCTGAGAACCCCGGCCCAACACCACCAACGCAAGGTCGGAGCACTGGGAGCAAGCCATGGAGCTCGCCTCCTTCATCGGGCTCTGGGTTGGTCTCTCTTCTCCAGACCGAGAGCTCTCTCCCTCTTCAAACTGGCTTGGGCCAAAGCAAGTAATATAACCCACACCTGGGCTGGGCAGCAATGGGCTTGTGGCAAAGCCCAATACTTGTTCAGCCTGTTTGGATTATTTTGCAACCCATTTAAGGGCCTTAGAACCACTTGAATTGCAGTCCGAAGCCACTGCACGTGATTCTCCTCTGAACTTCATTTTTCCCACTTTGTTTCTGTCCCAGGAAACCCGCCTCCTCCCTATCACATCAACCTCCACGATAAGACCTCTTCCTGACCAGCCATATCCCCTAGCATCACTCTTCTTCATCTTTTCATTATCTTTTGAATTTAAACTTGAGCTTGGGAAACATAACCTCCTGTTTGCCAGATATTGCTCACCAACCTCTGCTTCCACATTAATGCTCTGTTTCCTCCAGTCCCCTCTCACCACCTCCATCTTATCAGCCTTACCCACCGGAGGAACCCCCACTTTGGCACCTTGAAGTCTCAGATTCACCCCCTTCTTTTCATCCGGCTGCTTAAGGTGCTTGCTAACCTCTGTTCTACCATGGAAGCCTTGCACAACTTCAACAAAAGTTCTAGAGTTTTGGGCTTCCAAGTTATACCTCTGCACTTGAGGAAAAAAACTTGGAGGACCAAAACCAGCCAACACATAATGGGAGGGATTTAGCAGCTTTCTTAGTTCAAGGCCAAAGGCCCTCCAACCAGACTTCTCTTTGCCTTCAGGGATAATAACTGACCTCCTACATCCACCCACTTTGAGTTTAGCCAGTAGCAAGAACTGACCAAAAGAGTTGAAACTCCTTTGGAAAGTAAAAGCAGTGTCCCCATCTCTAAAAATGAAAAACTGCTTGGAACTCTTCCCAACAACAAAATCTTCAATGTTATTCATCAGCCATACTACTGCATTCTTGCCCATGAAAACTGATCTCATAAAGAATCTGCCCCTCTCAAAGATCCTTAGCAAGAAGTAACGACCCTCCTCCTCTAAAACTAAGTTAAAGGATTTGGACTCAATGAAAAAACTACGAACTCCCCCCATTATTTCTAACACAAATCTGAGTATGATACAATTTATTTATTATTATTATTATTTTTTAATGGTAGTAGGTAGACGCCTTACAATTGTTAAACAGCTAAACATATATACACATTACCCATATCAATTTTAGTATCTTCTACTTGGGTTTTTACCATATTTTTCTTTTTTGTACTCTCTGATCTTCCATGGAAATTCGGCAACACCTTAGTAAAATATAAGAAAAATATGATTATATTCTAATAGATACTTTCCTATGTTTTTTTTATTGGATTATGTTTTATAAGTAAAATTTTGATTTAGAAATTTTTATTAGACATGTTTAAAGGAAAAAGAAATGATAAGAGCTATCTAATGCTCATTCATGTGATCTACATTTTAAATGGTAGAACTAATTTTGCATTTATATTTGATCTTCATTTGAAATTAATTTAACATTAACATTTTGTTCCTAAATCTTCTGATATGTCCAGGTATGCAAAAAGATCCTCAATGGCTTGGTTGCTTACAACATTAGACCCATAAAGACTTTTAAAAGAGAAAGCATGAAGTCCATAAACAAAGGGTTAAACTACTTGACTTTTGGTTTATTTTAGGATTATAAATGTTATTTTGAGCTATGAATCTAAATTTTTATGATATTATGAAGAAAGGTTTTTGTTTTTCTTCTGCTGTAAGTTTAATTTTTTCCCATTATTCAAATTATGTTAATATATATTATTATGATGAAGTATTATTTACTTTTGATGATCTAATGAAAGGTTCTAAGATTTTAACTCTCATTTAATGCCTCTATTATGAAAATCACTAGCCAGTAAAATATGATAATAGTAAGAAACGTTATATATGTGATCATGAAAAAACTAATTAGCCACTATTATTATGGAATAGATGTCTTTTTTTATGCATCTAAGGAAATGAAATGTATAGAGTTTACTTATTAAGGTATATGTAAAAATTCATGATAAAAAAATATGTAAAGGTTTTTTTGAAAAAAAAAATATATGTAAGGTTTTTATTAACTTAAAAGACAATGAAAAACTAATTTTTAATAACTACAATCGTTGCTACTCTATAAATCACACACGACACTATATTCAATATCCTAAATAACAAAATTAGACCCTTTTGGATATACATCACTATATTCAACTTATATATTACAACCCAAATCAATCATACAATTACACAATCAAAGCATGAACATGTAACATGAATTACCTTCTGAATTACTGCTTGGAATTTTCACAATTATTGAAAGAGAATCGCCAAATTTAAATTTTAGAAAACATCAAGACAAGGTACTAGAATTTTAATTTTTTTAACTTCCATAGAAAAAAAAATATTACCCACATTATTTCAACCCTTATGGAAAGAAGGTTTACATGTAGCATGCAAAACGTGTTTAATTGACTTAGAGTTGTAAAAATTAGTCAACCAAAAAACTTGAGAGGCTTGGCTACCTCTAATTAGTCACAGAACTTGTGGTTGTCCTCTGTTGTTATGGGGGGTTCAATTTTCTTTTTCATAGAATCTAAGACTTTCGAATTCTCAGTCGAGGAGGGAGTTACGTATTTCATGCTACGCATTTTTGAGCAAAGTCGGGATTCTCTCCGATCAGTTTTCATGGGCAGAGAAAGCGCTAAGTGTTTGCTAGCTATTGTGGAGGATCTAATGTCTAATAAAACTCCTGGTAACTTTGCACGAACCTTTAGGGATGATGAGAAAGTTTTTATTTTGCAATTGGGTTCCAATTCACACAGCAGTTTTTTAATGATCTCGGAACTCATCCATGGCCGTCGGAAAGGATTTCTCGTGGTGCCAGAAGGGAAAGCTAGAAGTGGGTGGCGAGGTTTTGGATTTCATCTAAGGAAAGCAATTGCACTTGGATCACTTGCCACCAAACAGCCTTTTCACTCTGTCCTGAGACCGATAGTGGAGAATCACAAAACTTTTCTGCAGGCAGCGGCGGAGGGTGATCGGAGAAAGGGTAGTGGTAGCAGAAAAGGAAAGCAATTAATGCCAAATTTTCAAACTTCAACCGAACCAAATTTGAGCAATAAAAGCCACGATATACGCAATTTGAATGCTGGGAAGAAACAAGCAATTTCTAAGGCTAAATTGTCGGTTGAGATTATAGAGAGCAACAGCAGTGTCAATGATTCACCTTTAACGTTGGATGTTGGCCTAAGATTGGAGCGTGGGCCAGATGGTGAGTAGGAGGTAATTTGGTCCAAAGTCAAGGAATTGGGCCGCATAGAAAAACCCAAAGACAAAAACTTTAAGCCCAAAGATAAAAGCCAGTTTAAACCCACAGCTCCCTTTAATGCAAAGCCCAAACTTAATCCCAAGCCCATCACAGTCTGGCGACCCAAACCAAAGCAAACACTTCAAAATGGCGAGACCCAGCCAGGTCACTTGATTTCTGCTTCGAAGAGCTCAGTCAGCGATCCTCGCAGAGGCGATGTGGATTCTAACTCCGAACTACCTCCAGCTGATTCCCAAAGCTTGTTGAGGCTAGCCCAGTTGATGAAAGTCTTTGACAGTGCCGGTAGTGACCTTATCGACGCCAATGAGCTCGATAATGAGATTCTCAGCTCCGATGAGTCTGATACAGCGTTTCTCAGCTCCGATGAACCCGATAAGTTCGATGAGTCAGCAAAAACCTCCGATGGTGAAGAGAAATTGCACCAAGACATTCGTTTGATACTTCAGGAGAATACTGGCAACGTTAGCAAGAAGTGGGGGAATTCAGAACAGTGGGTGCTTGAACTTCGAGATGGAAGAAGAGTGGCGCTTCCAATTCAGATTTCTCTGCCCCCAGGTGAAGTCATAGAGGTATTGGAAGAGCAAACCCAATTGGCCTTGGTCCCCTTGAAGTGTCCAGATGTTGTGCAGGTGTCATCAGCCCAAGTTGATGAGAATGATGTACTTGTGGAGGATTGGGTCTCAGACACTTGTTCAGAGTCTTCTGTGCTACCTAATGTAGGGGGTTTGTCACCTCTAAGTGTGGAACCGCTGGCATTTTCTCTACCCTTGACAATGGAAGGGCAGGAAGTGTTGGGTGTGGAGAATCCAGTGAGGGGAGAAGCTTACTCTGAGTGGTTCCAAAGCAGATTTAAAGGGTTTGATAACTTCCTGGGCACGTCCCTAAAAGGTTTGGAAAATCAAGCAACCACATTTTTATTGGCCGTTGAGGCTGAATTACACCGTAGGGCTGTTTTGGAAAAAAAAAAGCACGTGATTTGAAGAGTTCTGGGGTGAAAGGTATTAGAGAGTTGAAGGGTCTATTCAGCTCGATTAATTATGGTTCTACTTCAACTAGGCACAGTGGTATTAATAGGGAACGGGCTCTTTCTGTTCCTAAATGAATCTGAAGATGATTTCTTCGAATGTCAGAGGATTGAATGAGGTTGGGAAGAGACTTCGAATTCGTAATTTGTTGCGTGCATGGAGACCTGACATTGTCTGTTTGCAGGAGACTAAACTTGAAGTTGTAAAGCCATAGTATTAGGAGTTTATAAGTGATACACTGTAGTAGTATAAACGATAAACTGTATTTATGACAAATCTACTGGTAGAGGAAGATTTGCATTGGGAACATAATGTTATAAGTATTGGGCAATGGGCGGTGGAACTGGAACACTTTTGTAGCATAAATGATAAGCTTGTATAATGACAAATCTATTTGAGTTTGCCCTCTCTTAAAAATTTCCACGTTTTTGAATTTGACCCATTCTCTCATATTTACTTCACTACGGTCCACTTATGAATTTTTTGTAAATAAATTAAAACTTCCAAACTGAGATGTAATCATATTTTTCTTCATTTTTTTTTTCACTCCTGCATTTCAGCCATATCTATAATTTCGGCTGGTATTAATCGAAACACTCGAAATGGGCTGAAATTTCATCAAAAGTGAGGGATTATCGTTCCAGTTTACATGTGGAGATTTTCCAACCAGAATGAAACGGAATACATAACAATGCTTCAAAGGACAAGCCATTATTTTTCCTATACATGTGAGACAAAAAGATGATTATAAAAAGGCTAAATTGCAAACTACATTCCTAAAATTTTGAGGTGTTTGGATTTTACACCATGGAGTTTTAGAATTTTGATTTTACTCCTTATACTAGTGTTTGGCTTTTACATCCCAAATTCTGAAATTTTAAGATGTAAAATCCAAACATTCCCAAACTTTAGGGAGTAAAATCCAAATATCCCAAACTTTAAGAGATAAAATCCAAATTTTAAAACGTTAGGATATAAAATTAAAATCTAAATATCCCAAAACTTCCGTGGGGTAAAATCTAAAATTTGAAACTTCAAGATGTAAAATCCAAATACTCCCTAACTTTAAGGTTATAATTTACAATTTAGCCTTATAAAAAGTACAAGGAATTAATCCATGTCTCCAATGTGACATTTATTAGTAAAAATATTTGTTTGAACTGTTTTTAAATTTAATAAATAGTACAAGGAATTAATCCATGCCTCCAATGTGACATTTATTAGTAAAAATATTTGTTTGAACTGTTTTTAAATTTAATAAATAGTACAAGGAATTAATCCATGCCTCCAATGTGACATTTATAATCTTTGTTTGAACTGTTTTTAAAGAAGCAGTCAAAGAGGTCGGCTATTCAATGGGAAGACTTTTTTTAAGAGGACATGAAGTTTTGGGAAAAAAATACTTTGGTTGCAAGTTATTCACGAGCGTTAATCGACATGAAACTGTGTTGAAAACTCATCTTTGGTAATCATTTCGAAGATAACTTTTGAACGGTTTGGAATTTTTAGACGTGGCCTACTAGTTTTAGAAAGTACACATTTTGGGCATGAATTTGAACACAAATTTTGTACTCATTTTGTGGAAATCAAGAGAGATATTGTCATTTCAAAATGTCTGACCGTATTACCCGAAATACGGATTCCAATTATGTGCTGATAGGTGGAATAAAAATGGAAGTTAAACGTTTCGTCCACGAATTTGGCTAGGAAATATTTTTCTTATATCGCGGGATCAATCATCTGGAAATGAAATTTTGTGTAAAAAATACTTTGGTTGCAAGTTATTCACGAGCATTAATCGACTTGAAAATGTGTTGAAAACTCGTCTTCGGTAATCGTCTCGAAGATAACTTTGGAACGGTTTGGAATTTTTAGACACGGCCTTCAAGTTTTAGAAAGTTCACATTCTGAGCTTGTGTTTGAACACAAATTTTGTATTCTTTTTGTCGAAATCAAGAGATTACTGTCGTTTGAAAATGTCTCACCGTGTTACCCGAAATACAGATTTCAATATTGTGCCGATAGGACGGAGTAAAAATGGAAGTTAAACGTTTCGTCCACGAATTTGGCTTGGAAATATTTTTCCTATATCGCGGGATCAATCATCTCGAAATGAGGTTTTGGGTAAAAAATACTTTAGTTGCAAGTTATTCACGAGCGTTAATTGACATAAAAATGTGTTGAAAACTCATCTTCGGTAATCGTCTCGAAGATAAGTTTTGAACGGTTTGGAATTTTTAGACGTGGCCTACAAGTTTTAGAAAGTACACATTTTGAGATTGAATTTGAACACAATTTTTGTACTCTTTTGTTGGAAATCAAGAGAGATATTGTCGTGTCAAATTGTCTAACCATGTTACCCAAAATACGGATTCCATTTATGTGCCGATAGGAGGAATAAAAATGGAAGTTAAATGTTTCATCCACGAATTTGGCTTGGAAATATTTTTCTTATATCGCGGGACCAATCATCTCGAAATGAAGTTTTTGGTAAAAAATACTTTGGTTGCAAGTTATTCACGAGCGTTAATCAACTTGAAAATGTGTTGAAAACTCATCTTCGATAATCGTCTCGAAGATAACTTTGGAACGGTTTGGAATTTTTAGACGGGGCCTTCAAGTTTTTGAAAGTACACATTCTGTGCTAGAGTTTGAAAACAACTTTTGTATTCTTTTTGTGGAAATCAAGAGAGTTACTGTCGGTTGAAATTGTCTCACCGTGTTACCCGAAATACGGATTCCAATGATGTTCCGATAGGAGGGAGTAAAAATTGAAGTTAAACGTTTCATCCACAAATTTGGCTTGGAAATATTTTTCTTATGTAGCGGGGTCAATCATCTCGAAATGAAGTTTTTGGTAAAAAATACTTTGGTTGCAAGTTATTCACGAGCGTTAATCTATATGAAAATGTGATGAAAACTCATCTTCGGTAATCGTCTCAAAGATAACTTTTGATCGGTTTGGAATTTTTAGACGCGGCCTACAAGTTTTAGAAAGTACACATTTTGAGCTTGAATTTGAACACAAATTTTGAACTCTTTTTGTGGAAATCAAGAGAGATATTGTCGTTTCAAAATGTCTGCCCATGTTACCCGAAATACGGATTCCAATTATGTGCCAATAGGAGGAATAAAAATGGAACTTAAACGTTTCATCCACAAATTTGGCTAGGAAATATTTTTCCTATGTCGCGGGATCAATCATCTCGACATGAAGTTTTGGGAAAAAAATACTTTGGTTGCAAGTTATTCACGAGCGTTAATCGACATGAAACTGTGTTGAAAACTCATCTTCGGTAATCATCTCGAAGATAACTTTTGAACGGTTTGGAATTTTTAGACGCGGCCTACTAGTTTTAGAAAGTACACATTTTGGGGATGAATTTGAACACAAATTTTGTACTCATTTTGTGGAAATCAAGAGAGATATTGTCATTTCAAAATGTCTGACCGTGTTACCCAAAATACGGATTCCAATTATGTGCTGATAGGTGGAATAAAAATGGTAGTTAAACGTTTCGTCCACGAATTTGGCTAGGAAATATTTTTCTTATATCGCGGGATCAATCATCTCGAATTGAAATTTTGTGTAAAAAATACTTTGGTTGCAAGTTATTCACGAGCATTAATCGACTTGAAAATGTGTTGAAAACTCGTCTTCGGTAATCGTCTCGAAGATAACTTTGGAACGGTTTGGAATTTTTAGATGCGGCCTCCAAGTTTTAGAAAGTTCACATTCTGAGCTTGTGTTTGAACACAAATTTTGTATTCTTTTTGTCGAAATCAAGAGATTAGTGTCGTTTGAAAATGTCTCACCGTGTTACCCGAAATACAGATTCCAATATTGTGCCGATATCGGTGTAAAAATGGAAGTTAAACATTTCGTTGACGAATTTGGCTTGGAAATATTTTTCCTATATCGCAGGATCAATCATCTTGAAATGAGGTTTTGGGTAAAAAATACTTTAGTTGCAAGTTATTCACGAGCGTTAATCGACATAAAAATGTGTTGAAAACTCATCTTCGGTAATCGTCTCGAAGATAAGTTTTGAACGGTTTGGAATTTTTAGACGTGGCCTACAAGTTTTAGAAAGTACACATTTTGAGCTTGAATTTGAACACAGTTTTTGTACTCTTTTGTTGGAAATCAAGAGAGATATTGTCGTTTCAAAATGTCTGACCATGTTACCCAAAATACGGATTCCATTTATGTGCCGATAGGAGGAATAAAAATGGAAGTTAAACATTTCATCCACGAATTTGGCTTGGAAATATTTTTCTTATATCGCGGGACCAATCATCTCGGAATGAAATTTTGGGTAAAAAATACTTTGCTTGCAAGTTATTCACGAGCGTTAATTGACTTAAAAATGTGTTGAAAACTCATCTTCGGTAATCGTCTCGAAGATACCTTTGGAACAGTTTGGAATTTTTAGACGCGGCCGTCAAGTTTTAGAAAGTACACATTCTGAGCTTGAATTTGAACACAAATTTTGTATTCTTTTTGGGGAAATCGAGAGAGTTATTGTCGTTTGAAAATGTCTCACCGTGTTACCCAAAATACGGATTACAGTTATGTGCCGATAGGAGTGAGTAAAAATGGAAGTTAAACGTTTCATCCACGAATTTGGCTTGGAAATATTTTTCTTATATCGTGGGATCAATCATCTCGAAATGAAGTTTTGGGTAAAAAATTCTTTGGTTGCAAGTTATTCACGGCGTTAATTGACATGCAAATGTGTTGAAAACTAATCCTTAGTAATTGTCTCGAAGATGACTTTTGAACGGTTTGGAATTTTTTTGTCGGGGCCTACTAATTTTAAAAAGTACACATTTTGAGCTTGAATTTGAACACAAATTTTGTATTCTTGTTGTGGAAATCAAGAGAGTCATTGTCGTTCGAAAATGGCTAACCGTGTTACCCGAAATACGGATTCCAATTATGTGCCGATAGGAGGAATAAAAATGGAAGTTAATCATTTCGTCCACGAATTTGGCTAGGAAATATTTTTCTTATATCGCGGGATCAATCGTCTGGAAATGAAGTTTTGGTTAAAAATACTTTGGTTGCAAGATATTCACGAGCATTAATAGACATGAAAATGTGTTGAAAACTCATCATCGGTAATCGTCTCGTAGATAACTTTTGAACGGTTTGGAATTTTTAGATGCGGCCTACAAGTTTTAGAAAGTACACATTTTGAGCTTGAATTTGAACACAAATTTTTTACTCTTTTTGTGGAAATCAAAAGTCATATTGTCGTTTCAAAATGTCTGACCATGTTACCCAAAATACGGATTCCAATTATGTGCCGATAGGAGGAATAAAAATGGATGTTAAACGTTTCATCCACGAATTTGGCTTGGAAATATTTTTCTTATATCACGGGATCAATCATCTCGAAATGAAGTTTTGGGTAAAAAATACTTTGGTTATAAGTTCTTCACGAGCGTTATTCGACTAGAAAATGTGTTGAAAACTCATCTTCGGTAATTGTCTCGAAGATAACTTTTGAACGGTTTGGAATTTTTTTGACGCGGCCTACAAATTTTAGAAAGTACACATTTTGAGCTTGAATTTTAACACAAAATTTGTATTTTTTTGTGGAAATCAAGAGAGTTATTCTCGTTTGAAATGTCTGACCTTGTTACTCGAAATACGGATGCCAATTATGTGCTGATAGGAGGAATAAAAATGGAAGTTAAACGTTTCGTCCACGAATTTGGCTAGGAAATATTTTTCTTATATCGCGGGTTCAATCATATTGAAATCAAGTTTTGGGTAAAAAATACTTTGGTTGCAAGTTATTCACGAGCGTTAGTCGACTTGAAAATGTGTTGAAAACTCATCTTCGGTAATTGTCTCGAAGATAACTTCTGAACGGTTTGGAATTTTTTCGACGCGGCCTAGAAATTTTAGAAAGTACACATTTTGGGCTTGAATTTGAACACAAATTATGTATTCTTTTGGTGGAAATCAAGAGAGTTATTGTCGTTTGAAAATGTCTGACCGTGTTACCCGAAATACGGATTCCAATTATGTGTTGATAGGAGGAATAAAAATCGAAGCTAAACGTTTCGTTCGCGAATTTGGCTAGGAAATATTTTTCTTATATCGCAGGATCAATCATCTCGAAATGAAGTTTCTGGTAAAAAATACTTTGGGTGCAAGTTATTCATGTGCATTAATCGACTTGAAAATGTGTTGAAAACTCATCTTCGGTAATCGTCCCCAAGATAACTTTTGAACGGTTTGAAATTTTTAGAGGCAGCCTTCAACTTTTAGAAAGTACACATTCTGAGCATGAGTTTGAACACAAATTCTGTTTCCTTTTTGTCGAAATCAAGAGAGTTAGTGTCGTTTGAAAATGTCTCACCGTGTTACCCGAAATACGGATTCCAATTTTGTGCCGATAGGACGGAGTAAAAATGGAAGTTAAACGTTTCATCCACGAATTTGGCTTGGAAATATTTTTCCTATATCGCGGGATCAATCATCTCGAAATGAAGTTTTGGGTAAAAAATACTTTGGTTGCAAGTTATTCATGAGCGTTAATCGACATGAAAATGTGTTCAAAACTCATCTGTGGTAATCGTCTCGTAGATAACTTTTGAACGGCTTGAAATTTTTACACGCGGCCTACAAGTTTTAGAAAGTACACATTTTGAGCTTGAATTTCAACAGAAATTTCGTACTCTTTTTGTGGAAATCAAGAGACATATTGTCGTTTCAAAATGTCTGACCATGTTACCTGAAATACGGATTCCAATTTTGTGCCGATAGGAGGAGTAAAAATGGAAGTTAAACGTTTCATCCACGAATTTGGCTTGGATATATTTTTCTTATATCGAGGGACCACTCATCTCGAAATGAAGTTTTGGGTAAAAAATACTGTGGTTTCAATTTATTCACGAGCGTTAATCGACTTGAAAATGTGTTGAAAACTCATCTTCGGTAATTGTCTCGAAGATAACTTTTGAACGGTTTGGAAATTTTAGACGCGACCTTCGAGTTTTAGAAAGTACACATTCTGCACTTGAATTTGATCACAAATTTTGCATTCTTTTTTTGGAAATCGAGAGAGTTATTGTCGTTTGAAAATGTCTCACCGTGTTACCTAAAATACGGATTCCAATTATGTGCCGATAGGAGTGAGTAAAAATGGAGGTTAAACTTTTCATTCACGAATTTGGCTTGGAAATATTTTTCTTCTATCGTGGGATCAATCATCTCGAAATAAAGTTTTGGGTAAAAAATACTTTGGTTGTAAGTTATTCATGAGCGTTATTCAACTTGAAAATGTGTTGAAAACTCATCTTCGGTAATTGCCTTGAAGATAACTTTTGAACGGTTTGGAATTTTTTTTGAATCGGCCTACATATTTTAGAAAGTACACATTTTGAGCTTGAATTTGAACACAAATTTTGTATTCTTTTTGTGGAAATCAAGAGAGTTATTGTCGTTTGAAAATGTCTGACCGTGTTACCCGAAATACGGATTCCAATTGTGTGCAGATAGGAGGAATAAAAATGGAAGTTAAATATTTCATCCACGAATTTGGCTAGAAAATATTTTTCTTATATCACGGGATCAATCATCTCGAAATGAAGTTTTGGGTAGAAAATACTTTGGTTGCAGGTTATTCACGAGCGTTATTCGACTTGAAAATGTGTTGAAAACTCATCTTCGGTAATCGTCTCGTAGATAACTTTTGAACGGTTTGGAATTTTTAGATGCGGCCTACAAGTTTTAGAAAGTACACATTTTGAGCTTGAATTTGAACACAAATTTTTTACTCTTTTTGTGGAAATCAAAAGTCATATTGTCGTTTCAAAATGTCTGACCATGTTACCCAAAATACGGATTCCAATTATGTGCCGATAGGAGGAATAAAAATGGATGTTAAACGTTTCATCCACGAATTTGGCGTGGAAATATTTTTCTTATATCACGGGATCAATCATCTCGAAATGAAGTTTTAGGTAAAAAATACTTTGGTTATAAGTTCTTCACGAGCGTTATTCGACTAGAAAATGTGTTGAAAACTCATCTTCGGTAATTGTCTCGAAGATAACTTTTGAACGGTTTGGAATTTTTTTGACGCGGCCTACAAATTTTAGAAAGTACACATTTTGAGCTTGAATTTTAACACAAATTTTGTATTTTTTTGTGGAAATCAAGAGAGTTATTCTCGTTTGAAATGTCTGACCTTGTTACCCGAAATACGGATGCCAATTATGTGCTGATAGGAGGAATAAAACTGGAGGTTAAACGTTTCGTCCACGAATTTGGCTAGGAAATATTTTTGTTATATCGCGGGTTCAATCATATTGAAATGAAGTTTTGGGTAAAAAATACTTTGGTTGCAAGTTATTCACGAGCGTTAGTCGACTTGAAAATGTGTTGAAAACTCATCTTCGGTAATTGTCTCGAAGATAACTTCTGAACGGTTTGGAATTTTTTCGACGCGGCCTAGAAATTTTAGAAAGTACACATTTTGGGCTTGAATTTGAACACAAATTATGTATTCTTTTGGTGGAAATCAAGAGAGTTATTGTCGTTTGAAAATGTCTGACCGTGTTACCCGAAATACGGATTCCAATTATGTGTTGATAGGAGGAATAAAAATCGAAGCTAAACGTTTCGTTCGCGAATTTGGCTAGGAAATATTTTTCTTATATCGCAGGATCAATCATCTCGAAATGAAGTTTCTGGTAAAAAATACTTTGGGTGCAAGTTATTCATGTGCATTAATCGACTTGAAAATGTGTTGAAAACTCATCTTCGGTAATCGTCCCGAAGATAACTTTTGAACGGTTTGAAATTTTTAGACGCGGCCTTCAACTTTTAGAAAGTACACATTCTGAGCTTGAGTTTGAACACAAATTCTGTTTCCTTTTTGTTGAAATCAAGAAAGTTAGTGTCGTTTGAAAATGTCTCACCGTGTTACCCGAAATACGGATTCCAATTTTGTGCCGATAGGACGGAGTAAAAATGGAAGTTAAACGTTTCATCCACGAATTTGGCTTGGAAATATTTTTCCTATATCGCGGGATCAATCATCTCGAAATGAAGTTTTGGGTAAAAAATACTTTGGTTGCAAGTTATTCATGAGCGTTAATCGACATGAAAATGTGTTCAAAACTCATCTGTGGTAATCGTCTCGTAGATAACTTTTAAACGGCTTGAAATTTTTACACGCGGCCTACAAGTTTTAGAAAGTACACATTTTGAGCTTGAATTTCAACAGAAATTTCGTACTCTTTTTGTGGAAATCAAAAGACATATTGTCGTTTCAAAATGTTTGACCATGTTACCTGAAATACGGATTCCAATTTTGTGCCGATAGGAGGAGTAAAAATGGAAGTTAAACGTTTCATCCACGAATTTGGCTTGGATATATTTTTCTTATATCGAGGGACCACTCATCTCGAAATGAAGTTTTGGGTAAAAAATACTGTGGTTTCAATTTATTCACGAGCGTTAATCGACTTGAAAATGTGTTGAAAACTCATCTTCGGTAATTGTCTCGAAGATAACTTTTGAACGGTTTGGAAATTTTAGACGCGACCTTCGAGTTTTAGAAAGTATACATTCTGCACTTGAATTTGATCACAAATTTTGCATTCTTTTTTGGGAAATCGAGAGAGTTATTGTCGTTTGAAAATGTCTCACCGTGTTACCTAAAATACGGATTCCAATTATGTGCCGATAGGAGTGAGTAAAAATGGAGGTTAAACGTTTCATCCACGAATTTGGCTTGGAAATATTTTTCTTCTATCGTGGGATCAATCATCTCGAAATAAAGTTTTGGGTAAAAAATACTTTGGTTGTAAGTTATTCACGAGCGTTATTCAACTTGAAAATGTGTTGAAAACTCATCTTCGGTAATTGCCTTGAAGATAACTTTTGAACGGTTTTGAATTTTTTTCGAATCGGCCTACATATTTTAGAAAGTACACATTTTGAGCTTGAATTTGAACACAAATTTTGTATTCTTTTTGTGGAAATCAAGAGAGTTATTGTCGTTTGAAAATGTCTGACCGTGTTACCCGAAATACGGATTCCAATTGTGTGCAGATAGGAGGAATAAAAATGGAAGTTAAATATTTCATCCACGAATTTGGCTAGAAAATATTTTTCTTATATCACGGGATCAATCATCTCGAAATGAAGTTTTGGGTAAAAAATACTTTGGTTGCAGGTTATTCACGAGCGTTATTCGACTTGAAAATGTGTTGAAAACTCATCTTCGGTAATCGTCTCGTAGATAACTTTTGAACGGTTTGGAATTTTTAGATGCGGCCTACAAGTTTTAGAAAGTACACATTTTGAGCTTGAATTTGAACACAAATTTTTTACTCTTTTTGTGGAAATCAAAAGTCATATTGTCGTTTCAAAATGTCTGACCATGTTACCCAAAATACGGATTCCAATTATGTGCCGATAGGAGGAATAAAAATGGATGTTAAACGTTTCATCCACGAATTTGGCATGGAAATATTTTTCTTATATCACGGGATCAATCATCTCGAAATGAAGTTTTAGGTAAAAAATACTTTGGTTATAAGTTCTTCACGAGCGTTATTCGACTAGAAAATGTGTTGAAAACTCATCTTCGGTAATTGTCTCGAAGATAACTTTTGAACGGTTTGGATTTTTTTTGACGCGGCCTACAAATTTTAGAAAGTACACATTTTGAGCTTGAATTTTAACACAAATTTTGTATTTTTTTGTGGGAATCAAGAGAGTTATTCTCGTTTGAAATGTCTGACCTTGTTACCCGAAATACGGATGCCAATTATGTGCTGATAGGAGGAATAAAACTGGAAGTTAAACGTTTCGTCCACGAATTTGGCTAGGAAATATTTTTCTTATATCGCGGGTTCAATCATATTGAAATGAAGTTTTGGGTAAAAAATACTTTGGTTGCAAGTTATTCACGAGCGTTAGTCGACTTGAAAATGTGTTGAAAACTCATCTTCGGTAATTGTCTCGAAGATAACTTCTGAACGGTTTGGAATTTTTTCGACGCGGCCTAGAAATTTTAGAAAGTACACATTTTGGGCTTGAATTTGAACACAAATTATGTATTCTTTTGGTGGAAATCAAGAGAGTTATTGTCGTTTGAAAATGTCTGACCGTGTTACCCGAAATACGGATTCCAATTATGTGTTGATAGGAGGAATAAAAATCGAAGCTAAACGTTTCGTTCGCGAATTTGGCTAGGAAATATTTTTCTTATATCGCAGGATCAATCATCTCGAAATGAAGTTTCTGGTAAAAAATACTTTGGGTGCAAGTTATTCATGTGCATTAATCGACTTGAAAATGTGTTGAAAACTCATCTTCGGTAATCGTTCCGAAGATAACTTTTGAACGATTTGAAATTTTTAGACGCGGCCTTCAACTTTTAGAAAGTACACATTCTGAGCTTGAGTTTGAACACAAATTCTGTTTCCTTTTTGTTGAAATCAAGAGAGTTAGTGTCGTTTGAAAATGTCTCACCGTGTTACCCGAAATACGGATTCCAATTTTGTGCCGATAGGACGGAGTAAAAATGGAAGTTAAACGTTTCATCCACGAATTTGGCTTGGAAATATTTTTCCTATATCGCGGGATCAATCATCTCGAAATGAAGTTTTGGGTAAAAAATACTTTGGTTGCAAGTTATTCATGAGCGTTAATCGACATGAAAATGTGTTCAAAACTCATCTGTGGTAATCGTCTCGTAGATAACTTTTAAACGGCTTGAAATTTTTACACGCGGCCTACAAGTTTTAGAAGGTACACATTTTGAGCTTGAATTTCAACAGAAATTTCGTACTCTTTTTGTGGAAATCAAGAGACATATTGTCGTTTCAAAATGTTTGACCATGTTACCTGAAATATGGATTCCAATTTTGTGCCGATAGGAGGAGTAAAAATGGAAGTTAAACGTTTCATCCACGAATTTGGCTTGGATATATTTTTCTTATATCGAGGGACCACTCATCTCGAAATGAAGTTTTGGGTAAAAAATACTGTGGTTTCAATTTATTCACGAGCGTTAATCGACTTGAAAATGTGTTGAAAACTCATCTTCGGTAATTGTCTCGAAGATAACTTTTGAACGGTTTGGAAATTTTAGACGCGACCTTCGAGTTTTAGAAAGTACACATTCTGCACTTGAATTTGATCACAAATTTTGCATTCTTTTTTTGGAAATCGAGAGAGTTATTGTCGTTTGAAAATGTCTCACCGTGTTACCTAAAATACGGATTCCAATTATGTGCCGATAGGAGTGAGTAAAAATGGAGGTTAAACGTTTCATCCACGAATTTGGCTTGGAAATATTTTTCTTCTATCGTGGGATCAATCATCTCGAAATAAAGTTTTGGGTAAAAAATACTTTGGTTGTAAGTTATTCACGAGCGTTATTCAACTTGAAAATGTGTTGAAAACTCATCTTCGGTAATTGCCTTGAAGATAACTTTTGAACGGTTTGGAATTTTTTTCGAATCGGCCTACATATTTTAGAAAGTACACATTTTGAGCTTGAATTTGAACACAAATTTTGTATTCTTTTTGTGGAAATCAAGAGAGTTATTGTCGTTTGAAAATGTCTGACCGTGTTACCCGAAATACGGATTCCAATTGTGTGCAGATAGGAGGAATAAAAATGGAAGTTAAATATTTCATCCACGAATTTGGCTAGAAAATATTTTTCTTATATCACAGGATCAATCATCTCGAAATGAAGTTTTGGGTAAAAAATACTTTGGTTGCAGGTTATTCACGAGCGTTATTCGACTTGAAAATGTGTTGAAAACTCATCTTCGGTAATCGTCTCGTAGATAACTTTTGAACGGTTTGGAATTTTTAGATGCGGCCTACAAGTTTTAGAACGTACACATTTTGAGCTTGAATTTGAACACAAATTTTTTACTCTTTTTGTGGAAATCAAAAGTCATATTGTCGTTTCAAAATGTCTGACCATGTTACCCAAAATACGGATTCCAATTATGTGCCGATAGGAGGAATAAAAATGGATGTTAAACGTTTCATCCACGAATTTGGCTTGGAAATATTTTTCTTATATCACGGGATCAATCATCTCGAAATGAAGTTTTGGGTAAAAAATACTTTGGTCATAAGTTCTTCACGAGCGTTATTCGACTAGAAAATGTGTTGAAAACTCATCTTCGGTAATTGTCTCGAAGATAACTTTTGAACGGTTTGGAATTTTTTTGACGCGGCCTACAAATTTTAGAAAGTACACATTTTGAGCTTGAATTTTAACACAAATTTTGTATTTTTTTGTGGAAATCAAGAGAGTTATTCTCGTTTGAAATGTCTGAACTTGTTACCCGAAATACGGATGCCAATTATGTGCTGATAGGAGGAATAAAAATGGAAGTTAAACGTTTCGTCCACGAATTTGGCTAGGAAATATTTTTCTTATATCGCGGGTTCAATCATATTGAAATGAAGTTTTGGGTAAAAAATACTTTGGTTGCAAGTTATTCACGAGCATTAGTCGACTTGAAAATGTGTTGAAAACTCATCTTCGGTAATTGTCTCGAAGATAACTTCTGAACGGTTTGGAATTTTTTCGACGCGGCCTAGAAATTTTAGAAAGTAGACATTTTGGGCTTGAATTTGAACACAAATTATGTATTCTTTTGGTGGAAATCAAGAGAGTCATTGTCGTTTGAAAATGTCTGACCGTGTTACCCGAAATACGGATTCCAATTATGTGTTGATAGGAGGAATAAAAATCGAAGCTAAACGTTTCGTTCGCGAATTTGGCTAGGAAATATTTTTCTTATATCGCAGGATCAATCATCTCGAAATGAAGTTTCTGGTAAAAAATACTTTGGGTGCAAGTTATTCATGTGCATTAATCGACTTGAAAATGTGTTGAAAACTCATCTTCGGTAATCGTCCCGAAGATAACTTTTGAACGGTTTGAAATTTTTAGACGCGGCCTTCAACTTTTAGAAAGTACACATTCTGAGCTTGAGTTTGAACACAAATTCTATTTCCTTTTTGTTGAAATCAAGAGAGTTAGTGTCGTTTGAAAATGTCTCACCGTGTTACCCGAAATACGGATTCCAATTTTGTGCCGATAGGACGGAGTAAAAATGGAAGTTAAACGTTTCATCCACGAATTTGGCTTGGAAATATTTTTCCTATATCGCGGGATCAATCATCTCGAAATGAAGTTTTGGGTAAAAAATACTTTGGTTGCAAGTTATTCATGAGCGTTAATCGACATGAAAATGTGTTCAAAACTCATTTGTGGTAATCGTCTCGTAGATAACTTTTGAACGGCTTGAAATTTTTACATGCGGCCTACAAGTTTTAGAAAGTACACATTTTGAGCTTGAATTTCAACAGAAATTTCGTACTCTTTTTGTGGAAATCAAGAGACATATTGTCGTTTCAAAATGTCTGACCATGTTACCTGAAATACGGATTCCAATTTTGTGCTGATAGGAGGAGTAAAAATGGAAGTTAAACGTTTCATCCACGAATTTTGCTTGGATATATTTTTCTTATATCGAGGGACCACTCATCTCGAAATGAAGTTTTGGGTAAAAAATACTGTGGTTTCAATTTATTCACGAGCGTTAATCGACTTGAAAATGTGTTGAAAACTCAGCTTTGGTAATTGTCTCGAAGATAACTTTTGAACGGTTTGGAAATTTTAGACGCGACCTTCGAGTTTTAGAAAGTACACATTCTGCACTTGAATTTGATCACAAATTTTGCATTCTTTTTTCGGAAATCGAGAGAGTTATTGTCGTTTGAAAATGTCTCACCGTGTTACCTAAAATACGGATTCCAATTATGTGCCGATAGGAGTGAGTAAAAATGGAGGTTAAACGTTTCATCCACGAATTTGGCTTGGAAATATTTTTCTTCTATCGTGGGATCAATCATCTCGAAATAAAGTTTTGGGTAAAAAATACTTTGGTTGTAAGTTATTCACGAGCGTTATTCAACTTGAAAATGTGTTGAAAACTCATCTTCGGTAATTGCCTTGAAGATAACTTTTGAACGGTTTGGAATTTTTTTCGAATCGGCCTACATATTTTAGAAAGTACACATTTTGAGCTTGAATTTGAACAAATTTTGTATTCTTTTTGTGGAAATCAAGAGAGTTATTGTCGTTTGAAAATGTCTGACCGTGTTACCCGAAATACGGATTCCAATTATGTGCAGATAGGAGGAATAAAAATGGAAGTTAAATATTTCATCCACGAATTTGGCTAGAAAATATTTTTCTTATATCACGAGATCAATCATCTCGAAATGAAGTTTTGGGTAAAAAATACTTTGGTTGCAGGTTATTCACGAGCGTTATTCGACTTGAAAATGTGTTGAAAACTTATATTCAGTAATTGTCTCGAAGATACATTTTGAACGGTTTGGAATTTTTTCGACGCGGCCTACAAATTTTAGAAAGTACATATTTTGAGCTTGAATTTGAACACAAATTTTGTATTCTTTTTGTGGAAATCAAGAGAGTTATTTTCATTTGAAAATGTCTGATCGTGTTACCCGAAATGCGGATTCCAATTATGTGCTGATTGGAGGAATAAAAATGGAAGATAAACGTTCCGTCCACGAATTTGGCTAGGAAATATTTTTCTTATATCGCGGGATCAATCATCTCGAAATGAAGTTTTTGGTAAAAATACTTTGGTTGCAAGTTATTCACGAGCGTTAATCAACTTGAATATGTGTTGAAAACTCATCTTCGGTAATCGTCTCGAAGATAACTTTGGAACGGTTTGGAATTTTTAGACGGGGCCTTCAAGTTTTAGAAAGTACACATTCTGTGCTATAGTTTGAACACAACTTTTGTATTCTTTTTGTGGAAATCAAGAGAGTTAGTGTCGTTTGAAAATGTCCCACCAGGTTACCCGAAATGCGGATTTCAATGATGTTCCGATAGGAGGGAGTAAAAATTGAAGTTAAACGTTTCATCCACAAATTTGGCTTGGAAATATTTTTCTTATGTAGCGGGATCAATCATCTCGAAATGAAGTTTTGGGTAAAAAATACTTTGGTTGCAAGTTATTCACGAGCGTTATTCTACATGAAAATGTGTTGAAAACTCATCTTCGGTAATCTTCTCGAAGATAACTTTTGATCGGTTTGGAATTTTTAGACGCGGCCTACAAGTTTTAGAAAGTACACATTTTGAGCTTGAATTTGAACACAAATTTTGTATTCTTTTTGTGGAAATCAAGAGAGTTATTTTCGTTTGAACATGTCTGATCGTGTTACCCGAAATGCGGATTCCAATTATGTGCTGATTGGAGGAATAAAAATGGAAGATAAACGTTCCGTCCACGAATTTGGCTAGGAAATATTTTTCTTATGTCGTGGGATCAATCATCTCGAAATGAAGTTTTGGATAAAAAATACTTTGGTTGCAAGTTATTCAAGAGCGTTAATCGACTTGGAAATGTCTTGAAAACTCATCTTCGGTAATCGTCTCGAAGATAGCTTTTGAAGGGTTTGGAATTTTTAGACGCGGCCTACAAGTTTTAGAAAGTACACATTTTGAGCTTGAATTTGAACACAAATTTTGTACTCTTTCTGTGGAAATCAAGAGAGATATTTTCGTTTCAAAATGTCTGCCCATGTTACCCAAAATACGGATTCCAATTATGTGCCAATAGGAGGAATAAAAATGGAAGTTAAACGTTTCATCCACGAATTTGGCTAGGAAATATTTTTCCTATGTCGCGGGATCAATCATCTCGACATGAAGTTTTGGGAAAAAAATACTTTGGTTGCAAGTTATTCACGAGCATTAATCGACATGAAACTGTGATGAAAACTCATCTTCGGTAATCGTCTCGAAGATAACTTTTGAACGGTTTGGAATTTTTAGACGCGGCCTACTAGTTTTTGAAAGTACACATTTTGAGCATGAATTTGAACACAAATTTTGTACTCTTTTTGTGGAAATCAAGAGAGATATTGTCGTTTCAAAATGTCTGACCTTGTTACCCGAAATACGGATTCCAATTACGTGCCGATAGGAGGAATAAAAATGGAAGTTAAACGTTTCGTCCACGAATTTGGCTAGGAAATATTTTTCTTATATCGCGGGATCAATCACCTCGAAATGAAGTTTTGGGTAAAAAATACTTTGGTTGCAAGTTATTCACGAGCGTTAATCGACTTGAAAATGTGTTCAAAACTCGTCTTCGGTAATCGTCTCGAAGATAACTTTTGAACGGTTTGGAATTTTTAGACGCGGCCTACAAGTTTTAGAAAGTACACTTTTTGAGCTTGAATTTGAACAAAAATTTTGTACTCTTTTTGGGGAAATCAAGAGAGATATTGTGATTTCAAAATGTCTGACAATATTAGCCGAAATACGGATTCCAATTATGTGCCGATAGGAGGAATAAAAATGGAAGTTAAACGTTTCATCCATGAATTTGGCTTGGAAATATTTTTCTTATATCGCGGGACCAATCATCTCGAAATGAAATTTTGGGTAAAAATTACTTCGGTTGCAAGTTATTCACGAGCGTTAATCGACTTGAAAATGTGTTGAAAACTCATCTTCGGTAATCGTCTCGAAGATACCTTTGGAACGGTTTGGAATTTTTAGACGCGGCCTTCAAGTTTTAGAAAGTAAACATTTTGAGCCTGAATTTGAACACAAATTTTGTATTCTTTTTGTGGAAATCAAGAGAGTTATTGTCGTTTGAAAATGTCTAACCGTGTTACCCGAAATACGGATTCCAATTATGTGCCGATAGGAGGAATAAAAATGGAAGTCAATCATTTCGTCCACGAATTTGGCTAGGAAATATTTTTCTTATATCGCGGGACCAATCATCTCGAAATGAAGTTTTGGGTAAAAAATACTTCGGTTGCAAGTTATTCACGAGCGTTAATCGACTTGGAAATGTCTTGAAAACTCATCTTCGGTAATCGTCTCGAAGATAACTTTTGAACGGTTTGGAATTTTTAGACGCGGCCTACAAGTTTTAGAAAGTACACATTTTGAGCTTGAATTTGAACACAAATTTTGTAATGTTTTTGTGGAAATCAAGAGAGATATTGCCGTTTCAAAATGTCTGACCATGTTACCTGAAATACGGTTTCCAATTATGTGCCGATAGGAGGAGTAAAAATGGAAGTTAAACGTTTCATCCACGAATTTGACTTGGAAATATTTTTCTTATATCGAGGGACCACTCATCTTGAAATGAAGTTTTGGGTAAAAAATACTGTGGTCGCAATTTATTCACGAGCGTTAATCGACTTGAAAATGTGTTGAAAACTCATTTTCGGTAATTGTCTCGAAGATAACTTTTGAACGGTTTGGAATTTTTTCGACGCGGCCTACAAATTTTAGAAAGTAGACATTTTGAGCTTGAATTTGAACACAAATTTTGTATTCTTTTTGTGGAAATCAAGAGAGTTATAGTCATTTGAAAATGTCTGACCATGTTACCCGAAATACGGATTCCAATTATGTGCTGATAGGAGTGACAAAAAATAGAAGTTAAATGTCTCATCCACGAATTTGGCTTGGAAATATTTTTCTTATATCACGGGACCAATCGTCACGAAATGAAGTTTTGGGAAAAAAATACTTTGTTTGCAAGTTATTCACGAGCGTTATTCGACTTGAAAATGTGTTGAAAACTCATTTTCGGTAATTGTCTTGAAGATAGCTTTTGAATAGTTTGGAAATTTTAGACGCGGCCTTCGAGTTTTAGAAAGTACACATTCTGTACTTGAATTTGAACACAAATTTTGCATTCTTTTTTTGGAAATTGAGAGAGTTATTGTCGTTTGAAAATGTCTCACCGTGTTACCTAAAATACGGATTCCAATTATGTGCCAATAGGAGTGAGTAAAAATGGAGGTTAAACGTTTCATCCACGAATTTGGCTTGGAAATATTTTTCTTCTATCGTGGGATCGATCATCTCGAAATGAAGTTTTGGGTAAAAAATACTTTGGTTGTAAGTTATTCACGAGCGTTATTCAACTTGAAAATGTGTTGAAAACTCATCTTCGGTAATTGCCTCGAAGATAACTTTTGAACGGTTTGGAATTTTTTTCGAATCGGCCTACATATTTTAGAAAGTACACATTTTGAGCTTGAATTTGAACTCAAATTTTGTATTCTTTTTGTGGAAATCAAGAGAGGTATAGTCGTTTGAAAATGTCTGACCGTGTTACCCGAAATACGGATTCCAATTATGTGCTAATAGGAGGAATAAAAATGGAGGTTAAACATTTCATCCACGAATTTGGCTAGAAAATATTTTTCTTATATCACGGGATCAATCATCTCGAAATGAAGTTTTGGGTAAAAAATACTTTGGTTGCAGGTTATTCACGAGCGTTATTCGACTTGAAAATGTGTTGAAAACTTATATTCAGTAATTGTCTCGAAGATACATTTTGAACGGTTTGGAATTTTTTCGACGCGGCCTACAAATTTTAGAAAGTACGTATTTTGAGCTTGAATTCGAACACAAATTTTGTATTCTTTTCGTGGAAATCAAGAGAGTTTGTGTCGTTTGAAAATGTCTCACCATGTTACCCGAAATACGGATTCCAATGATGTTCCGATGGGAGGGAGTAAAAATTGAAGTTAACCGTTTCGTCCACAAATTTGGCTTGGAAATATTTTTCTTATGTAGCGGGATCAATCATCTCGAAATGAAGTTTTGGGTAAAAAAAACTTTGGTTGCAAGTTATTCACAACGTTATTCTACATGAAAATGTGTTGAAAACTCATCTTCGGTAATCGTCTCGAAGATAACTTTTGATCGGTTTGGAATTTATATACGCGGCCTACAAGTTTTAGAAAGTACACATTTTGAGCTTGAATTTGAACACAAATTTTTACTCTTTTTGTGGAAATCACGAGAGATATTGTCGTTTAAAAATGTCTGCCCATGTTACCCGAAATACGGATTCCAATTATGTGCCAATAGGAGGAATAAAAATGGAAGTTAAACGTTTCATCCACAAATTTGGCTCGGAAATATTTTTCCTATGTCGCGGGATCAATCATCTCGACATGAAGTTTTGGGAAAAAAATACTTTGGTTGCAAGTTATTCACGAGTGTTAATCGACATGAAACTGTGATGAAAACTCATCTTCGGTAATCGTCTCGAAGATAACTTTTGAACGGTTTGAAATTTTTAGACACGGCCTACTAGTTTTAGAAAGTACACATTTTGAGCATGAATTTGAACACAAATTTTGTACTCTTTTTGTGGAAATCAAGAGAGATATTGTCGTTTCAAAATGTCTGACCATGTTTCCCGAAATACGGATTCCAATTATGTGCCGATAGGAGGAATAAAAATGCCAGTTAAACGTTTCGTCCGCGAATTTGGCTAGGTAATATTTTTCTTATATTGCGGGATCAATCACCTCGAAATGAAGTTTTGGGTAAAAAATACTTTGGTTGCAAGTTATTCATGAGCGTTAATCGACTTGACAATCTGTTGAAAACTCGTCTTCGGTAATCGTCTCGAAGATAACTTTTGTACGGTTTGGAATTTTTAGACGCGGCGTACAAGTTTTAGAAAGTACACTTTTTGAGCTTGAATTTGAACAAAAATTTTGTACTCTTTTTGTGGAAATCAAGAGAGATATTGTCATTTCAAAATGTCTGACCATATTACCCGAAATACGGATTCCAATTATGTGCCGATAGGAGGAATAAAAATGGAAGTTAAACGTTTCATCCATGAATTTGGCTAGGAAATATTTTTCTTATATCGCGGGACCAATCATCTCGAAATGAAATTTTAGGTAAAAATTACTTCGGTTGCAAGTTATTCACGAGCGTTAATCGACTCGAAAATGTGTTGAAAACTCATCTTCGGTAATCGTATCGAAGATACCTTTGGAACGGTTTGGAATTTTCAGACGCTGCCTTCAAGTTTTAGAAAGTAAACATTTTGAGCGTGAATTTGAACACAAATTTTGTATTCTTTTTGTGGAAATCAAGAGAGTTATTGTCGTTTGAAAATGTCTAACCGTGTTACCCGAAATACGGATTCCAATTATGTGCCGATAAGAGGAATAAAAATGGAAGTTAATCGTTTCGTCCACGAATTTGGCTAGGAAATATTTTTCTTATATCGCGGGACCAATCATCTCGAAATGAAGTTTTGGGTAAAAAATACTTCGGTTGCAAGTTATTCACGAGCGTTAATCGACTTGGAAATGTCTTGAAAACTCATCTTCGGTAATCGTCTCGAATATAACTTTTGAACGGTTTGGAGTTTTTAGACGCGGCCTACAAGTTTTAGAAAGTACACATTTTGAGCTTGAATTTGAACACAAATTTTGTACTCTTTTTGTGGAAATCAAGAGAGATATTGTCGTTTGAAAATGTCTGCCAATGTTACCCGAAATACGGATTCCAATTATGTGCCAATAGGACGAATAAAAATGGAAGTTAAACGTTTCATCCACGAATTTGGCTTGGAAATATTTTTCCTATATCACGGGATCAATCATCTCGAAATGAAGTTCTGGGTAAAAAAATACTTGGTTGCAAGTTATTCACGGGCGTTAATCGACATGAAACTGTGTTGAAAACTCATCTTCGGTAATTGTCTCGATGATAACTTTTGACCGGTTTGGAATTTTTTTGATGCGACCTACAAATTTTAGAAAGTACACATTTTGAGCGTGAATTTGAACACAAATTTCGTATTCTTTTTGTGGAAATCAAGAGAGTTATTGTTGTTTGAAAATGTCTGATCGTGTTACACGAAATACGGATTCCAATTTTGTGTTGATAGGAGGAATAAAAATGGAAGATAAACGTTTCGTCCACGAATTTGGCTAGGAAGTATTTTTCTTATATCGCGGGATCAATCATCTCGAAATGAAGTTTTTGGTAAAAAATACTTTGCTTGCAAGTTATTCACGAGCGTTAATCAACTTGAAAATGTGTTGAAAACTCATCTTTGGTAATTGTCTCGAAGATAACTTTGGAACGGTTTGGAATTTTTAGACGGGGCCTTCAGGTTTTAGAAATTACACATTCTGTGCTAGAGTTTGAACACAAATTTTGTATTCTTTTTGTGGAAATGAAGAGAGTTAGTGTCGTTTGAAAATGTCTCACCGTGTTACCCAAAATACGGATTCCAATGATATTCCGACAGGAGGGAGTAAAAATTGAAGTTAAACGTTTTATCCACAAATTTGGCTTGGAAATATTTTTCTTATGTCGCGGGATCAATCATCTCGAAATGAAGTTTTGGATAAAAAATACTTTGGTTGCAAGTTATTCAAGAGCGTTAATCGACTTGGAAATGTCTTGAAAACTCATCTTCGGTAATCGTCTCGAAGATAGCTTTTGAAGGGTTTGGAATTTTTAGACGCGGCATACAAGTTTTAGAAAGTACACATTTTGAGCTTGAATTTGAACACAAATTTTCTACTCTTTTTGTGGAAATCAAGAGAGTTAGTGTCGTTTGAAAATGTCTCACCGTCTCACCCGAAATACGGATTCCATTTATGTGCCAATAGGAGGAATAAAAATGGAAGTTAAACGTTTCATCCACGAATTTGGCTTGGAAATATTTTTCCTATGTCGCGGGAGCTATCATCTCGAAATGAAGTTTTCGGTAAAAAATACTTTGGTTTCAAGTTATTCACGAGCGTTAATCGACTTGAAAATGTGTTGAAAACTCATCTTCGGTAATCGTCTCGAAGATAATTTTTGAACAGTTTGGAATTTTTAGACGCGGTCTACAAGTTTTAGAAAGTACACATTTTGAGCCTGAATTTGAACACAAATTTTGTACTCTTTTTGTGGAAATCAAGATAGATATTGTCGTTTCAAAATATCTGACCATGTTACCCGAAATACGGATTCCAATTATGTGCCGATAGGATGAATAAAAATGGAAGTCAAACGTTTCGTCCACGAATTGGGCTTTGAAATATTTTTCTTATATCGCGGGATCAATCATCTCGAAATAACGTTTTGGGTAAAAAATAATTTGGTTGCAAGTTATTCACGAGCGTTAATCGACTTGAAAATGTGTTGAAAATGCATCTTCGGTAATCGTCTCGAAGATACCTCTGGAACGGTTTGGAATTTTTAGACGCGGCCTTCAAGTTTTAGAAAGTACACATTCTGAGCTTGAATTTGAACTCAAATTTTTTAATCTTTTTGTGGAAATGAAGGGAGTTATTGTCGTTTTAAAATGTCTCACCGTGTTACCCGAAATACGGATTCCAATTATGTGCCGATAGAAGGGAGTAAAAATGGATGTTAAACGTTTCATCCACGAATTTGGCTTGGAAATATTTTTCCTATATCACGGGATCAATCATCTCGAAATGAAGTTTTGGGTAAAAAATACTTTGGTTGCAACTTATTCACGAGCGTTAATCGACATGAAAATGTGTTGAAAACTCATCTTCGGTAATCGTCTGGAAGATAACTTTTGAACGGTTTGGAATTTTTAGACGCGGCCTACAAGTTTTAGAAAGTACACATTTTGAGCATGAATTTGAACACAAATTTTGTACTCTTTTTGTGGAAATCACGAGAGATATTGTTGTTTTAAAATGTCTGAACGGGTTACCCGAAATACAGATTCCAATTATGTGCCGATAGGAGGAATAAAAACGGAAGTTAAACGTGTTGTCCACGAATTTGGCTAGGAAGTATTTTTCTTATATCGCGGGATCAATTATCTCGAAATGAAGTTTTTGGTAAAAAATACTTTTTTGCAAGTTATTCACGAGCATTAATCGACTTGAAAATGAGTTGAAAACTCATCTTTGGTAATCGTCTCGAAGATAACTTTGGAACGGTTTGGAATTGTTAGACACGGCCTACAAGTTTTAGAAAGTACACATTCCGAGCTTGAGTTTGAACGCAAATTTTGTATTCTTTTTGCGGAAATCAAGAGAGTTAGTGTCTTTTGAAAATGTCTCACTGTATTACCCGAAATACGGATTCCAAATATGTGCCGATAGGAGGGGGTAAAAATGGAAGTTAAACGTTTGTTCCACGAATTTGGCTTGGAAATATTTTTCCTTTATCGTGGGATCAATCATCTCGAAATGAAGTTTTGGGTCAAAAATACTTTGGTTGCAAGTTATTCACGAGCGTTAATTGGTATGAAAATGTGTTGAAAACTCATCTTCGGTAATCGTCTCGAAAATAACTTTTTGAACGGTTTGGAATTTTTAGATGCAGCCTACAAGTTTTAGAATGTACACATTTTGAGCTTGAATTTGAGCTCAAATTTTGTACCCTTTTTGTGGAAATCAAGAGTGATATTGTCCTTTCAAAATGTCTGACTAGGTTACCCGAAATACGGATTCCAATTATGAGTCGATAGGAGGAATAAAAATGGAAGTTAAACGTTTCGTCCACAAATTTGGCAATGAAATATTTTTCTTATATCGCGGGATCAATCATCTCGAAATGAAGTTTTGGGTAAAAAATACTTTGCTTGCAAGTTATTCATGAGCGTTAATCGACTTGGAAATGTCTTGAAAACTCATCTTTGGTAATCGCCTCGAAGATAAGTTTGGAACGGTTTGGAATTTTTAGACGCGGCCTTCAGGTTTTAGAAAGTACACATTCTAAGCTTGAGTTTGAACACAAATTTTGTATTCTTTTGGCAGAAATCAAGAGAGTTAGTGTTGTTTGAAAATGTCTTACCGTGTTACCTGTAATACGGATTCCACTTATGTGCCGATAGGAGGGAGTAAAAATGGAAGTTAAAAGTTTCATCCACGAATTTGGCTTGGAAATATTTTTCCCATATCGCGGGAGCAATCATCTCGAAATGAAGTTTTGGGTTAAAAATACTTTGGTTGCAAGTTATTCACGAGTGTTAATCGACTTGAAAATTTGTTGAAAACCCATCTTCGGTAATCGTCTCGGAGATAACTTTTGAACTGTTTGGAATTTTTCGATGCGGCCTGCCTGTTTTAGAAAGTACAAATTCTGAGCTTGAATTTCAGCATAAATTTTGCATTCTTTTTGTGGAAATCAATGGAGTTATTGCCGTTTCAAGATGTCTGACCGTGTTACTCGAAATACAGATTCCAATTATATGCCGATAGGAGGGATTACAAATGGAATTTAAACGTTTCGCTCACGAATTTGGCTAGGAAATATTTTTCTTATATTGCGGGATCAATCGTCTCGAAATGAAATTAGGGGTAAAAAATACTTTGGTTGCAAGTTATTCCAGAGCGTTAATCGATTTGAAAATGTGTTGAAATCTCATCTTTGGAAACCGTTTCGAAGATAACTTTTGAACGTTTAGGAATTTTTAGATGCGGCCAGCAAGTTTTAGAAAGTATACATTCTGAGATTGAATTTGAACACAAATTTTGTATTTTTTCAATGGAAATCCAGAGAGTTATTGTCGTTTCAAAATGTCTCACTGTGTTACCCGAAATACAGATTCCAATTATGTGCCGATAGAAGGGAGTAAAAATGGAAGTTAAATGTTTCATCCATAAATTTGGCTTGGAAATATTTTTCTTATATCGCAGGATCAATCATCTCGAAATGAAGTTTTGGGTAAAAAATACTTTGGTTGCAAGTTATTCACGAGCGTTAATCGACTTGAAAATTTGTGAAAACTCAGCTTCGGTAATCGTCTCGAAGATAACTTTTAAACTGTTTGGAATTTTTAGGCGTGGCCTGCATGTTTTAGAAAGTACACATTTTCAGCTTAAATTTGAACACAAATTTTGTATTCTTTCAATGGAAATCGAGAGAGTTATTGTCGTTTGAATGTGTTTCACCGTGTTACCCGAAATACGGATTCCAATTATGTGCCGATAGGAGGGATTACAAATGGAATTTAAACGTTTCGCTCACGAATTTGGCTAGGAAATATTTCTCTTGTATTGCGGGATCAATCATCTCGAAATGAAGTTAAGGGTAAAAAATACTTTGGTTGCAAGTTATTCCAGAGCGTTAATCGATTTGAAAATGTGTTGAAATCTCATCTTCGAAAACCGTTTCGAAGATAACTTTTGAACGTTTAGAAATATTCAGATGCGGCCCACAAGTTTTAGAAAGTATACATTCTAATATTGAATTTGAAGACAAATTTTGTATTTTTTCAATGGAAATCCAGAGAGTTATTGTTGTTTCAAAATGTCTCACCGTGTTACCCGAAATACAGATTCCAATTATGTGCCGATAGAAGGCTGTAAAAATGGAAGTTAAACATTTCATCCATGAATTTGGCTTGGAAATATTTTTCTTATATCGCGGGATCAATCATCTCGAAATGATGTTTTGGGTAAAAAATACTTTGGTTGCAAGTTATTCACGAGCGTTAATCGACTTGAAAATTTCTGAAAACTCATCTTCGGTAATCGTCTCGAAGATAACTTTTAAACTGTTTGGAATTTTTAGGCGTGACCTACATGTTTTAGAAAGTACACATTCTGAGCTTGGATTTGAATAGAAATTTTGTATTCTTTCAATGGAAATCAAGAGAGCTATTGTCGTTTGAATGTCTTTTACCGTGTTACCCGAAATACGGATTCCAATTATGTGCCGATAGGAGGGATTACAAATGGAATTTAAACGTTTCGCTCACGAATTTGGCTAGGAAATATTTTTATTGTATTGCGGGATCAATCATCTCGAAATGAAGTTAAGGGTAAAAAAATACTTTGGTTGAAAGTTGTTCACGAGCATTAATCGATTTGAAAATGTGTTGAAATCTCATCTTCTGTAATTGTCTCGGAGATAACTTTTGAACGGTTAGGAATTTTTAGACGCGTCCCGCAAGTTTTAGAAATTATACATTCTGAGCTTGAATTTGAACACAAATTTTGTATTTTTTCAATGGAAATCCAAAGAGTTATTGTCATTTCAAAATGTCTCACCGTGTTACCTGAAATACGGATTCCAATTCTGTGCCGATAGAAGGGAGTAAAAATGGAAGTTAAATGTTTCATCCACAAACTTGGCTTGGAAATACTTTTCTTATATCGCGGGATCAATCATCTCGAAATGATGTTTTGGGTAAAAAATACTTTGGTTGCAAGTTATTCACGAGCGTTAATCGACTTGAAAATTTCTGAAAACTCATCTTCGGTAATCGTCTCGAAGATAACTTTTAAACTGTTTGGAATTTTTAGGCGCGACCTACATGTTTTAGAAAGTACACATTCTGAGCTTGGATTTGAATAGAAATTTTGTATTCTTTCAATGGAAATCAAGAGAGCTATTGTCGTTTGAATGTCTTTTACCGTGTTACCCGAAATACAGATTCCAATTATGTGCCAATAGGAGGGATTACAAATGGAATTTAAACGTTTCGCTCACGAATTTGGCTAGGAAATATTTTTATTGTATTGCGGGATCAATCATCTCTAAATGAAGTTAAGGGTAAAAAAATACTTTGGTTGCAAGTTATTCACGAGCATTAATCGATTTGAAAATGTGTTGAAATCTCATCTTCTGTAATTGTCTCGGAGATAACTTTTGAACGGTTAGGAATTTTTAGACGCGTCCCGCAAGTTTTAGAAATTATACATTCTGAGCTTGAATTTGAACACAAATTTTGTATTTTTTCAATGGAAATCCAAAGAGTTATTGTCGTTTCAAAATGTCTCACCATGTTACCTGAAATACGGATTCCAATTCTGTGCCGATAGAAGGGAGTAAAAATGGAAGTTAAACGTTTCATCCACAAACTTGACTTGGAAATATTTTTCTTATATCGCGGGATCAACCATCTCGAAATGAAGTTTTGGGTAAAAAATACTTTGGTTGCAAGTTATTCACAAGCGTTAATCGACTTGAAAATGTGTTGAAATCTCATCTTCGGTAATCGTCTCGGAGATAACTTTTGAACTGTTTGGAATTTTTAGATGCGGCCTGCCTGTTTTAGAAAGTATACATTCTGAGCTTCAATTTTAACATAAATTTTGTATTCTTTTTGTGGAAAACAATGGAGTTATTGTCATTTGAAAGTGTCTCACCGTGTTACCCGAATTACGCTTTCCAATTATGTTTCGATAGGAGGGAGTAAAAATGGAAGTTAAACGTTTCATCCACGAATTTGGGTTGGAAATATTTTTCTTATATCGCGGGATCAATCATCTCGAAATGAAGTTTTGGGTAAAAAATACTTTGGTTGCAAGTTATTCACGAGTGTTAATCGACTTGAAAATTTGTGAGAAGTCATCTGCGGTAAAAGTCTCGAAGATAACTTTTAAACTGTTTGGAATTTTTGGGCGTGGCCCACATGTTTTTGAAAGTACACATTCTGAGCTTGAATTTCAGCAGAAATTTTGTACTCTTTCAATGGAAATCGAGAGAGTTATTGTCGTTTGAATGTGTTTCACCGTGTTACCCGAAATACAGATTCCAATTATGTGTCGATAGGAGGGATTACAAATGGAATTTAAACGTTTCGCTCACGAATTTGGCTAGGAAATATTTTTCTTATATTGCGGGATCAATCATCTCGAAATGAAGTTAAGGGGAAAAAATACTTTGGTCGCAAGTTATTCACGAGCATTAATCGATTTGAAAATTTGTTAAAATCACATCTTCGGTAATCGTCTCAAAGATAACTTTTGAACTGTTAGGAATTTTTAGACGCGGCCCGCAAGTTTTAGAAATTATACATTTTGGGCTAGAATTTGAACACAAATTTTGTATTTTTTCGATGGAAATCCAGAGAGTTATTGTCGTTTTAAAATGTCTCACCGTGTTACCTGAAATACGGATTCCAATTATGTGCCGATAGAAGGGAGTAAAAGTGGAAGTTAAACTTTTCATCCACGAATTTCGCTTGGAAATATTTTTCTTATATCGTGGGATCAATCATCTTGACATGAAGTTTTGTGCGAAAAATACTTTGGTTGCAAGTTATTCACGAGCGTTCATCGACTTAAAAATGTGTTGAAAACAGATCTTCGGTAATCGTCTCGAAGATAACTTTTGAACTGTTTGGAATTTTTAGACGCGGCCTGTATGTTTTAGAAAGTACACATTCTGAGCTTGAATTTGAACACAAATTTTGTATTCTTTTAATGGAAATCAGGAGAGTTATTGTCATATGAAAGTGTCTTGCCGTGTTACCCGAAATACGGATTCCAATTATGTGCCGATGGAAGGGAGTAAAAATGAAAGTTAAACGTTTCATCCACGAATTTGGCCTGGAAATATTTTTCTTATATCGCGGGATCAATCTTCTCAAAATGAAGTTTTGGGTAAACCGTACTTTGCTTGCAAGTTATTCACAAGCGTTAATCGACTTAAAAATGTGTTGAAAACACATCATCGGTAATCGTCTCGAAGATAACTTTTGAACTGTTTGGAATTTTTAGATGCGGCCTGCGTGTTTTAGAATGTACACATTCTGAGCTTGAATTTGAACACAAATTTTGTATTCTTTCAATGGAAATGAGGAGAGTTATTGTCGTATGAAAGTGTCTCGTCGTGTTACCCGAAATACGGATTCCAATTATGTGCCGATAGGAGGGATTACAAATTGAATTTAAACGTTTCGCTCACGAGTTTGGCTAGGAAATATTTTTCTTATATTGTGGGATCAATCATCTCGAAATGAAGTTAAGGGTAAAAAATACTTTGGCTGCAAGTTATTCGCGAGCGTTAATCGATTTGAAAATGTGTTGAAATCTCATCTGCGGTAATCATCTCGTAGATAACTTTTGAACGGTTAGGAATTTTTAGACGCGGCTCGCAAGTTTTAGAAAGTATACATTCTGAGCTTGAATTTGAACACAAATTTAGTATTTTTTCAATGGAAATCCTGAGAGTTATTGTCGTTTCAAAATGTCTCACGGTGTTACCCGAAATACGGATTCCAATTATGTGCCGATAGAAGGGAGTAAAAATGGAACTTAAACGTTTCATCCACGAATTTGGCTTTGAAATATTTTTCTTATATTGCGGGATCAATCACCTCGAAATGAAGTTTTGGGTAAAAAATACTTCGGTTGCAAGTTATTCACGAGCGTTAATCGACTTTAAAATGTGTAGAAAACACATCTTTGGTAATCGTCTCGAAGATAACTTTTGAACTGTTTGGAATTTTTAGACGCGGCCTGCATGTTTTAGAAAGTACACATTCTGAGCTTGAATTTGAACACAAATGTTGTATTCTTTCAATGGAAATCAGGAGAGTTATTGTCGTATGAAAGTGTCTTGCCGTGTTACTCGAAATACGGATTCCAATTATGTGCCGATAAGAGGGAGTAAAAATGGAAGTTAAACGTTTCATCCACGAATTTGGCTTGGAAATATTTTTCTTATATCGCGGGATCAATCATCTCAAAATTAGGTTTTGGGTAAAAAATACTTTGGTTGCAAGTTATTCACGAGCGTTAATCGTCTTGAATATGTGTTGAAAACTCATCTTCGGTAATCGTGTTGAAGATAACTTTTGAACGTTTAGGAATTTCTAGACGCGGCCCGCAAGTTTTAGAAATTATCCATTCTAAGCTTGAAATTGAACACAAATTTTGTATTTTTTCAATGGAAATCCAGAGAGTTATTGTCGTTTTAAAATGTCTCACCGTGTTACCCGAAATACGGATTCCAATTATGTGCCGATAGAAGGGAGTAAAAGTGGAAGTTAAACTTTTCATCCACGAATTTGGCTTGGAAATATTTTTCTTATATCGTGGGATCAATCATCTTGACATGAAGTTTTGTGCGAAAAATACTTTGGTTGCAAGTTATTCACGAGCGTTCATCGACTTAAAAATGTGTTGAAAACAGATCTTCGGTAATCGTCTCGAAGATAACTTTTGAACTGTTTGGAATTTTTAGACGCGGCCTGTATGTTTTAGAAAGTACACATTCTGAGCTTGAATTTGAACACAAATTTTGTATTCTTTTAATGGAAATCAGGAGAGTTATTGTCATATGAAAGTGTCTTGCCGTGTTACCCGAAATACGGATTCCAATTATGTGCCGATGGAAGGGAGTAAAAATGAAAGTTAAACGTTTCATCCACGAATTTGGCCTGGAAATATTTTTCTTATATCGCGGGATCAATCTTCTCAAAATGAAGTTTTGGGTAAACCGTACTTTGCTTGCAAGTTATTCACAAGCGTTAATCGACTTAAAAATGTGTTGAAAACACATCATCGGTAATCGTCTCGAAGATAACTTTTGAACTGTTTGGAATTTTTAGATGCGGCCTGCGTGTTTTAGAATGTACACATTCTGAGCTTGAATTTGAACACAAATTTTGTATTCTTTCAATGGAAATGAGGAGAGTTATTGTCGTATGAAAGTGTCTCGTCGTGTTACCCGAAATACGGATTCCAATTATGTGCCGATAGGAGGGATTACAAATTGAATTTAAACGTTTCGCTCACGAGTTTGGCTAGGAAATATTTTTCTTATATTGTGGGATCAATCATCTCGAAATGAAGTTAAGGGTAAAAAATACTTTGGCTGCAAGTTATTCGCGAGCGTTAATCGATTTGAAAATGTGTTGAAATCTCATCTGCGGTAATCATCTCGTAGATAACTTTTGAACGGTTAGGAATTTTTAGACGCGGCTCGCAAGTTTTAGAAAGTATACATTCTGAGCTTGAATTTGAACACAAATTTAGTATTTTTTCAATGGAAATCCTGAGAGTTATTGTCGTTTCAAAATGTCTCACGGTGTTACCCGAAATACGGATTCCAATTATGTGCCGATAGAAGGGAGTAAAAATGGAACTTAAACGTTTCATCCACGAATTTGGCTTTGAAATATTTTTCTTATATTGCGGGATCAATCACCTCGAAATGAAGTTTTGGGTAAAAAATACTTCGGTTGCAAGTTATTCACGAGCGTTAATCGACTTTAAAATGTGTAGAAAACACATCTTTGGTAATCGTCTCGAAGATAACTTTTGAACTGTTTGGAATTTTTAGACGCGGCCTGCATGTTTTAGAAAGTACACATTCTGAGCTTGAATTTGAACACAAATGTTGTATTCTTTCAATGGAAATCAGGAGAGTTATTGTCGTATGAAAGTGTCTTGCCGTGTTACTCGAAATACGGATTCCAATTATGTGCCGATAAGAGGGAGTAAAAATGGAAGTTAAACGTTTCATCCACGAATTTGGCTTGGAAATATTTTTCTTATATCGCGGGATCAATCATCTCAAAATTAGGTTTTGGGTAAAAAATACTTTGGTTGCAAGTTATTCACGAGCGTTAATCGTCTTGAATATGTGTTGAAAACTCATCTTCGGTAATCGTGTTGAAGATAACTTTTGAACGTTTAGGAATTTCTAGACGCGGCCCGCAAGTTTTAGAAATTATCCATTCTAAGCTTGAAATTGAACACAAATTTTGTATTTTTTCAATGGAAATCCAGAGAGTTATTGTCGTTTTAAAATGTCTCACCGTGTTACCCGAAATACGGATTCCAATTATGTGCCGATAGAAGGGAGTAAAAGTGGAAGTTAAACTTTTCATCCACGAATTTGGCTTGGAAATATTTTTCTTATATCGTGGGATCAATCATCTTGACATGAAGTTTTGTGCGAAAAATACTTTGGTTGCAAGTTATTCACGAGCGTTCATCGACTTAAAAATGTGTTGAAAACAGATCTTCGGTAATCGTCTCGAAGATAACTTTTGAACTGTTTGGAATTTTTAGACGCGGCCTGTATGTTTTAGAAAGTACACATTCTGAGCTTGAATTTGAACACAAATTTTGTATTCTTTTAATGGAAATCAGGAGAGTTATTGTCATATGAAAGTGTCTTGCCGTGTTACCCGAAATACGGATTCCAATTATGTGCCGATGGAAGGGAGTAAAAATGAAAGTTAAACGTTTCATCCACGAATTTGGCCTGGAAATATTTTTCTTATATCGCGGGATCAATCTTCTCAAAATGAAGTTTTGGGTAAACCGTACTTTGCTTGCAAGTTATTCACAAGCGTTAATCGACTTAAAAATGTGTTGAAAACACATCATCGGTAATCGTCTCGAAGATAACTTTTGAACTGTTTGGAATTTTTAGATGCGGCCTGCGTGTTTTAGAATGTACACATTCTGAGCTTGAATTTGAACACAAATTTTGTATTCTTTCAATGGAAATGAGGAGAGTTATTGTCGTATGAAAGTGTCTCGTCGTGTTACCCGAAATACGGATTCCAATTATGTGCCGATAGGAGGGATTACAAATTGAATTTAAACGTTTCGCTCACGAGTTTGGCTAGGAAATATTTTTCTTATATTGTGGGATCAATCATCTCGAAATGAAGTTAAGGGTAAAAAATACTTTGGCTGCAAGTTATTCGCGAGCGTTAATCGATTTGAAAATGTGTTGAAATCTCATCTGCGGTAATCATCTCGTAGATAACTTTTGAACGGTTAGGAATTTTTAGACGCGGTTCGCAAGTTTTAGAAAGTATACATTCTAAGCTTGAATTTGAACACAAATTTAGTATTTTTTCAATGGAAATCCTGAGAGTTATTGTCGTTTCAAAATGTCTCACGGTGTTACCCGAAATACGGATTCCAATTATGTGCCGATAGAAGGGAGTAAAAATGGAACTTAAACGTTTCATCCACGAATTTGGCTTTGAAATATTTTTCTTATATTGCGGGATCAATCACCTCGAAATGAAGTTTTGGGTAAAAAATACTTTGGTTGCAAGTTATTCACGAGCGTTAATCGACTTTAAAATGTGTAGAAAACACATCTTTGGTAATCGTCTCGAAGATAACTTTTGAACTGTTTGGAATTTTTAGACGCGGCCTGCATGTTTTAGAAAGTACACATTCTGAGCTTGAATTTGAACACAAATGTTGTATTCTTTCAATGGAAATCAGGAGAGTTATTGTCGTATGAAAGTGTCTTGCCGTGTTACTCGAAATACGGATTCCAATTATGTGCCGATAAGAGGGAGTAAAAATGGAAGTTAAACGTTTCATCCACGAATTTGGCTTGGAAATATTTTTCTTATATCGCGGGATCAATCATCTCAAAATTAGGTTTTGGGTAAAAAATACTTTGGTTGCGAGTTATTCACGAGCGTTAATCGTCTTGAATATGTGTTGAAAACTCATCTTCGGTAATCGTGTTGAAGATAACTTTTGAATGTTTAGGAATTTCTAGACGCGGCCCGCAAGTTTTAGAAATTATCCATTCTAAGCTTGAAATTGAACACAAATTTTGTATTTTTTCAATGGAAATCCAGAGAGTTATTGTCGTTTTAAAATGTCTCACCGTGTTACCCGAAATACGGATTCCAATTATGTGCCGATAGAAGGGAGTAAAAATGGATGTTAAACGTTTCATCCACGAATTTGGCATGGAAATATTTTTCCTATATCGCGGGATCAATCATCTAGAAATTAAGTTTTGGGTAAATAATACTTTGGCTGCAAGTTATTCATGAGGGTTAACTGACTTGAAAATTTGTTGAAAACTCATCTTCAGTAATCGTCTCGAAGATAACACTTGAACTTTTTGGAATTTTTAGACGCGGTCTGCATGTTTTAGAAAGTACACATTCTGAGCTTGAATTTGAACACAAATTTTGTATTCTTTCAATGGAAATCAAGAGAGTTATTGTCGTTTGAAAGTGTCGCACCAAGTTACCCGAAATACGGATTCCAATTATGTGCCGATAGGGGGGAGTAAAAATGGAAGATAAACATTTCATCCACGAATTTGGCTTGGAAATATTTTTCTTATATTGCGGGATCAATCATCTCGAAATTATGTTTTGGGTAAATAATACTTTGGTTGCAAGTTATTCACGAGCATTAATCGAGTTGAAAATGTGTTGAAAACTCATCTTCGGTAACTGTTTTTAAGATAACTTTTGAACGGTTAGGAACTTTTAGACGCGGCTTGCATGTTTTAGAAAGTACACATTCTGAGCTTGAATTTGAACACAAATTTTGTATTCTTTCAATGGAAACCAAGAGAGTTATTGTCCTTTGAAAGTGTTTCACCGTGTTACCCAAAATAAGGATTCCAATTATATGTCGATAGGAGGGAGTAAAAATGGTAGTTAAACGTTTCGCTCACGAATTTGGCTTGGAAATAGTTTTCTTATATTACGGGATCAATCATCACGAAATGAAGTTAAGGGTAAAAAATACTTTGGTTGCAAGTTATTCACGAGCATTAATCAAGTTGAAAATGTGTTGAAAACTCATCTTCGGTAACCGTTGCGAAGATAACTTTTGAACGGTTAGGAATTTTTAGACGCGGCCTGAAAGTTTTAGAAAGTATACATTCTGAACTTGAATACGAACACAAATTTTGAATTATTCCAATGGAAATCAAGAAAGTTATTGTCATATCAAAATGGCTTACCGTGTTGCCCGAAATACGGATTCCAATTATGTGCCGATAGGAGTGAGTAAAAATGGAAGTTAAGCGTTTCGCTCACGAATTTGCCTTTGAAAAATTTTTCTTATATCGCTGGAGCAATCATCTCGAAATGAAGTTTTGGGTTAAAAATACTTTGGTGGCAAGTTATTGACGAGCGTTAATCGACTTGAAAATGTGTTGAAAACTCATCTTCGGTAATCGTCCCGAAGATAACTTTTGAATGGTTATGAATTTTTAGACGCGGTCCGGATGTTGTAGAAAGTACACATTATGAGCTTGAATTTGAACACATATTTTTTATTTTTTCAATGGAAATCAAGAGAGTTATTGTCGTTTCAAAATGTCTCACCGCGTTACTCGAAATGCGGATTCCAATTATGTGCCGATAGGAGGGAGTAAAAATGTAAGTCAACCGTTTCGCTCACGAATTTGGCTGGGAAATATTTTTCTTAAATCGCGGGATCAATCGTCTCGAAATGATGTTTTGGGTAAAAAATACTTCGGTTGCAAGTTATTGACGAACGTTAATCGACTTCAAAATGTGTTGAAAACTCATCTTCGGTAATCGTCTCGGAGATAACTTTTGAGTTGTTTGGAATTTTTAGACGCGGCCTGCATGTTTTAGAAAGAATACATTCTAAGCTTAAATTTGAACGGTCAGGAATTTTTAGACGCGACCCGCATGTTTTAGAAAGAATACATTCTGAGCTTGAATTTGAATATAGATTTTGTATTTTTTCAATGGAAATCAAGAGACTTATTGTTGTTTCAAAATGTCTCACCGTGTTACCCCAAATACGGATTCCAATTATGTGCCGATAAGAGGGAGAGAAAATGTAAGTCAACCGTTTTAGTCACAAATTTGGCTTGGAAATATTTTTCTTATATCACGGGATTAATCGCCTCGAAATCAAGTTTTGGGTAAAAAATACTTTGGTTGCACGTTATTCACGAGCGTTAATCGACTTGAAAAAGTGTTGAAAACACATCGTCGATAATCGTATCGAAGATAACTTTTGAACGGTTAAGAATTTTTAGAAGCGGGCCGAATGTTTTAGAAAGTACACATTCTGAGCATGAATTTGAACACAAATTTTGTATTCTATTTGTGGAAATCAAGAGAGTTATTTTCGTTTCAAAATGTTTGACCATGTTACTCGAAATATGGATTCAAATTATGTGCAGACAGAAGGGAGTAAAAATTAAAGTTAAACGTTTCATCCACGAATTTGGCTTTGAAATATTTTTCTTATATCACGAGATCAATCATCCCGAAATGAAGTTTTGGGTAAAAAATACTTTGGTAGCAAGTTATTCACGAGCGTTAATCGACTTGAAAATGTGTTGAAAACTCATCTTCGGTAATCGTCTCGGAGATAACTTTTGAACTGTTTGGAATTTTTAGACGCAACCTACATGTTTTAGAAAGTACACATTCTTAGCTTAAATTTGAACACAAATTTTGAATTCTTTCAATGGAAATCAAGAGAGTTATTGTCGTTTGAAAGTGTCTCACCGTGTTACCCGAAATATGGATTCCAATTATGTGCCGATAGGAGGGAGTAAAAATGGAAGTTAAACGTTTCATCCACGAATTTGGCTTGGAAATATTTTACTTATATCGCGGGATCAATCATCTCGAAATTAAGTTTTCGGTGAATAATACTTTGGTTGCAAGTTATTCACGAGCGTTAATCGAATTAAAAATGTGTGGAAAACTCATCTTCAGTAATCGTCTCGAAGATAACTTTTGAATTGTTTGGAACTTTTAGAAGCGGCCTGCATGTTTTAGAAAGTACACATTCTGAGTTTGAATTTTAACACAAATTTTGTATTCATTCGACGGAAATCATGAGAGTTATTGTCGTTTCAAAATGTCTCACCGTGTTGCCCGAAATACGGATTCCAATTATGTGCTGATAGGAGGGAGTAAAAATGGAAGTTAAACGTTTCGCTCACGAATTTGGCTGGGAAATATTTTTTTTATAATGCGGGATCAATCATCTCGAAATGAAGTTAAGGGTAAAAAATACTTTGGCTGCAAGTTATTCACGAGCGTTAATCAAGTTGAAAATGTGTGGAAAACTCTTCTTCGGCAACCGTTTCGAAGATAACTTTTGAACGGTTAGGAATTTTTAGACGCAGCCCGTAAGTTTTAGAAAGTATACATTCTGAGCTTGAATTTGAAAACAAATTTTGTATTATTCCAGTGGAAATCAGGAGAGTTATTGTCGTTTCAAAATGTCTCCCCGTGTTGCCCGAAATACGGATTCCAATTATGTGCCGATAGGAGGGAGTAAAAATGGAAGTTAAACGTTTCGCTCACGAATTTGTCTTGGAAAAATTTTTCTTATATCGCAGGATCAATCATCTTGAAATGAAGTTTTGGGGTAAAAATACTTTGGTTGCAAGTTATTGACGAGCGTTAATCGACTTCAAAATGTGTTGAAAACTCATCTTCGGTAATCGTCTCGGAGATAACTTTTGAACTGTTTGGACTTCTTAGACGCGGCCTACATGTTTTCGAGAGTACAATTCTGAGCTTGAATTTGAATAGAAATTTTGTATTCTTTCAATGGAAATCAAGAGAGTTATTGTTGTTTGAAAGTGTCTCACCGTGTTATCCGAAATACGGATTCCAATTATATGCCGATAAGGGGGAGTAAAAATGGAAGTTAAACGTTTCACTCACGAATTTGGCTTGGAAATATTTTTCTTATATCGCAGGATTAATCAACTGGAAATGAAGTTCTGGGTTAAAAATACTTTGGTTGCATGTTATTGACGAGCGTTTATCGACTTGAAAATGTGTTGAAAACTCATCTTCGGTAATCGTCTCGAAGATAACTTTTGAACTGTTTGGAATTTTTAGACGCGGCCTGCATGTTTTAGAAAGTACACATTCTGGGCTTGAATTTGAACACAAATTTTGTATTCTTCCAATGGAAATCAAGAGAGTTATTGTCATTTGAAAGTGTCTCACCGTGTTACCCGAAATACAGATTCCAATTATGTGCCGATAGGAGGGAGTAAAAATGGAAGTTAAACGTTTCATCCACGAATTTGGCTTGGAAATATTTTTCTTATATCGCGGGATCAATCATCTCGAAATTAAGTTTTGGGTAAATAATAATTTGGTTGCAAGTTATTCACGAGCGTTAATCGGCTTGAAAATGTGTTGAAAACGCATCTTCGGTAATCGTCTCAAAGATAACTTCCGAACTGTTTGGAATTTTTAGATGCGGCCTGCATGTTTTAGAAAGTACACATTCTGAGCGTGAATTTGAACACAAATTTTGCATTCTTTCAATGGAAATCAGGAGAGTTATTGTCGTTTGAAAGTGTCTCACCGTGCTACTCGAAATATGGACTCCAATTATATGACGATAGGAGGGATTAAAAATGGTAGTTAAACGTTTCACGCACGAATTTGGCTTGGAAATATTTTTCTTATATTGCGGGATTAATCATCTCGAAATGAAGTCAAGGGTAAAAAATACATTGGTTGCAACTTATTCACGAGCATTAATTGAGTTGAAAATGTGCTGAAAACCCATCTTCGGCAACCATTTCGAAGATAACTTTTGAACGGTTAGAACTTTTAGACGCGGCCTGCAAGTTTTAAGAAGTATACATTCTGAACTTGAATTTGAACGCAAATTTTGTATTATTCCAATGGAAATCAAGAGAGTTATTGTTGATTCAGAATGACATACCGTGTTGCCCGAAATACGGATTCCAATTCTGTGCCGATAGGAGGGAGTAAAAATGGAAGTTAAACGTTTTGCACATGAATTTGTCTTCGAAAAATTTTTCTCATATCGCAGGATCAATCAACTTGAAATGAAGTTTTGGGTTAAAAATACTTTGGTAGAAAGTTATTGACGAGCGTTAATCGACATGAAAATGTGTTGAAAACTCATCTACGGTAATCGTCTCTAAGATAACTTTTGAGGGGTTATGAATTTTTAGACGTGGCCCGGATGTTTTAGAAAGTACACATTCTAAGCTTGAATTTGAACACATAATTTGTATTTTTTCAATGGAAAATCAAGAGAGTTATTGTCGTTTCAAAATGTCTGACCGTGTTACCTGAAATACAGATTCCAATTATGTGCAGACAAGAGAGAGTAAAAATGGAAGTTAAACGTTTCGTCCACGAATTTGGCTTGGAAATATTATTCTTATATTGCGGGATCAATCATCTCGGAATGAAGTTAAGGGTAAAAAACACTTTGGTTGCATGTGATTCACGAGCGTTAATCGATTTGAAAATGTGTTGAAAACTCATCTTCGGTAGCCATTTCGAAGATAACTTTTGAACGGTTAGGAATTTTTAGACGTGGCCCCATGTTTTAGAAAGTATACATTCTAAGCTTGAATTTGAACCCAAATTTTGCATTCTTTTTGTGGAAATCAAGAGAGTTATTGTCATTTCAGAATGTCTGATCGTGTTACCCGAAATACGGATTCCAATTATGTGCCGATAGAAGGGAGTAAAAATGGAAGTTAAACGTTTCATCCACGAATTTGGCTTGGAAATATTTTTCTTCTATCACGGGATCAATCATCTCGAAATGAAGTTTTGGGTAAAAAATAATATGGTTGCAAGTTATTCACGAGCGTTAATCGACTTGAAAATGTGTTGAAAACTCATCTTCGGTAATCGTCTCGGAGATAACTTTCGAACTGTTTGGAATTTTTAGACGCGGACCGCATGTTTTAGAAAGTATACATTCCGAGCTTGAAGTTGAACACAAATTTTGTATTCTTTCAATGGAAATCAAGAGAGTTATTCTCGTTTCAAAATGTCTCACCGTGCTGCCCGAAATACGGATTCCAATTATGTGTCGATAGGAGGGAGTAAAAATGGTAGTCAAACGTCTCATCCACGAATTTGGCTTGGAAATATTTTTCTTATATCGCAGGATGAATCATCTCGAAATCAAGTTTTGGGTAAAAAATACTATGGTTGCATGTCATTCACGAGCGTTCTTCGACTTGAAAATGTGTTGACAACTCATCTTTGATAATCGTATCGAAGATAACTTTTGAACGGTTAGGAATTTTTAGTCGCGGGCCAAATGTTTTAGAAATTACACATTCTGAGCTTGAATTTGAACACAAATTTTGTATTCTATTTGTGGAAATCAAGAGAGTTATTGTCGTTTCAAAATGTCTGACCGTGTTACCCGAAATACGGATTCCAATTATCTGTTGGCAGGAGAGAGTAAAAATGGAAGTTAAATGTTTCATCCACGAATTTGGCTTGGAAATATTTCTCTTATATCGCGGGATCAATCATCTCGAAATGTAGTTTTGTGTAAAAAATACTTCGTTTGCAAGTTATTCACGAGCGATAATCGACTTGAAAATGTGTTGAAAACTCATCTTCGGTAATCATCTCGAGGATAACTTTTCAATTGTTTGGAATTTTTAGACGCAGCCTGCACGTTTTAGAAAGTACACATTCTGAGCTTGAATTTGAACACAAATTTAGTACTCTTTCAATGGAAATTAAGAGAGTTATTGTCGTTTGAAAGTGTCTTACCGTGTTACCCTAAATACGGATTCCAATTATGTGCCTACAGGAGAGATTAAAAATGGAAGTTAAACGTTTTGCTCACGAATTTGGCTTGGAAATATTTTTCTTATATTGCAGGATCAATCATCTCGAAATGAAGTAAAGGGTAAAAAATACATTGGTTGCAACTTATTCACGAGCATTAATTGAGTTGAAAATGTGTTGAAAACTCATCTTCGGTAACCATTTCGAAGATAACTTTTGAACGGTTTGGAACTTTTAGACGCGGCCGGCAAGTTTTAAGAAGAATACATTCTGAACTTGAATTTGAACGCAAATTTTGTATTATTCCAATGGAAATCAAGAGAGTTATTGTTGATTCAGAATGGCATACCGTGTTGCCCGAAATACAGATTCCAATTATGTGCCGATAGGAAGGAGTAAAAATGGAAGTTAAACGTTTCGCACACGAATTTGTCTTCGAAAAATTTTTCTCATATCGCAGGATCAATCAACTTCAAATGAAGTTTTGGGTTAAAAATACTTTGGTAGAAAGTTATTGACGAGCTTTAATCGACATGAAAATGTGTTGAAAACTCATCTTCGGTAATCGTCCCTAAGATAACTTTTGAGGGGTTATGAATTTTTAGATGTGGCCCAGATGTTTTAGAAAGTACACATTCTAAGCTTGAATTTGAAAACATATTTTGTATTTTTTCAATGGAAAATCAAGAGAGTTATTGTCGTTTCAAAATCTCTGACCGTGTTACCCGAAATACGGATTCAAATTATGTGCAGACAGGAGAGAGTAAAAATGGAAGTTAAACGTTTCATCCACGAATTTGGCTTGGAAATATTATTCTTATATTGCGGGATCAATCATCTCGGAATGAAGTTAAGGGTAAAAAACACTTTGGTTGCATGTTATTCACGAGCGTTAATCGATTTGAAAATGTGTTGAAAACTCATCTTCGGTAGCCGTTTCGAAGATAACTTTTGAACGGTTAGGAATTTTTAGACGTGGCCCCATGTTTTAGAAAGTATACATTCTAAGCTTGAATTTGAACCCAAATTTTGTATTCTTTTTGTGGAAATCAAGAGAGTTATTGTCATTTCAGAATGTCTGATCGTGTTACCCGACATACAGATTCCAATTATGTGTCGATAGAAGGGAGTAAAAAGGGAAGTTAAATGTTTCATCCACGAATTTGGCTTGGAAATATTTTTCTTATATCACGGGATCAATCATCTCGAAATGAAGTTTTGGGTAAAAAATAATATGGTTGCAAGTTATTCACGAGCGTTAATCGACTTGAAAATGTGTTGAAAACTCATCTTTAGTAATCGTCTCGGAGATAACTTTTGAACCGTTTGGAATTTTTAGACGCGGACCGCATGTTTTAGAAAGTATACATTCCGAGCTTGAAGTTGAACACAAATTTTGTATTTTTTCAATGAAAATCAAGAGAGTTATTGTCGTTTCAAAATGTCTCACCGTGCTGCCCGAAATACGGATTCCAATTATGTGTCGATAGGAGGGAGTAAAAATGGTAGTCAAACGTCTCATCCACGAATTTGGCTTGGAAATATTTTTCTTATATCGCAAGTTGAATCATCTCGAAATCAAGTTTTGGGTAAAAAATACTTTGGTTGCAAGTCTTTCACGAGCGTTATTCGACTTGAAAATGTGTTGACAACTCATCTTCGACAATCGTATCGAAGATAACTTTTGAACGGTTAGGAATTTTTAGTCGCGGGACAAATGTTTTAGAAATTACACATTCTGAGCTTGAATTTGAACACAAATTTTGTATTCTATTTGTGGAAATCAAGAGAGTTATTGTCGTTTCAAAATGTCTGACCGTGTTACCCGAAAAACGGATTCCAATTATGTGTAGGCAGGAGAGAGTAAATATGGAAGTTAAATGTTTCATCCACGAATTTGGCTTGGAAATATTTCTCTTATATCGCGGGATCAATCATCTCGAAATGTAGTTTTGTGTAAAAAATACTTTGGTTGCAAGTTATTCACGAGCGATAATTGACTTGAAAATGTGTTGAAAACTCATCTTCGGTAATCATCTCGAAGATAACTTTTGAACTGTTTGGAATTTTTAGACGCAGCCTGCACGTTTTAGAAAGTACACATTTTGAGCTTGAATTTGAACACAGATTTAGTACTCTTTCAATGGAAATCAAGAGAGTTATTGTCGTTTGAAAGTGTCTCACCGTGTTACCCTAAATACGGATTCCAATTATGTGCCTACAGGAGAGATTAAAAATGGAAGTTACACGTTTTGCTCACGAATTTGGCTTGGAAATATTTTTCTTATATTGCGGGATCAATCATCTCGAAATGAAGTTAAGGGTAAAAAACACTTTTGTTGCAAGTTATTCACGAGCGTTAATCGATTTGAAAATGTGTTGAAAACTCATCTTCGGTAACCTTTTTGAAGATAACTTCTGAACGGTTAGGAATTTTTAGACGTGGCCCCATGTTTTAGAAAGTATACATTCTAAGCTTGAATTTGAACCCAAATTTTGTATTCTTTTTGTTGAAATCAAGAGAGTTATTGTCATTTCAGAATGTCTGATCGTGTTACCCAAAATACGGATTCCAATTATGTGCCGATAGAAGGGAGTAAAAATGGAAGTTAAACGTTTCATCCACGAATTTGGCTTGGAAATATTTTTCTTATATCACGGGATCAATCATCTCGAAATGAAGTTTTGGGTAAAAAATAATATGGTTGCAAGTTATTCACGAGCGTTAATCGACTTGAAAATGTGTTGAAAACTCATCTTCGGTAATCGTCTCGGAGATAACTTTTGAACTGTTTGGAATTTTTAGACGCGGACCGCATGTTTTAGAAAGTATACATTCCGAGCTTGAAGTTGAACACAAATTTTGTATTTTTTCAATGGAAATCAAGAGAGTTATTGTCGTTTCAAAATGTCTCACCATGCTGCTCGAAATACGGATTCCAATTATGTGTCGATAGGAGGGAGTAAAAATGGTAGTCAAACGTTTCATCCACGAATTTGGCTTGGAAATATTTTTCTTATATCGCGGGATGAATCATCTCGAAATCAAGTTTTGGGTAAAAAATACTTTGGTTGCAAGTCATTCACGAGGATTATTCGACTTGAAAATGTGTTGACAACTCATCTTCGATAATCGTATCGAAGATAACTTTTGAACGGTTAGGAATTTTTTGTCGCGGGCCAAATGTTTTAGAAATTACACATTCTGAGCTTGAATTTGAACACAAATTTTGTATTCTATTTGTGGAAATCAAGAGAGTTATTGTCGTTTCAAAATGTCTGACCGTGTTACCCGAAATACGGATTCCAATAATGTGTAGGCAGGAGAGAGTAAAAATGGAAGTTAAATGTTCCATCCACAAATTTGGCTTGGAAGTATTTCTCTTATATCGCGGGATCAATCATCTCGAAATGTAGTTTTGTGTAAAAAATACTTTGGTTGCAAGTTATTCACGAGCGATAATCGACTTGAAAATGTGTTGAAAACTCATCTTCGGTAATCATCTCGAAGATAACTTTTGAACTGTTTGGAATTTTTAGACGCAGCCTGCACGTTCTAGAAAGTACACATTCTGAGCTTGAATTTGAACACAAATTTAGTACTCTTTCAGTGGAAATCAAGAGAGTTATTGTCGTTTGAAAGTATCTCACCGTGTTACCCTAAATACGGATTCCAATTATGTGCCTACAGGAGAGATTAAAAATGGAAGTTAAACGTTTTGCTCACGAATTTGGCTTGGAAATATTTTTCTTATATTGCGGGATCAATCATCTCGAAATGAAGTTAAGGGTAAAAAACACTTTCGTTGCAAGTTATTCACGAGCGTTAATCGATTTGAAAATGTGTTGAAAACTCATCTTCGGTAACCTTTTTGAAGATAACTTCTGAACGGTTAGGAATTTTTAGACGTGGCCCCATGTTTTAGAAAGTATACATTCTAAGCTTGAATTTGAACCCAAATTTTGTATTCTTTTTGTTGAAATCAAGAGAGTTATTGTCATTTCAGAATGTCTGATCGTGTTACCCAAAATACGGATTCCAATTATGTGCCGATAGAAGGGAGTAAAAATGGAAGTTAAACGTTTCATCCACGAATTTGGCTTGGAAATATTTTTCTTATATCACGGGATCAATCATCTCGAAATGAAGTTTTGGGTAAAAAATAATATGGTTGCAAGTTATTCACAAGCGTTAATCGACTTGAAAATGTGTTGAAAACTCATCTTCGGTAATCGTCTCGGAGATAACTTTTGAACTGTTTGGAATTTTTAGACGCGGACCGCATGTTTTAGAAAGTATACATTTCGAGCTTGAAGTTGAACACAAATTTTGTATTTTTTCAATGGAAATCAAGAGAGTTATTGTCGTTTCAAAATGTCTCACCATGCTGCCCGAAATACGGATTCCAATTATGTGTCGATAGGAGGGAGTAAAAATGGTAGTCAAACGTTTCATCCACGAATTTGGCTTGGAAATATTTTTCTTATATTGCGGGATGAATCATCTCAAAATCAAGTTTTGGGTAAAAAATACTTTGGTTGCAAGTCATTCACGAGCGTTATTCGACTTGAAAATGTGTTGACAACTCATCTTCGATATTCGTATCGAAGATAACTTTTGAACGGTTAGGAATTTTTTGTCGCGGGCCAAATGTTTTAGAAATTACACATTCTGAGCTTGAATTTGAACACAAATTTTGTATTCTATTTGTGGAAATCAAGAGAGTTATTGTCGTTTCAAAATGTCTGACCGTGTTACCCGAAATACGGATTCCAATTATGTGTAGGCAGGAGAGAGTAAAAATGGAAGTTAAATGTTTCATCCACAAATTTGGCTTGGAAGTATTTCTCTTATATCGCGGGATCAATCATCTCGAAATGTAGTTTTGTGTAAAAAATACTTTGGTTGCAAGTTATTCACGAGCGATAATCGACTTGAAAATGTGTTGAAAACTCATCTTCGGTAATCATCTCGGAGATAACTTTTGAACTGTTTGGAATTTTTAGACGCAGCCTGCACGTTCTAGAAAGTATACATTCTAAGCTTGAATTTAAACAAAAATTTTGTATTCTTTTTGTGGAAATCAAGAGAGTAATTGTCAGTTCAATGCGGCCCGCATGTTTGGAGAAAACTTTTGAACTGTTTGGAATTTTTCGATGCGGCCCGCATGTTTTAGAAAGTATACATTCTGAGCTTGAATTTGAACACAGATTTTGTATTATTCCAATGAAAATCAAGAGAGTTATTGTCGTTTCAAAATGTCTCACCATGCTGCTTGAAATACGGATTCCAATTATGTGCCAAAAGGAGGGAGAAAAATTGAAGTTAAACGTTTCGCAGACTAATTTGTCTAGGTAAATTTTTTCTTATGTCGCAGGATCAATCATCTCGAAATGAAGTTTTGGGTTAAAAATACTTTGGTTGCAAGTTATTGACGAGCGTTAATCGACTTGGAAATGTATTGAAAACTCATCTTTGGTAATCGTCACGGAGATAACTTTTGAACTGTTTGGAATTTTTAGACGTGGCTGGCATGTCTTAGAAAGTATACATTCCGAGCTTGAATTTGAACACAAATTTTGTATTTTTTCAATGGAAATCAAGAGAGTTATTGTCATTTCAAAATGTCTCACCGTGTTACCCGAAATAAGGATTCCAACTATGTGCCGATTGGAGGGAGCGAAAATGTAAGTCAACTGTTTCGGTCACGAATTTGGCTTGGAAATATTTTCCTTATATCGCGAGATGAATCATCTTGAAATCAAGTTTTGGGTAAAAAATAATTTGGTTGCAAGTCATTCACGGGCGTTATTCGACTTGAAAATCTGTTGAAAACTCATCTTCGATAATCGTATCGATGATAACTTTTGAACGGTTAGGAATTTTTAGTTGCGGGCCAAATGTTTTAGAAAGTATACATTCTAAGCTTGAATTTGAACACAAATTTTGTATTCTTTTTGTGGAAATCAAGAGAGTTATTGTCATTTCAAAATGTCTGACCGTGTTACCCGAAATACGGATTCCAATTATGTGCCGATAGAAGGGAGTAAAAATGGAAGTTAAACGTTTCATCAACGAATTTGGCTTGGAAATATTTTTCTTCAATCACGAGATCAATCATCTCGAAATGAAGTTTTGGGTAAAAAATAATTTGGTTGCAAGTTATTCACGAGTGTTAATCGACTTGAAATTGTGTTGAAAACTCATCTTCGATAATCGTCTCGGAGACAACTTTCAAACTGTTTGGAATTTTTAGACGCGGCCCGCATGTTTTAGAAAGTATACATTCTGAGCCTGAATTTGAACACAAATTTTGTATTATTCCTGTGGAAATCAAGAGAGTTATTGTCGTTTCAAAATGTCTCACCGTGTTGCCCGAAATACGGATTCCAATTATGTGCCGATAGGAGGGAGTAAAAGTGGAAGTTAAACGTTTCGCTCATTAATTTGTCTGGGAAAATTTTTTCTTATATCGCAGGATCAATCGTCTCGAAATGAAGTTTTGGGTTAAAAATACTTTGGTTGCAAGTTATTGATGAGCGTTAATCGACTTGAAAATGTGTTGAAAACTCATCTTTGGTAATTGTCTTGAAGATTACTTTTGAACGGTTAGGAATTTTTAGACGCGACCTGCATGTTTTGGAAAGTATACATTCTGAGCTTGAATTTGAACACAAATTTTGTATTTTTTCGATGGAAATGAAGAGAGTTATTGTCGTTTCAAAATGTCTCACCGTGTTACCTGAAATACGGATTCCAATTATGTGTCGATTGGAGGGAGCAAAAATGTAAGTCAACCATTTCGGTCCACGAATTTGGCTTGGAAATATTTTCCTTATATCGCGGGATGAATCGTCTCGAAATCAAGTTTTGGGTAAAAAATACTTTGGTTGCAAGTCATTCAGGAGCATTATTCGACTTGAAAATGTGTTGAAAACTCATCTTCGATAATCGTGTCGAAGATAACTTTTGAACGGTTAGGAATTTTTAGTTGCGGGCCAAATGTTTTAGAAAGTAGACATTCTGAGCTTGAATTTGAACACAAATTTTGTATTCTATTTGTGGAAATCAGGAGAGTTATTGTCGTTTGAAAATGTCTGACCGTGTTACCCGAAATACGGATTCCAAATATGTGCAGACAGGAGAGAGTAAAAATGGAAGTGAAACGTTTCATCCATGAATTTGGGTTGGAAATATTTTTCTTATATCGCGGGATCAATCATCTCGAAATGTAGTTTTGGGTAAAAAATACTTTGGTTGCAAGTTATTCGCGAGTGATAATCGACTTGAAAATGTGTCGAAAACTCGTCTTCGGTAATCGTCTCGAAGATAACTTTTGAACTGTTTGGAATTTTTAGACGCAGCCTGCACGTTTTAGAAAGTACACACTCTAAGATTGAATTTGAACGCAAATTTTGCATTCTTTCAATGGAAATCAAGAGAGTTATTGTCGTTTGAAAGTGTCTCACCGTGTTACCCGAAATACGGATTCCAATTATGTGCCGACAGGAGAGAGTAAAAGTGGAAGTTAAATGTTTGGCTCACGAATTTCGCTTGGAAATATTTTTCTTATATTGTTGGATCAATCATCTCGAAATGAAGTTAAGGGTAAAAAACACTTTGTTTGCAAGTTATTCACAAGCGTTGATCGATTTGAAAATGTGTTCAAAACTAATCGGTCAAAAATTTTGAATGTGTACTTTCTAAAACATCCAGGCCGCGTCTAAAAATTCCAAACAGTTCAAAAGTTATCTTCGAGGCGATTACCAAAGATGAGTTTTCAACACATTTTCAATCCGATTAACGCTCGTGATTAACTTGCAGCCAAAGTATTTTTTACCCAAAACTTAAATTCGAGATGATTGATCCCGCGATATAAGAAAAATTTTTCCGAGTCAAATTCGTGGATGAAACGTTTAACATCCATTTTTAGTCCTTCCTATCGGCACATAATTGGAATCCATATTTCGGGTAACTCGGTGAGACACTTTCAAACGACAATAACTCTCTTGATTTCCAATGAAAGAATAGAAAATTTGTGTTCAAATTCAAGCTCAGAATGTGTACTTTCTAAAACATGCAGGCCGCGTCTAAAAATTCCAAACAGTTCAAAAGTTATCTTTAAGGCGATTACCAAAGAAGAGTTTTCAACACATTTTCAATCCGATTAACGCTCGTGATTAACTTGCAACCAAAGTATTTTTTACCCAAAACTTCATTTCGAGATGATTGCTCCCGCGATATAAGAAAAATATTTCCGAGCCAAATTCGTGGAGGAAACGTTTAACTTTCATTTTTACTCCTTCCTATCGGCACATAATTGGAATCCGTATTTCGGGTAACTCGGTGAGACACTTTCAAACGACAATAACTCTCTTGATTTCCATTGAAAGAATACAAAATTTGTGTTCAAAATCAAGCTCAGAATGTGTACTTTCTAAAACATGCAGGCCGCGTCAAAAAGTTCCAAACAGTTCAAAAGTTATCTTCGAGACGATTACTGAAGATGAGTTTTCAACACATTTTCAATTCGATTAACGCTCGTGAATAACTTGCAACCAAGGTATTTTTTACCATTAACTTCATTTCGAGATGATTGATCCCTCAATATAAGAAAAATATTTCGAAGCCAAATTCGTGAGCGAAACGTTTAACTTCCATTTTTACTCCCTCCTATCGACACATAATTGGAATCCGTATTTCGGGTAACAAGTTGAGACACTTTCAAATGACAAAAACCCTCTTGCTTTCCAGTGGAAGAATAAAATATTTGTGTTCAAATTCAAGCCTAGAATGTGTACTTTCTAAAACATGCAAGCCGCGTCTAAAAATTCCAAACAATTCAAAAGTTATCTTCGAGACGATTACTGAAGATGAGTTTTCGACACATTTTCAATTCGATTAACACTCGTGAATAACTTGCAACCAAAGTATTCTTTACCATTAGCTTCATTTCGAGATGATTGATCCCACAATATAAAAAAAAAATATTTCCAAGCCAAATTCGTGAGTGAAACGTTTAACTTCCACTTTTACTCCCTCCTATCGGCACATAATTGGAATCCGTATTACAGGTAACACGGTGAGACACTTTGAAACATCAATAACTCCCTTGATTTCCATAAAAAGAATACAAAATTTGTATTCAAATTCAAGCTCAGAATGTGTACTTTCTAAAACATGCAGGCCGCGTCTAAAAATTCCAAACTGTTCAAAATTTTTCTCCGAGACGATTATCGAAGATGAGTTTTCAACACATTTTGAAGTCGATTAACACTCCTGAATAACTTGCAACCAAAGTATTTTTTACCCAAAACTTTAGTTCGAGATGATTGATCCCATGAAATAAGAAAACTATTTCCAAGCCAAATTCGTAAGCGAAACATTTAACTTCCGCTTTTACTCCCTCCTATCGGCAGATTATTGGAATCCGTATTTCGGGTATCACGGTGAGACACTTTCAAACGATAATAACTCTATTGATTTCCATTGAAAGAATAAAAAATTTGTGCTCAACTTCAACCTCAGAATGTGTACTTTCTAAAACATGCAGGCCGCGTCTAAATATTCTAAACAGTTCAAATGTTATCTTCGAGACGATTAATGAAGTTGAGTTTTCGACACATTTTCAATTCGATTAATGCTCGTGAATAACTTGCAACCAAAGTATTTTTTACCATCAACTTCATTTCGAGTTGATTGAACCCGCAATATAAGAAAAATATTTCCATGCCAAATTCGTGAGCGAAACGTTTGACTTCCATTTTTACTCCCTCCTATCGACACATAATTGGAATCCGTATTCCGGGTAACACGGTGAGACATTTTCAAAGGACAATAACTCTCCGGATTTCCATTGAAAGAATACAAAATTTGTGTTCAAATTGAAGCCCAGAATGTGTACTTTTTCAAACATGCAGGCCGCGTCCAAAAATTCCAAACAGTTCAAAAGTTATCTTAGGGACGATTACTGAAGATGAGTTTTCAACACATTTTCAATTCGATTAACGCTTGTGAATAACTTGCAACCAAAGTATTTTTCACCATTAACTTCATTTCGAGATGATTGATCCCTCAATATAAGAAAAATATTTCCAAGCCAAATACTTGAGCGAAACGTTTAACTTCCATTTTTACTCCCTCTTAACGGCACATAATTGGAATCCGTCATTTGGATAACACGGTGAGACACTTTCAAACGACAATAACTCTCTTGATTTCCATTGAAAGAATACAAAATTTGTGTTCAAATTCAAGCCCAGAATGTGTACTTTCTAAAACAAGCAGGCCGCATCTAAAAATTCCAAACAGTTCAAAAGTTATCTTCGGGACGATTACCGAAGATGAGTTTTCAACACATTTTCAATTCGATTAATGCTCGTGAATAACTTGCAACCAAAGTATTTTTTACCCAAAACTACATTTCGAGATGATTGATCCCGCGATATAAGAAAAATATTTTGAAGCCAAATTCAGGGATGAAACGTTTAACTTTCATTTTTACTCCCTCCTATCGACACATAATTAGAATCCGTATTTCGGGTAACTCGGTGAGACACTTTCAAACGACAATAACTCCCTTGATTTCCATTGAAAGAATACAAAATTTGTGTTCAAATTCAAGCTCAGAATATGTACTTTCTAAAACATGCAGGCCGCGTCTAAAAAATTCCAGACAGTTCAAAAAGTTATCTTCGGGATGATTACTGAAGATGAGTTTTCAACACATTTTCAATTCGATTAACGCTCGAGAATAACTTGCAACCAAAGTATTTTTTACCCAAAACTTCATTTCGAGATGATTGATCCCGCGATATAAGAAAAATATTTCGAAGCCAAATTCGTGGATGAAATGTTTAACTTCCATTTTTACTCCATCCTATCGACACATAATTGGAATCCGTATTTTGGGTAAATTGGTGAGACACTTTCAAACGACAATAACTCCCTTGATTTCTATTGAAAGAATACAAAATTTGTGTTCAAATTCAAGCTCAGAATGTGTACTTTCTAAAACATGCAGGCCGCGTGTAAAAATTCCAAACAGTTCAAAAGTTATCTTCGGGGCGATTACCGAAGATGTGTTTTCAACACATTTTCAATTCGATTGACGCTCGTGAATAACTTGCAACCAAAGTATTTTTTACCATTAACTTCATTTTGAGATGATTGATCTCTCAATGTAAGAAAAATATTTCCAAGCCAAATTCGTGAGCGAAATGTTTAACTTCCATTTTTACTCCCTCCTATCGGCACATAATTGGATTCTGTATTTTGGGTAACACGGTGAGACACTTTCAAACGATAATAACTCTCTTGATTTCAATTGAAAGAATACAAAATTTGTGTTCAAATTCAAGCCCAGAATTTGTACTTTCTAAAACATGAAGGCCGCATCTAAAAATTCCAAACAGTTCAAAAGTTGTCTTCGGGACGATTACCGAAGATGAGTTTTCAACACATTTTCAATTCGATTAACGCTCGTGAATAACTTGCAACCAAAGTATTTTTTACCCAAAACTTCATTTCGAGATGATTGATCCCGCGATATAAGAAAAATATTTCGAAGCCAAATTCGTGGATGAAACGTTTAACTTCCATTTTTACTCCCTCCTATCGACACATAATTGGAATCCGTATTTCGGGTAACACGTTGAGACACTTTCAAATGACAAAAACCCTCTTGATTTCCAGTGGAAGAATAAAATATTTGTGTTCAAATTCAAGCCTAGAATGTGTACTTTCTAAAACATGTACGCCGTGTCTAAAAATTCCAAACAGTTCAAAAGTTATCTTCGAGACGATTACTGAAGATGAGTTTTCAACACATTTTCAATTCGATTAACACTCGTGAATAACTTGAAACCAAAGTATTCTTTACCATTAGCTTCATTTCAAGATGATTGATCCCACAATATAAAAAAAATATTTCGAAGTCAAATTCGTGAGTGAAACGTTTAACTTCCATTTTTACTCCCTCCTATCGGCACATAATTGGAATCCGTATTTCAGGTAACACGGTGAGACACTTTCAAACGTCAATAACTCCCTTGATTTCCATAGAAAGAATACAGAATTTGTATTCAAATTCAAGCTCAGAATGTGTACTTTCTAAAACATGCAGGCCGCGTCTGAAAATTCCAAACTGTTCAAAATTTTTCTCCGAGACGATTATCGAAGATGAGTTTTCAACACATTTTGAAGTCGATTAACAGTCCTGAATAACTTGCAACCAAAGTATTTTTTACCCAAAACTTTAGTTCGAGATGATTGATCCCATGAAATAAGAAAACTATTTCCAAGCCAAATTCGTAAGCGAAACATTTAACTTCCGCTTTTACTCCCTCCTATCGGCAGATAATTGGAATCCGTATTTCGGGTATCACGGTGAGACACTTTCAAACGATAATAACTCTGTTGATTTCCATTGAAAGAATACAAAATTTGTGCTCAACTTCAAGCTCAGAATGTGTACTTTCTAAAACATGCAGGCCGCGTCTAAATATTCTAAACAGTTCAAATGTTCTCTTCGAGACGATTAATGAAGTTGAGTTTTCAACACATTTTCAATTCGATTAATGCTCGTGAATAACTTGCAACCAAAGTATTTTCTACCATCAACTTCATTTCGAGTTGATTGAACCCGTAATATAAGAAAAATATTTCCATGCCAAATTCGTGAGCGAAACGTTTGACTTCCATTTTTACTCCCTCCTATCGACACATAATTGGAATCCGTATTCCGGGTAACACGGTGAGACACTTTCAAACGACAATAACTCTTTTGATTTCCATTGAAAGAATACAAAATTTGGGTTCAAATTCAAGCCCAGAATGTGTACTTTTTCAAACATGTAGGCCGCGCCCAGAAATTCCAAACAGTTCAAAAGTTATCTTATGGACGATTACTGAAGATGAGTTTTCAACACATTTTCAATTCGATTAACGCTCGTGAATAACTTGCAACCAAAGTATTTTTCACCATTAACTTCATTTCGAGATGATTGATCCCTCAATATAAGAAAAATATTTCCAAGCCAAATACTTGAGCGAAACATTTAACTTCCATTTTTACTCCCTCCTATCGGCACATAATTGGAATCCGTATTTTGGGTAACACGGTGAGACACTTTCAAACGACGATAACTCTCTTGATTTCCATTGAAAGAATACAAAATTTGTGTTCAAATTCAAGCCCAGAATGTGTACTTTCTAAAACAAGCAGGCCGCATCTAAAAATTCCAAACAGTTCAAAAGTTATCTTCGGGACGATTACCGAAGATGAGTTTTCAACACATTTTCAATTCGATTAATGCTCGTGAATAACTTGCAACCAAAGTATTTTTTACCCAAAACTTCATTTCGAGATGATTGATCCCGCGATATAAGAAAAATATTTTAAAGCCAAATTCAGGGATGAAACGTTTAACTTCCATTTTTACTCCCTCCTATCGACACATAATTAGAATCCCTATTTCGGGTAACTCGGTGAAACACTTTCAAACAACAATAACTCCCTTGATTTCCGTTGAAAGAATACAAAATTTGTGTTCAAATTCAAGCTCAGAATGTGTACTTTCTAATACATGCAGGCCGCGTCTAAAAAAATCCAGACAGTTGAAAAAGTTATCTTCAGGACGATTACTGAAGATGAGTTTTCAACACATTTTCAATTCGATTAACGCTCGTGAATAACTTGCAACCAAAGTATTTTTTACCCAAAACTTCATTTCGAGATGATTGATCCCGCGATATAAGAAAAATATTTTGAAGCCAAATTCCGGGATGAAACGTTTAACTTCCATTTTTACTCCCTCCTATCGACACATAATTAGAATCCGTATTTCGGGTAACTCGGTGAGACACTTTCAAACGACAATAACTCCCTTGATTTCCATTGAAAGAATACAAAATTTGTGTTCAAATTCAAGCTCAGAATGTGTACTTTCTACAACATGCAGGCCGCGTCTAAAAAATTCCAGACAGTTCAAAAAGTTATCTTCGGGACGATTACTGAAGATGAGTTTTCAACACATTTTCAATTCGATTAACGCTCGAGAATAACTTGCAACCAAAGTATTTTTTACCATTAACTTCATTTCGAGATGATTGATCTCTCAATATAAGAAAAATATTTCCAAGCCAAATTCGTGAGCGAAATGTTTAACTTCCATTTTTACTCCCTCCTATCGGCACATAATTGGAATCCGTATTTTGGGTAACACGGTGAGACACTTTCAAACGATAATAACTCTCTTGATTTCCATTGAAAGAATACAAAATTTGTGTTCAAATTCAAGCCCAGAATGTGTGCTTTCTAAAACATGCAGGCCGCATCTAAAAATTCCAAACAGTTCAAAAGTTGTCTTCGGGACGATTACCGAAGATGAGTTTTCAACACATTTTCAATTCGATTAACGCTCGTGAATTACTTGCAACCAAAGTATTTTTTACCCAAAACTTCATTTCGAGATGATTGATCCCGCGATATAAGAAAAATATTTCGAAGCCAAATTCGTGGATGAAACGTTTAACTTCCATTTTTACTCCATCCTATCGACACATAATTGGAATCCGTATTTTGGGTAAATTGGTGAGACACTTTCAAACGACAATAAGTCCCTTGACTTCTATTGAAAGAATACAAAATTTGTGTTCAAATTCAAGCTCAGAATGTGTACTTTCTAAAACATGCAGGCCGCGTGTAAAAATTCCAAACAGTTCAAATGTTATCTTCGGGGCGATTACCGAAGATGTGTTTTCAACACATTTTCAATTCGATTGACGCTCGTGAATAACTTGCAACCAAAGTATTTTTTACCATTAACTTCATTTCGAGATGATTGATCTCTCAATGTAAGAAAAATATTTCCAAGCCAAATTCGTGAGCGAAATGTTTAACTTCCATTTTTACTCCCTCCTATCGGCACATAATTGGATTCTGTATTTTGGGTAACACGGTGAGACACTTTCAAACGATAATAACTCTCTTGATTTCAATTGAAAGAATACAAAATTTGTGTTCAAATTCAAGCCCAGAATTTGTACTTTCTAAAACATGCAGGCCGCATCTAAAAATTCCAAACAGTTCAAAAGTTGTCTTCGGGACGATTACCGAAGATGAGTTTTCAATACATTTTCAATTCGATTAACGCTCGTGAATAACTTGCAACCAAAGTATTTTTTACCCAAAACTTCATTTCGAGATGATTGATCCCGCGATATAAGAAAAATATTTCGAAGCCAAATTCGTGGATGAAACGTTTAACTTCCATTTTTACTCCCTCCTATCGACACATAATTGGAATCCGTATTTCGGGTAACACGTTGAGACACTTTCAAATGACAAAAACCCTCTTGATTTCCAGTGGAAGAATAAAACATTTGTGTTCAAATTCAAGCCTAGAATGTGTACTTTCTAAAACATGCACGCCGTGTCTAAAAATTCCAAACAATTCAACAGTTATCTTCGAGACGATTACTGAAGATGAGTTTTCAACACATTTTCAATTCGATTAACACTCGTGAATAACTTGCAACCAAAGTATTCTTTACCATTAGCTTCATTTCAAGATGATTGATCCCACAATATAAAAAAAATATTTCCAAGCCAAATTCGTGAGTGAAACGTTTAACTTCCATTTTTACTCCCTCCTATCGGCACATAATTGGAATCCGTATTTCAGGTAACACGGTGAGACACTTTCAAACGTCAATAACTCCCTTGATTTCCATAGAAAGAATACAGAATTTGTATTCAAATTCAAGCTCAGAATGTGTACTTTCCAAAACATGCAGGCCGCGTCTGAAAATTCCAAACTGTTCAAAATTTTTCTCCGAGAAGATTACCGAAGATGAGTTTTCAACACATTTTCAAGTCGATTAACACTCCTGAATAACTAGCAACCAAAGTATTTTTTACCCAAAACTTTAGTTCAAGATGATTGATCCCAAGAAATAAGAAAACTATTTCCAAGCCAAATTCGTAAGCGAAACAATTAACTTCCGCTATTACTCCCTCCTATCGCCAGATAATTGGAATCCGTATTTCGGGTATCACGGTGAGACACTTTCAAACAATAATAACTCTATTGATTTCCATTGAAAGAATACAAAATTTGTGCTCAACTTCAAGCTCAGAATGTGTACTTTCTAAAACATGCAGGGCGCGTCTAAATATTCTAAACAGTTCAAATGTTCTCTTCGAGACGATTAATGAAGTTGAGTTTTCAACACATTTTCAATTCGATTAATGCTCGTGAATAACTTGCAACCAAAGTATTTTTTACCATCAACTTCATTTCGAGTTGATTGAACCCGTAATATAAGAAAAATAGTTCCACGCCAAATTCGTGAGCGAAACGTTTGACTTCCATTTTTACTCCCTCCTATCGACACATAATTGGAATCCGTATTCCGGGTAACACAGTGAGACACTTTCAAACGACAATAACTCTCCTGATTTCCATTGAAAGAATACAAAATTTGTGTTCAAATTGAAGCCCAGAATGTGTACTTTTTCAAACATGCAGGCCGCGTCCAAAAATTCCAAACAGTTCAAAAGTTATCTTAGGGACGATTACTGAAGATGAGTTTTCAACACATTTTCAATTCGATTAACGCTAGTGAATAACTTGCAACCAAAGTATTTTTCACCATTAACTTCATTTCGAGATGATTGATCCCTCAATATAAGAAAAATATTTCCAAGCCAAATACTTGAGCGAAACGTTTAACTTCCATTTTTACTCCCTCTTAACGGCACATAATTGGAATCCGTCATTTGGATAACACGGTGAGACACTTTCAAACGACAATAACTCTCTTGATTTCCATTGAAAGAATACAAAATTTGTGTTCAAATTCAAGCCCAGAATGTGTACTTTCTAAAACAAGCAGGCCGCATCTAAAAATTCCAAACAGTTCAAAAGTTATCTTCGGGACGATTACCGAAGATGAGTTTTCAACACATTTTCAATTCGATTAATGCTCGTGAATAACTTGCAACCAAAGTATTTTTTACCCAAAACTACATTTCGAGATGATTGATCCCGCGATATAAGAAAAATATTTTGAAGCCAAATTCAGGGATGAAACGTTTAACTTTCATTTTTACTCCCTCCTATTGACACATAATTAGAATCCGTATTTCGGGTAACTCGGTGAGACACTTTCAAACGACAATAACTCCCTTGATTTCCATTGAAAGAATACAAAATTTGTGTTCAAATTCAAGCTCAGAATATGTACTTTCTAAAACAGGCAGGCCGCGACTAAAAAATTCCAGACAGTTCAAAAAGTTATCCTCAGGACGATTACTGAAGATGAGTTTTCAACACATTTTCAATTCGATTAACGCTCGTGAATAACTTGCAACCAAAGTATTTTTTACCATTAACTTCATTTCGAGATGATTGATCCCTCAATATAAGAAAAATATTTCCAAGCCAAATTCGTCAGCGAAACGTTTAACTTCCATTTTTACTCCCTCACATCGACAAATAATTGGAATCCGTATTTCGGGTAACACATTAAGACACTTTCAAACGACAATAACTCTCTTGATTTCTAGTGGAAGAATACAATATTTGTGTTCAAATTCAAGCCCAGAATATGTACTTTCTAAAACATGCAGGCCGCTTCTAAAAATTACAAATTGTTCAAAAGTTATCTTCGAGACGATTACCGAAGATGAGTTTTCAACACATTTTCAGTTCGATTAACGCTCATGAATAACTTGCAACCAAACCATTCTTTACCATTAACGTCATTTCGAAATGATTGATCCCGCAATATAAGAAATATATTTCCAAGTCAAGTTCGAGAGCGAAACGTTTAACTTCCAGTTTTACTGCCTCCTATCGGCACATAATTGGAATCCGTATTTCGGGTAACACATTGAGACACTTTCAAACGACTGTAACTCTCTTGATTTCCAAGGAAAGAATACAAAATTTGTGTTCAAATTCAAGCTCAGAATGTGTACTTTCTAAAACATGCAGGCCACGTCTAAAAATTCCAAACTGTTCAAAAGTTATCTTCGAGACGATTACCGCAGATGAGTTTTCAACACATTTTCAATTCGATTAACGCTCATGAATAACCTGCAACCAAAGTATTTTTTACCATTAACTTCAATTCGGGATGATTGATCCCACAATATAAGAAAAATATTTCCAACCCAAATTCGTGTGCGAAACTTTTAGCTTCCATATTTACTCCCTTCTATCGGCACATAATTGGAATCCGTGTTTTGGGTAACACGGTGAGACATTTTCAAATGACAATAACTCTCTTGATTTCCGTCGAAAGAATACAAAATTTGTGTTCAAATTCAAGCCCAGAATGTGTACTTTCTAAAAGATGCAGGCTGTGTCTAAATATTCCAAACAGTTCAAAAGTTATCTTTGAGACGATTACCAAAGTTTAGTTTTCAACACATTTTCAATTCGATTAACGCTCATGAATAACTTTCAACCAGAGTATTTTTTACCACTAACTCCATTTTGAGATGATTGATCCCTAAATATAAGAAAAATATTTCCAAGCCAAATTCGTGTGAGAAACGTTTAACTTCCATTTTTACTCCCTCCTATCGACACATAATTGGAATCCGTATTTCGGGTAACACGGTGAGACACTTTCAAACGACAATAGCTCTCTTGATTTCCATTGAAAGAATACAAAATTTGTGTTCAAATTCAAGCCCAGAATGTGTACTTTCAAAAACATGCTGGCCGCGTCTAAAAATTTCAAACAGTTCAAAAGTTATCTTCGAGACGATTACCGAAGATGAGTTTTCAACACATTTTCAATTCGATTAACGCTCGTGAATAACTTGCAACCAAAGTATTTTTTACCCAAAACTTCATTCCGAGAAGATTGATCCCGCAATATAAGAAAAATATTTCGAAGCCAAATTCGTGGATAAAACGTTTAACTTCCATTTTTACTCCTTCCTATCGTCACATAATTGGAAACCGTATTTCGGGTAACCCGATGAGACACTTTCAAACGACAATAACTTTCTTCATTTCCGTTGAAAGAATACAAAATTTGTGTTCAAATTCAAGCTTAGAATGTGTACTTTCTAAAACATGCAAGCCGCGTCTAAATATTCTAAACAGTTCAAATGTTATCTTCGAGACGATTAATGAAGTTGAGTTTTCGACACATTTTCAATTCGATTAATGCTCGTGAATAACTTGCAACCAAAGTATTTTTTACCATCAACTTCATTTCGAGTTGATTGAACCCGCAATATAAGAAAAATATTTCCATGCCAAATTCGTGAGCGAAACGTTTGACTTCCATTTTTACTCCCTCCTATCGACACATAATTGGAATCCGTATTCCGGGTAACACGGTGAGACATTTTCAAACGACAATAACTCTCCTGATTTCCATTGAAAGAATACAAAATTTGTGTTCAAATTGAAGCCCAGAATGTGTACTTTTTCAAACATGCAGGCCGCGTCCAAAAATTCCAAACAGTTCAAAAGTTATCTTAGGGACGATTACTGAAGATGAGTTTTCATCACATTTTCAATTCGATTAACGCTAGTGAATAACTTGCAACCAAAGTATTTTTCACCATTAACTTCATTTCGAGATGATTGATCCCTCAATATAAGAAAAATATTTCCAAGCCAAATACTTGAGCGAAACGTTTAACTTCCATTTTTACTCCCTCTTAACGGCACATAATTGGAATCCGTCATTTGGATAACACGGTGAGACACTTTCAAACGACAATAACTCTCTTGATTTCCATTGAAAGAATACAAAATTTGTGTTCAAATTCAAGCCCAGAATGTGTACTTTCTAAAACAAGCAGGCCGCATCTAAAAATTCCAAACAGTTCAAAAGTTATCTTCGGGACGATTACCGAAGATGAGTTTTCAACACATTTTCAATTCGATTAATGCTCGTGAATAACTTGCAACCAAAGTATTTTTTACCCAAAACTACATTTCGAGATGATTGATCCCGCGATATAAGAAAAATATTTTGAAGCCAAATTCAGGGATGAAACGTTTAACTTTCATTTTTACTCCCTCTTATCGACACATAATTAGAATCCGTATTTCGGGTAACTCGGTGAGACACTTTCAAACGACAATAACTCCCTTGATTTCCATTGAAAGAATACAAAATTTGTGTTCAAATTCAAGCTCAGAATATGTACTTTCTAAAACAGGCAGGCCGCGACTAAAAAATTCCAGACAGTTCAAAAAGTTATCCTCAGGACGATTACTGAAGATGAGTTTTCAACACATTTTCAATTCGATTAACGCTCGTGAATAACTTGCAACCAAAGTGTTTTTTACCATTAACTTCATTTCGAGATGATTGATCTCTCAATATAAGAAAAATATTTCCAAGCCAAATTCGTGAGCGAAATGTTTAACTTCCATTTTTACTCCCTCCTATCGGCACATAATTGGAATCCGTATTTTGGGTAACACGGTAAGACACTTTCAAACAATAATAACTCTCTTGATTTCAATTGAAAGAATACAAAATTTGTGTTCAAAATCAAGCCCAGAATGTGTACTTTCTAAAACATGCAGGCCACATCTAAAAATTCCAAACAGTTCAAAAGTTGTCTTCGGGACGATTACCGAAGATGAGTTTTCAACACATTTTCAATTCGATTAACGCTCGTGAATTACTTGCAACCAAAGTATTTTTTACCCAAAACATCATTTCGAGATGATTGATCCCGCGATATAAGAAAAATATTTCGAAGCCAAATTCGTGGATGAAACGTTTAACTTCCATTTTTACTCCGTCCTATCGACACATAATTGGAATCCGTATTTTGGGTAAATTGGTGAGACACTTTCAAACGACAATAACTCCGTTGATTTCCATTGAAAGAATAAAAAATTTGTGTTCAAATTCAAGCCCAGAATGTGTACATTCTAAAACATGCAGGCCGCGTGCAAAAATTCCAAACAGTTCAAAAGTTATCTTCGGGACGATTACCGAAGAAGTGTTTTCAACACATTTTCAATTCGATTGACGCTCGTGAATAACTTGCAACCAAAGTATTTTTTACCATTAACTTCATTTCGAGATGATTGATCTCTCAATATAAGAAAAATATTTCCAAGCCAAATTCGTGAGCGAAATGTTTAACTTCCATTTTTACTCCCTCCTATCGGCACATAATTGGAATCCGTATTTTGGGTAACACGGTGGGACACTTTCAAACGATAATAACTCTCTTGATTTCAATTGAAAGAATACAAAATTTGTGTTCAAATTCAAGCCCAGAATGTGTACTTTCTAAAACATGCAGGCCGCATCTAAAAATTCCAAACAGTTCAAAAGTTGTCTTCTGGACGATTACCGAAGATGAGTTTTCAAAACATTTTCAATTCGATTAACGCTCGTGAATAACTTGCAACCAAAGTATTTTTTACCCAAAACTTCATTTCGAGATGATTCATCCGGCGATATAAGAAAAATATTTCGAAGCCAAATTCGTGGATGAAACGTTTAACTTCCATTTTTACTCCATCCTATCAGCACATAATTGGAATCCGTATTTTGGTTAAATTGGTGAGACACTTTCAAACGACAATAACTCCCTTGATTTCCATTGAAAGAATACAAAATTTATGTTCAAATTCAAGCTCAAAATGTGTACTTTCTAAAATGTGTAGGCCGCGTGTAAAAATTCCAAACAGTTCAAAAGTTATTTTTGGGACGATTACTGAAGATGAGTTTTCAACACATTTTCAATTCGATTAACGCTCGTGAATAACTTGCAACCAAATTATTTTTTACCACTAACTTCATTTCGAGATGATTGATCCCTCAATATAAGAAAAATATTTCCAAGCCAAATTCGTGAGCGAAACATTTAACTTCCATTTTTTCTCCCTCCTATCGGCACATAATTGGAATCCGTATTTTGGGTAACACGGTGAGACACTTTCAAACGACAATAACTCTCTTGATTTCCACTGAAAGAATACAAAATTTGTGTTCAAATTCAAGTCCAGAATGTGTACTTTCTAAAACATGCAGGCCGCATCTAAAAATTCCAAACAGTTCAAAAGTTATCTTCGGGACGATTACCGAAGATGTGTTTTCAACACATTTTCAATTCGATTAACGCTCGTGAATAACTTGCAACCAAAGTATTTTTTACCCAAAACTTCATTTCGAGATGATTGATCCCGCGATATAAGAAAAATATTTCGAAGCCAAATTCGTGGATGAAACGTTTAACTTCCATTTTTACTCCCTCCTATCGACACATAATTAGAATCCGTATTTCAGGTAACACGTTGAGACACTTTGAAACAACAATAACTCTCTTGATTTCCATTGAAAGAACACAAACTTTGTGTTCAAATTCAAGCCCAGAATGTGTACTTTCTAAAACATGCAGGCCGCGTCTAAAAATTCCAAACAGTTCAAAAGTTATCTTCGAGACGATTACCGAATATGAGTTTTCAACACATTTTCAAGTCGATTAACGCTCGTGAATAACTTTGAACCAATGTATTTTTTACCATTAAATTCATTTCAAGATGACTGATCCCGCAATATAAGAAAAATATTTCCATCCCAAATTCGTGAGCGAAACGTTTAACTTCCATTTTTACTCCCTCGTATCGGCACATAATTGGAATCCGTATTTTGGAAAACACGGTGACACACTTTCAAACGACAATAACTCTCTTGATTTCCATTGAAAGAATACAAAATTTGTGTTCAAATTCAAGCCCAGAATGTGTACTTTCTAAAACATGCAGGCCGCATCTAAAAATTCCAAACAGTTCAAAGGTTTTTTTCTAGACGATTACCGAAGATGAGTTTTCAACACATTTTCAATTCGATTAACGCTCGTGAATAACTTGCAACCAAAGTATTTTTTACCATTAACTTCATTTCGAGATGATTGATCCCTCAATATAAGAAAAATATTTCCAAGCCAAATTCGTCAGCGAAACGTTTAACTTCCATTTTTACTCCCTCACATCGACAAATAATTGGAATCCGTATTTCGGGTAACACATTAAGACACTTTCAAACGACAATAACTCTCTTGATTTCTAGTGGAAGAATACAATATTTGTGTTCAAATTCAAGCCCAGAATATGTACTTTCTAAAACATGCAGGCCGCTTCTAAAAATTACAAATTGTTCAAAAGTTATCTTCGAGACGATTACCGAAGATGAGTTTTCAACACATTTTCAGTTCGATTAACGCTCATGAATAACTTGCAACCAAACCATTCTTTACCATTAACGTCATTTCGAAATGATTGATCCCGCAATATAAGAAATATATTTCCAAGTCAAATTCGAGAGCGAAACGTTTAACTTCCAGTTTTACTCCCTCCTATCGGCACATAATTGGAATCCGTATTTCGGGTAACACATTGAGACACTTTCAAACGACTGTAACTCTCTTGATTTCCAAGGAAAGAATACAAAATTTGTGTTCAAATTCAAGCTCAGAATGTGTACTTTCTAAAACATGCAGGCCACGTCTAAAAATTCCAAACTGTTCAAAAGTTATCTTCGAGACGATTACCGCAGATGAGTTTTCAACACATTTTCAATTCGATTAACGCTCATGAATAACCTGCAACCAAAGTATTTTTTACCATTAACTTCAATTCGGGATGATTGATCCCACAATATAAGAAAAATATTTCCAACCCAAATTCGTGTGCGAAACTTTTAGCTTCCATATTTACTCCCTTCTATCGGCACATAATTGGAATCCGTGTTTTGGGTAACACGGTGAGACATTTTCAAATGACAATAACTCTCTTGATTTCCGTCGAAAGAATACAAAATTTGTGTTCAAATTCAAGCCCAGAATGTGTACTTTCTAAAAGATGCAGGCTGTGTCTAAATATTCCAAACAGTTCAAAAGTTATCTTTGAGACGATTACCAAAGTTTAGTTTTCAACACATTTTCAATTCGATTAACGCTCATGAATAACTTTCAACCAGAGTATTTTTTACCACTAACTCCATTTTGAGATGATTGATCCCTAAATATAAGAAAAATATTTCCAAGCCAAATTTGGGTGAGAAACGTTTAACTTCCATTTTTACTCCCTCCTATCGACACATAATTGGAATCCGTATTTCGGGTAACACGGTGAGACACTTTCAAACGACAATAGCTCTCTTGATTTCCATTGAAAGAATACAAAATTTGTGTTCAAATTCAAGCCCAGAATGTGTACTTTCAAAAACATGCTGGCCGCGTCTAAAAATTTCAAACAGTTCAAAAGTTATCTTCGAGACGATTACCGAAGATGAGTTTTCAACACATTTTCAATTCGATTAACGCTCGTGAATAACTTGCAACCAAAGTATTTTTTACCCAAAACTTCATTCCGAGAAGATTGATCCCGCAATATAAGAAAAATATTTCGAAGCCAAATTCGTGGATAAAACGTTTAACTTCCATTTTTACTCCTTCCTATCGTCACATAATTGGAAACCGTATTTCGGGTAACCCGATGAGACACTTTCAAACGACAATAACTTTCTTCATTTCCGTTGAAAGAATACAAAATTTGTGTTCAAATTCAAGCTTAGAATGTGTACTTTCTAAAACATGCAGGCCGCGTCTAAATATTCCAAACAGTTCAAAAGTTAACTTCGAGACGATTTCTGAAGATGAGTTTTCAACACATTTTCAATTCGATTAACGCACGTGAATAACTTGCAACCAAAGTATTTTTTACCATTAACTTCATTTCGAGATGATTGACCCCGCAATATAAGAAATATATTTCCAACCCAAATTCGTGAGCGAAACGTTTAACTTCCATTTTTACTCCCTCCTATCGACACGTAATTAGAATCTGTATTGCGGTTAACACGTTCAGACACTTTCAAACGACAATAACTCTCTGGATTTCCAGTGGAAGAATACAAAATTTGTGTTCAAATTCAAGCTCAGAATGTGTACTTTCTAAAACATGCAGGCTGCCTCTAAAAACTTCAAACAGTTCAAAAGTTATCTTCGAGACGATTACCGAATATGAGTTTGCAACACATTTTCAATTCGATTAACGCTCGTGAATCACTTGCAACCAAAGTATTTTTTACCATTAACTTCATTTCGAGATGACTAATCCCGCAATATAAGAAAAATATTTCCATCCCAAATTCGCGAGCAAAACGTTTAACTTCCATTTTTACTCCCTCCTATCGGCACATAATTGGAATCCGTATTTTGGGTAACACATTGAGACACTTTCAAACGACAGTAACCCTCTCGATTTCGAAAGAAAGAATACAAAATTTGTGTTCAAATTCAATCCCAGAATGTGTACTTTCTAAAACATGCAGGCCGCATCTAAAAATTCCAAACAGTTCAAATGTTATCTTCGGGACGATTACCGAAGATGTGTTTTCAACACATTTTCAATTCGATTAACGCTCGTGAATAACTTGCAACCAAAGTATTTTTTACCCAAAACTTCATTTCGAGATGATTGATCCCGCGATATAAGAAAAATATTTCGAAGCCAAATTCGTGGATGAAACGTTTAACTTCCATTTTTACTCCCTCCTATCGACACATAATTAGAATCCGTATTTCAGGTAACACGTTGAGACACTTTGAAACAACAATAACTCTCTTAATTTCCATTGAAAGAACACAAAATTTGTGTTCAAATTCAAGCCCAGAATGTGTACTTTCTAAAACATGCAGGCCGCGTCTAAAAATTCCAAACAGTTCAAAAGTTATCTTCGAGACGATTACCGAATATGAGTTTTCAACACATTTTCAAGTCGATTAACGCTCGTGAATAACTTTGAACCAATGTATTTTTTACCATTAAATTCATTTCGAGATGACTGATCCCGCAATATAAGAAAAATATTTCCATCCCAAATTCATGAGCGAAACGTTTAACTTCCATTTTTACTCCCTCGTATCGGCACATAATTGGAATCCATATTTTGGAAAACACGGTGAGACACTTTCAAACGACAATAACTCTCTTGATTTCCATTGAAAGAATACAAAATTTGTGTTCAAATTCAAGCCCAGAATGTGTACTTTCTAAAACATGCAGGCCGCATCTAAAAATTCCAAACAGTTCAAAGGTTTTTTTCTAGACGATTACCGAAGATGAGTTTTCAACACATTTTCAATTCGATTAACGCTCGTGAATAACTTGCAACCAAAGTATTTTTTACCATTAACTTCATTTCAAGATGATTGATCCCTCAATATAAGAAAAATATTTCCAAGCCAAATTCGTCAGCGAAACGTTTAACTTCCATTTTTACTCCCTCCCATCGACAAATAATTGGAATCCGTATTTCGGGTAACACATTAAGACACTTTCAAACGACAATAACTCTCTTGATTTCTAGTGGAAGAATACAATATTTGTGTTCAAATTCAAGCCCAGAATATGTACTTTCTAAAACATGCAGGCCGCTTCTAAAAATTACAAATTGTTCAAAAGTTATCTTCGAGATGATTACCGAAGATGAGTTTTCAACACATTTTCAGTTCGATTAACGCTCGTGAATAACTTGCAACCAAACCATTCTTTACCATTAACTTCATTTCGAAATGATTGATCCCGCAATATAAGAAATATATTTCCAAGTCAAATTCGAGAGCGAAACGTTTAACTTCCAGTTTTACTCCCTCCTATCGGCACATAATTGGAATCCGTATTTCGGGTAACACATTGAGACACTTTCAAACGACAGTAACTCTCTTGATTTCCAAGGAAAGAATACAAAATTTGTGTTCAAATTCAAGTTCAGAATGTGTACTTTCTAAAACATGCAGGCCACGTCTAAAAATTCCAAACTGTTCAAAAGTTATCTTCGAGACGATTACCGCAGATGAGTTTTCAACACATTTTCAATTCGATTAACGCTCATGAATAACCTGCAACCAAAGTATTTTTTACCATTAACTTCAATTCGGGATGATTGATCCCACAATGTAAGAAAAATATTTCCAACCCAAATTCGTGAGCGAAACTTTTAGCTTCCATATTTACTCCCTTCTATCGGCACATAATTGGAATCCATGTTTTGGGTAACACGGTGAGACATTTTCAAATGACAATAACTCTCTTGATTTCCATCGAAAGAATACAAAATTTGTGTTCAAATTCAAGCCCAGAATGTGTACTTTCTAAAAGATGCAGGCTGCGTCTAAATATTCCAAACAGTTCAAAAGTTATCTTTGAGACGATTACCAAAGATGAGTTTTCAACACATTTTCAATTCGATTAACGCTCATGAATAACTTTCAACCAGAGTATTTTTTACCACTAACTCCATTTTGAGATGATTGATCCCTAAATATAAGAAAAATATTTCCAAGCCAAATTCGTGTGAGAAACGTTTACCTTCCATTTTTACTCCCTCCTATCGACACATAATTGGAAACCGTATTTCGGGTAACCCGATGAGACACTTTCAAACGACAATAACTTTCTTCATTTCCGTAGAAAGAATACAAAATTTGTGTTCAAATTCAAGCTTAGAATGTGTACTTTCTAAAACATGCAAGCCGCGTCTAAATATTCCAAACAGTTCAAAAGTTATCTTCGAGACGATTACTGAAGATGAGTTTTCAACACATTTTCAATTCGATTAACGCACGTGAATAACTTGCAACCAAAGTGTTTTTTACCATTAACTTCATTTCGAGATGATTGATCCCGCAATATAAGAAATATATTTCCAACCCAAATTCGTGAGCGAAACGTTTAACTTCCATTTTTACTCCCTCCTATCGACACGTAATTAGAATCCGTATTTCGGGTAACACGTTCAGACACTTTCAAACGACAATAACTCTCTGGATTTCCGGTGGAAGAATACAAAATTTGTGTTCAAATTGAAGCTCAGAATGTGTACTTTCTAAAACATGCAGGCTGCCTCTAAAAACTTCAAACAGTTCAAAAGTTATCTTCGAGACGATTACCGAATATGAGTTTGCAACACATTTTCAATTCGATTAACGCTCGTGAATCACTTGCAACCAAAGTATTTTTTACCATTAACTTCATTTCGAGATGACTGATCCCGCAATATAAGAAAAATATTTCCATCCCAAATTCGCGAGCGAAACGTTTAACTTCCATTTTTACTCCCTCCTATCGGCACATAATTGGAATCCGTATTTTGGGTAACACATTGAGACACTTTCAAACGACAGTAACCCTCTTGATTTCGAAAGAGAGAATACAAAATTTGTGTTCAAATTCAATCCCAGAATGTGTACTTTCTAAAACATGCAGGCCGCATCTAAAAATTCCAAACAGTTCAAAAGTTATCTTCGAGACGATTACCGCAGATGAGTTTTCAACACATTTTCAATTTGATTAACGCTCATGAATAAATTGCAACCAAAGTATTTTTTACCATTAACTTCAATTCGAGATGATTGATCCCGCAATATAAGAAAAATATTTCCAACCCAAATTCGTGAGCGAAACATTTAGCTTCCATTTTTACTCCCTTCTATCGGCACATAATTGGAATCCGTGTTTTGGGTAACACGGTGAGACACTTTCAAATGACAATAACTCTCTTGATTTCCGTTGAAAGAATACAAAATTTGTGTTCAAATTCAAGCCCAGAATGTGTACTTTCTAAAAGATGCAGGCCGCATCTAAAAATTCCAAACAGTTCAATAGTTATCTTCGAGACGATTACCGAAGATGAGTTTTCAACACATTTTCAGTTCGATTAACGCTCATGAATAACTTGCAACCAAAGTATTTTTTACCATTAACTTCCATTCAAGATGATTGATCCCGCAATATAAGAAAAATATTTCCAACCCAAATTCGTGAGCGAAACATTTAGCTTCCATTTTTACTCCCTTCTATCGGCACATAATTGGAATCCGTGTTTTGGGTAACACGGTGAGACACTTTCAAATGACAATAACTCTCTTGATTTCCGTTGAAAGAATACAAAATTTGAGTTCAAATTCAAGCTCAGAATGTGTACTTTCTAAAAGATGCAGGCCGCATTTGAAAATTTCAAACAGTTCAAAAGTTATCTTCGAGACGATTACCGAATATGAGTTTGCAACACATTTTCAATTCGATTTACGCTCGTGAATAACTTGCAACCAAAGTATTTTTTACCATTAACTTCATTTCGAGATGACTGATCCCGCAATATAACAAAAATATTTCCAAGCCAAATTCGTGAGCGAAACGTTTAACTTCCATTTTTACTCCCTCCTATCGGCACATAATTGGAATCCGTATTTCGGGTAACACATTGAGACACTTTCAAACGACAGTGACTCTCTTGATTTCCAAAGAAAGAATACAAAATTTGTGTTCAAATTCAAGCTCAGAATGTGTACTCTCTAAAACATGCAGGCCACGTCTAAAAATTCCAAACTGTTCAAAAGTTATCTTCGAGACGATTACCGCAGATGAGTTTTCAACACATTTTCAATTCGATTAACGCTCATGAATAACTTGCAACCAAAGTATTTTTTACCATTAACCTCAATTCAAGATGATTGATCCCGCAATATAAGAAAAATATTTCCAACCCAAATTCGTGAACGAAACGTTTAGCTACCATTTTTACTCCCTTCTACCGGCACATAATTGGAATCCGTGTTTTGGGTAACACGGTGAGACACTTTCAAATGACAATAACTCTCTTTATTTCCGTTGAAAGAATACAAAATTTGTGTTCAAATTCAAGCCCAGAATTTGTACTTTCGAAAACATGCAGGCCGCATCTAAAAATTCCACAGTTCAATAGTTATCTTCGAGACGATTACCGAAGATGAGTTTTCAACACATTTTCAATTCGATTAACGCTCGTGAATAACTTGCAACCAAAGTATTTTTTACCCAAAACTTCATTTCGAGATGATTGGTCCCGCGATATAAGAAAAATATTTCGAAGCCAAATTTGTGGATGAAACGTTTAACTTCCATTTTTACTCCCTTCTATCGACACATAATTGGAATCCGTATTTCGGGTAACACGGTCAGACATTTTGTAACGACAAAAACTCTCTTGATTTCCACAAAAAGAATACAAAATTTGTGTTCAAATTCAAGCTCGGAATGTTTACTTTCTAAAACATGCCGGTCACGTCTAACAATTCCAAACTATTCAAAAGTTATCTCCTAGACGATTACCGAAGATGAGTTTTCGACACATTTTCAAATCTACTAACGCTCATGAATAACTTGCAACCAAAGTATTTTTTACCCAAAACTTCATTTCGAGATGATTGATCCCGCGATATAAGAAAAATATTTCCAAGCCAAATTCTTGGATGAAATGTTTAACTTCCATTTTAACTCCCTTCTATCGACACATAATTGGAATCCATATTTCGGGTAACACGGTCAGACATTTTGTAACGACAAAAACTCTCTTGATTTCCACAAAAAGAATACAAAATTTGTGTTCAAACTCAAGCTTAGAATGTGTACTTTCTAAAACATGTAGGCCGCATCTAAAAATTCCTAACTGTTCAAAAGTTATCTCTGAGACGATTACCGAAGATGAGATTTCAACACACTTTCAAATCGATTAACGCTCGTGAATAACTTCCAACCACAGTATTTTTTACCCTTAATTTCATTTCGAGATGATTGATCCCGCAATATAAGAAAAATATTTCCAAGCCAAATTCGTGCATGAAACGTCTAACTTCCATTTTTACTCCCTTCTATCGGCACGTAATTGGAATCCGCCTTTCGGGTAACACGGTAAGGCACTTTCAAATGAAAATTAGTCTCTTGATTTCCATTGGAAGAATACAAAATTTGTGTTCAAATTCAAGATCAGAATGTGTAGTTTCTAAAACATGCAGGCCACGTCCAAAAATTCCGAACAGTTCAAAAGTTGTCTTCGAGATGATTACCGAAGATGAGTTTTCAACACATTTTCAAGTCGATTAACGCTCCGGAATAACTTCCAACCGAGGTATTTTTTACCGAAAACTTCATTTTGAGATGATTGATCTCGCGATATAAGAAAAATATTTCCAAGCCAAATTTGTGGTTGACACCTTTAACTTCCCATCTTAGTCCCTCTTATCAGCACATAATTGGAGTCTGTATTTCGAGTAACACGGTGAGACACTTTCAAACGACAATAACTCTCTTGATTTCCGTTGAAAGAACACAAAATTTGTGTTCAAATTCAAGCTCAGAATGTGTACGTTCCAAAACATGCAGGCTGCGTCCAAAAATTCCAAGCAATTCAAAAGTTATCTCTTAGACGATTACCGAAGACGAGTTTTCAACACATTTTCAACTCGATTAATGCTCGTGAATAAGTTGCAAACAAAGTATTTTTTTACCCTTAACTTCATTTCGAGATGATTGATCCCGCATTATAAGAAAAATATTTCCAAGCCAAATTCATGACCGAATCGTTTAACTACCATTTTTACTCCCTCCGATCGGCATATAATTGGAATCCGTATTTCGTTTACACGGTGAGACACATTCAAACGACAATAACTCTCTTAATTTCCATCGAAAGAATACAAAATTTGTGTTCAAATTCATGCTCAGAATGTGTACTTTCTAAAACATGCAAGCCGCGTCTAAAAATTCCAAACAGTTCAAAAGTTATCTTCGAGACGATTACCGAAGATGAGTTTTCAACACATTTTAAAGTCGATTAACGCTCGTGAATAACTTGCAACTGATGTATTTTTTACCCAAAACTTCATTTCGAGATGATTGATCCCGTGATATAAGAAAAATATTTCCAAACCAAATACGTGAGCGAAACGTTTAACTTCCATTTTTACTCCCTCCTATCGGCACATAATTGGAATCCATATTTTGGGTAACATGGTGAGGCACTTTCAAACGACAATAACACTCTTGATTTCTGTCGAAAGAATACAAAATTTGTGTTCAAATTCAAGATCAGAATGTGTGTTTTCTAAAACATGCAGGCAGTGTGAAAAAATTCCAAACAGTTCAAAAGTTAGCTTCGAGACAATTATCGAGGAAGAGTTCTCAACACATTTTCAAGCCGATTAACGCTCTTGAATAGCTTGCAACCGACGTATTTTTTACCAAAAACTTCATTTTGAGATGATTAATCCCGCGATATAAGAAAAATATTTCCAAGCCAAATTCGTTGTTGAAACGTTTAACTTCCATTTTTACACCCTCCTATCGGCACATAATTGGAATCCGTATTTCGGGCAACACGGTCAGATATTTTGAAATGACAATACCTCTCTATATTTCCGCAAATAGAATATAAAATTTGTGTTCAAATTCAAACCCAGAATGTATACTTTCTAAAACATGTGGGCCGCGTCTAGAAATTCCTAACCGTTCAAGAGTTATCTTCGAAACGGTCGCCGAAGATGAGTTTTCAACACATTTTCAAATCGATTAAAGCTCGTGAATAACTTGCAACCAAAGTATTTTTTACCCTTAACTTCATTTCGAGATGATTGATCCCGCATTATAAGAAAAATATTTCCAAGCCAAATTCGTGAGCGAAACGTTTAACTACCATTTTTACTCCCTCCTATCGGCAAATAATTGGAATCCGTATTTCGGGTAACACGGTAAGGCAATTTCAAGCGACAATAACTCTCTTCATTTCCATTGAAAGAATACAAAATTTGTGTTCAAATTCAAGATCAGAATGTGTGCTTTCTAAAACATGCAGGCCGTGTCTAAAGATTTTGAACAGTTCAAAAGTTATCTTCTAGACAATTACCGATGTAATACCCGGAAAAAAATAAAATAAAATAAAATAAAAGGAGGGGTATTTAAGTAATTTTATTTATGGGGTCAACTTTTATAATTAATATTACTAAGGAGTTTTTTTAGAAAATAAGGTTGAAAACCCTAGTTTATATAGTCTAATTTTAAGTCAGCGTATACACAGATGTTTTGGGAGAGGAGACTACTCAAAATACTGAAGTAGAGAAGATTTGACTGTACAACTGAGGTGGGATTTAAAGATTTTAGAGGAATTGTTAAGGAAGAGTTTCTTTTGGAATAGGTTTGGGTTGAGATCTTGATCAGGAAGAGTAGCATATATTTGGGCTTCCGCTGGGATGTGCGCATGAGAGAAGTTTAGGAAATCAATGGAATAAGACTTGAACTTTTATGTTTAAGATTGCCATTTGTGTTGTCCTTTGGATTTAAAGGATTTTGTTTATTTTTATTTGATATTGGAAGATTATTATTTGGAGATATTTTGAGAATTACTTTATTGAGGATATTTTTAAATTTATTGATAAAAATTTTCTTGAGGATAATTCCTTATTTGTTAAGAGGGCCTTACACACTTGTAGGATGTAAAATTTATAAGTGTGTGGCTGTTGTCACGTGCCTAGCACTTACTTGGGTTTGGGGCGTGACAATATTTATGGTATCAGAGCTCTAGGTTGGATCCTTAGGCAATGATTTATGAAACTAAATGGTGAGAAGGGTAGAAATTAGGCATTTGGGGATACGTTGTATGATATATATATACTAGATGATTTTTTTGATCTATTTTTTTTTTTTTATTATTAGAAGTTTGATAACATGTTAGTTTGTCATGTGCATAATGAACAGAGGTTAGGATGCCACCTCGCAGCAAAAATACTGGGAACGCTCCCAACAACTTTGGCAATGGTAGGAATCAGCAAGATGGGAACCGAGACTTTAGGCCCGACCAAGGCCAGCCACCAGAGATGATCCAGATGATGCAAACCTTGGTTGGAGTGGTCCAACAACAGGTCACTACTGGAGATAACCTGGCTAGGATGATGGAGCAACGCCGAGGTCATCATGGTGGGATGATTGAATTCAAGAGGTTGTCTCCTCCAACTTTTGAGGGGACTACTGAGCCTATGGAAGCAGAAAAATGGATCATTGAGATGGAGAAAGTATTCAGAGTTCTTGAATGCTCTGAGGGTGAGAAGGTGGTTTATGTAGCCTATATGATGCGTGGAGATGCTTATGACTGGTGGCGGCTAGAAGAAGACAAACGTGGCCAAGAGACTGAGCCTTGGACTTGGGAGCTATTTAAGTCTGTATTCTATGAGAAATATTTTCCTAAGAGCATCCGTTTTCAAAAGGAAAAAGAGTTCATCAAGCTGACACAAGGTAACATGACAGTTGCTCAGTATGAAGCAGAATTTTCCAGGTTAGCCAAATTTGCTCCGACAATGGTGGTGGATGAAGAAACTAAGGCTCGAAGGTTTGAAGATGGATTAAGGTTCCGAATTAAGCAAGGAGTTGTGCCCTTTGAGTTGACTACCTTTAGGGCGGTGGTGAGTAAGGCTTTACTAGTGGAGATGGGGCTTAATGAGGCTCAAGCAGATAGAGATAATAACCAGAAGAAGAGGCCTAGGCAAGGAGAGCAAAGCTCTAGCTCTCAAGCCAAGAAACAAGGAACACAACGTGTTGATACCAAGGCACTGCCAAAGTGCTCTCGATGTGGTAGGCCTCATGCAGATAAGGATTGCCACTGGAATACTGGAGCATGTTTCTCATGTGGCCAAAAGGGTCACAGGATTGCTGAGTGTCCCCAACGGAAGGAGGTTCAAACCATTCCAAGACCAACAACAGGACAAAACCAGGGAGCAAACCAAAGGCCTAAGATCCAAGGAAGGGTTTATGCACTCACTCAACAGGATGCTAATACTTCTAATGCTGTGGTTACAGGTATTATCCCAGTTTCCACAACTTATGCTTATGCATTGTTTGATCCTGGTGCCACTCACTCCTTCATATCTTCTAATTTTGCAAAGAAACATAATTTTAAATTTGAGCTTATGGAGTCTGAATTATGTGTGGATACCCCAGTTGGGGGTGTAGTAGTTACTGATAGTGTTTGCAAGTCTTGTGTTGTCAGAATCGCAGATAGAGAGTTACTAGCTAATCTAACATTGTTGGAGATGCGGGATTTTGACATAATCTTTGGGATGGATTGGTTGGCTGCCCATTATGCCATTGTTGATTGTCACAGGAAGAAGGTAATTTTCCAAGTACCTGGTGAGATTGAGTTCTGTTTTGTGGGAAGTGGGGCATATACTTCTCCGCGGGTGATTTCAGCTTTACAAGCTAGACGTATGATGAAGAAAGGGTGTAAAGGATATCTGGCCACTGTGAGAGACACACAACAAGGTGAATTAAAGCTGGAAGACATTCCTGTAGTGAGAGAGTTTCCAGATGTGTTTCCAGAAGACTTGTTAGGGTTACCACCAGATAGGGAGATAGAGTTTTCTATTGACCTATTACCAGGTTCTAGCCCAATTTCTAAAGCCCCATACCGAATGGCACCTACTGAGTTAAGGGAATTAAAAGCACAGTTGCAAGAGCTGCTTGACAAAGGCTTCATCAGGCCTAGTGTTTCCCCTTGGGGTGCACCTGTGTTGTTTGTAAAGAAAAAGGATGGAAGCATGCGACTTTGCATTGATTACAGGGAGCTGAATAGGGTGACAGTGCGAAATAAATACCCTTTACCAAGGATAGAGGATTTGTTTGATCAACTCCAAGGAGCACAGGTTTTCTCTAAGATTGATCTTCGTTCCGGTTACCATTAATTGAAGATTAAGACTGCTGATGTGCCCAAGACAGCCTTCCGTACAAGATATGGTCATTATGAATTTTTGGTAATGCCTTTTGGCTTAACCAATGCACTAGCAGCCTTTATGGACTTGATGAATAGGGTGTTTAAACCCTTCTTAGATAAATTTGTCGTGGTTTTTATTGATGATATCTTGATATATTCCAAGAGTGTGGAGGAGCATGAGAATCACTTGAAGCTTGTACTACAACTATTGCAGGAGAAGAAGTTGTATGCAAAACTTAAAAAATGTGAATTTTGGCTAGACAGTGTTGCATTCCTTGGGCATGTTGTATCTAAAGATGGGATTTCTGTTGACCCTAAGAAAGTGGAAGCAGTAGTAGAATGGAATAGACCAAACAGTGTGATAGAGGTTCGAAGCTTTTTAGGACTAGCTGGCTATTACAGGAGGTTTGTTGAAGGATTTTCTCACTTAGCCATGCCCTTGACTCGCTTGACCCAAAAGGGAGCTAAGTTTGAATGGACAGGAAAGTGTGAAGAAAGCTTCCAGGAATTGAAGAGAAGGTTGGTGTCAGCACCCATTCTCACCATACCTTTAGGTAGTGGAGGTTTCACCATTTATAGTGATGCCTCTAGGAAAGGCTTGGGGCGTGTTCTTATGCAACATGGGAAGGTGGTGGCTTCTGCTTCTAGACAGTTGAAGCCTTATGAGCAAAATTATCCCACACATGACTTGGAGTTAGCTGCGGTGGTTTTTGCTCTAAAAATTTGGAGGCACTATTTGTATGGAGAACAGTGTGAAATATTCACTGACCACAAGAGCCTCAAGTACCTCTTTACTCAAAAAGAGTTGAATATGAGACAAAGAAGATGGTTGGAGCTATTAAAGGACAATGACCTGACTATTAGTTACCATCCTGGAAAAGCCAATGTAGTAGCTGATGCCTTAAGTAGGAAGTCTGCAGGAAATTTGGCAGCATTGTTGACTACTCAAAAACACATCTTGGAAGATTTGAGGAAAATGAGGATAGAAGTACGGTTTCATGAAGCAGAGGCACATTTGGCAAACTTTAGAGTTCAGCCTACCTTGATTGAAAGGATAAAGATTGCACAAAGTAATGATCCACAATTGCAGAAGATAAGAGATTTGATAAATCTAGGCTCTCAATCTGAGTTTTGCATTCATGAGGATGGATCCTTGAGGTTTGGTAATCGGCTTTGTGTATCAAATGATCCAGACCTTAAGGCAGAAATTCTAAAGGAGGCTCATAACACGAGTTACACAATACACCCAGGAGGCACTAAGATGTATCGGGATTTAAGGGAGACTTTTTGGTGGAACAACATGAAGAGGGAGATTGCTCAATATGTTGCTCAATGTCTAGTGTGTCAACAAGTCAAGATGGAGCATCAAAGACCAGCTGGATTTTTGCAACCTCTTCCCATTCCAGAACGGAAGTGGGAGGACGTTACTATGGACTTTGTGATGGGGTTGCCTAGAACCCCTACTGGTAAAGATGCAATTTGGGTGATTGTGGATCGGTTGACGAGATCTGCACACTTTTTGGCCATTAGGGTGGATTTCTCACTCGAAAGGTTAGCTAGATTGTATATTAATGAAATAGTGAGATTGCATGGTGCACCTGCATCCATTGTGTCTGATAGAGACCGAATATTTGTGTCTCAATTTTGGGAGAGCGTGCATAAGGCAATGGGTACTAACTTGAAGTTTAGCACAGCCTTTCACCCTCAAACAGATGGACTTTCAGAAAGAACTATACAAACATTGGAAGATATGCTGAGAGCTTGTGTAATTGATTTCAAAGGTTCATGGGATGAACATCTACCTTTGGTGGAGTTTGCATATAATAATAGCTACCAAGCAAGTATTAAAGCAGCACCATATGAGGCTTTGTATGGTAGGAAGTGTAAGTCTCCTATATGTTGGGATGATGTTGGAGAAAGAAGATTGTTGGGTCCTGAGATTGTACAGCAAACAGTAGATAAAATTCAAGTGATTAAAGAGCGGCTCCGAACAGCTCAGAGTAGGCAAAAGAGTTATGCAGACGTTAGAAGAAGGAAATTAGAGTTCCAAGTGGGTGATCATGTGTTCTTGAGGATTTCACCTACTAAGGGAGTTATGAGATTTGGTTTTCGAGGTAAGTTGAGCCCTCGTTTTGTAGGACCTTTTGAAGTCTTGGAGAGGATGGGTAAAGTTGCTTATAGGCTCGCCTTACCACCTTCTTTATCAGGGGTACATAATGTTTTCCATGTCTCAATGTTGAAGAAATATGTTCCAAACCCCAGTCATGTAGTAGATTATGAGCCTCTAAAATTAAGAGATGATTTAACTTATGAAGAGCAACCAGTTAAAATTGTGGACAAGAAGGAGCAAGAGTTGAGGCGTCATACCATACGTTATGTCAAGGTTCAATGGAGGAACCAGTTTGTGAGAGAGGCTACATGGGAATTAGAAGATGATATGAGGGAGAAATACCCATATCTTTTTGAGGACTCAGGTATGAGTTTAGAGGACTAAACTTCTTTTAAGAGGGGGAGAATGTAATACCCGGAAAAAAATAAAATAAAATAAAATAAAAGGAAGGGTATTTAAGTAATTTTATTTATGGGGTCAACTTTTATAATTAATATTACTAAGGGGTTTTTTTAGAAAATAAGGTTGAAAACCCTAGTTTATATAGTCTAATTTTAAGTCAGCGTATACACAGATGTTTTGGGAGAGGAGACTACTCAAAATACTGAAGTAGAGAAGATTTGACTGTACAACTGAGGTGGGATTTAAAGATTTTAGAGGAATTGTTAAGGAAGAGTTTCTTTTGGAATAGGTTTGGGTTGAGATCTTGATCAGGAAGAGTAGCATATATTTGGGCTTCCGCTGGGATGTGCGCATGAGAGAAGTTTAGGAAATCAATGGAATAAGACTTGAACTTTTATGTTTAAGATTGCCATTTGTGTTGTCCTTTGGATTTAAAGGATTTTGTTTATTTTCATTTGATATTGGAAGATTATTATTTGGAGATATTTTGAGAATTGCTTTATTGAGGATATTTTTAAATTTATTGATAAAAATTTTCTTGAGGATAATTCCTTATTTGTTAAGAGGGCCTTACACACTTGTAGGATGTAAACTTTATAAGTGTGTGGCTGTTGTCACGTGCCTAGCACTTACTTGGGTTTGGGGCGTGACAACCGAAGATGAGTTTTCAACACATGTTCAAGTCGATTAACGCTCGTGAATAACTTGCAACCGAAGTATTTTTTATCCAAAACTTCATTTTGAGATGATTGATCCCGCGATATAAGGAAAACATTTCCAAGCCAAATTTGTGGTTGAAACGTTTAACTTCCATTTTTACTCCCTCCTATCGGCACATAATTGGAATCCGTATTTCGGGTAACACGGTGAGACACTTTCAAACAACAATAACTCTCTTGATTTCCATTGAAAGAATACAAAATTTGTGTTCAAATTCAAGCTCAGAATGTGTACTTTCGAAAACATGCAGGCCGCGTCTAAAAATTCCAAGCAGTTCAAAAGTTATCTTCGAGACGATTACCGAAGATGAGTTTTCAACACATTTTCAAGTCGATTAACGCTCGTGAATAACTTGCAACCGATGTATTTTTTACCCAAAACTTCATTTTGAGATGATTGATCCCGCTATACAAGAAAAATATTTCTAAGCCAAATACGTGGATGAAACGTTTAACTTCCGTTTTTACTCCCCCCTATCGGCACATTATTTTAATTCGTATTTTGGGTAACACGGTGAGACACTTTCAAACGACAATAACTCTCTTGATTTCCATTGAAAGAATACAAAATTTGGGTTGAAATTCAAGCCCAGAATGTGTACTTTCTAATACATGCAGGTCGCATCTAAAAATTCCAAGCAGTTCAAAAGTTATCTCCGAGACGATTACCGAAGATGAGTTTTCAACACATTTTCAAGTCGATTAACGCTCATGAATAACTTGCAGTCAAAGTATTTTTTACCCAAAATTTTATCTCGAGATGATTGATCCCGCGATATGAGAAAAATATTTCCAAGCCAAATTCGTGGATGAAACATTTAACTTCCATTTTTACTCCCTCCTATCGGCACATAATTGGAATCCATATTTCGGGTAAAACGGTAAGGCAATTTCAAACGACAATAACTATATTGGTTTCCATTGAAAGAATACAAAATTTGTGTTCAAATTCAAGATCGGAATGTGTGCTTTGTAAAACGTGCAGGCCGTGTCTAAAAATTCTGAACAGTTCAAAAGGTATCTTCGAGACGATTACCAAAGATGAGTTTTTAACACATTTTCAAGTCGATTAACGCTCCTGAATAACTTGCAAACGAAGTGTTTTTTACCCAAAACCTCATTTTGAGATGATTGATCCCGCGATATAAGGAAAATATTTCCAAGCCAAATTCGTGGATGAAACGTTTAACTTCCATTTTTACTCCTTCTTATCGGCACATAATTGGAATCCGTATTTCGGGTTACACGGTAAGGCAATTTCAAACGACAATAACTCTCCTGATTTCCATTGAAGGAATACAAAATTTGTGTTCAAATTCAAGATCAGAATGTGTGATTTCTAAAACATGCAGGCCATGTCTAAAAATTCTGAACAGTTCAAAAGTTATCTTCGAGACGATTACCGAAGATGAGATTTCAACACATTTTCAAGTCGATTAACGCTCGTGAATAACTTGCAACCGAATTATTTTTACCCAAAACTTCATTTTGAGATGATTGATCCCGCGATATAAGAAAAATATTTACAAGCCAAATTCGTGGTTGAAACGTTTAACATCCATTTTTACTCCCACCTATCGGCACATAATTGGAATCCGTATTTCGGGTAACGCGGTCAGACATTTTGCAATGACAATAACTCTCTAGATTTCCACAAAAAGAATACAAAATTTGTGTTCAAATTCAAGCTGAGAATGTATACTTTCTAAAAAAAGTGGGCCGCGCCTAAAAATTCCTAACCGTTCAAGAGTTATCTCTGAAACGGTTACTGAAGATGAGTTTTCAACACATTTTCAAATAGATTAACGCTCGTGAATAACTTGCAACCAATGTATTTTTTACCCTTAACTTCATTTCGAGATGATTGATCCCGCATTATAAGAAAAATATTTCCAAGCGAAATTCGTGAGCGAAACGTTTAACTACCATTTTTACTACCTCCTATCGGTAAATAATTGGAATCTGTATTTCGGGTAACACGGTGAGACACTTTCAAACGAAAATAACTTTCTTGATTTCCATTGAAAGAATACAAAAGTTGTGTTCAAATTCACGCTCAGAATATGTACTTTTTGGAACATGCAGGCCGCGTCTAAAAGTTACAAGCAGTTCAAAAGTTGTCTTCAAGACGATTACCGAAGATGACTTTTCAACACAAATTCATGTCGATTAACGCTCGTGAATAACTTGCAACTAATGTATTTTTTACCCAAAACATCATTCCGAGATGATTAATCCCGCGATATAAGAAAAATATTTCCAAGCCAAATTCGTGGATGAAACGTTTAACTTCCATTTTTACTCCCTCCTATCGGCACATAATTGGAATCCGTATTTCGAGTAACACGGTAAGGCACTTTCAAACGATAATACCTCTCTTGATTTCCATTGAAAGAATACAAAATTAGTGTTCAAATTCGAGATCAGAATGTGTGCTTTCTAAAACATGCAGGCCGCGTCTAAAAATTCCAAGCAGTTCAAAAGTTATCTCCGAGACGATTACCGAAGATGATTTTTCAACACATTTTCGAGTCGATTGACGCTCATGAATAACTTGCACCCAAAGTATTTTTTACCCAAAATTTCATTTGGAGATGATTGGTCCCGCGATATAAGAAAAATATTTCCAGGCCAAATTCGTGGATGAAACGTTTAACTTCCATTTTTACTCCCTCCTATCGGCACATAATTGGAATCCGTATTCCGGGTAACACGGTAAGGTAATTTCAAGCGACAATAACTCTCTTCATTTCCATTGAAGGAATACAAAATTTGTGTTCAAATTCAACATCAGAATGTGTGCTTTCTAAAACATGCAGGCCGTGTCTAAAAATTCTGAACAGTTCAAAAGTTATCTTCTAGACGATTACCGAAGATGAGTTTTCAACACATGTTCAAGTCGATTAACGCTCGTGAATAACTTGCAACCGAAGTATTTTTTATCAAAAACTTCATTTTGGGATGATTGATCCCGCGATATAAGGAAAATATTTCCAAGCCAAATTTGTGGTTGAAACGTTTAACTTCCATTTTTACTCCCTCCTGTCGGCACATAATTGGAATCCGTATTTCGGGTAACACAGTGAGACACTTTCAAACAACAATAACTCTCTTGATTTCCATTGAAAGAATACAAAATTTGTGTTCAAAATCAAGCTCAGAATGTGTACTTTCGAAAACATGCAGGCCGCGTCTAAAAATTCCAAGCAGTTCAAAAGATATCTTCGAGACGATTACCGAAGATGAGTTTTCAACACATTTTCAAGTCGATTAACGCTCGTGAATAACTTGCAACCGATGTATTTTTTACCCAAAACTTCATTTTGAGATGATTAATCCCGCTATACAAGAAAAATATTTCTATGCCAAATACGTGGATGAAACGTTTAACTTCCATTTTTACTCCCCCCTATCGGCACATTATTTTAATTCGTATTTCGGGAAACACGGTGAGACACTTTCAAACGACAATAACTCTCTTGATTTCCATTGAAAGAATACAAAATTTGGGTTGAAATTCAAGCCCAGAATGTGTACTTTCTAATACATGCAGGCCGCATCTAAAAATTCCAAGCAGTTCAAAGGTTATCTCCGAGACGATTACCGAAGATGAGTTTTCAACACATTTTCAAGTCGATTAACGCTCATGAATAACTTGCAGTCAAAGTATTTTTTACCCAAAATTTTATCTCGAGATGATTGATCCCGCGATATGAGAAAAATATTTCCAAGCCAAATTCGTGGATGAAACGTTGAACTTCCATTTTTACTCCCTCCTATCGGCACATAATTGGAATCCGTATTTCCGGTAAAATGGTACGGCAATTTCAAACGACAATAACTATCTTGATTTCCATTGAAAGAATACAAAATTTGTGTTCAAATTCAAGATCGGAATGTGTGCTTTGTAAAACATGCAGGCCGTGTCTAAAAATTCCGAACAGTTCAAAAGGTATCTTCGAGACAATTACCGAAGGTGAGTTTTCAACACATTTTCAAGTCGATTAACGCTCCTGAATAACTTGCAACCGAAGTGTTTTTTACCCAAAACCTCTTTTTGAGATGATTGATCCCGCGATATAAGGAAAATATTTCCAAGCCAAATTCATGGATGAAACGTTTAACTTCCATTTTTACTCCTTCCTATCGGCACATAATTGGAATCCGTATTTCGGGTTACACAGTAAGGCAATTTCAAACGACAATAACTCTCCTGATTTCCATTGAAGGAATACAAAATTTATGTTCAAATTCAAGATCAGAATGTGTGCTTTCTAAAATATGCAAGCCGTGTCTAAAAATTCTGAACAGTTCAAAAGTTATCTTCGAGACGATTACCGAAGATGAGATTTCAACACATTTTTAAGTCGATTAACGCTCGTGAATAACTTGCAACCGAATTATTTTTTACCCAAAACTTCATTTTGAGATGATTGATCCCGCGATATAAGAAAAATATTTACAAGCCAAATTCGTGTTTGAAACGTTTAACATCCATTTTTACTCCCACCGATCGGCACATAATTGGAATCCGTATTTCGGGTAACGCGGTCAGACATTTTGCAATGACAATAACTCTCTAGATTTCCACAAAAGGAATACAAAATTTGTGTTCAAATTCAAGCTGAGAATGTATACTTTCTAAAACAAGTGGGTCGCGCCTAAAAATTCCTAACCGTTCAAGAGTTATCTCTGAAACGGTTACTGAAGATGAGTTTTCAACACATTTTCAAATAGATTAACGCTCGTGAATAACTTGCAACCAATGTATTTTTTACCCTTAACTTCATTTCGAGACGATTGATTCCGCATTATAAAAAAAATATTTCCAAGCGAAATTCGTGAGCGAAACGTTTAACTACCATTTTTACTACCTCCTATCGGCAAATAATTGGAATCTGTATTTCGGGTAACACGGTGAGGCACTTTCAAACGAAAATAACTTTCTTGATTTCCATTGAAAGAATACAAAATTTGTGTTCAAATTCAAGCTCAGAATATGTACTTTCTGAAACATGCAGGCTGCGTCTAAAAATTACAAGAAGTTCAAAAGTTGTCTTCAAGACGATTACCGAAGATGACTTTTCAACACAATTTCATGTCGATTAACGCTCGTGAATAACTAGCAACTAATGTATTTTTTACCCAAAACATCATTTCGAGATGATTGATCCCGCGATATAAGAAAAATATTTCCAAGCCAAATTCGGGGGTGAAACGTTTAACTTCCATTTTTACTCCCTCCTATCGGCACATAATTGGAATCCGTATTTCGAGTAACACGGTAAGGCACTTTCAAACGATAATAACTCTCTTGATTTCCATTGAAAGAATACAAAATTTGTGTTCAAATTCGAGATCAGAATATGTGCTTTCTAAAACATGTAGGCCGCGTCTAAAAATTCCAAGCAGTTCAAAAGTTATCTCCGAGACGATTACCGAAGATGATTTTTCAACACATTTTCGAGTCGATTGACGCTCATGAATAACTTGCACCCAAAGTATTTTTTACCCAAAATTTCATTTCGAGATGTTTGATCCCGCAATATAAGAAAAATATTTCCAGGCCAAATTCGTGGATGAAACGTTTAACTTTCATTTTTACTCCCTCCTATCGGCACATAATTGGAATCCGTATTTCGGGTAACAGGGTAAGGCAATTTCAAGCGACAATAACTCTCTTCATTTCGATTGAAAGAATACAAAATTTGTGTTCAAATTCAAGATCAGAATCTGTGCTTTCTAAAACATGCAGGCCGTGTCTAAAAATTCTGAACAGTTCAAAAGTTATCTTCTAGACGATTACCGAAGATGAGTTTTTAACACATGTTCAAGTCGATTAACGCTCGTGAATAACTTGCAACCGAAGTATTTTTTATCCAAAACTTCATTTTGAGATGATTGATCCCACGATATAAGGAAAATATTTCCAAGCCAAATTTGTGGTTGAAACGTTTCACTTCCATTTTTTCTCCCTCCTATCGGCACATAATTGGAATCTGTATTTCGGGTAACACGGTGAGACACTTTCAAACAACAATAACTTTCTTGATTTCCATTGAAAGAATACAAAATTTGTGTTCAAATTCAAGCTCAGAATGTGTACTTTGGAAAACATGCAGGCCGCGTCTAAAAATTCCAAGCAGTTCAAAAGTTATCTTCGAGACGATTACCGAAGATGAGTTTTCAACACATTTTCAAGTCGATTAACGCTCGTGAATAACTTGCAACCGATGTATTTTTTACCCAAAACTTCATTTTGAGATGATTGATCCCGCTATACAAAAAAAATATTTCCAAGCCAAATACGTGGTTGAAACATTTAACTTCCATTTTTACTCCCTCCTATCGGCATATAATTTTAATTCGTATTTCGGGTAACACGGTGAGACACTTTCAAACGACAATAACTCTCTTGATTTCCATTGAAAGAATACAAATTTTGTGTTGAAATTCAAGCTTAGAATGTGTACTTTCTAATAAATGCAGGCCGCATCTAAAAATTCCAAGCAGTTCAAAAGTTATCTCCGAGACGATTACCGAAGATGAGTTTTCAACACATTTTCAAGTCGATTAACGCTCATGAATAACTTGCAGCCAAAGTATTTTTTACCCAAAATTTTATTTCGAGATGATTGATCCCGCGATATAAGAAAAATATTTCCAAGCCAAATTCGTGGATGAAACGTTTAACTTCCATTTTTACTCCCTCCTATCGGCACATAATTGGAATCCGTATTTCGGGTAAAACGGTAAGGCAATTTCAAACGACAATAACTATCTTGATTTCCATTGAAAGAATACAAAATTTGTGTTCAAATTCAAGATCAGAATGTGTGCTTTGTAAAACATGCAGGCCGTGTCTAAAAATTCCGAACAGTTCAAAAGGTATCTTTGAGACGATTACCGAAGATGAGTTTTCAACACATTTTCAAGTCAATTAACGCTCGTGAATAACATGCAACGAATGTATTTTTCACCCAAAACCTCATTTTGAGATGATTGATCCCGCGATATAAGAAAAATATTTCCAAGCAAAATTCATGGATGAAACGTTTAACTTCCATTTTTACTCCCTCCTATCGGCACATAATTGGAATCCGTATTTTGGGTAACACGGTAAGGCACTTTCAAACGACAATAACTCTCTTGATTTCCATTGAAAGAATACAAATTTTGTGTTCAAATTCGAGATCAGAATGTTTGCTTTCTAAAACAAGCAAGCCGCATCTAAAAATTCTGAGCAGTTCAAAAGTTACATCCGAGACGTTTACCGAAGATGAGTTTTCAACACATTTTCAAGTCGATTAACGCTTATGTATAACTTGTAGCCGATGTATTTTTTATCCAAAATTTCATTTCGAGATGATTGATCCCGCGATATAAGAAAAATATTTCCAAGCCAAATTCGTGGATGAAACGTTTAACTTCCATTTTTACTCCCTCCTATTGGCACATAATTGGAATCCGTATTTCGGGTTACACGGTAAGGCAGTTTCAGATGACAATAACTCTCTTGATTTCCATTGAAAGAATATAAAATTTGTGTTCAAATTCAAGATCAGAATGTGTGCCTTCTAAAACATGCAGGCCGTGTCTAAAAATTCTGAACAGTTCAAAAGTTATCTTTGAGGCGATTACCGAAGATGAGTTTTCAACACATTTTCAAGTCGATTAACTCTCGTGAATACCTTGCAAACGAAGTATTTTTTACCCAAAACTTCATTTCGAGATGATTGATCCCACGATATATGAAAAATATTTCCAAGCCAAATTTGTGGTTGAAACGTTTAACTTCCATTTTTACTCCCTCCTATCGGCACATTATTGGAATCCGTATTTCGGGTAACACGATCTGACATTTTGAAATGACAATAACTCTCTAGATTTCCACAAAAAAATACAAAATTTGTGTTCAAATTCAAGCTGAGAATGTATTCTTTCTAAAAAATACACATTCTGAGCTTGAATTTGAACACAAATTTTATATTCCTTCAATGGAAGTCAAGAGAGTTATTGTTGTTTCGAAATGTCTCACCATGTTGCCTGAAATACGGATTCGAATTATGTGCTGATAGGAGGGAGTAAAAATGGAGGTTAAACATTTTGCTCACGAATTTGTCATGGAAAATTTTTTCTTATATCGCAGGATCAATCATCTTGAAATGAAGTTTTGGGTTAAAAATACATTGGTTGCAAGTTATTGACGAGCGTTAAACGACTTGAAAATGTGTTGAAAACTCATCTTCGATAATCGTTTCGGCGATAACTTTTGAACTGTTTGGAATTTTTAGACGCGGCCTGCATGTTTTGGAAAGTACACATTCTGAGCTTGAATTTGAACACAAATTTTGTATTCTTTCAATGGAAATCAAGAGAGTTAATGTCGTTTGAAAGTGTCTCGTCGTGTTACCCAAAATACGGATTCCAATTATGTGCTGATAGGAGGGAATAGAAATGGAAGTTAAACGTTTCATCCACGAATTTGGCTTGGAAATATTTTTCTTATATCGCGGGATCAGTCATCTTGAAATTAAATTTTGGGTAGATAATACTTTGGTTCCAAGTTATTCACTAGCGTTAATCGACTTGAAAATGTGTTGAAAACTCATCTTCGGTAATCGTCTCGAAAATAACTTTTGAATTGTTGGAATTTTTAGACGCGGCCTGCATGTTTTAGAAAGTACACATTCTGAGCTAGAATTTGAACACAAATTTTATATCCTTTTAATGCAAATCAAGAGAGTTATGGTCCTTTGAAAGTGTCTCACCATGTTACCCAAAATACGGATTCCAAATATGTGCCGATAGGAGGGAGTAAAAGTGAAAGTTAAACGTTTCATCCACGAATTTGGCTTGGGAATATTTTTCTTATATCGCGGGATCAATCATCTCAAAAATAAATTTTGGGTAAATAATACTTTGGTTGCAAGTCATTCAAGAGCGTTAATCGACTTGAAAATGTGTTGGAAACACAACTTCGGTTATCGTCTCGAAGATAACTTTTGAATTGTTTGGAATTTTTACACGCGGCCTACATGTTTTAGAAAGTACACATTCTGAGCTTGAATTTGAACACAAATTTTATATTCTTTCAATGGAAATCAAGAGAGTTATTGTTGTTTCGAAATGTCTCACCGTGTTGCCTGAAATACAGATTCGAATTATGTGCTGATAGGAGGGAGTAAAAATGGAGGTTAAACATTTCGGTCACGAATTTGTCTGGGAAAAATTTTTCTTATATCGCAGTATCAATCATCTCCAAATGAAGTTTTGGGTTAAAAATACATTGGTGGCAAGTTATTGACGAGCGTTAAACGACTTGAAAATGTGTTGAAAACTCATCTTCGATAATCGTTTCGGCGATAACTTTTGAACTGTTTGGAATTTTTAGACGCGGCCTGCATGTCTTGCAAAGTACACATTCTGAGCTTGAATTTGAACACAAATTTTGTATTCTTTCAATGGAAATCAAGAGAGTTAATGTCGTCTGAAAGTGTCTCGCCGTGTTACCCAAAATACGGATTCCAATTATGTGCTGATAGGAGGGAGTAGAAATGGAAGTTAAACGTTTCATCCACGAATTTGGCTTTGAAATATTTTTCTTATATTGCGGGATCAATCATCTTGAAATTAAATTTTGGGTAGATAATACTTTGGTTGCAAGTTATTCACGAGCGTTAATCGACTTGAAAATGTGTTGAAAACTCATCTTCGGTAATCGTCTCGAAGATAACTTTTGAATTGTTTGGAATTTTTAGACGCGGCCTGCATGTTTTAGAAAGTACACATTCTGAGCTTGAATTTGAACACAAATTTTATATTCTTTCAATGGAAATCAAGAGAGTTATTGTCCTTTGAAAGTGTCTCACCATGTTACCCAAAATACGGATTCCAATTATGTGCCGATAGGAGGGAGTAAAAGTGGAAGTTAAACGTTTCACCCACGAATTTGGCTTGGAAATATTTTTCTTATATCGCGGGATCAATCATCTCAAAAATAAATTTTGGGTAAATAATACTTTGGTTGCAAGTCATTCAAGAGCGTTAATCGACTTGAAAAGGTGTCGAAAATACAACTTCGGTAATCGTCTCGAAGATAACTTTTGAACTATTTGGAATTTTTGGACGCGGCCTGCATGTTTTAGAAAGTACACATTCTGAGCTTGAATTTGAAGACAAATTTTATATTCTTTCAATGGAAATCAAGAGAGTTATTGTTGTTTCGAAATGTCTCACCGTGTTGCCTGAAATACGGATTCGAATTATGTGCTGCTAGGAGGGAGTAAAAATGGAGGTTAAACATTTCGCTCACGAATTTGTCTTGGAAAAATTTTTCTTATATCGCAGGATCAATCATCTTGAAATGAAGTTTTGGGTTAAAAATACATTGGTTGCAAGTTATTGACGAGCGTTAAACGACTTGAAAATGTGTTGAAAACTCATCTTCGATAATCGTTTCGGCGATAACTTTTGAACTGTTTGGAATTTTTAGACGCGGCCTGCATGTTTTGGAAAGTACACATTCTGAGCTTGAATTTCAACACAAATTTTGTATTCTTTCAATGGAAATCAAGAGAGTTAATGTCGTCTGAAAGTGTCTCGCCGTGTTACCCAAAATACGGATTCCAATTATGTGCTGATAGGAGGGAATAGAAATGGAAGTTAAACGTTTCATCCGCGAATTTGGCTTGGAAATATTTTTCTTATATCGCGGGATCAATCACCTTGAAATTAAATTTTGGGTAGATAATACTTTGGTTGCAAGTTATTCACGAGCGTTAATCGACTTGAAAATGTGTTGAAAACTCATCTTCGGTAATCGTCTTGAAAATAACTTTTGAATTGTTTTGAGTTTTTAGACGCGGCCTGCATGTTTTAGAAAGTACACATTCTGAGCTTGAATTTGAACACAAATTTTATATTCTTTCAATGGAAATCAAGAGAGTTATTGTCCTTTGAAAGTGTCTCACCATGTTACCCAAAATACGGATTCCAATTATGTGCTGATAGGAGGGAGTAAAAGTGGAAGTTAAACGTTTCACCCATGAATTTGGCTTGGAAATATTTTTCTTATATCGCGGGATCAATCATCTCAAAAGTAAATTTTGGGTAAATAATACTTTGGTTGCAAGTCATTCAAGAGCGTTAATCGACTTGAAAATGTGTTCAAAACACAACATCGGTAATCGTCTCGAAGACAACTTTTGAACTGTTTGGAATTTTTACACGCGGCCTGCATGTTTTAGAAAGTACACATTCTGAGCTTGAATTTGAAGACAAATTTTATATTCTTTCAATGGAAATCAAGAGAGTTATTGTTGTTTCGAAATGTCTCACCGTGTTTCCTGAAATACGGATTCGAATTATGTGCTGATAGGAGGGAGTAAAAATGGAGGTTAAACACTTCGCTCACGAATTTGCCTTGGAAAAATTTTTCTTATATCGCAGGATCAATCATCCTGAAATGAAGTGTTGGGTTAAAAATACATTGGTTGCAATTTATTGACGAGCGTTAATCGACTTGAAAATGTGTTGAAAACTCATCTTCGGTAATCGTTTCGGCGATAACTTTTGAACTGTTTGGAATTTTTAGTCGCGGCCTGCATGTTTTGAAAAGTACACATTCTGAGCTTGAATTTGAACACAAATTTTGTATACTTTCAATGGAAATCAAGAGAGTTAATGTCGTCTGAAAGTGTCTCGCTGTGTTACCCAAAATACGGATTCCAATTATGTGTCGATAGGAGGGAGTAGAAATGGAAGTTAAAAGTTTCATCCACGAATTTGGCTTGGAAATATTTTTCTTATATCGCGGGATCAATGATCTTGAAATTCAATTTTGGGTAGATAATACTTTGGTTGCAAGTTATTCACGAGCGTTAATTGACTTGAAAATGTGTTGAAAACTCATCTTCGGTAATTGTCTCGAAAATAACTTTTGAATTGTTTGGAATTTTTAGACGCGGCCTTCATGTTTTAGAAAGTACACATTCTGAGCTTGAATTTGAACACAAATTTTATATTCTTTCAATGGAAATCAAGAGAGTTATTGTCCTTTGAAAGTGTCTCACCATGTTACCCAAAATACGGATTCCAATTATGTGCCGATAGGAGGGAGTAAAAATGTTGGTTAAATGTTTCGCTCACGAATTTGGCTTGGAAATATTTTTCTTATATTGCGGGATCAATCATATCGAAATGAAGTTAAGGGTAAAAAATACTTTGGTTGCAAGTTATTCACGAGCGTTAATTAAGTTGGAACTGTGTGGAAAACTTATCTTCTGTAATCATCTCGAAGATAACTTTTGAACTGTTTGGAATTTTTAGGCGCAGCCTGCATGTTTTAGAAAGTATACATTCTGAGCTTGAATTTGAACACAAATTTTGTATTCTTTCAATGGAAATCAAGAGGGTTATTGTCGTTTGAAAGTGTCTCACCGTGTTACCTGAAATACGGACTCCAATTATGTGCCGATAGGAGGGAGTAAAAATGGAAGTTAAATGTTTCACCCGCGAATTTGGCTTGGAAATATTTTTCTTATATCGCGGGATCAATCATCTGAAAAATAAATTTTGGGTAAATAATACTTTGGTTGCAACTTATTCAAGAGCGTTAATCGACTTGAAAATGTGTTGAAAACTCATCTTCGGTAATCGTCTCGAAGATAACTTTTGAACTGTTTGGAGTTTTTAGACGCGGCCTGCGTGTTTTAGAAAGTACAAATTCTGAGCTTGAATTTGAACACAAATTTTATATTCTATCAATGGAAATCAAGAGAGTTATTGTTGTTTCGAAATGTCTCACCGTGTTGCCTGAAATACGGATTCGAATCATGTGCTGATAGGAGGGAGTAAAAATGGAGGTTAAACATTTCGCTCACGAATTTGTCTTGGAAAAATTTTTCTTATATCGCAGGATCAATCATCTTGAAATGAAGTTTTGGGTTAAAAATACATTGGTTGCAAGTTATTGATGAGCGTTAATCGACTTAAAAATGTGTTGAAAACTCATCTACGGTAATCGTTTCGACGATAACTTTTGAACTGTTTCAAATTTTTAGTTGCGGCCTGCATGTTTTGGAAAGTACACATTCTGAGCTTGAATTTGAACACAAATTTTGTATTCTTTCAATGGAAATCAAGAGAGTTATTGTCGTCTGAATGTGTCTCGCCGTGTTACCCAAAATACGGATTCGAATTATGTGCCGATAGGAGGGAGTAGAAATGGAAGTTAAACGTTTCATCCACGAATTTGGCTTGGAAATATTTTTCTTATATCACGGGATCAATCATCTTGAAATTAAATTTTGGGTAGATAATACTTTGGTTGCAAGTTATTCACGTGCGTGAATCGACTTGAAAATGTGTTGAAAACTCATCTTCGGTAATCGTCTCGAAAATAACTTTTGAATTGTTTGGAATTTTTACACGTGACCTGCATGTTTTAGAAAGTACACATCCTGAGCTTGAATTTGAACATAAATTTTATATTCTTTCAATGAAAATCAAGAGAGTTATTGTCCTTTGAAAGTGTCTCACCATGTTACCCAAAATACGGATTCCAATTATGTGCCGATAGGGGGGAGTAAAAGTGGAAGTTAAACGTTTCATCCACGAATTTGGCTTGGAAATATTTTTCTGATATCGCGGGATCAATCATCTCAAAAATAAATTTTGGGTAAATAATACTTTGGTTGCAAGTTATTCAAGAGCGTTACTCGACTTGAAAATGTGTTGAAAACACAACTTCGGTAATCGTCTCGAAGATAACTTTTGAACTGTTTGGAATTTTTGGACGTGGCCTTCATGTTTTAGAAAGTACACATTCTAATCTTGAATTTGAACACAAATTTTATATTCTTTCAATGGAAATCAAGAGAGTTATTGTCATTTGAAAGTGCCTTACCGTGTTACCCGAAAGACGGATTCCAATTACATGCCGATAGAAGGGAGTAAAAATGGAAGTTAGATGTTTCATGCACGAATTTGGCTTGGAAATATTTTTCTTATATCGCGGGATCAATCATCTCAAAATGAAGTTTTGGGTGAAAAATATTACGGTTCCAAGTTATTCACGAACGTTAATCGACTTGAAAATGTGTTGAAAACTCATCTTCGGCAATTGTCTCAAAGATAACTTTTGAACTGTTTGGAATTTTTAGACGCGGCCTGCATGTTTCTAAAAGTACACATTCTGAGCTTGAATTTGAATACAAATTTTGTATTTTTTCAATGGAAATCAAGAGAGTTATTGTTGTTTGAAAGTGTCTCGCCGTGTTACCCGCAATACGGATTCCAATTATGTGCCGATAGGAGGGAGTGAAAATGGAAGTTAAACGTTTCATCCACGAATTTGGCTTGGAAATATTTTTCTTATATCACGGGATCAATCATCTTGAAATTAAATTTTGGGTAGATAATACTTTGGTTGCAAGTTATTCACGAGCGTTAATCGACTTGAAAATGTGTTGAAAACTCATCTTCGGTAATCGTCTCGAAAATAACGTTTGAATTGTTTGGAATTTTTAGACGCGGCCTGCATGTTTTAGAAAGTACACATTCTGAGCTTGAATTTGAACACAAATTTTATATTCTTTCAATGGAAATCAGGAGAGTTATTGTCCTTTGAAAGTGTCTCACCGTGTTACCCAAAATACGGATTCCAATTATATGCTGATAGGAGGGAGAAAAAGTGGTAGTTAAACGTTTTGCTCATGAATTTGGCTTGAAAATATTTTTCTTATATTACGGGATCAATCATCTCGAAATGAAGTTAAGGGTAAAAAATACTTTGGTTGCAAGTTATTCACGCGCGTTAATCGACTTAAAAATGTGTTGAAAACTCATCTTCGGTACTCGTCTCGAAGATAACTTTTGAACTGTATGGAATTTTTAGACGCGGCCTGCATGTTTTAGAAAGTGCACATTCTGAGCTTGAATTTGAACACAAATTTTATAATCTTTCAATGGAAATCAAGAGAGTTATTGTCGTTTGAAAGTGTCTTACCGTGTTACCCGAAATACGGATTCCAATTATGTGCCGATAGGAGGGAGTAAAAATGGAAGTTATACGTTTCAACCACAAATTTGGCTTGGAAATATTTTTCTTATATCGTGGGATCAATCATCTCAAAATGAAGTTTTGGGTAAAAACTACTTCGGTTGCAAGTTATTCACGAGCGTTAATCAACTTGAAAATGTGTTGAAAACTCATCTTCGGTAATCGCCTCGAAGATAACCTCTGAGTTATTCGGAATTTTTCGACACGGCCTGCATGTTTTAGGAAGCACACATCTTGATCTTCAATTTAAACACAAATTTTCTATTCTTTCAATGCAAATCAAGAGAGTTATTGTCGTTTGAAAGTGCCTTACTGTGTTACCCGAAATACAAATTAAAATTTTGTGTCGATGGGAGGGAGTAAAAATGGAAGTTAAACGTTTCATCCATGAATTTGGCTTGGAAATTTTATTCTTATATCTCGGGATCCATCATCTCGAAATGATGTTTTGGGTAAAAAATACTTTGGTAGCAAGTTATTCACGAGCGTTAATCGACTTGAAAATCTGTTGAAAACTCATCATCAGTAATCGTCTCGAAAATAACTTTTGAAATGTTTGGAATTTTTTGACGCAGCCTGCATGTTTTAGAAAGTACACATTCTGAGCTTGAATTTGAACACAAATTTTATATTCTTTCAATGGAAATCAAGAGAGTTATTGTCGTTTCAAAATGCCTGACCGTGTTACCCGGAATACCGATTCCAATTATGTGCCGATAGGAGGGAGCAATAATGAAAGTTAAACGTTTCATCCACGAATTTCGCTTGGAAATATTTTTCTTATATTGTGGAGACAATCATGTCGAAATCAAGTTAAGGGTAAAAAATACTTTGGTTGCAAGTTATTCACGAGCGTTAATCGATTTGAAAATGTGTTGAAAACTCATCTTCGGTAACCGTTTCTAAGATAACTTTTGAATGGTTAGGAATTTTTAGACGCGGCCCACAAGTTTTAGAAAGTATACATTCTGAGCTTGAATTTGAACCTAAATTTTGTATTCTTTTTATGGAAATCTAGAGAGTTATTGTCATTTCAAAATGTCTGATCGTGTTACCCGAAATACGGATTCCAATTATGTGCCGATGGGAGGGAGTAAAAATGGAAGTTAAACGTTTCAACCACGAATTTGGCTTGGACTTATTTTTCTTATATCTTGGGGTCAATCACCTCAAAATGAAGTTTTGGGTAAAAAATACTTCAGTTGCAAGTTATTCACGAGCGTTAATCGATTTGAAAATCTGTTGAAAACTCATCCTCGGTAATCATTTCTAAGATAACTCTTGAATGGTTAGGAATTTTTAGCCACGACCCGTATGTTTTAGAAAGTATACATTTTGAGGTTGAATTTGAACACAAATTCTGTATTCTTTTTGTGGAAATCTAGAGAGCTATTGTCATTACAAAATGTCTGACCGTGTTACCCGAAATACGGATTCCAATTATGTGCCGATAGGAGGGAATAAAAATGGAAGTTAAATGTTTCAACCACGAATTTGGCTCGGACTTATTTTTCTTATATCGCTGGATCAATCATCTCAAAATGAAGTTTTGGGTAAAAAATACTTCGGTTGCAAGTTATTCACGAGCGTTAATCGACTTGAAAATGCGTTGAAAACTCATCTTCGGTTATTGTTTCGAAGATAACTTTTGAACTGTTCGGAATTTTTAGACGCGGCCTGCATGTTATAGAGAGTACACATTCTGATCAAGAATTTGAACACAAATTTTGTATTCTTTCAATGGAAATGAAGAGAGTTATTGTCGTTTGAAAGTGCCTTATTGTGTTACCCGAAATACGGATTCCAATTATGTGCCGGTAGGAGGGAGTAAAAATGGAAGTTAAACATTTCATCCACGAATTAGGCTTGGAAATATTTTTCTTATATCGCCGGATCAATCATCTCAAAATGAAGTTTTGGGTAAAAAATACTTCGGTTGCAAGTTATTCACGAGTGTTAATCGACTTGAAAATGTGTTGAAAACTCATCTTCGGTAATCGTCTCGAAGATAACTTTTGAACTGCTTGGAATTTTTAGACGCGGCCTGCATGTATTAGAAAGTACACATTCTGAGCTTGAATTTGAACAGAAATTTTGTATTCTTTCAGTGGAAATCAAGAGAGTTATTGTCGTTTGAAAGTGTCTCACCGTGTTACCCGAAATACGAATTAAAATTATGTGCCGATAGGACGGAGTAAAAATGGTAGTTAAACGTTTCATCCACGAATTTGGCTTGGAAATATTTTTCTTATATCGCAGGATCAATCTTCTCAAAATGAAGTTTGCGTAAAAAATACTTTGGTTGCAAGTTATTCACGAGCGTTAATCGACGGGAAAATTTGTTGAAAACTCATCTTCGGTAATCGTCTCGAAGATAACTTTTGAACTGCTTGGAATTTTTAGACAGGGCCTGCATGTTTTGGAAAGTATACATTCTAAGCTTGAATTTGAACACAAAGTTTGTATTCTTTCAATGGAAATCAAGAGAGTTATTGTCGTTTGAAAGTGTCTCACTGTGTTACCCGAAATACGGATTCCAAGTATTTGCCGATAGGAGGTAGTAAAAATGGTAGTTAAGCGTTTTGCTCACGAATTTGGCTTGGAAATATTTTTCTTATAATGCGGGATCAATCAATTGAAATGAAGTTAAGGGTGAAAATACATTGGTTGCAAGTTATTAGCGAGCGTTAATCGATTTGAAAATGTGTTGAAAACTCATCTTCGGTAACCGTGTCTAAGATAACTCTTGAACGGTTCGGAATTTTTAGACACAGACCGCATGTTGTAGAAAGTATACATTCTCGCTTGAATTTGAACACAAATTTTCTATTTTTTTTTTTTTGTGGAAATCTAGAGAGTTATTGTCATTTCAAAACGTCTGATCGTGTTACCCGAAATACGGATTCCAATAATGTGTCGATAGGAGGGAGTAAAAATGGAAGTTAAACGTTTCAACCATGAATTTGGCTTGGAAATATTTTTCTTACATCGCGGGATCAATCATCTCGAAATGAAGTTTTGGGTAAAAAATACTTCGTTTGCAAGTTATTCACGAGCGTTATTCGCCTTGAAAATGTGTTGAAAACTCATCTTCGGTAATCGTCTCGAAGATAACTTTTGAACTGTTCAGAATTTTTAGACACGGCCTGCATGTTTTAGAAAGCACACATTCTGATCTTGAATTTGAACACAAATTTTATATTCTTTCAATGAAAATCAAGAGAGTTATTGTCGTCTGAAATTGCCTTACCGTGTAACCCGAAATACGGATTCCAATTATGTGTCGATAAGAGGGAGTAAAAATGAAAGTTAAACGTTTCATCCACGAATTTGGCTTGGAAATATTTTTCTTATATCGCGGGATCAATCATGTCGAAATGAAATTTTGGGTAAACAATACATCGGCTGCAAGTTATACATAAGCGTTAATCGACTTGAAAATGTGTTGAAAACTCATCTTCGGTAATCGTCTCGGAGATAATTTTTGAAGTGTTTGGAATTTTTACACGCGGCCCGCATGTTTTAGAAAGCACACATTTTGGTCTCGAATTTGAACACAAATTTTGTATTCTTTCAATAGAAATCAAAAGAGTTATTGTTGTTTGAAAGTGCCTTACCGTGTTACCCGAAATACGGATTACAATTATGTGCCGATAGGAGGGAGTAAAAATGCAAGTTAAACGTTTCATCCACGAATTTGGCTTGGAAATATTTTTCTTATATCGCGGGATCAATCATCTCGAAATGATGTTTTGGGTAAAAAATACATTAGTTGCATGTTATTCACGAGTGTTGATCGACATGAAATTGTGTTGAAAACTCATCTTCGGTAATCGTCTTGAAGATAACTTTTGAACTGCTTGTAATTTTTAGACACGGCCTGCACGTTTCAGAAAGTACGCATTCTAAGCTTGAATTTGAACACAAATTTTGTATTCTTTCAATGGAAATCAAGAGAGTTATTTTCGTTTGAAAGTGTCTCACCGTGTTACCTGAAATTCGGATTCCAATTATTTGCCGATAGGAGGTAGTAAAAATGGTAGTTAAATGTTTCGCTCACGAATTTTGCTTGGAAATATTTTTCTTATAATGCGAGACCAATCATCTGGAAATGAAGTTAAGGGTAAAAAATACATTGGTTGCAAGTTATTCACGAGCGTTAATCGATTTGAAAATGTGTTGAAAACTCATCTTCAGTAACCGTTTCAGACATAACTCTTGAGAGGTTAGGAATTTTTAGACGCGGCCCACATCTTTTAGAAAGTATACAATTTCAGCTTGAATTTGAACACAAATTTTGTATTCTTTTTGAGGAAATCTAGAGAGTTATGGTCATTGCAAAATGTCTGACCGTGTTACCCGAAATACAGATCCCAATTATGTGCCGATAGGTGGGAGTAAAAATGGAAGTTAAACGTTTCAACCACGAATTTGGCTTGCAAATATTTTTCTTATATTGCGGAATCAATCATCTCAAAATGAAGTTTTGGGTAAAAAATACTTCGGTTGTAAGTAATTCACGAGTGTTAATCGACTTGAAAATGTGTTGAAATCTCATCTTCGATAATCGTCTCGAAGATAACTTTTGAACTGTTCAGAATTTTTAGACACGGCCTGCATGTTTTAGAAAGCACACATTCTGATCTTGAATTTGAACACAAATTTTGTATTCTTTGAATGGAAATCAAGATAGTTATTGTCGTTTGAAATTGCCTTACCATTTTACCCGAAATATGGATTCCAATTATGTGCCGATAGGAGGGAGTAAAAATGGAAGTTAAACGTTTCATCCACGAATTTGGCTTGGAAATATTTTTCTTATATCGTGGGATCAATCATCTTGAAATGAAATATTGGGTAAAAAATACTTTGGCTGCAAGTTATTCATGAGCGTTAATCGACTTGAAAATGTGTTGAAATCTCATCTTCAGTAATCGTCTCGAAGATAACTTTTGAACTGCTGGGAATTTTTAGATGCGGCTTGCATGTTTTAGAAAGTACACATTCTGAGCTTGAATTTCAACGCAAATTTTGAATTCTTTCAATGGAAATCAAGAGAGTTATTGTCGTTTGAAAGTGTCTCACTGTGTTACCTAAAATACGAATTAAAATTATATGCCGATAGGAGGGAATAAAAATGGAAGTTAAATGTTTCATCCACGTATTTGGCTTGGAAATATTTTTCTTGTATAGCGGGATCAATCATCTCAAAATGAAGTTTTGGGTAAAAAATACATCGGTTGCAAGTTATTCACGAGCGTTAATCGACTTGAAAATATGTTGAAAACTCATCTTCGGTAATCTTCTCGAAGAAAACTTTTGAACTGCTTGGAATTTTTAGATGCGGCCTGCATGTTTTCGAAAGTACACATTCTGAGCTTGAATTTGAACACAAATTTTGTATGCTTTCAATAGCAATAAAGAGAGTTATTGTTGTTTGAAAGTGTCTCACCGTGTTATCCGAAATACGGATTCCAATTATGTGCCAATAGGAGGGAGTAAAAATAGAAGTTAAACGTTTCAACCACAAATTTGGCTTAGAAATATTTTCCTTATATCGCGAGATCAATCATCTCAAAATGAAGTTTTGGATAAAAAATACTTCGGTTGCAAGTTATTCACGAGCGTTAATCGACTTGTACATGTGTTGAAAACTCATCTTCGGTAATCGTCTCGAAGATAACTTTTGAACTGTTCAGAATTTTTAGACACGGCCTGCATGTTTTAGAAAGCACACATTCTGATCTTGAATTTGAACAAAAATTTTGTATTCTTTCATTGGAAATCAAGAGAGTTATTGTCGTTTGAAATTGCCATACCGTGTTACCCGAAATACGGATTCCAATTATGTGCCGATGGGGGGGAGTAAAAATGGAAGTTAAACGTTTCATCCACGAATTTTGCTTGGAAATATTTTTCTTATATCGCGGGATCAATCATCTCGAAATGAAATTTTGGGTAAAAAATACTTTGGCTGCAAGTTAGCCATGAGCGTCAATCGACTTGAAAATGTGTTGAAAACTCATCTTCGATAATCGTCTCGGAGATAACTTTTGAACTGCTTGGAATTTTTAGACGCGGCCTGCATGCATAAGAAAGTATACATTCTAAGCTTGAATTTGAACCCAAATTTTGTATTCTTTCAATGGAAATCAAGGGAGTTATTGTCGTTTGAAAGTCTGTCACCGTGTTACCCGAAATACGAATTAAAATTATGTGCCGATAGGGGGTAGTAAAAATGGAAGTTAAACGTTTCATCCACGAATTTGGCTTGCAAATATTTTTCTTGTATAGCGGGATCAATCATCTCAAAATGAAGTTTTGGGTAAAAAATACATCGGTTGCTTGTTATTCACTAGTGTTAATCGACTTGTGTTGAAAACACATCTTTGATAATCGTCTCGAAGATAACGTTTCAACTGCTTGGAATTTTTAGACGCGGCCTGCATGTTTTCGAAAGTACACATTCTAAGCTTGAATTTGAACACAAATTTTGTAATCTTTCAATGGAAATCAGGAGAGTTATGGTTGTTTGAAAGTATCTCACTGTGTTACGCGAAAGACCGATTCCAATTATGTGCCGATATGAGGGAGTAAAAATGGAAGTTAAACGTTTCAACCACAAATTTGGCTCGGAAATATTTTCCTTATATCGCGGGATAAATCATGTCGAAATGAAGTTTTGGGTAAAAAATACTTTGGTAGCAAGTTATTCACAAGTGTTGATCGACTTGAAAATGCGTTAAAAACTCATCTTCGGTAATCATCTCGAAGATAACTTTTGAACTGCTTGGAATTTTTAGATGTGGCCTGCATGTTTTAGAAAGTACACATTCTGAGCTTGAATTTGAACACAAATTTTGTATTCTTTCGATGGAAATCAAGAGAGTTATTGTCGTTTGAAAGTGTCTAGTCGTGTCACCCAAAATACGGATTCCGATTATTTGCCGATAGGAGGGAGTAAAAATGGTAGTTTAACATTTCGCTCACGAATTTGGCTTGGAAATATTTTTCTTATAATACGGGATCAATCATCTCGAAATGAAGTTAAGGGTAAAAAATACTTTGGCTGCAAGTTATTCATGAGCGTTAATCGATTTGAAAATGTATTGAAAACTCATCTTCGGTGACCGTTTCTAAGATAACTCTTGAACAGTTAGGAATTTCTAGACGCGGCCCGCATGTTTTAGAAAGTATATAGTCTGAGCTTGAATTTGAACACAAATTTTATATTCTTTTTGCGGAAATCTAGAGAGTTATTGTCATTTCAAAATATCTGACCGTGTTACCTGAAATACGGATTCCAATTATGTGCCGATAGGAGGGTGTAAAAATGGAAGTTAAACGTTTCAACCATGAATTTGGCTTGGAAATATTTTTCTTATATCGCGGGATCAATCATCTCAAAATGAAGTTTTGGCTAAAAAATACGTCAGTTGCAAGCTATTCAAGAGCGTTAACTGACTTGAAAATGTGTTGAGAACTCTTCCTCGGTAATCGTCTCGAAGTTAACTTTTGAACTGTTCGGAATTTTTTGACATGGCCTGCATGTTTTAGAAAGCACTCATTTTGATCTTGAATTTGAACACAAATTTTGTATTCTTTCAATGGAAATCGAAAGAGTTATTGTCGTTTGAAAGTGCCTCACCGTGTTTCCCGAAATACGGATTCCAACTATTTGCCGATAGGAGGGAGTAAAAATGGAAGTTAAACATTTCGCTCACGAATTTGGCTTGGAAATATTTTTCTTATATCGCGGGATCAAACATCTCGAAATGAAGTTTTGGGTAAAAAATACATCAGTTGCAAGTTATTCACGAGCATTAATCGACTTTTAAATGTGTTGAAAACTCATCTTTGGTAATCGTCTCGAAGATAACTTTTGAACTGTTTGGAATTTTTAGACGTGGCTTTCATGTTTTAGAAAGTACACATTCTGAGCATGAATTTGAACACAAATTTTGTATTCTTTCTATAGAAATCAAGAGAGTTATTGTCATTTGAATGTGCCTCACCGTGTAAACGAAATACGGATTCCAATTATATGCCGATCGGAGGGAGTAAAAATCCTAGTTTAACGATTCAGTCACGAATTTGGCTTGGAAATATTTTTCTTATAATGCAGGATCAATCATCTTGAAATGAAGTAAAGGGCAAAAAATACTTTGTTTGCAACGTATTCACGAGCATTAATCGAGTTGAAAATGTGTTGAAAACTCATCTTCTATAATCGTCTAGGAGATAACTTTTGAACTGCTTTGAATTTTTGGACGCGGCCTGCATGTTTTGGAAAGTACACATTCTGAGCTTGAATTTGAACACAAACTTTGTATTCTTTCAATGGAAATCAAGAGAGTTATTGTCGTTTGAAAGTGTCTCACCATGTTACTCGAAATACGGATTCCAATTATGTGCCGATAGGAGGGAGTAAGAAGGGAAGTTAAAGGTTTCAACCACAAATTTGGTTTGGAAATATTTTTCTTATATCGCGGGGTCAATCATCTCAAAATGAAGTTTTCGGTAAAAAATTCTTCGGTTGCAAGCTATTTACGAGCGTTAATCGACTTGAAAATGTGTTGAAAACTCATCTTCGGTAATCGTCTCGAAGATAACTTTGAACTATTCGAAATTTTTGGACGCGGCCTCCATGTTTTAGAAAGTACACATTCTAATCTTGAATTTGAACACAAATTTTATATTCTTTCAATGGAAATCAAGAGAGTTATTGTCATTTGAAAGTGCCTTACCGTGTTACCCGAAAGACGGATTCCAATTACATGCCGATAGAAGGGAGTAAAAATGGAAGTTAGATGTTTCATGCACGAATTTGGCTTGGAAATATTTTTCTTATATTGCGGGATCAACCATCTCAAAATGAAGTTAAGGGTAAAAAATACTTTGGTTGGAAGTTATTCACGAGCGTTAATCGATTTGAAAATGTGTTGAAATCTCATCTTCGGTAATCGTCTCAGAGAAAACTTTTAACCTGTTTGGAATTTTTAGATGCGGCCTGCATGTTTTAGAAAGTACACATTCTAAGCTTGAATTTGAACACAAATTTGGTATTCTTTTTGTGGAAATCAAGAGAGTTTTTGTCGTTTCAAAATGTCTGACCATGTTACCCGAAATACGGATTCCAATTATGTGTCGATAGAAGGGAGTAAAAATAGAAGTTAAACATTTCATCCAAGAATTTGGCTTGGAAATATTTTTCTTATATCGCGGGATCAATCATCTCGAAATGAAGTTTTGGGTAAAAAATACTTTGGTTGCAAGTTATTCACGAGCGTTAATAGATTTGAAAATGTGTCGAAAACTCATCTTCGGTAATCGTCTCGGAGATAACTTTTGAACAGTTTGGAATTGTTAGATACGGCCTACATGTTTTAGAAAGTAAACATTCCGAGCTTGAATTTGAACACAAATTTTGTATTCTTTTTATGGAAATCAAGAGAGTTTTTGTCGTTTCAAAATGTCTGACCGTGTTACCCGAAATACGGATTCCAATTTTGTGCCAATAGAAGGGAGTAAAAATGGAAGTTGAACGTTTCATCCACGAATTTGGCTTCGAAATATTTTTCTTCTATCATGGGATCAATTATCTCGAAATGAAGTTTTGGGTAAAAAATACTTTGGTTGCAAGTTATTCACGATCGTTAATCGAATTGAAAATGTGTTGAAAACTCATTTTCGGTAATCGTCTCGAAGATAACTTTTGAACTGTTTGGAATTTTTAGACGCGGCCTGCATGTTTTAGAAAGTGCACATTCTGGCCTTGAATTTGAACACAAATTTTGTGTTCTTTCAATGGAAATCAAGAGAGTTATTGTCGTTTGAAAGTGTCTCACCGTGTTACCCGAAATACGGATTCCAATTTTGTGCCGATAGGAGGGAGTAAAAAAGGAAGTTAAACATTTCGCTCACGAATTTGGCTTGGAAATATTTTTCTTGTACTGCGGGATCAATCATCTCGAAATGAAGTTAAGGGTAAAAAATACTTTGGTTGCAAGTTATTCACGAGCGTTAATCGATTTGAAAATGTGACGAAATCTCATCTTCGATAACCGTTTTGAAGATTACTTTTGAACGGATAGGAATTTTTAGACGTGGCCCACAACTTTTAGAAAGTATACAATCTGAGCTTGAATTTGAACACAAATTTTGTCGTTTCAAAATGTCTCACCGTGTTGCCCGAAAAACGGATTCCAATTATGTGCCGATACGAGGGAGTAAAAATGGATGTTAAACGTTTGGCTCACGAATTAGGCTGGGAAATATTTTTCTTATATCATGGGATCAATCATCTCGAAATAAAGTTTTGGGTAAAAAATACTATGGTTGCAAGTTATTCAGGAGCGTTAATCGACTTGAAAATGTGTTGAAAACTCGTCTTCAATAATCGTCTCGGAGATAACTTTTGAAATGTTTGGAATTTTTAGACGCGGCCTGAAAGTTTTAGAAAGTACACATTCTGAGCTTGAATTTGAACACAAATTTTGAATTCTTTTTGTGGAAATCCAGAGAGTTTTTGTCGTTTCAAAATGTCTGACCGTGTTACCCGAAATACGGATTCCAATTATATGTCGATATGAGGGAGTAAAAATGGAAGTTAAACGTTTCACTCATGAATTTGGCTTGGAAATATTTTTCTTATACTGCGGGATCAATCATCTCGAAATGAAGTTAATGGTAAAAAATACTTTGGTTGCAAGTTATTCATGAGCGTTAATCGAATTGAAAATGTGTTGAAAACTCATCTTCAGTAATCGTCTCGAAGATAACTTTTGAACTATTTGCAATATTTAGACGCGGCCTGCATGTTTTAGAAAGTACACATTCTGAGCTTGAATTTGAACACAAATTTTGTATGCTTTCTATGGAAATCAAGAAAGTTACTGTCGTTCGAAAGTGTCTCACCGTGTTACCCGAAATATGGATTCCAATTATGTGCCGATAGGAGGGAGTAAAAATGTAAGTTAAACGTTTTGCTCACGAATTTGGCTGGGAAATATTTTTCTTATATTGCGGGATCAATCATCTCGAAATGAAGTTAATGGTAAAGAATACTTTGGTTGCAAGTTATTCACGAGCGTTAATCGAATTGAAAATGTGTTGAGAACTCATCTTCGGTAATCATCTCGCAGATAACATTTGAACTGTTCGGAATTTTTAGACGCGGCCTGCATGTTTTAGAAAGTACACATTCTGGGCTTGAATTTGAACACAAATATTGTATTCTTCCACTGGAAATCAAGAGAGTTATTGTCGTTTGAAAGTGTCTTAACGTGTTACCCGAAATACGGATTCCAATTATGTGTCAATAGGAGGGAGTAAAAATGGAAGTTAAACGTTTCGCTCACAAATTTGGCTTGGAAATATTTTTCTAATATTGAGGGATATCATCTCAAAATGAAGTTAATGGTAAAAAATACTTTGGTTGCAAGTTATTCACGAGCGTTAATCGAATTGAAATTGTGTTGAAAACTCAACTTTGGTAATCGTCTCGAAGATAACTGTTGAACTGTTTGAAGTTTTTAGATGCGGCCTGCATGTTTTAGAACGTACGCATTCTGAGCTTGAATTTGAACACAAATTTTGTATTCTTTCTATGGAAATGAAGAGAGTTATTGTCGTTTGAAAGTGTCTCACCGTGTTACCCGATATACGGATTCCAATTATGTGCCGATAGGAGGTAGCAAAAATGGAAGTTAAACGTTTCGCTCACGAATTTGGCCTGTAAATATTTTTCTTATATTGAGGGATCAATCATCTCGAAATGAAGTTAATGGTAAAAAATACATTGGTTGCAAGTTATTCACGAGCGTTAATTGAATTGAAAATGTGTTGAAAACTCATCTACGGTAATCGTCTCGGAAATAGCTTTTGAACAGTTTGGAATTTTTAGACGCGGCCTGCATGTTTTAGAAAGTACACATTCTGATCTTGAATTTGAACACAAATTTTATATTCTTTCAATGGAAATCAAGAGAGTTATTGTCGTTTGAAAATGTCTCACCGTGTTACCCGAAATGCGGATTCCAATTATATGCCGATAGGAGTGAGTAAAAATGTAAGTTAAACATTTCATCCACGAATTTGACTTGGAAATATTTTTCTTATATCGCGGGACCAATCATCTCGAAATGAAGTTTTGGGTAAAAAATACTTTGGTTGGAAGTTACACACGAGTGTTATTTGACTTGAAAATGTGTTGAAAACTCCTCTTCGGTAATTGTCTCGAAGATAACTTTTGAACGGTTTGGCATTTTTTCGACGCGGCCTAAAATTTTACAAAGTACACATTTTGAACTGGAATTTGAACACAAATTTTGTATTCTTTTTGTGGAAATCAAGAGAGTTAGTGTTGTTTGAAAATGTCTCACCGCGTTACCCGAAATATGGATTCCAATTATGTGCCGATAGGAGGGAGTAAAAATGGAAGTTAAACGTTTCATCCACGAATTTCGCTTGGAAATATTTTTCTTATATCGCGGGATCAATCATCTCGAAATGAAGTTTTGGGTAAAAAAATGCTCTGGTTGCAAGTTATTCATGAGCGTTATTCGACTTGAAAATGTGTTGAAAACTCATCTTCAGTAATTGTCTCGAAGATAGCTTTTGAACTGTTTGGAATTTTTTCTACTCGGCCTACAAATTTAAGAAAGTACACATTTTGAGCTTGAATTTGAACACAAATTTTGTATTCTTTTTGTGGAAATCGAGAGAGTCATTGTCATTTCAAAATGTCTAACAGTGTTACCCGAAATACGAATTCCAATTATATGCCAATAGGAGGAATAAAAATGAAAGATAAACGTTTCATCCACGAATTTGGCTTGGAAATATTTTTCTTCTATCGCGGGATCAATCATCTCGAAATGAAGTTTTGGGTAAAAAATACTTTGGTTGCATGTTATTCACGAGCGTTAATCGACTTGAAAATGTTTTGAAAACTCATCTAAGATAATCGTCTCGAAGATAACTTTTGAACGGTTTCGAATTTTTAGACGCGGCCTCCAAGTTTTCGAAAGTAGACATTTTGAGCTTGAATTTGAACACAAATTTTGTATTCTTTTTGTGGAAATCAAGAGAGTAATTGTCGTTTGAAAATGTCTCACCGTGTTACCCGATATACAGATTCAAATTATATGCCGATAGGAGGGAGTAAAAATGGAAGTTAAACGTTTAATCCATGAATTTGGCTTGGAAATATTTTTCTTATATCGCGGGATCAATCATCTCCAAATGAAGTTTTCGGTAAAAAATACTTTGGTTGCAAGTTATTCACGAGCGTTATTCCACTTAAAAATGTGTTTAAAACTCATCTTCGATAATTGTCTCGAAGATAACCTTTGAATGGTTTGGAATTTTTACGACGCGACATAGAAGTTTTAGAAAGTACGCATTTTGAGCTTGAATTTGAACACAGATTTTGTATTCTTTTTGTGTAAATCAAGAGAGTTATTGTCGTTTCAAAATGTCTAACTGTGTTACCCGTAATACGGATTCCAATTATGTGCCGATAGGAGGAATAAAAATGGAAGTTAAACGTTTCGTCAACGAATTTGGCTATGAAATGTTTTCCTTATATCGCGGGATCAATCATCTCCAAATGAAGCTTTCGGTAAAAAATACTTTGGTTGCAAGTTATTCACGAGCGTTATTCGACTTGAAAATTTGTTGAAAACTCATCTTCGGTAATTGTCTCGAAGATAACCTTTGAACAGTTTGGAATTTTTACGACGCGGCCTACAAGTTTTAGAAAGTACACATTCTGAGCTTGAATTTGAACACAAACTTTGCATTCTTTTTGTGGAAATCAAGAGAGTTAGTGTCGTTTGAAAATGTCTCACCGTGTTACATGAAATACAGATTCCAATTATGTGCCCATAGGAGGGAGTAAAAATGGAAGTTAAATGTTTCATCCACGAATTTGGCTTGGAAATATTTTTCTTGTATCGCGGGATCAATCATCTCGAAATGAAGTTTTGGGTAAAAAATACTTTGGTTGCGAGTTATTCATGAGCGTTATTCGACTTGAAAATGTGTTGAAAACTCATCTTCGGTAATTGTCTCGAAGATAACTTTTGAACGGTTTGGAATTTTTACGACGTGGCCTACAAATTTTAGAAAGTACACATTCTGAGCTTGACTTTGAACACAAACTTTGCATTCTTTTTGTGGAAATCAAGAGAGTTAGTGTAGTTTGAAAATGTCTCACCGTGTTACCCGAAATACGGATTCCAATTATGTGCCGATAGGGTGGAGTAAAAATGGAAGTTAAACGTTTCATCCACGAATTTGGCTTGGAAATATTTTTCTTATATCGCGGGACCAATCATCTCGAAATTAAGTTTTGGGTAAAAAATATTTTGGTTGCAAGTTATTCACAAGCGTTAATCGAATTGACAATGTGTTGAAAACTCAACTTCGGTAATCGTATCGAAGATACCTTTGTAACGGTTTGGAATTTTTTGACGTGGCCTGCAAGTTTTAGAAAGTACACTTTCGAAGCTTGAATTTGACCACAAATTTTGTATACTTTTTGTGGAAATCAAGAGAGTTATTGTCGTTTGAAAATGTCTCACTGTGTTACCCGAAATACGGATTCCAATTATATGCCGGTAGGAGTGAGTAAAATGGAAGTTAAACGTTTCATCCACGAATTTGGCTTGGAAATATTTTTCTCATATCGCGGGATCAATCATCTCAAAATGAAGTTTTCGGTAAAAAATACTTTGGTTGCAAGCTATTCGCGAGCGTTATTCGACTTGAAAATATGTTGAAAACTCATGTTCGGTAATTGTTTCGAAGATAACTTTTGAATGGTTTGGAATTTTTACGATGTGGCCTACAAATTTTAGAAAGTACACATTTTGAGCTTGAATTTGAACACAGATTTTGTATTCTTTTTGGGGAAATCAAGAGAGTTATTGTCGTTTGAATATGTTTCACCGTGTTACACGAAATATGGATTCCAATTATGTGCCGATAAGAGGGAGTAAAAATGGAAGTTAAACGTTTCATCCACGAATTTTGCTTGGAAATATTTTTTTTATATCGCGGGACCAATCATCTCGAAATGAAGTTTTACGTAAAAAATACTTTGGTTGCAAGTTATTCCCGAGCGTTAATCGACTTGAAAATGTGTTGAAAACTCATCTTTGGTAATTGTCTTGAAGATAACTTTGGAACGGTTTGCAATTTTTAGTGCGGCCTTCAAGTTTTAGAAAGTACATATTCTGAGCTAGAATTTGAACACAAATTTTGTATTCTTTTTGTGGAAATCAAGAGAGTTATTGTCGTTTGAAAATGTCTCAACGTGTTACCCGAAATACGGATTCCAATTATATGCCGATAGGAGTGAGTAAAAATGTATGCTAAACGTTTCATCCACAAATTTGGCTTGGAAATATTTTTCTTATATCGCGGGATCAATCATCTCGAAATGAAGTTTTGGGTAAAAAATACTTTGGTTGCAAGTTATTCACCAGCGTTATTTGACTTGAAAATGTGTTGAAAACTCATCGTCGGTAATTGTCTCGAAGATAACTTTTGAACGGTTCGGAATTTTTTTGACGGGCCTTCAAATTTAAGAAAGTACACATTTTGAGCTTGAATTTGAACACAAATTTTGTATTCTCTTTGTGGAAATCAAGAGAGTTATTGTCATTTCAAAATGTCTGACTGTGTTACCCGAATTACGGATTCCAATTATGTGCCAATAGGAGGAATAAAAATGGAAGTTAAACGTTTCGTCCACGAATTTGGCTAGGAAATATTTTTCTTCTCTCGCGGGATCAATCATCTCGAAATGAAGTTTTGGGTAAAAAATACTTTGTTTGCATGTTATTCACGAGTGTTAATCGACTTGAAAATGTGTTGAAAACTCATCTTTGGTAATCGTCTCGAAGATAACTTTTGAACGGTTTGGAATTTTTAGATGCGGCCTGCAAGTTTTAGAAAGTACACATTCTGAGCTTGAATTTGAACACAAATTTTGTATTCTTTTTGTGGAAATCAAGAGAGTTATTGTCGTTTGAAAATGTCTCAACGTGTTACCCGAAATACGGATTCCAATTATATGCCGATAGGAGTGAGTAAAAATGTATGCTAAACGTTTCATCCACAAATTTGGCTTTGAAATATTTTTCTTATATCGCGGGATCAATCATCTCGAAATGAAGTTTTGGGTAAAAAATACTTTGGTTGCAAGTTATTCACAAGCATTATTCGACTTGAAAATGTGTTGAAAACTTATCTTCGGTAATTGTCTCGAAGATAACTTTTGAACGGTTTCAAATTTTTAGACGTGGCCCACAAGTTTTCGAAAGTACACATTTTGAGCTTGAATTTGAACACAAATTTTGTATTCTTTTGGTGGAAATCAAGAGAGTAATTGTCATTTGAAAATGTCTCACCGTGTTACCCGAAATAAGGATTCAAATTATGGGTCGATAGGAGTGAGTAAAAATGGAAGTTAAATGTTTCATCCACGAATTTGGCTTGGAAATATTTTTCTTATATCGCGGGACCAATCATCTCGAAATGAAGTTTTGGGTAAAAAATACTTTGGTTGCAAGTTATTCATGAGCGTTATTCGACTTGGAGATGTGTTGAAAACTCATCTTCGGTAATCGTCTCGAAGATAACTTTGGAACGGTTTGGAATTTTTATACGCGGCCTACAACTTTTGGAAAGTACACATTTTGAGCTTGAATTTGAACACAAATTTTGTACTCTTTTTGTGGAAATCAAGAGAGATATTGTCGTTTCAAAATGTCTGACCATGTCACCCGAAATACGGATTCCAATTATGTACCGATAGGAGGAATAAAAATGGAAGTTAAACGTTTCGTCAACGAATTTGGCTTGGAAATATTTTTCTTATATCGCGTGACCAATCATCTCGAAATGAAGTTTTCGGTAAAAAATATTTTGGTTGCAAGTTATTCACGAGTGTTAATCAACTTGACAATGTGTTGAAAACTCAACTTCGGTAATCGTATCGAAGATACCTTTGTAACGGTTTGGAATTTTTAGACACGACCTTCAAGTTTTAGAAAGTACACATTTTGAGCTTGAATTTGAACACAAATTTTGTACTCTTTTTGTGGAAATCAAGAGAATTATTGTCGTTTCAAAATGTCTGACCGTGTTACCCGAACTACGGATTCCAATAACGTTCCGATAGGAGGAATAAAAATGGAAGTTAAACGTTTCGTCCACGAATTTGGCTAGGAAATATTTTTCTCCTATCGCGGGATCAATTATCTCGAAATGAAGTTTTGGGTAAAAAATACTTTGGTTGCAAGTTATTCACGAGCGTTATTCGACTTAAAAATGTGTTGAAAACTCATCTTCGGTAATCGTCTCGAAGATAACTTTGGAACGGTTTGGAATTTTTAGACGCGGCCTACAACTTTTGGAAAGTACACATTTTGAGCTTGAATTTGAACACAAATTTTGTACTCTTTTTGTGGAAATCAAGAGAGATATTGTCGTTTCAAAATGTCTGACCATGTCACCCGAAATACGGATTCCAATTATGTACCGATAGGAGGAATAAAAATGGAAGTTAAACGTTTCGTCAACGAATTTGGCTTCGAAATATTTTTCTTATATCGCGTGACCAATCATCTCGAAATGAAGTTTTCGGTAAAAAATACTTTGGTTGCAAGTTATTCACGAGCGTTAATCGACTTGAAAATGTGTTGAAAAACTCATCTTCAGTAATCGTCTCGAAGATACCTTTGGAATGGTTAGGAATTTTTAGACGCGGCCTTCAAGTTTTAGAAACTACACATTCTGAGCTTGAATTTGAACCCAAATTTTGTATTCTTTTTGTGGAAATCAAGAGAGTTATTGTCGTTCGAAAATGTCTCACCGTGTTACCCGAAATACGGATTCCAATTATGTGCCGATAGGAGTGAGTAAAAATGGAAGTTAAACGTTTCACCCACGAATTTGGCTTGGAAATATTTTTCTTATATCACGGGATCAATCTTCTCGAAATGAAGTTTTCGGTAAAAAATAATTTGGTTGCCAGTTATTCGTGAGCGTCAATCGACATGAAAATGTGTTGAAAAGTCATCCTCGGTAATCTTCTCGAAGATAACTTTGGAACGGTTTGGAATTTTTAGACGCGGCCTTCAAGTTTTAGAAAGTACACATTCTGAGCTTGAATTTGAACACAAATTTTGAATTCTTTTTGTGGAAATCAAGAGAGTTAGTGTCGTTTGAAAATGTCTCACCGTGTTACCCGAAATACGGATTCCTATTATGTGCCGATAGGAGGAATAAAAGTGGAAGTTAAACATTTCGTCCACGAATTTGGCTTGGAAATATTTTTCTTATATCGCGGGACCAGTCATCCAAAATTGAAGTTTTGGGAAAAAAAGTACTTTGGTTGCAAGTTATTCACGGGCGTTAATCGACTTGAAAATGTGTTGAAAACTTATTTTCGATAATCGTCTCGAAGACAACTTTGGAATGGTTTGGAATTTTTAGACGCAGCCTTCAAGTTTTAGAAAGTGCACATTCAGAGCTTGAATTTTGAACACAAATTTTGTACTCTTTTTGTGGAAATCAAGAGAGATATTATCGTTTCAAAATGTCTGACCATGTTACCCGAAATACGGATTCCAATTATGTGCCGATAGGTGGAATAAAAATGGAAGTTAAACGTTTTCTCCACGAATTTGGCTATGAAATATTTTTCTTATATCGCGGGATCAATCATCTCGAAATGAAGTTTTGGGTAAAAAATATTTTGGTTGCAAGTTATTCACGAGCATTAATCGACATAAAAATGTGTTAAAAACTCATCTTCGTTAATTGTCTCGAAGATAACTTTTGAAGGGTTTGTAATTTTTTCGACGCGGCCTACAAATTTTGGAAAGTACACATTTTGAGCTTGAATTTTAACACAACTTTTGTATTCTTTTTGTGGAAATCAAGAGAGTTATTGTCGATTGAAATGTCTGACCTTGTAACCCGGAATACAGATTCCAATTATGTGCTGATAGGAGGAATAAAAATGGAAGTTAAACGTTTCATCCACGAATTTGGCTAGGAAATATTTTTCTTAATTCGCGGGACCAATCATCTCGAAATGAAGTTTTGGGTAAAAAATACTTTGGTTGCAAGTTATTCACGAGCGTTAATCGACATGAAAATCTGTTGAAAACTCATCCTCGGTAATCGCCTCGAGGATAACTTTGGAACGGTTTGGAATTTTTAGACGTGGCCTTCGAGTTTTAGAAAGTGCACATTCTGAGCTTGAATTTGAACACAAATTTTGTACTCTTTTTGTGGAAATCAAGAGAGATATTGTCGTTTCAAAATGTCTGACCATGTTACCCGAAATACGGATTCCAATTATGTGCCGATAGGTGGAATAAAAATGGAAGTTAAACGTTTTGTCCATGAATTTGGCTAAGAAATATTTTTCTTATATCGCGGGATCAATCATCTCGAAATGAAGTTTTGGATAAAAAATACTTTGGTTGCAAGTTATTCACGAGTATTAATCAACTTGACAATGTGTTGAAAACTCAACTTCGGTAATCGTATCGAAGATACCTTTGTAACGGTTTGGAATTTTTAGACACGGCCTCCAAGTTTTAGAAAGTACACATTTTGAGCTTGAATTTGAACACGAATTTTGTGCTCTTTTTGTGGAAATCAAGAGAGTTATTGTCGTTTGAAAATATCTGACCGTGTTACCCGAAATACGGATTCCAATTATGTGCTGATAGGAGGAATAAAAATGGAAGTTAAACGTTTCATCCACTAATTTGGCTAGGAAATATTTTTCTTATATCGCGCGATCAATCATCTGGAAATGAAGTTTTGGGTAAAATATACTTTGGTTGGATGTTATTCATGAGCGTTATTCGACTTGAAAATGTGTTGAAAAGTCATCTTCGGTAATCGTCTCGAAGATAACTTTGGAACGGTTTGGAATTTTTAGACGCGACCTTCAACTTTTAGAAAGTACACATTCTGTGCTTGAGTTTGAACACAAATTTTGTTTCCTTTTTGTTGAAATCAAGAGAGTTAGTGTCGTTTGACTATGTCTCACCGTGTTACCCGAAATACGGATTCCAATTATGTGCCGATAGGAGGGAGTAAAAATGGAAGTTAAACGTTTCCTCCACGAATTCGGCTTGGAAATATTTTTCCTATATCGCGGGATCAATCATCTCAAAATGAAGTTTTGGTTAAAAAATACTTTGGTTGCAAGTTATTCACGAGCGTTAATCGACATGAAAATGTGTTGAAAACTCATCTTCGGCAATCGTCTCGTAGATAACTTTTGAACGGTTTGGAATTTTTAGATGCGGCCTACAAGTTTTAGAAAGTACACATTTTGAGCTTGAATTTGAAAACAAATTTCGTACTCTTTTTGTGGAAATCAAGAGAGATATTGTCGTTTCAAAATGTCTAACCATGTTACCCGAAATACGGATTCCAATTTTCTGCCAATAGGAGGAGTAAAAATGGAAGTTAAACGTTTCACCCACGAATTTGGCTTGGAAATGTTTTTCTTATATTGCGGGACCAATCATCTTGAAATGAAGTTTTGGGTAAAAAATACTTTTCTTGCAAGTTATTCGCGAGCGTTAATCGTCCTGAAAATGTGTTGAAAACTCATCTTCGGTAATTGTCTCGACGATAACTTTTGAACGGTTTGGAATTTTTAGACGCGGCCTTCAAGTTTTAGAAAGTACACATTCTGAGCTTGAATTTGAACACAAATTTTGAATTCTTTTTGTGGAAATCAAGAGAGTTAGTGTCGTTTGAAAATGTCTCACCGTGTTACCCGAAATACGGATTCCTATTATGTGCCGATAGGAGGAATAAAAATGGAAGTTAAACGTTTCGTCAACGAATTTGGCTTGGAAATATTTTTCTTATATCGCGTGACCAATCATCTCGAAATGAAGTTTTCGGTAAAAAATACTCTGGTTGCAAGTTATTCACGAGCGTTATTCGACTTGAAAATGTGTTGAAAACTCATCTTCGGTAATTGTCTCGAAGATAACTTTTGAATGGTTTGGAAATTTTAGACGCGGCCTTCAAGTTTTAGAAACTACACATTCTGAGCTTGAATTTGTACACAAATTTTGTATTCCTTTTGTGGAAATCGAGAGAGTTATTGCCGTTTGAAAATGTCTCACCGTGTTACCCAAAATACGGTTTCCAATTATGTACCGATAGGAGTGAGTAAAAATGGAAGTAAACGTTTCATCCACGAATTTGGCTTGGAAATATTTTTCTTATATCGCGGGATCAATCATCTCGAAATGAAGTTTTGGGTAAAAAATACTTTGGTTGTAGGTTATTCTCGAGCGTTATTCGACTTGAAAATGTGTTGAAAACTCATCTTCGGTAATTGTCTTGAAGATAACTTTTGAACAGTTTGGAATTTTTTCGAATCGGCCTACAAATTTTTGAAAGTACACATTTTGAGCTTGAATTTGAACACAAATTTTGTATTCTTTTTGTGGACATCAAGAGAGTTATTGTCGTTTGAAAATGTCTCACCGTGTTACCCGAAATACGGATTCCAATTATGTGCGGATAGGAGTGAGCAAAAATGGAAGTTAAACGTTTCATCCACGAATTTGGCTTGGTAATATTTTTCTTTTATTGCGGGATCAATCATCTCGAAATGAAGTTTTGGGAAAAAAATACTTTGGTTGCAAGTTATTCACGAGCGTTATTCGACTTGAAAATGTGTTGAAAACTCATCTTCGGTAATTGTCTCGAAGATAACTTTTGAATGGTTTGGAAATTTTAGACGCGGCCTTCAAGTTTTAGAAACTACACATTCTGAGCTTGAATTTGAACACAAATTTTGTATTCCTTTTGCGGAAATCGTGAGAGTTATTGTCGTTTGAAAATGTCTCACCGTGTTACCCAAAATACGGTTTCCAATTATGTGCCGATATGAGTGAGTAAAAATGGAAGTTAACGTTTAATCCACGAATTTGGCTTGGGAAAATTTTCTTATATCGCGGGATCAATCATCTGGAAATGAAGTTTTGGGTAAAAAATACTTTGGTTGTAATTTATTCTCGAGCGTTATTCGACTTGAAAATGTGTTGAAAACTCATCTACGGTAATTGTCTCGAAGATAACTTTTGAATGGTTTGGAAATTTTAGACGCGGCCCCCAAGTTTTAGAAACTACACATTCTGAGCTTGAATTTGAACACAAATTTTGTATTCCTTTTGTGGAAATCGTGAGAGTTATTGTCGTTTGAAAATGTCTCACCGTGTTACCCGAAATACGGATTCCAATTATGCGCGGATAGGAGTGAGCAAAAATGGAAGTTAAACGTTTCATCCACGAATTTGGCTTGGTAATATTTTTCTTATATCGCGGGATCAATCATCTCGAAATGAAGTTTTGGGAAAAAAATACTTTGGTTGCAAGTTATTCAGGAGCGTTATTCGACTTGAAAATGTGTTGAAAACTCATCTTCGGTAATTGTCTCGAAGATTCCTTTGGAACGGTTTGGAATTTTTAGACGCGGCCTTCAAGTTTTAGAAAGTACACACTCTGTGCTTGAATTTGAACACAAATTTTGTATTCTTTTTGTGGAAATCAAGAGAGTTATTGTCGTTTCAAAATGTCTGATCGTGTTACCCGGAATACGGATTCCAATTATGTGCCGATAGGAGGGAGTAAAAATGGAAGTTAAACGTTTAATCCACGAATTTGCCTTGGAAATATTTTTCTTATATCGCGGGAGCAATCATCTCAAAATGAAGTTTTGAGAAAAAAATACATTGGTTGCAAGTTATTCACGTGCGTTATTCGACTTGAAAATGTGTTGAAAACTCATCTTCGGTAATTGGCTCGAAGATAACTTTTGAATGGTTTGGAAATTTTGGACGCGGCCTCCAAGTTTTAGAAACTACACATTCTGAGCTTGAATTTGAACACAAATTTTGTATTCCTTTTGTGGAAATCGTGAGAGTTATTGTCGTTTGAAAATGTCTCACCGTGTTACCCAAAATACGGTTTCCAATTATGTGCCGATAGGAGTGAGTAAAAATGGAAGTTAACGTTTAATCCATGAATTTGGCTTGGAAATATTTTTCTTATATCGCGGGATCAATCATCTGGAAATGAAGTTTTGGGTAAAAAATACTTTGGTTGTAAGTTATTCTCGAGCGTTATTCGACTTGAAAATGTGTTGAAAACTTATCTCCGGTAATTGTCTCGAAGATAACTTTTGAACGGTTTGGAATTTTTTCGAATCGGCCTACAAATTTTTGAACATACACATTTTGAGCTTGAATTTGAACACAAATTTTGTATTCTTTTTGTGGAAATCGAGGGAGTTATTGTCATTTGAAAATGTCTCACCGTGTTACCCGAAATACGGATTCCAATTATGTGCGGATAGGAGTGAGCAAAACTGGAAGTTAAACATTTCATCCACGAATTTGGCTTGGTAATATTTTTCTTATATCGCGGGATGAATCATCTCGAAATGAAGTTTTGGGAAAAAAATACTTTGGTTGCAAGTTATTCACGAGCATTATTCGACTTGAAAATGTGTTGAAAACTCATCTTCGGTAATTGTCTCGAAGATTCCTTTGGAACGGTTTGGAATTTTTAGACGCGGCCTTCAAGTTTTAGAAAGTACACATTCTGTGCTTGAATTTGAACACAAATTTTGTATTCTTTTTGTGGAAATCAAGAGAGTTATTGTCGTTTCAAAATGTCTGAACGTGTTACTCGGAATACGGATTCCAATTATGTGCCGATAGGAGGGAGTAAAAATGGAAGGTAAACGTTTCATCCACGAACTTGGCTTGGAAATATTTTTCTTATATCGCGGGATCAATCATCTCGAAATGAAGTTTTGGGAAAAAAATACTTTGGTTGCAAGTTATTCACGAGCGTTATTCGACTTGAAAAGGTGTTGAAAACTCATCTTCAGTAATTGTCTCGAAGATAACCATTTGACGGTTTGGAATTTTTTCGACGCGTTCTTTTAATTTCAGAAAGTACACATTTTGAGCTTGAATTTGAACACAAATTTTGTATTCTTTCAGTGGAAATGAAGACAGTTATTGTCGTTTGAAAATGTCTGACCGTGTTACCCGAAATAAGGATTCCAATTATGTGCCGATAGGAGGAATGAAAATGGAAGTTAAATGTTTCGTCCACGAATTTTCTAGGAAATATTTTTCTTAAATCGCGGGATCAATCATCTCGAAATGAAGTTTTGGGAAAAAAATACTTTGGTTGCAAGTTATTTACGAGCGTTAATCGACTTGAAAATGAGTTGAAAACTCATTTTCGGTAATCGTATCGGAGATAACTTTTGAACGGTTTGGAATTTTTAGACGCGGCCTGCATGTTTTAGAAAGTACACATTCTGAACTTGAATTTCAATACAAATTTTGTATTCTTTTTGTGCAAATCAAGAGAGTTATTGTCGTTTCAAAATGTCTGACCGTGTTACCCGGAATACGGATTCCAATTATGTGCCGATAGGAGGGAGTAAAAATGGAAGTTAAACGTTTCATCCACGAATTTGGCTTGGAAATATATTTCTTATATCGCGGGATGAATCATCTCAACATGAAGTTTTGGGTAAAAAATACTTAGGTTCCAAGTTATTCGCGAGCGTTAATCGACTAGAAAATGTGTTGAAAACTCATCATCGGTGATCGTCTCGAAGATAACTTTTGAGCTGTTTGGAATTTTTAGGCGCGGAGTGCATGTTATAGAAAGTACACATTCTGAGCTTGAATTTCAACACAAATTTTGTATTCTTTTTGTGGAAATCAAGAGAGTTATTGTCGTTTCAAAATGTCTGACCGTGTTACCCGGAATACGGATTCTAATTATGTGCCGACTGGAGGGAGTAAAAATGGAAGTTAAAAGTTTCATTCACGAATTTGGCTTGGAAATATTTTTCTCATATCGCGGGATCAATCATCTCAAAATGAAGTTCTGGGTAAAAAATAGTTCGGTTGCAAGTTATTCACGAGCGTTAATCGACTTGAAAGTGTGTTGAAAACTCATCTTCACTAATCGTGTCGAAGATAACTTTTGAACTGTTTCGAATTTTTCGACGCGGCCTGCATGTTTTAGAAAGTACACATTATGAACTTGAATTTCAATACAAATTTTGTATTCTTTTTGTGGAAATCAAGAGAGATATTGTCGTTTCAAAATGTCTGACCATGTTACCCGGAATACGGATTCCAATTATGTGCCGATGGGAGGGAGTAAAAATGGAAGTTAAACGTTTCTTCCACAAATTTGGCTTGGAAATATTTTTCTTATATCGCGGGATGAATCATCTCGACATGAAGTTTTGGGTAAAAAATACTTTGGTTGCAAGTTATTCACGAGCGTTAATCGATTTGAAAATGTGTTGAAAACTCATCTTCGATAACCGTTTCTAAGATTACTTTTGAATGGTTAGGAATTTTTAGACGCGGCCCGCATGTTTTACAAAGTATACATTCTGAGCTTGAATTTGAACAAGAATTTTGTATTCTTTTTGTGGAAATCAAGAGAGTTATTGTCATTTCAAAATGTCTGACCGTGTTACCCGAAATACGGATTCCAATTATGTGCCTATAGGAGGGAGTAAAAATGGAAGTTAAACGTTTCAATCATGAATTTGGCTTGGAAATATTTTTCTTATATCGCGGGATCAATCATTTCAAAATGAAGTTTTGGGTAAAAAATACTTCGGTTGCAAGGTATTCACGAGCGTTAATCGACTTGAAAATGTGTTGAAAACTCATCTTCGATAATCGTCTCGAAGATAACTTTTGAACTGTTCAGAATTTATAGACGCGGCCTGCATGTTTTTGAAAGTACACATTCTGATCTTGAATTTGAACACAAATTTTGTATTCTTTCAACGGAAATCAAGAGAGTTCTTTTCGTTTAAAAGTGCCTTACCCTGTTACCTGAAATACGGATTCCAATTATGTGCCGATAAGGGGCAGTAAAAATGGAAGTTAAACATTTCATCCACGAATTTGCCTTGGAAATATTTTTCTTATATCGCAGGATTAATCATCTCGAAATGAAGTTTTGGGTAAAAAATACTTTGGTTGCAAGTTATTCACGAGCGTTAATCCAGTTGAAAATGTGATGAAAACTCATCTTCGGTAATCGTCTCGGAGATAACTTTGGAACGGTTTGGAATTTTTAGACGCGGCCTTCAAGTTTTAGAAAGTACACATTCTGAGCTTGAATTTTTAAACGTTTCATCTACGAATTTGGCTTGGAAATATTTTTCTTATATTGCGGGAACAATCATCTTGAAATGAAGTTAAGGGTAAAAAATACTTTGGTTGCAAGTTATTCACGAGCGTTAATCGATTTGAAAATGTGTTGAAAACTCATCTTCGATAACCGTTTCTAAGATTACTTTTGAATGGTTAGGAATTTTTAGACGCGGCCCGCATGTTTTACAAAGTATACATTCTGAGCTTGAATTTGAACAAGAATTTTGTATTCTTTTTGTGGAAATCAAGAGAGTTATTGTCATTTCAAAATGTCTGACCGTGTTACCCGAAATACGGATTCCAATTATGTGCCTATAGGAGGGAGTAAAAATGGAAGTTAAACGTTTCAATCATGAATTTGGCTTGGAAATATTTTTCTTATATCGCGGGATCAATCATTTCAAAATGAAGTTTTGGGTAAAAAATACTTCGGTTGCAAGGTATTCACGAGCGTTAATCGACTTGAAAATGTGTTGAAAACTCATCTTCGATAATCGTCTCGAAGATAACTTTTGAACTGTTCAGAATTTATAGACGCGGCCTGCATGTTTTTGAAAGTACACATTCTGATCTTGAATTTGAACACAAATTTTGTATTCTTTCAACGGAAATCAAGAGAGTTCTTTTCGTTTAAAAGTGCCTTACCCTGTTACCTGAAATACGGATTCCAATTATGTGCCGATAAGGGGCAGTAAAAATGGAAGTTAAACATTTCATCCACGAATTTGCCTTGGAAATATTTTTCTTATATCGCAGGATTAATCATCTCGAAATGAAGTTTTGGGTAAAAAATACTTTGGTTGCAAGTTATTCACGAGCGTTAATCCAGTTGAAAATGTGATGAAAACTCATCTTCGGTAATCGTCTCGGAGATAACTTTGGAACGGTTTGGAATTTTTAGACGCGGCCTTCAAGTTTTAGAAAGTACACATTCTGAGCTTGAATTTTTAAACGTTTCATCTACGAATTTGGCTTGGAAATATTTTTCTTATATTGCGGGAACAATCATCTTGAAATGAAGTTAAGGGTAAAAAATACTTTGGTTGCAAGTTATTCACGAGCGTTAATCGATTTGAAAATGTGTTGAAAACTCATCTTCGATAACCGTTTCTAAGATTACTTTTGAATGGTTAGGAATTTTTAGACGCGGCCCGCATGTTTTACAAAGTATACATTCTGAGCTTGAATTTGAACAAGAATTTTGTATTCTTTTTGTGGAAATCAAGAGAGTTATTGTCATTTCAAAATGTCTGACCGTGTTACCCGAAATACGGATTCCAATTATGTGCCTATAGGAGGGAGTAAAAATGGAAGTTAAACGTTTCAATCATGAATTTGGCTTGGAAATATTTTTCTTATATCGCGGGATCAATCATTTCAAAATGAAGTTTTGGGTAAAAAATACTTCGGTTGCAAGGTATTCACGAGCGTTAATCGACTTGAAAATGTGTTGAAAACTCATCTTCGATAATCGTCTCGAAGATAACTTTTGAACTGTTCAGAATTTATAGACGCGGCCTGCATGTTTTTGAAAGTACACATTCTGATCTTGAATTTGAACACAAATTTTGTATTCTTTCAACGGAAATCAAGAGAGTTCTTTTCGTTTAAAAGTGCCTTACCCTGTTACCTGAAATACGGATTCCAATTATGTGCCGATAAGGGGCAGTAAAAATGGAAGTTAAACATTTCATCCACGAATTTGCCTTGGAAATATTTTTCTTATATCGCAGGATTAATCATCTCGAAATGAAGTTTTGGGTAAAAAATACTTTGGTTGCAAGTTATTCACGAGCGTTAATCCAGTTGAAAATGTGATGAAAACTCATCTTCGGTAATCGTCTCGGAGATAACTTTGGAACGGTTTGGAATTTTTAGACGCGGCCTTCAAGTTTTAGAAAGTACACATTCTGAGCTTGAATTTTTAAACGTTTCATCTACGAATTTGGCTTGGAAATATTTTTCTTATATTGCGGGAACAATCATCTTGAAATGAAGTTAAGGGTAAAAAATACTTTGGTTGCAAGTTATTCACGAGCGTTAATCGATTTGAAAATGTGTTGAAAACTCATCTTCGATAACCGTTTCTAAGATTACTTTTGAATGGTTAGGAATTTTTAGACGCGGCCCGCATGTTTTACAAAGTATACATTCTGAGCTTGAATTTGAACAAGAATTTTGTATTCTTTTTGTGGAAATCAAGAGAGTTATTGTCATTTCAAAATGTCTGACCGTGTTACCCGAAATACGGATTCCAATTATGTGCCTATAGGAGGGAGTAAAAATGGAAGTTAAACGTTTCAATCATGAATTTGGCTTGGAAATATTTTTCTTATATCGCGGGATCAATCATTTCAAAATGAAGTTTTGGGTAAAAAATACTTCGGTTGCAAGGTATTCACGAGCGTTAATCGACTTGAAAATGTGTTGAAAACTCATCTTCGATAATCGTCTCGAAGATAACTTTTGAACTGTTCAGAATTTATAGACGCGGCCTGCATGTTTTTGAAAGTACACATTCTGATCTTGAATTTGAACACAAATTTTGTATTCTTTCAACGGAAATCAAGAGAGTTCTTTTCGTTTAAAAGTGCCTTACCCTGTTACCTGAAATACGGATTCCAATTATGTGCCGATAACGGGCAGTAAAAATGGAAGTTAAACATTTCATCCACGAATTTGCCTTGGAAATATTTTTCTTATATCGCAGGATTAATCATCTCGAAATGAAGTTTTGGGTAAAAAATACTTTGGTTGCAAGTTATTCACGAGCGTTAATCCAGTTGAAAATGTGATGAAAACTCATCTTCGGTAATCGTCTCGGAGATAACTTTGGAACGGTTTGGAATTTTTAGACGCGGCCTTCAAGTTTTAGAAAGTACACATTCTGAGCTAGAGTTTGAACACAAATTTTGTACTCTTTTTGTGGAAATCAAGAGATTTAGTGTCGTTCGAAAATGTCTCACCGTGTTACCCGAAATATGGATTCCAATGATGTTCCGATAGGAGGGAGTAAAAATTGAAGTTAAACGTTTCATCCACAAATTTGGCTTGGAAATATTTTTCTTAGATCGCGGGATCAATCATCTTGAAATGAAGTTTTGGGTAAAAAATACTTTGGTGGCAAGTTATTCATGAGCGTTAATCGACATGAAAATGTGTGGAAAACTCATCTTCGGTAATCAACTCGAAGATAACTTTGGAACGGTTTGGAATTTTTAGACACAGCCTTCCTGTTTCGGAAAGTACACATTCCGAGCTTGAATTTGAACGCAAATTTTGTACTCTTTTTGTGGAAATCACGAGAGATGTTGTCGTTTCAAAATGTCTGACCATGTTACCAAAATACGGATTCCAATTATGTGCCGATAGGAGGAATAAAAATGGAAGTTAAACGTTTCATCCATGAGTTTGGCTTGGAAATATTTTTCTTATATCGCGGGATCAATCATCTCGAAATGAAGTTTTGGTTAAAAAATACTTTGGTTGCAAGTTATTCAAGAGCGTCAATCGACCTGAAAATCTGTTGAAAACTCATCTTCGGTAATTGTCTCGAAGAAAACTTTTGAACGGTTTGGAATTTTTTCGACGCGGCCTACAAATTTTAGGAAGTACACATTTTCAGCTTGAATTTGAACGCAAATTTATTATTCTTGTTGTATTAATCAACAGAGTTATTTTCATTTGAAAATGTCTGACCGTGTTACCCGAAATACGGATTCCAATTATGTGCCGATAGGAGGAATAAAAATGGAAGTTAAACGTTCCGTCCACGAATTTGGCTAGGAAATATTTTTCTTATATCGCGGGATCAATCATCTCGAAATGAAGTTTTGGGTAAAAAATACTTTGGTTGCAAGTTATTCACGAGCGTTAATCGACATGAAAATGTGTTGAAAACTCGTCTTCGGTAATCGTCTCGAACATAACTTTGGAACGGTTTAGAATTGTTAGACGCGGCCTACTAGTTTTAGAAAGTACACATTTTGAGCTTGAATCCAAACAGAAATTTTGTACTCTTTTGTGGAAATCGAGAGAGTTATTGTCGTTTTAAAATGTGTCACTGTGTTACCTAAAATACGGATTCCAATTATGTGCCGATACGAGTGAGTAAAAATGGAAGTTAAACATTTCAACCTCGAATTTGACTTGGAAATATTTTTCTTATATCACGGGATGAATCATCTTGAAATGAAGTTTTCAGTAAAAAATACTTTGGTTGCAAGTTATTCACGAGCGTTAATCGACATGAAAATGTGTTGAAAACTCATCTTCGGTAATCGTCTCGAAGATAACTTTTGAACGGTTTGGAATTTTTAGACCGGCCTACAAGTATTAGAAAGTACACATTTTGAGCTTCAATTTGAACCCAAATTTTATACTCTTTTTGTGGAAATCAAGAGAGATATTGTCGTTTCAAAATGTTTGACCATGTTACCCGAAATACGGATTCCAATTATGTGCCGATAGGAGGAATAAAAATGGAAGTCAAACGTTTCATCCACGAATTTGGCTAGGAAATATTATTCTTATATCGCGGGATCAATCATCTTGAAATGAAGTTTTGGGTAAAAAATACTTTGGTTGCAAGTTATTCACGAGCGTTAATCTACATGAAAATGTGTTGAAAACTCATCTTCGGTAATCGTCTCGAAGATAACTTTTGAACGGTTTGGAATTTTTAGACGCGGTCTACAAGTATTGGAAAGTACACATTTTGAGCTTGAATTTGAACACAAATTTTGTACTCTTTTTGTGGAAATCAAGAGAGATATTGTCGTTTCAAAATGTTTGACCATGTTACCCGAAATACGGATTCCAATTATGTGCCGATAGGAGGAATAAAAATGGAAGTTAAACGTTTCGTCCATGAATTTGGCTAGGAAATATTTTTCTTATATCGCGGGATCAATCACCTCGAAATGAAGTTTTGGGTAAAAAATACTTTGGTTGCAAGTTATTCACGAGCGTTAATCGACATGAAAATGTGTTGAAAACTCATCATCGGTAATTGTCTGGAAGATAACTTCTGAACGGTTTGGAATTTTTAGACGCGGCCTAAAAGTTTTAGAAAGTACACTTTTTGAGCTTGAATTTGAACACAACTTTTGTACTCTTTTTGTGGAAATCAAGAGAGATATTGTCGTTTCAAAATGTTTGACCAGGTTACCCGAAATACGGATTCCAATTATGTGTCGATAGGAGGAATAAAAATGGAAGTTAAACGTTTCGTCCATGAATTTGGCTAGGAAATATTTTTCTTATATTGCGGGATCAATCATCTCGAAATGAAGTTTTGGGTAAAAAATACTTTGGTTGCAAGTAATTCACGAGCGTTAATCGACTTGAAAATCTGCTCAAAACACGTCTTCGGTAATCGTCTCGAAGATAACTTTGGAACGGTTTGGAAATTTTAGACGCGGCTTGCAAGTTTTAGAAAGTACACATTCTGAGCTTGAGTTTCAACACAAATTTTGTATTCTTTTTGCGGAAATCAAGAGAGTTAGTGTTGTTTGGAAATGTCTAACCGTGTTACCCGAAATACGGATTCCAATTATGTGCCGATAGGAGGGAGCAAAAATGGAAGTTAGACGTTTCATCCACAAATTTGTCTTGGAAATATTTTTCCTATATCGCGGGATCAATCATCTTGAAATGAAGTTTTGGGTAAAAAATACTTTGGTTGCATGTTATTCACGAGCGTTAATCGACATGAAAATGTGTTGAAAACTCATCTTTGGTAATCGTATTGAAGATAACTTTTGAACGGTTTGGAATTTTTAGACGCGGCCTACAAGTTTTAGAAAGTACACATTTTGAGCTTGAATTTGAACACAAATTTTGTACTCTTTTTGCGGAAATCAAGAGAGATATTTTCGTTTCAAAATGTCTGACCATGTTACCCGAAATACGGATTCCAATTATATGTCGATAGGAGGAATAAAAATGGAAGTTAAACGTTTCATCCACGAATTTGGCTAGGAAATATTTTTCTTATATCGCGGGATCAATCATCTCAAAATGATGTTTTGGGTAGAAAATACTTTTGTTGCAAGTTATTCACGAGCGTTAATCGACTTGAAAATGTGTTGAAAACTCATCTTTGGTAATCGTCTCGAAGATAACTTTTGAACGGTTTGGAATTTTTAGACGTGGCCTACAAGTTTTAGAAAGTACACATTTTGAGCTTGAATTTGAACACAAATTTTGTACTCTTTTTGTGGAAATCAAGTGAGATATTGTCGTTTCAAAATGTCTGACCATATTACCCGAAATACAGATTCCAATTATGTGCCAATAGGAGGAATAAAAATGGATGTTAATCGTTTCATCCACGGAATTGGCTTGGAAATATTTTTCTTATATCGCGGGACCAATCATCTCGAAATGACGGTTTGGGTAATAAATACTTTGGTTGCAAGTTATTCATGAGCGTTAATCGACTTGAAAATGTGTTGAAAACAGATCTTCGGTAATTGTCTCGAAGTTAACTTTGGACCGGTTTGGAATTTTTAGATGCGGCCTTCAAGTTTTAGAAAGTACACATTCTGAGCTTGAATTTGAACACAAATTTTGTATGCTTTTTGTGGAAATTAAGAGAGTTATTGTCGCTTGAAAATGTCTCACCGTGTTACCCGAAATACGTATTCCAATTATGTGCCGATAGGAGGGAGTAAAAATGGAAGTTAAACGTTTCACCCACGAATTTGGCTTGGATATATTTTTCTTAAATCGCAGGGCCAATCATCTCGAAATGAAGTTTTGGGTAAAAAATAGTTTGGTTGCAAGTTATTCACGAGCATTAATCGACCTGAAAATGTGTTGAAAACTCATCTTCGGTAATCGTCTCGATGATAACTTTGGAACGATTTGGAATTTTTAGACGCGGCCTTCAAGTTTTAGAAAGTACGCATTCTGAGCTTGAATTTGAACAAAAATTTTGTATTCTTTTTGTGGAAATCAAGAGAGTTGTTTTCGTTTCAAAGTGTCTCACCGTCTTACCCGAAATACGGATTCCAATTATGTGCCAATAGGAGTGAGTAAAAATTGAAGTTAAACGTTTCATCCACGAATTTGGCTTCGAAATATTTTTCTTATATCGTGGGATCAATCATCTTGAAATGAAGTTTTGGGTAAAAAATTCTTTGGTTGCAAGTTATTCACGAGCGTTAATCGACATGAAAATGTGTTGAAAACTCATCTTCGGTAATCGTCTCGAAGATACCTTTGGAACGGTTTGAAATTTTTAGACGCGACCTTCAAGTTTTAGAAAGTATATATTCTGAGCTTCAATTTGAACACAAATTTTGTATTGTTTTTGTGGAAATCAAGAGAGTTATTGTCGTTTGAAAATGTCTCACCGTGTTACCCGAAATACGGACAAATTATGTGGTGATAGGAGGTTGAAAAAATGGAAGTTAAATGTTTCATCCATGAATTTGGCTTGGAAATATTTTTCTTATATCGCGGGACCAATCATCTCGAAATGAAGTTTTCGGTAGAAAATACTTTGGTTGCAAGTTATTCACGAGCGTTAATCTACTTGAAAACGTGTTGAAAACTAATCTTCGGTAATCGTCTCGAAGATACCTTTGGAACGGTTTGGAATTTTTAGACGCGGCCCCCAAGTTTTAGAAAGTATATATTCTGAGCTTCAATTTGAACACAAATTTTGTGTTGTTTTTGTGGAAATCAAGAGAGTTATTGTCGTTTGAAAATTTCTCACCGTGTTACCCGAAATACGGACAAATTATGTGGCAATAGGAGGTTGTAAAAGTGGAAGTTAAATGTTTCATCCACGAATTTGGCTTGGGAATATTTTTCTTATATCGCGGGACCAATCATCTCGAAGTGAAGTTTTCGGTAGAAAATACTTTGGTTGCAAGTTATTCACGAGCGTTAATCTACTTGAAAATGTGTTGAAAACTCATCTTCGGTAATCGTCTCGAAGATACCTTTGGAACGGTTTGGAATTTTTAGACCCGGCCTTCAAGTCCTAGAAAATACACATTCTGAGCTTGAATTTGAACACAAATTTTGTACTCTTTTTGTGGAAATCAAGAGAGTTATTGTCGTTTGAAAATGTCTCACCGTGTTACCCGAAATACGGATTCCAATTATGTGCTGATAGGAGGGAGTAAAAATGGAAGTTAAACGTTTCGTCCACGAATTTGGCTTGGAAATATTTTTCTTATATCGCGGGACCAATCATCTCGAAATGAAGTTTTGGGTAAAAAATATTTCGGTTGCAAGTTATTCACGAGCGTTAATCTACTTGAAAATGTGTTGAAAACTCATCTTCGGTAATCGTCGCGAAGATACCTTTGGAACGATTTGGAATTTTTAGACGCGGTCATCAAGTTTTAGAAAGCACACATTCTGAGCTTGAGTTTGAACACAAATTTTGTATTCTTTTTGTGGAAATCAAGAGTTATTGTCGTTTGAAAATGTCTCACCGTGTTACCCGAAATACGGATTCCAATTATGTGTCGTTAGGAGGGAGTAAAAATGGAAGTTAAACGTTTCATCCACGAATTTTGCTTGGAAATATTTTTCAAATATCGCGGGACCAATCATCTCGAAATGAAGTTTTGGGTAAAAAATACTTTGGTTGCAAGTTATTCACGAGCGTTAATCGACATGAAAATGTGTAGAAAACTCGTCTTCGGTAATCGTCTCGAACATAACTTTGGAACGGTTTAGAATTGTTAGACACGGCCTACTAGTTTTAGAAAGTACACATTTTGAGCTTGAATTCGAACAGAAATTTTGTACTCTTTTGTGGAAATCGAGAGAGTTATTGTCGTTTTAAAATGTCTCACCGCGTTACTTGAAATACGGATTCCAATTATGTGCCGATACGAGTGAGTAAAAATGGAAGTTAAACATTTCAACCTCGAATTTGACTTGGAAATATTTTTCTTATATCACGGGATGAATCATCTTGAAATGAAGTTTTCAGTAAAAAATACTTTGGTTGCAAGTTATTCACGAGCGTTAATCGACATGAAAATGTGTTGAAAACTCATCCTCGGTAATCGTCTCGAAGATAACTTTTGAACGGTTTGGAATTTTTAGACGCGGCCTACAAGTATTAGAAAGTACACATTTTGAGCTTGAATTTGAACACAAATTTTGTACTCTTTTTGTGGAAATCAAGAGAGATATTGTCGTTTCAAAATGTCGGACCATGTTACCCGAAATACGGATTCCAATTATGTGCCGATAGGAGGAATAAAAATGGAAGTTAAACGTTTCGTCCATGAATTTGGCTAGGAAATATTATTCTTATATCGCGGGATCAATCATCTTGGAATGAAGTTTTGGGTAAAAAATACTTTGGTTGCAAGTTATTCACGAGCGTTAATCGACATGAAAATGTGTTGAAAACTCAACTTCGGTAATCGTCTCGAAGATAACTTTTGAACGGTTTGGAATTTTTAGACGCGGCCCACAAGTATTCGAAAGTACACATTTTGAGCTTGAATTTGAACACAAATTTTGTACTCTTTTTGTGGAAATCAAGAGAGATATTGTCGTTTCAAAATGTTTGACCATGTTACCCGAAATACGGATTCCAATTATGTGCCGATAGGAGGAATAAAAATGGAAGTTAAACGTTTCGTCCATGAATTTGGCTAGGAAATATTTTTCTTATATCGCGGGATCAATCACCTCGAAATGAAGTTTTGGGTAAAAAATACTTTGGTTGCAAGTTATTCACGAGCGTTAATCGACATGAAAATGTGTTGAAAACTCATCTTCGGTAATTGTCTGGAAGATAACTTCTGAACGGTTTGGAATTTTTAGACGCGGCCTAAAAGTTTTAGAAAGTACACTTTTTGAGCTTGAATATGAACACAAATTTTGTACTCTTTTTGTGGAAATCAAGAGAGATATTGTCGTTTCAAAATGTTTGACCAGGTTACCCGAAATACGGATTCCAATTATGTGTCGATAGGAGGAATAAAAATGGAAGTTAAACGTTTCGTCCATGAATTTGGCTAGGAAATATTTTTCTTATATCGCGGGATCAATCATCTCGAAATGAAGTTTTGGGTAAAAAATACTTTGGTTGCAAGTTATTCACGAGCGTTAATCGACTTGAAAATGTGTTCAAAACACGTCTTCGGTAATCGTCTCGAAGATAACTTTGGAACGGTTTGGAAATTTTAGACGCGGCTCACAAGTTTTAGAAAGTACACATTCTGAGCTTGAGTTTCAACCCAAATTTTGTATTCTTTTTGCGGAAATCAAGAGAGTTAGTGTTGTTTGGAAATGTCTAACCGTGTTACCCGAAATGCGAATTCCAATTATGTGCCGATAGGAGGGAGCAAAAATGGAAGTTAGACGTTTCATCCACAAATTTGGCTTGGAAATATTTTTCCCATATCGCAGGATCAATCATCTCGAAATGAAGTTTTGTGTAAAAAATACTTTGGCTGCAAGTTATTCACGAGCGTTAATCGACATGAAAATGTGTTGAAAACTCATCTTCGGTAATCGTATTGAAGATAACTTTTGAACGGTTTGGAATTTTTAGACGCGGCCTACAAGTTTTAGAAAGTACACATTTTGAGCTTGAATTTGAACACAAATTTTGTACTCTTTTTGCGGAAATCAAGAGAGATATTTTCGTTTCAAAATGTCTGACCATGTTACCCGAAATACGGATTCCAATTATATGTCGATAGGAGGAATAAAAATGGAAGTTAAACGTTTCGTCCACGAATTTGGCTAGGAAATACTTTTCTTATATCGCGGGATCAATCATCTCAAAATGAAGTTTTGGGTAGAAAATACTTTTGCTGCAAGTTATTCACGAGCGTTAATCGACTTGAAAATGTGTTGAAAACTCATCTTCGGTAATCGTCTCGAAGATAACTTTTCAACGGTTTGGAATTTTTAGACGTGGCCTACAAGTTTTAGAAAGTACACATTTTGAGCTTGAATTTGAACACAAATTTTGTACTCTTTTTGTGGAAATCAAGAGAGATATTGTCGTTTCAAAATGTTTGACCATGTTACCCGAAATACGGATTCCAATTATGTGCCAATAGGAGGAATAAAAATGGATGTTAATCGTTTCATCCACGAATTTGCCTTGGAAATATTTTTCTTATATCGCGGGATCAATCATCTCGAAATGACGGTTTGGGTAATAAATACTTTGGTTGCAAGTTATTCATGAGCGTTAATCGACTTGAAAATGTGTTGAAAACAGATCTTCGGTAATTGTCTCGAAGATAACTTTGGAACGGTTTGGAATTTTTAGATGCGGCCTTCAAGTTTTAGAAAGTACACATTCTGAGCTTGAATTTGAACACAAATTTTGTATGCTTTTTGGGGAAATTAAGAGAGTTATTGTCGTTTGAAAATGTCTCACCGTGTTACCCGAAATACCTATTCCAATTATGTGCCGATAGGAGGGAGTAAAAATGGAAGTTAAACGTTTCACCCATGAATTTGGCTTGGATATATTTTTCTTAAATCGCGGGGCCAATCATCTCGAAATGAAGTTTTGGATAAAAAATAGTTTGGTTGCAAGTTATTCACGAGCATTAATCGACCTGAAAATGTGTTGAAAATTCATCTTCGGTAATCGTCTCGATGATAACTTTGGAACGATTTGGAATTTTTAGACGCGGCCTTCAAGTTTTAGAAAGTACGCATTCTGAGCTTGAATTTGATCAAAAATTTTGTATTCTTTTTGTGGAAATCAAGAGTTATTGTCATTTGAAAATGTCTCACCGTGTTACCCGAAATACGGATTCCAATTATGTGTCGTTAGGAGGGAGTAAAAATGGAAGTTAAACGTTTCATCCACGAATTTTGCTTGGAAATATTTTTCAAATATCGCGGGACCAATCATCTCGAAATGAAGTTTTGGGTAAAAAATACTTTGGTTGCAAGTTATTCACGAGCGTTATTCGACTTGAAAATGTGTTGAAAACTCATCTTCGATAATTGTCTCGGAGATAACTTTTGAACGGTTTGGTATTTTTCGACGCGGCCTTCAAATTTAAGAAAGTACACATTTTGAGCTTGAATTTGAACACAAATTTTGTATTCCTTTTGTGGAAATCACGGGAGTTATCGTCGTTTCAAAATGTCTGACCGAGTTACCCGAAATACGGATTCCAATTATGTGCCGATAGGAGGTATAAAAATGGAATTTAAACGTTTCATCCACGAATTTGGCTAGGAAATATTTTTCTTATATCGCGGGATCAATCATCTCGAAATGAAGTTTTGGGTAAAAAATACTTTGGTTGCAAGTTATTCACGAGTGTTAATCGACAAGAAAATGTGTTGAAAACTCATCTTCGGTAATCGTCTCGAAGATACCATTGGAAAGGTTTGGAATTTTTAGACGCGGCCTTCAAGTTTTAGAAAGTACACATTCTGAGCTTGAGTTTGAACACAAATTTTGTATTCTTTTTGTGGAAATCAAGAGAGTTATTGTCGTTTGAAAATGTCTCACCGTGTTACCCGAAATACGGATTCCAATTATGTGCCGATAGGAGTGAGTAAAAATGGAAGTTAAACGTTTCATCCATGAATTTGGCTTGGAAATATTTTTCTTATATCGCGGGACCAATCTTCTCGAAATGAAGTTTTGGGTAAAAAATACTTTGGTTGGAAGTTATTCACGAGCGTTATTTGACTTGAAAATGTGTTGAAAACTCATCTTCGGTAATTTTCTCGAAGATAAATTTTGAACAGTTTGGAATTTTTCGACGCTGCCTAAAATTTTTACAAAGTACACGTTTTGAGCTTGAATTTGAACACAAATTTTGTATTCTTTTTGTGGAAATCAAGAGAGTTGGTGTCGTTTGAAAATGTCTCACCGTGTTACCCGAAATACGGATTCCAATTATGTACCGATAGGAGGGAGTAAAAGTGGAAGATAAACGTTTCATCCACGAATTTGGCTTGGAAATATTTTTCTTATATCGCGGGACCAATCATCTCGAAATGAAGTTTTGGGTAAAAAATACTTTTGCTGCAAGTTATTCACGAGCGTTAATCGACATTAAATTGTGTTGAAAACTTATCTTCGGTAATCGTCTCGAAGATAACTTTTGAACGGTTTGGAGTTTTTAGATGCGGCCTACAAGTTTTGGAAAGTACACGTTTTGAGCTTGAATTTGAACACAAATTTTGTACTCTTTTAGTTGAAACCAAGAGAGTTATTGTCGTTTGAATATTCCTCACCGTGTTACCCAAACTACGGATTCCAATTATGCACGGATAGGAGTGAGTAAAAATGGAAGTTAAACGTTTCATCCACGAATTTCGCTTGGAAATATTTTTCTTATAACGTGGGATCAATCATCTCGAAATGAAGTTTTGGGCAAAAAATAATTTGGTTGCAAGTTATTCACGAGCTTTAATCAACTTGAAAATGTGTTAAAAACTCATCTTCTGTAATCGTCTCGAAGATACCTTTGGAACGGTTTCGAATTTTTAGACGCGACCTTCAAGTTTTAAAGAGTACACATTCTGAGCTTGAATTTGAAACAAATTTTGTATTATTTTTGTGGAAATTAAGAGAGTTATTGTCGTTTGAAAATGTGTAACCGCGTTACCCGAAATACGGATTCCAATTATGTGCCGATAGGAGGGAGTAAAAATGGTAGTTAAACGTTTCATCCACGAACTTGGCTTGGAAATATTTTTTTTATATCGCGGGACCAATCATCTCGGAATGAAGTTTTGGATAAAAAATACTTTGGTTCCAAGTTATTCCCGAGCGTTAATCGACTTGAAAATGTGTTGAAAACTCATCTCCGGTAATCGTCTCAAAGATACCCTTGGAACGGTTTGGAATTTTTAGATGGGGCCTTCATGTTTTAGAAAGTACACATTCTGAGCTTGAATTTGAACACAAATTTTGTATTCTTTTTGCGGAAATCAAGAGAGTTATTGTCGTTTGAAAATGTCTCGCCGTGTTACCCAAAATACGGATTGCAATTATGTGCCGATCGGAGGGAGTAAAAATGGAAGTTAAACGTTTCATCCACGAATCTGGCTTGGAAATATTTTTCAAATATCGAGGGACCAATAATCTCGAAATGAGGTTTTTGGTAAAATATAGTTTGGTTGCAGGTTATTCACAAGTGTTAATCGACTTGAAAATGTGTTGAAAACTGATCTTCGGTATTCGTCTTGAAGATACCTTTGGAACGGTTTGGAATTTTTAGACGCGGCCTTCAAATTTTAGAAAGTACACATTCTGAGCTTGAATTTGTACACAAATTTTGTATACTTTTTGTGGAAATGAAGAGAGTTATTGTCGTTTTAAAATGTCACACCGTGTTACCCGAAATACGGATTCCAATTATGTGCCAGTAGGAGGGAGTAAAAATGGAAGTTAAATGTTTCATCCACGAATTTGGCTTGGAAATATTTTTTAAATATCGCAGGTCCAATCATCTCGAAATGAAGTTTTGGGTAAAATATACTTTGGTTGCAAGTTATTCACGAGCTTTAATTGACTTGAAAATGTGCTGAAAACTCATCTTCGGTAATCGTCTCGAAGATACCTTTGGAACGGTTTGGAATTTTTAGACGCGACCGACAACTTTTAGAGAGTACACATTCTGAGCTTGAATTCGAACATAAATTTTGTATTCTATTTGTGGAAATCAAGAGAGTTATTGTCGTTTGAAAATGTCTCTCCGTGTTATCCGAAATACGGATTCCAATTATGTGCCGATAGGAGGGAGCAAAAATGGAAGTTAAACGTTTCATCCACGAATTTGGCTTGGAAAAATTTTTCTTATATCGCGGGACCAATCATCTCGAAATGAAGTTTTGGGTAAAAAATACTTTGGTTGCGAGTTATTCGCGAGCGTTAATCTACTTGAAAATGTGTTGAAAACTCATCTTCGGTAATCGTCTCGAAGATACCTTTGGAACGGTTTGGAAAGTTTAGACGCGGCCTTCAAGTTTTAGAACGTATATATTCTGAGCTTGAATTTGAACACAAATTTTGTATTGTTTTTGTGGAAATCAAGAGAGTTATTGTCGTTTGAAAATTTTTCGCCGTGTTACCCGAAATATGGACAAATTATGTGGCGATAGGAGGTAGTAAAAATTGAAGTTAAACGTTTCATCCACGAATTTGGCTTGGAAATATTTTTCTTACATCGCGGCACCAATCATCTCGAAATTAAGTTTTCGGTAGAAAATACTTTGGTTGCAAGTTATTCACGAGCGTTAATCTACTTGAAAATGTGTTGAAAACTCATCTTCGGTAATCGTCTCGAAGATACCTTTGGAACGGTTTGGAATTTTTAGACCCGGCCTTTAAGTCCTAGAAAGTACACATTCTGAGCATGAATTTGAACACAAATTTTTGTACTCTTTTTGTGGAAATCAAGAGAGTTATTGTCGTTTGAAAATGTCTCACCGTGTTACCCGAAATACGGATTCCAATTATGTGCCGATAGGAGGCAGTAAAAATGGAAGTTAAACGTTTCGTCCACGAATTTGGCTTGGAAATGTTTTTCTTATATCGCGGGACCAATCATCTCGAAATGAAGTTTTGGGTAAAAAATACTTCGGTTGCAAGTTATTCACGAGCGTTAATCTACTTGAAAATGTGTTGAAAACTCATCTTCGATAATCGTCTCGAAGATAGCTTTGGAACGGTTTCGAATTTTTAGACGCGGCCATCAAGTTTTAGAAAGTTCACATTCTGAGCTTGAGTTTGAACACAAATTTTGTATTCTTTTTGTGGAAATCAGGAGTTAATGTCGTTTGAAAATGTCTCACCGTGTTACCCGAAATACGGATTCCAATTATGTGCCGTTAGGAGGAAGTAAAAATGGAAGTTAATCGTTTCATCCACGAATTTTGCTTGGAAATATTTTTCAAATATCGCGGGACTACTCATCTCGAAATGAAGTTTTGGGTAAAAAATACTTTGGTTGCAAGTTATTCACGAGCGTTATTCGACTTGAAAATGTGTTGAAAACTCATCTTCGATAATTGTCTCGGAAATAACTTTTGAACGGTTTGGTATTTTTCGACGCGGCCTTCAAATTTAAGAAAGTACACATTTTGAGCTTGAATTTGAACACAAATTTTGCATTCTTTTTGTGGAAATCAAGGAAGTTATCGTCGTTTCAAAATGCCTGACCGTGTTACCCGAAATACGGATTCCAATTATGTGCCGATAGGAGGGATAAAAATGGAATTTAAACGTTTCATCCAAGAATTTGGCTAGGAAATATTTTTCTTATATCGCGGGATCAATCATCTCGAAATGAAGTTTTGGGCAAAAAATACTTTGGTTGCATGTTATTCACGAGTGTTAATCGACAAGAAAATGTGTTGAAAACTCATCTTCGGTAATCGTCTCGAAGATACCATTGGAACGGTTTGGAATTTCTAGACGCGGCCTTCAAGTTTTAGAAAGTACACATTCTGAGCTTGAGTTTGAATACAAATTTTGTATTCTTTTTGTGGAAATCAAGAGAGTTATTGTCGTTTGAAAATGTCTCACCGTGTTGCCCGAAATACGGATTCCAATTATGTGCCGATAGGAGTGAGTAAAAATGGAAGTTAAACGTTTCATCCAAGAATTTGGCTTGGAAATATTTTTCTTATATCACGGGACCAATCTTCTCGAAATGAAGTTTTGGGTAAAAAATACTTTGGTTGGAAGTTATTCACGAGCGTTATTTGAGTTGAAAATGTGTTGAAAACTCATCTTCGGTAATTTTCCCGAAGATAAATTTTGAATGGTTTGGAATTTTTCGACGCCGCCTAAAAATTTTAGAAAGTACACATTTTGAGCTTGAATTTGAACACAAATTTTGTATTCTTTTTGTGGAAATCAAGAGAGTTGGTGTCGTTTGAAAATGTCTCACCGTGTTACCCGAAATACGGATTCCAATTATGTGCCGATAGGAGGGAGTAAAAATGGAAGATAAACGTTTCAGCCACGAATTTGGCTTGGAAATATTTTTCTTATATCGCGGGACCAATCATCTCGAAATGAAGTTTTGGGTAAAAAATACTATGGTTGCAAGTTATTCACGTGCGTTAATCGACATGAAATTGTGTTGAAAACTTATCTTCGGTAATCGTCTCGAAGATAACTTTTGAACGGTTTGGAATTTTTAGATGCGGCCTACAAGTTTTAGAAAGTACACAATTTGAGCTTGAATTTGAACGCAAATTTTGTACTCTTTTTGTGGAAATCAAGAGAGTTATTGTCGTTTGAATATTCCTCACCGTGTTACACGAACTACGGATTCCAATTATGCACCGAGAGGAGTGAGTAAAAATGGAAGTTAGACGTTTCATCCACGAATTTCGCTTGGAAATATTTTTCTTGTAACGCGGGATTAATCATCTCGAAATGAAGTTTTGGGCAAAAAATAATTTGGTTGCAAGTTATTCATGAGCTTTAATCAACTTGAAAATTTGTTAAAAACTTATCTTCTATAATCGTCTCGAAGATACCTTTGGAACGGTTTCGAATTTTTAGACGCGACCTTCAAGTTTTAAAGAGTACACATTCTGAGCTTGAATTTGAACACAAATTTTGTATTCTTTTTGTGGAAATTAAGAGAGTTATTGTCGTTTGAAAATGTCTCACCGTGTTACCCGAAATACGGATTCCAATTATGTGCCGATAGGAGGGAGTAAAAATGGAAGTTAAACGTTTCATCCACGAATTTGGCTTGGAAATTTTTTTTTTTTATATCGCGGGACCAATCATCTCGGAATGAAATTTTGGATAAAAAATACTTTGGTTCCAAGTTATTCACGAGCGTTAATCGACTTGAAAATGTTTTGAAAACTCATCTCCGGCAATCGTCTCGAAGATATCCTTGGAACGGTTTGGAATTTTTAGATGCGGCCTTCACGTTTTAGAAAGTACACAATCTGAGCTTGAGTTTGAACACAAATTTTGTATTCTTTTTGTGGAAATCAAGAGTTATTGTTGTTTGAAAATGTCTCACCGTCTTTCCCGAAATAGGGATTCCAATTATGTGCCGTTAGGAGCCAGTAAAAATGGAAGTTAAACGTTTCATCCACGAATTTTGCTTGGAAATATTTTTCAAATATCGCGGGACCAATCATCTAGAAATGAAGTTCTGGGTAAAAAATACTTTGGTTGCAAGTTATTCACGAGCGTTATTCGACTTGAAAATGTGTTGAAAACTCATCTTCGATAATTGTCTCGGAGATAACTTTTGAACGGTTTGGTATTTTTCGACGCGGCCACGAAATTTAAGAAAGTACACATTATGAGGTTGAATTTGAACACAAATTTTGTATTCTTTTTGTAGAAATCAAGGGAGTTATCGTCGTTTCAAAATGTCTGACCGTGTTACCCGAAATACGAATTCCAATTATGTGTCGATAGGAGGGATAAAAATGTAATTTAAACGTTTCATCCACGAATTTGGCTAAGAAATATTTTTCTTATATCGCGGGATCAATCATCTCGAAATGAAGTTTTGGGTAAAAAATACTTTGGTTGCAAGTTATTCACGAGTGTTAATCGACAAGAAAATGTGTTGAAAACTTATCTTCGGTAATCATCTCGAAGATAACTTTTGAACGGTTTGGAATTTTTGGACGCGGCGTACAAGTTTTAGAAAGTACACATTTTGAGCTTAAATTTGAACACAAATTTTGTACTCTTTCTGTGGAAATCAAGAGAGTTATTGTCGTTTGAATATTCCTCACGGTGTTACCCGAACTACGGATTCCAATTATGCACCGATAGGAGTGAGTAAAAATGGAAGTTAAACGTTTCATCCACGAATTTCGGTTGGAAATATTTTTCTTATAACGCGGGATCAATCATCTCGAAATGAAGTTTTGGGCAAAAAATAATTTGGTTGCAAGTTATTCACGCGCTTTAATCAACTTGAAAATGTGTTAAAAACTCATCTTCTGTAATCGTCTCGAAGAAACCTTTGGAACGGTTTCGAATTTTTAGACGCGACCTTCAAGTTTTAAAGAGTACACATTCTGAGCTTGAATTTGAACACAAATTTTGTATTCTTTTTGTGGAAATTAAGAGAGTTATTGTCGTTTGAAAATGTCTCACCGTGTTAACCGAAATACGGATTCCAATTATGTGCCGATAGGAGGGAGTAAAAATGGAAGTTAAACGTTTCATCCTCGAATTTTGCTTGGAAATATTTTTTTTATATCGCGGGACCAATCATCTCGGAATGAAGTTTTGGATAAAAAATACTTTCGGTCCAAGTTATTCACGAGTGTTAATCGACTTGAAAATGTGTTGAAAACTCATCTCCGGTAATCGTCTCGAAGATACCCTTGGAATGGTTTGGAATTTTTAGATGCGGCCTTAACGTTTTAGAAAGTACACATTCTGAGCTTGAGTTTGAACACAAATTTTGTATTCTTTTTGTGGAAATCAAGAGTTATTGTCGTTTGAAAATGTCTCACCGTGTTACCCGAAATATGGATTCCAATTATGTGCCGTTAGGAGGGAGTAAAAATGGAAGTTAAACGTTTCATCCACGAATTTTGCTTGGAAATATTTTTCAAATATCGCGGGACCAATCATCTCGAAATGAATTTTTGGGTAAAAGATACTTTGGTTGCAAGTTATTCACGAGCGTTATTCAACTTGAAAATGTGTTGAAAACTCATCTTCGATAATTGTCTCGGAGATAACTTTTGAACGGTTTGGTATTTTTCGACGCGGCCTCCAAATTTAACAAAGTACACATTTTGAGTTTGAATTTGAACACAAATTTTGTACTCTTTTTGTGGAAATCAAGGGACTTATCGTCGTTTCAAAATGTCTGACCGTGTTACCCGAAATACGGATTCCAATTATGTGCCGATAGGAGGAATAAAAATGGAATTTAAACGTTTCATCCACAAATTTGGCTAGGAAATATTTTTCTTATATCGCGGGATCAATCATCTCGAAATGAAGTTTTGGGTAAAAAATACTTTGGTTGCAAGTTATTCACGAGTGTTAATCGACAAGAAAATGTGTTGAAAACTCATCTTCGGTAATCGTCTCGAAGATACCACTGGAACGGTTTAGAATTTCTAGATGCGGCCTTCAAGTTTTAGAAAGTACACATTCTGAGCTTGAGTTTGAACACAAATTTTTGTATTCTTTTTGTGGAAATCAAGAGAGTTATTGTCGTTTGAAAATGTCTCACCGTGTTACCCGAAATACGGATTCCAATTATGTGCCGATAGGAGTGAGTAAAAATGGAAGTTAAACGTTTCATCCAAGAATTTGGCTTGGAAATATTTTTCTTATATCGCGGGACTAATCTTCTCGAAATGAAGTTTTGGGTAAAAAATACTTTGGTTGGAAGTTATTCACGAGCGTTATTTGACTTGAAAATGTGTCGAAAACTCATCTTCGGTAATTTTCTCGAAGATAAATTTTGAACGATTTGGAATTTTTCGACGCCGCCTAAAAATTTTAGAAAGTACACATTTTGAGCTTGAATTTGAACACGAATTTTGTATTATTTTTGTGGAAATCAAGAGAGTTGGTGTCGTTTGAAAATGTCTAACCGTGTTACCCGAAATACGGATTCCAATTATGTGCCGATAGGAGGGAGTAAAAATGGAAGATAAACGTTTCATCCACGAATTTGGCTTGGAAATATTTTTCTTATATCGCGGGACCAATCATCTCGAAATGAAGTTTTGGGTAAGAAATACTTTGGTTGCAAGTTATTCACGTGCGTTAATCGACATGAAATTGTGCTGAAAACTTATATTCGGTAATCGTCTTGAAGATAACTTTTGAACGGTTTGGAATTTTTTGATGCGGCCTACAAGTTTTAGAAAGTACACAATTTGAGCTTGAATTTCAACGCAAATTTTGTACTCTTTTTGTGGAAATCAAGAGATTTATTGTCGTTTGAATATTCCTCACCGTGTTACCCGAACTACGGATTCAAATTATGCACCGAGAGGAGTGAGTAAAAATGGAAGTTAAACGTTTCATCCACGAATTTCGCTTGGAAATATTTTTCTTATAACGCGGGATTAATCATCTCGAAATGAAGTTTTGGGCAAAAAATAATTTGGTTGCAAGTTATTCTCGCGCTTTAATCAACTTGAAAATGTGTTAAAAACTCATCTTCTGTAATCGTTTTGAAGCAACCTTTGGAACGGTTTCGAATTTTTAGACGCGACCTTCAAGTTTTAAAGAGTACACATTCTGAGCTTGAATTTGAACACAAATTTTGTATTCTTTTTGTGGAAATTAAGAGAGTTATTGTCGTTTGAAAATGTCTCACCGTGTTAACCGAAATACGGATTCCAATTATGTGCCGATAGGAGGGAGTAAAAATGGAAGTTAAACGTTTCATCCTCGAATTTTGCTTGGAAATATTTTTTTTAAATCGCGGGACCAATCATCTCGGAATGAAGTTTTGGATAAAAAATACTTTCGGTCCAAGTTATTCACGAGTGTTAATCGACTTGAAAATGTGTTGAAAGCTCATCTCCGGTAATCGTCTCGAAGATACCCTTGGAACGGTTTGGAATTTTTAGACGCGGCCTTAACGTTTTAGAAAGTACACATTCTGAGCTTGAGTTTGAACACAAATTTTGTATTCTTTTTGTGGAAATCAAGAGTTATTGTCGTTTGAAAATGTCTCACCGTGTTACCCGAAATATGGATTCCAATTATGTGCCGTTAGGAGGGAGTAAAAATGGAAGTTAAACGTTTCATCCACGAATTTTGCTTGGAAATATTTTTCAAATATCGCGGGACCAATCATCTCGAAATGAATTTTTGGGTAAAAGATACTTTGGTTGCAAGTTATTCACGAGCGTTATTCAACTTGAAAATGTGTTGAAAACTCATCTTCGATAATTGTCTCGGAGATAACTTTTGAACGGTTTGGTATTTTTCGACGCGGCCTCCAAATTTAAGAAAGTACACATATTGAGTTTGAATTTGAACACAAATTTTGTACTCTTTTTGTGGAAATCAAAGGACTTATCGTCGTTTCAAAATGTCTGACCGTGTTACCCGAAATACGGATTCCAATTATGTGCCGATAGGAGGAATAAAAATGGAATTTAAACGTTTCATCCACAAATTTGGCTAGGAAATATTTTTCTTATATCGCGGGATCAATCATCTCGAAATGAAGTTTTGGGTAAAAAATACTTTGGTTGCAAGTTATTCACGAGTGTTAATCGACAAGAAAATGTGTTGAAAACTCATCTTCGGTAATCGTCTCGAAGATACCACTGGAACGGTTTAGAATTTCTAGATGCGGCCTTCAAGTTTTAGAAAGTACACATTCTGAGCTTGAGTTTGAACACAAATTTTTGTATTCTTTTTGTGGAAATCAAGAGAGTTATTGTCGTTTGAAAATGTCTCACCGTGTTACCCGAAATACGGATTCCAATTATGTGCCGATAGGAGTGAGTAAAAAAGGAAGTTAAACGTTTCATCCAAGAATTTGGCTCGGAAATATTTTTCTTATATCGCGGGACTAATCTTCTCGAAATGAAGTTTTGGGTAAAAAATACTTTGGTTGGAAGTTATTCACGAGCGTTATTTGACTTGAAAATGTGTCGAAAACTCATCTTCGGTAATTTTCCCGAAGATAAATTTTGAACGGTTTGGAATTTTTCGACGCCGCCTAAAAATTTTAGAAAGTACACATTTTGAGCTTGAATTTGAACACGAATTTTGTATTATTTTTGTCGAAATCAAGAGAGTTGGTGTCGTTTGAAAATGTCTAACCGTGTTACCCGAAATACGGATTCCAATTATGTGCCGATAGGAGGGAGTAAAAATGGAAGATAAACGTTTCATCCACGAATTTGGCTTGGAAATATTTTTCTTATATCGCGGGACCAATCATCTCGAAATGAAGTTTTGGGTAAAAAATACTTTGGTTGCAAGTTATTCACGTGCGTTAATCGACGTGAAATTGTGCTGAAAACTTATATTCGGTAATCGTCTTGAAGATAACTTTTGAACGGTTTGGAATTTTTAGATGCGGCCTACAAGTTTTAGAAAGTACACAATTTGAGCTTGAATTTCAACGCAAATTTTGTACTCTTTTTGTGGAAATCAAGAGAGTTATTGTCGTTTGAATATTCCTCACCGTGTTACCCGAACTACGGATTCAAATTATGCACCGAGAGGAGTGAGTAAAAATGGAAGTTAAACGTTTCATCCACGAATTTCGCTTGGAAATATTTTTCTTATAACGCGGGATTAATCATCTTGAAATGAAGTTTTGGGCAAAAAATAATTTGGTTGCAAGTTATTCATGAGCTTTAATCAACTTGAAAATTTGTTAAAAACTCATCTTCTGTAATCGTCTCGAAGATACCTTTGGAACGGTTTCGAATTTTTAGACGCGACCTTCAAGTTTCAAAGAGTACACATTCTGAGCTTGAATTTGAACACAAATTTTGTATTCTTTTTGTGGAAATTAAGGGAGTTATTGTCGTTTGAAAATGTCTCACCGTGTTACCCGAAATACGGATTCCAATTATGTGCCGATAGGAGGGAGTAAAAATGGAAGTTAAACGTTTCATCCACGAATTTGGCTTGGAAATATTTTTTTTATATCGCGGGACCAATCATCTCGGAATGAAATTTTTGATAAAAAATACTTTGGTTCCAAGTTATTCACGAGCATTAATCGACTTGAAAATGTGTTGAAAACTCATCTCCGGTAATCGTCTCGAAGATACCCTTGGAACGGTTTGGAACTTTTAGACGCGGCCTCCATGTTTTAGAAAGTACACATTCTGAGCTTGAGTTTGAACACAAATTTTGTATTCTTTTTGTGGAAATCAAGAATTATTGTTGTTTGAAAATGTCTCACCGTGTTACCCGAAATAGGGATTCCAATTATGTGCCGTTAGGAGGGAGTAAAAATGGAAGTTAAACGTTTCATCCACGAATTTTGCTTGGAAATATTTTTCAAATATCGTGGGACCAATCATCTCGAAATGAAGTTTTCGGTAAAAAATACTTTGGCTGCAAGTTATTCACGAGCGTTATTCGACTTGAAAATGTGTTGAAAACTCATCTTCGATAATTGTCTCGGAGATAACTTTTGAACGGTTTGGTATTTTTCGACGCGGCCTCCAAATTTAAGAAAGTACACATTTTGAGCTTGAATTTGAACACAAATTTTGTATTCTTTTTGTAGAAATCAAGGGAGTTATCGTCGTTTCAAAATGTCTGACCGTGTTACCCGAAATACGAATTCCAATTATGTGTCGATAGGAGGGATAAAAATGGAATTTGAACGTTTCATCCATGAATTTGGCTAAGAAATATTTTTCTTATATCGCGGGATCAATCATCTCGAAATGAAGTTTTGGGTAAAAAATACTTTGGTTGCAAGTTATTCACGAGTGTTAATCGACAAGAAAAAGTGTTGAAAACTCGTCTTCGGTAATCGTCTCGAAGATACCGTTGGAACGGTTTGGAATTTTTAGACGCGGCCTTCAAGCTTTAGAAAGTACACATTCTGTGCTTGAGTTTGAATACAAATTTTGTATTCTTTTTGTGGAAATCAAGAGAGTTATTGTCGTTTGAAAATGTCTCACCGTGTTACCCGAAATACGAATTCCAATTATGTGCCGATAGGAGTGAGTAAAAATGGAAGATAAACGTTTCATCCACGAATTTGGCTTGGAAATATATTTCTTATATCTCGGGACCAATCATCTCGAAATTAAGTTTTGGGTAAAAAATACTTTGGTTGCAAGTTATTCACGAGCGTTAATCGACATGAAATTGTGTTGAAAACTTACCTTCTGTAATCATCTCGAAGATAACTTTTGAACGGTTTGGAATTTTTGGACGCGGGGTATAAGTTTTAGAAAGCACACATTTTGAGCTTCAATTTGAACACAAATTTTGTACTCTTTTTGTGGAAATCAAGAGAGTTATTGTCGTTTGAATATTCCTCACCGTGTTACCCGAACTACGGATTCCAATTATGCACCGATAGGAGTAAAAATGGAAGTTAAACGTTTCATCCACGAATTACGCTTGGAAATATTTTTCTTATAACGCGGGATCAATCATCTCGAAATGAAGTTTTGGGCAAAAAATAATTTGGTTGCAAGTTATTCACGAGCTTTAATCAACTTGAAAATGTGTTAAAAACTCATCTTCCGTAATCGTCTCGAAGAAACCTTTCGAACGGTTTCGAATTTTTAGACGCGACCTTCAAGTTTTAAAGAGTACACATTCTGAGCTTCAATTTGAACACAAATTTTGTATTCTTTTTGTGGAAATTAAGAGAGTTATTGTCGTTTGAAAATGTCTCACCGTGTTACCCGAAATACGGATTCCAATTATGTGCCGATAGGAGGGAGTAAAAATGGAAGTTAAACGTTTCATCCACGAATTTGGCTTGGAAATATTTTTTTTATATCGCGGGACCAATCATCTCGGAATAAAGTTTTGGATAAAAAATACTTTGGTTCCAAGTTATTCACGAGCGTTAATCGACTTGAAAATGTGTTGAAAACTCATCTCCGGTAATCGTCTCGAAGATACCCTTGGAACGGTTTGGAATTTTTAGACGCGGCCTTCATGTTTTAGAAAGCACACATTCTGAGCTTGAGTTTGAACACAAATTTTGTATTCTTTTTGTGGAAATCAAGAGTTATTGTCGTTTGAAAATGTCTCACCGTGTTACCCGAAATATGGATTCCAATTATGTGCCGTTAGGAGGGAGTAAAAATGGCAGTTAAACGTTTCATCCACGAATTTTGCTTGGAAATATTTTTCAAATATCGCGGGACCAATCATCTCGAAATGAAGTTTTGGGTAAAAAATACTTTGGTTGCAAGTTATTCACGAGCGTTATTCAACTTGAAAATGTGTTGAAAACTCATCTTCGATAATTGTCTCGGAGATAACTTTTGAACTGTTTGGTATTTTTCGACGCGGCCTTCAAATTTAAGAAAGTGCACATTTTGAGCTTGAATTTGAACACAAATTTTGTATTCTTTTTGTGGAAATCAAGGGAGTTATCGTCGTTTCAAAATGTCTGACGTGTTACCTGAAATACGGATTCCGATTATGTGCCGATAGGAGGAATAAAAATGGAATTTAAACGTTTCATCCAAGAATTTGGCTAGGAAATGTTTTTCTTATATCGCGGGATCAATCATCTCGAAATGAAGTTTTGGGTAAAAAATACTTTGGTTGCAAGTTATTCACGAGTGTTAATCGACAAGAAAATGTGTTGAAAACTCATCTTCGGTAATCGTCTCGAAGATACTATTGGAACGGTTTGGAATTTTTAGACGCGGCCTTCAAGGTTTAGAAAGTACACATTCTGAGCTTGAGTTTGAACACAAATTTTGTATTCTTTTTGTGGAAATCAAGAGAGTTATTGTCGTTTGAAAATGTCTCGCCGTGTTACCCGAAATACGGATTCCAATTATGTGCCGATAGGAGTGTGTAAAAATGGAAGTTAAACGTTTCATCCAAGAATTTGGCTTGGAAATATTTTTCTTATATCGCGGGACCAATCATCTCGAAATGAAGTTTTGGGTAAAAAATACTTTGGTTGGAAGTTATTCACGAGCGTTATTTGACTTGAAAATGTGTTGAAAACTTATCTTCGGTAATTTTCTCGAAGATAAATTTTGAACGGTTTGGAATTTTTCGACGCCGCCTAAAAATTTTAGAAAGTACACATTTTGGGCATGAATTTGAACACAAGTTTTGTATTCTTTTTGTGGCAATCAAGAGAGTTGGTGTCGTTTTAAAATGTCTCACCGTGTTACCCGAAATACGGATTCCAATTATGTGCCGATAGGAGGGAGTAAAAATGGAAGATAAACGTTTCATCCACGAATTTGGCTTGGAAATATTTTTCTTATATCGCGGGACCAATCATCTCGAAATGAAGTTTTGGGTCAAAAATACTTTGGTTGCAAGTTATTCACGAGCGTTAATCGACTTGAAATTGTGTTGAAAACTTATCTTCGGTAATCGTCTCAAAGATAACTTTTGAACGGTTTGGAATTTTTAGACGCGCCTACAAGTTTTAGAAAGTACACATTTTGAGCTTGAATTTGAACTGAAATTTTGTACACTTTTTGTGGAAATCAAGAGAGTTATTGTCGTTTGAATATTCCTCACTGTGTTACCCGAACTACGGATTCCAATTATGCACCGATAAGAGTGAGTAAAGATGGAAGTTAAACGTTTCATCCACGAATTTCGCTTGGAAATATTTTTCTTATAACGCGGGATCAATCATCTCGAAATGAAGTTTTGGGCAAAAAATAAATTGGTTGCAAGTTATTCACGAGCTTTAATCAAGTTGAAAATGTGTTAAAAACTCATCTTCTGTAATCGTCTCAAAGATACCTTTGGAACGGTTTCGAATTTTTAAGCGCGACCTTCCAGTTTTAAATAGTACACATTCTGAGCTTGAATTTGAACACAAATTTTGTATTATTTTTGTGGAAATTAAGAGAGTTATTGTCGTTTGAAAACGTCTCACCGTGTTACCCGAAATACGGATTCCAATTATGTGCCGATAGGAGGGAGTAAAAATGGAAGTTAAACGTTTCATTCACGAATTTGGCTTGGAAATATTTTTTTTATATCGCGGGACCAATCATCTCGGAATGAAGTTTTGGATAAAAAATACTTTGGTTCCAAGTTATTCACGAGCGTTAATCGACTTGAAAATGTGTTGAAAACTCATCTCCGGTAATCGTCTCGAATATAACCTTGGAACGGTTTGGAATTTTTAGACGCGGCCTGCATGTTTTAGATAGTACACATTCTAAGCTTGAATTTGAACACGAATTTTGTATTGTTTTTGTGGAAATCAAGAGAGTTATTGTCGTTTGAAAATGTTTTACCGTGTTACCCAAAATACGGATTCCAATTATGTGCCGATCGAAGGGAGTAAAAATGGAAGTTAAACGTTTCATCCACGAATTTGGCTCGGAAATAATTTTCAAATATCGCGGGACCAATAATCTTGAAATGATGTTTTTGGCAAAATATACTTTGGTTGCAAGTTATTCACGAGTGTTAATCGACTTGAAATTGTGTTGAAAACTCATCTTCGGTAATCGTCTCGAAGATACCTTTGGAACGGTTTGGAATTTTAAGACGCGGCCTTCAAATTTTAGAAAGTACACATTCTGAGCCCGAATTTGTTCACAAATTTTGTATTCTTTTTTTGGAAATGAAGAGAGTTATTGTCGTTTTAAAATGTCACACCGTGTTACCCGAAATACGGATTCCAATTATGTGCCAGTAGGAGGGAGTAAAAAAGGAAGTTAAATGTTTCATCCACGAATTTTGCTTGGAAATATTGTTCAAATATCGCGGGTCCAATCATCTCGAAATGAAGTTTTGGGTAAAATATACTTTGGTTGCAAGTTATTCACAAGCTTTAATCGACTTGAAAATGTGTTGAAAACTCATCTTCGGTAATCGTCTCGAAGATACCTTTGGAACGGTTTGGAATTTTTAGACGCGACCGACAAGTTTTAGAGAGTACACATTCTGAGCTTGAATTTGAACATAAATTTTGTATTCTTTTTGTGGAAATCAAGAGAGTTATTGTCGTTTAAAAATGTCTTACCGTGTTACCCAAAATACGGATTCCAATTTTGTGCCGATAGGAGGGAGTAAAAATAGAAGTTAAACGTTTCATCCACGAATTTTGCTTGAAAATATTTTTCTTATATCGCGGGACCAATAATCTCGAAATGAAGTTTTGGGTAAAAAATACTTCGGTTGCAAGTTATTCACGAGTGTTAAGCGACTTGAAAATGTGTTGAAAACTCATCTTCGGTAATCGTCTCGAAGATACCTTTGGAACGGTTTGGAATTTTTAGACGCGGCCTTCAAATTTTAGAAAGTACACATTCTGAGCTTGAATTTGTACACAAATTTTGTATTTTTTTTTGGAAATGAAGAGAGTTGTTGTCTTTTTAAAATGTCACACCGTGTTACCCGAAATACGGATTCCAATTTCGTGCCAGTAGGAGGAAGTAAAAATGGAAGTTAAATGTTTGATCCACGAATTTGGCTTGGAAATATTTTTCAAATATCGCGGGTCCAATCATCTCGAAATGAAGTTTTGGGTAAAATATACTTGGGTTGCAAGTTATTCACAAGCTTTAATCGACTTGAAAATGTGTTGAAAACTCATCTTCGGTAATCGTCTCGAAGATACCTTTGGAACGGTTTGGAATTTTTAGACGCGACCTACAAGTTTTAGAGAGTACACATTCTGAGCTTGAATTTGAACATAAATTTTGTATTCTTTTTGTGGAAATCAAGAGAGTTATTGAGGTTTGAAAATGTCTCACCGTGTTATCCGAAATACGGATTCCAATTATTTGGCAAAAGGAGGGAGTAAAAATGGAAGTTAAACGTTTCATCCACGAATTTGGCTTGGAAATATTTTTCTTATATCGCGGGACCAATCATCTCGAAATGAAGTTTTGGGTAAAAAATACTTTGGTTGCGAGTTATTCACGAGTGTTAATCTACTTTAAAATGTGTTGAAAACTCATCTTCGGTAATCGTCTCGAAGATACCTTTGGAACGGTTAGGAAATTTTAGACGCGGCCTACAAGTTTTAGAACGTATGTATTCTGAGCTTGAATTTGAACACAAATTTTGTATTGTTTTTGTGGAAATCAAGAGAGTTATTGTCGTTTGAAAATGTCTCACCGTGTTACCCGAAATACGGACAAATTATGTGGCGATAGGATGTAGTAAAAATGGAAGTTAAACGTTTCATCCACGAATTTGGCTAGGAAATATTTTTCTTATATCGCGGGACCAATCATCTCGAAATTAAGTTTTCGGTAGAAAATACTTTGGTTGCGAGTTATTCACAAGCGTTAATCTACTTGAAAATGTGTTGAAAACTCATCTTCGGTAATCGTCTCGAAGATAGCTTTGGAACGGTTTGGAATTTTTAGACCCGGCCTTCAAGTCCTAGAAAGTACACATTCTGAGCTTGAATTTGAACACAAATTTTGTACACTTTTTGTGGAAATCAAGAGAGTTATTGTCGTTTGAAAATGTCTCATCGTGTTACCCGAAATACGGATTCCAATTATGTGCCGATAGGAAGGAGTAAAAATGGAAGTTAAACGTTTCGTCCACGAATTTGGCTTGGAAATGTTTTTCTTATATCGCGGGACCAATCATCTCGAAATGAAGTTTTGTGTAAAAAATACTTCGGTTGCAAGTTATTCACGAGCGTTAATCTACTTGAAAATATGTTGAAAACTCATCTTCGGTAATCGTCTCGAAGATAGCTTTGGAACGGTTTGGAATTTTTAGATGCGGCCATCAAGTTTTAGAAAGTACACATTCTGAGCTTGAGTTTGAACACAAATTTTGTATTCTTTTTTGTGGAAATCAGGACTTATTGTCGTTTGAAAATGTCTCGCCGTGTTACCCGAAATACGGATTCCAATTATGTGCCGTTAGGAGGGAGTAAAAATGGAAGTTAAACGTTTCATCCACGAATTTTGCTTGGAAATATTTTTCAAATATTGCGGGACCAATCATCTCGAAATGAAGTTTTGGGTAAAAAATACTTTGGTTGCAAGTTATTCACGAGAGTTATTCGACTTGAAAATGTGTTGAGAACTCATCTTTGATAATTGTCTCGGAGATAACTTTTGAACGGTTTGGTATTTTTCGACGCGGCCTTCAAATTTAAGAAGGTACACATTTTGAGCTTGAATTTGAACACAAATTTTGTATTCTTTTTGTGGAAATCAATGGAGTTATCGTCGTTTCAAAATGTCTGACCGTGTTACCCGAAATACGGATTCCAATTATGTGCCGATAGGGGGGATAAAAATGGAATTTAAACGTTTCATCCATGAATTTGGCTAGGAAATATTTTTCTTATATCGTGGGATTAATCATCTCGAAATGAAGTTTTGGGTAAAAAATACTTTGGTTGCAAGTTATTCACGAGTGTTAATTGACAAGAAAATATGTTGAAAACTCATCTTCGGTAATCGTCTCGAAGATACCATTGGAATGGTTTGGAATTTTTAGACGCGGCCTTCAAGTTTTAGAAAGTACACATTCTGAGCTTGAGTTTGAACACAAATTTTGTATTCTTTTTGTGGAAATCAAAAGAGTTATTGTCGTTTGAAAATGTCTCACCGTGTTATCCGAAATACGGATTCCAATTATGTGCCGATAGGAATGAGTAAAAATGGAAGTTAAACGTTTCATCCATGAATTTGGCTTGGAAATATTTTTCTTATATCGCGGGACCAATCTTCTCGAAATGAAGTTTTGGGTAAAAAATACTTTGGTTGGAAGTTATTCACGAGCGTTATTTGACTTGAAAATGTGTTGAAAACTCATCTTCGGTAATTTTCCCGAAGATAAATTTTGAACGGTTTGGAATTTTTCGACGCCACCTAAAAATTTTAGAAAGTACACGTTTTGAGCTTGAATTTGAACACAAATTTTGTATTCTTTTTGTGGAAATCAAGAGAGTTGGTGTCATTTGAAAATGTCTCACCGTGTTACCCTAAATACGGATTCCAATTATATGCCGATAGGAGGGAGTAAAAATGGAAGATAAACGTTTCATCCACGAATTTGGCTTGGAAATATTTTTCTTATATCGCTGGACCAATCGTCTCGAAATGAAGTTTTGGGTAAAAAATACTTTGGTTGCAAGTTATTCACGAGCGTTAATCGACATGAAATTGTGTTGAAAACTTTTCTTCGGTAATCGTCTCGAGGATAACTTTTGAACGGTTTGGAATTTTTAGACGCGGCCTACAAGTATTGGAAAGTACACAATTTGAGCTTGAATTTGAACACAAATTTTGTACTCTTTTTGTGGAAATCAAGAGAGTTATTGTCGTTTGAATATTCCTCATCGTGTTACCCGAACTACGGATTCCAATTATGCACCGAGAGTAGTGAGTAAAAATGGAAGTTAAACGTTTCATCCACGAATTTTGCTTAGAAATATTTTTCTTATAACACGGGATTATTCTTCTCGAAATGAACTTTGGGGCAAAAATTAATTTGGTTGCAAGTTATTCACGAGCTTTAATCAACTTGAAAATGTGTTAAAAACACATCTTCTGTAATCGTCTCGAAGATACCTTTGGAACGGTTTCGAATTTTTAGACGCGACCTTCAAGTTTTAAAGAGTACACATTCTGAGCTTGAATTTTAACACAAATTTTGTATTCTTTTTGTGGAAATCAAGAGAGTTATTGTCGTTTGAAAATGTCTCACCGTGTTACCCGAAATATGGATTCCAATTATGTGCCGATAGGAGGGAGTAAAAATGGAAGTTAAACGTTTCATCCACGAATTTGGCTTGGAAATATTTTTCAAATATCGCGGGACCAATAATCTCGAAATGAAGTTTTTGGTAAAATATACTTTGGTTGCAAGTTATTCACGAGCGTTATTCGACTTGAAAATGTGTTGAAAACTCATTTCCGGTAATCGTCTCAAAGATACATTTGGAACGGTTTGGAATTTTTAGACGCGGCCTTCAAATTTTAGAAAGTACACATTCTGAGCTGGAATTTGTACACAAATTTTGTACTCTTTTTGTGGAAATCAAGAGAGTTATTGTCGTTTGAATATTCCTCACCGTGTTACCCGAACTACGAATTCCAATTATGCACCGATAGGAGTGAGTAAAAATGGAGGTTAAACGTTTCATCCACGAATTTAGCTTGGAAATATTTTTCTTATAACGCGGGATCAATCATCTCGAAATGAAGTTTTGGGCAAAAAATAATTTGGTTGCAAGTTATTCACGAGCTTTAATCAACTTGAAAATGTGTTAAAAACTCATCTTCAGTAATCGTCTCGAAGAAACCTTTGGAACGGTTACGAATTTTTAGACGCGACCTTCAAGTTTTAAAGACTACACATTCTGAGCTTGAATTTGAACACAAATTTTGTATTCCTTTTGTGGAAATTAAGAGAGTTATTGTCGTTTGAAAATGTCTCACCGTGTTACCCGAAATACGGATTCCAATTATGTGCCGATAGGAGGGAGTAAAAATGGAAGTTAAACGTTTCATCCACGAATTTGGCTTGGAAATATTTTTTTTATATCGCGGGACCAATCATGTCGGAATGAAGTTTTGGATAAAAAATACTTTGGTTGCAGGTTATTCACGAGCGTTAATCGACTTGAAAATGTGTTGAAAACTCATCTCTGGTAATCGTCTCGAAGATACCGTTGGAACGGTTTGGAATTTTTAGACGCGGCCTTCATGTTTTTGAAAGTACACATTCTGAGCTTGAGTTTGAACACAAATTTTGTATTCTTTTTGTGGAAGTAAAGAGTTATTGTCGTTTGAAAATGTCTCACCGTGTTACCCGAAATACGAATTCCAATTATGTGCCGTTAGGAGGGAGTAAAAATGGAAGTTAAACGTTTCACCCACGAATTTTGCTTGGAAATATTTTTCAAATATCGCGGGACCAATCATCTCGAAATGAAGTTTTGGGTAAAAAATACTTTGGTTGCGAGTTATTCACGAGCGTTATTCGACTTGAAAATGTGTTGAAAACTCATCTTCGATAATTGTCTCGGAGATAACTTTTGAACGGTTTGGTATTTTTTGACGCGGCCTTCAAATTTAAGAAAGTACACATTTTGAGCTTGAATTTGGACAGAAATTTTGTATTCTTTTTGTCGAAATCAAGGGAGTTATCGTCGTTTCAAAATGTCTCACCGTGTTACCCGAAATACGGATTCCAATTATGTGCCGACAGGAGGGAGTAAAAGTGGAAGTTAAACGTTTCATCCACGAATTTGGCTTGGAAATATTTTTTTTATATCGCGGGACCAATCATCTCGGAATGAAGTTTTGGATAAAAAATACTTTGGTTCCAAGTTATTCACGAGCGTTAATCGACTTAGAAATGTGTTGAAAACTCATCTCCGGTAATCATCTCGAAGATACCCTTGGAACTGTTCGAAATTTTTAGACGCGGCCTCCATGTTTTAGAAAGTACACATTCTGAGCCTGAATTTGAAAACAAATTTTGTATTCTTTTTGTGGAAATCAAGATAGTTATTGTCGTTTGAAAATGTCTCACTGTTTTACCCAAAATACGGATTCCAATTATTTGCCGATCGGAGGGAGTAAAAATGGAAGTTAAACGTTTCATCCACGAATTTGGCTTGGAAATATTTTTCAAATATCGCGGGATCAATAATCTCGAAAAGAAGTTTTTGGTAAAATATACTTTGGTTGCAAGTTATTCACGAGCGTTATTCGACTTGAAAATGTGTTGAAAACTCATCTTCGGTAATCGTCTCGAAGATACGATTGGAACGGTTTGGAATTTTTAGACGCGGCCTTCAAATATTAAAAAGTGCACATTCTGAGCGTGAATTTGTACATAAATTTTGTATTCTTTTTGTGGAAATCAAGAGAGTTATTGTCGTTTTAAAATATCACACCGTGTTACCCGAAATACGGATTCCAATTATGTGCCAGTAGGAGGGAGGAAAAATGGGAGTTAAACGTTACATCCACGAATTTGGCTTGGAAATATTTTTCAAATATCGCGGGTCCAATCATCTCGAAATGAAGTTTTGGGTAAAATATACTTTGGTTGCAAGTTATTCACGAGCTTTAATCGACTTGAAAATGTGTTGAAAACTCATCTTCGGTAATCGTCTCGAAGATACCTTTGGAACGGTTTGGAGTTTTTAGAGGCGACCTACAAGTTTTAGAGAGTGCACATTCTGAGCTTGAATTTGAACATAAATTTTGTATTCTTTTTGTGGAAATCAAGAGAGTTATTGTCATTTGAAAATGTCTCACGTATTACCCAAAATACGGATTCCAATTATGTGCCGATAGGAGGGAGTAAAAATGGAAGTTAAACGTTTCATCCACGAATTTGGCTTGGAAATATTTTTCTTATATCGCGGGACCAATCATCTCGAAATTAAGTTTTGGGTAAAAAATACTTTGGTTGTGAGTTATTCACGAGCGTTAATCTACTTGAAAATGTGTTGAAAACTCATCTTCGGTAATCGTCTCGAAGATACCGTTGGAACGGTTTGGAATTTTTAGACGCGGCCTTCATGTTTTTGAAAGTACACATTCTGAGCTTGAGTTTGAACACAAATTTTTTATTCTTTTTGTGGAAGTAAAGAGTTATTGTCGTTTGAAAATGTCTCACCGTGTTACCCGAAATACGAATTCCAATTATGTGCCGTTAGGAGGGAGTAAAAATGGAAGTTAAACGTTTCATCCACGAATTTTGCTTGGAAATATTTTTCAAATATCGCGGGACCAATCATCTCGAAATGAAGTTTTGGGTAAAAAATACTTTGGTTGCGAGTTATTCACGAGCGTTATTCGACTTGAAAATGTGTTGAAAACTCATCTTCGATAATTGTCTCGGAGATAACTTTTGAACGGTTTGGTATTTTTTGACGCGGCCTTTAAATTTAAGAAAGTACACATTTTGAGCTTGAATTTGAACAGAAATTTTGTATTCTTTTTGTCGAAATCAAGGGAGTTATCGTCGTTTCAAAATGTCTCACCGTGTTACCCGAAATACGGATTCCAATTATGTGCCGACAGGAGGGAGTAAAAGTGGAAGTTAAACGTTTCATCCACGAATTTGGCTTGGAAATATTTTTTTTATATCGCGGGACCAATCATCTCGGAATGAAGTTTTGGATAAAAAATACTTTGGTTCCAAGTTATTCACGAGCGTTAATCGACTTAGAAATGTGTTGAAAACTCATCTCCGGTAATCATCTCGAAGATACCGTTGGAACTGTTCGAAATTTTTAGACGCGGCCTCCATGTTTTAGAAAGTACACATTCTGAGCCTGAATTTGAAAACAAATTTTGTATTCTTTTTGTGGAAATCAAGAGAGTTATTGTCGTTTGAAAATGTCTCACTGTTTTACCCAAAATACGGATTCCAATTATTTGCCGATCGGAGGGAGTAAAAATGGAAGTTAAACGTTTCATCCACGAATTTGGCTTGGAAATATTTTTCAAATATCGCGGGATCAATAATCTCGAAAAGAAGTTTTTGGTAAAATATACTTTGGTTGCAAGTTATTCACGAGCGTTATTCGACTTGAAAATGTGTTGAAAACTCATCTTCGGTAATCGTCTCGAAGATACGATTGGAACGGTTTGGAATTTTTAGACGCGGCCTTCAAATATTAAAAAGTGCACATTCTGAGCGTGAATTTGTACATAAATTTTGTATTCTTTTTGTGGAAATCAAGAGAGTTATTGTCGTTTTAAAATGTCACACCGTGTTACCCGAAATACGGATTCCAATTATGTGCCAGTAGGAGGGAGGAAAAATGGGAGTTAAACGTTTCATCCACGAATTTGGCTTGGAAATATTTTTCAAATATCGTGGGTCCAATCATCTCGAAATGAAGTTTTGGGTAAAATATACTTTGGTTGCAAGTTATTCACGAGCTTTAATCGACTTGAAAATGTGTTGAAAACTCATCTTCGGTAATCGTCTCGAAGATACCTTTGGAACGGTTTGGAGTTTTTAGAGGCGACCTACAAGTTTTAGAGAGTGCACATTCTGAGCTTGAATTTGAACATAAATTTTGTATTCTTTTTGTGGAAATCAAGAGAGTTATTGTCATTTGAAAATGTCTCACGTATTACCCAAAATACGGATTCCAATTATGTGCCGATAGGAGGGAGTAAAAATGGAAGTTAAACGTTTCATCCACGAATTTGGCTTGGAAATATTTTTCTTATATCGCGGGACCAATCATCTCGAAATTAAGTTTTGGGTAAAAAATACTTTGGTTGTGAGTTATTCACGAGCGTTAATCTACTTGAAAATGTGTTGAAAACTCATCTTCGGTAATCGTCTCGAAGATACCTTTGGAACGGTTTGGAAATTTTAGACGCGGCCTTCAAGTTTTAGAAAGTATATATTCTGAGCTTGAATTTGAACAAATATTTTGTATTGTTTTTGTGGAAATCAAGAGAGTTATTGTCGTTTGAAAATGTCTCACCGTGTTACCCGAAATACGGACAAATTATGTGGCGATAGGAGGTAGTAAAAATGGAAGTTAAACGTTTGATCCACGAATTTGGCTTGGAAATATTTTCCTTATATCGCGGGACCAATCATCTCGAAATGAAGTTTTCTGTAGAAAATACTTTGGTTGCAAGTTATTCACGAGCGTTAATCTACTTGAAAATGTGTTGAAAACTCATCTTCGGCAATCGTCTCGAAGATACCATTGGAACAGTTTGGAATTTTTAGACTCGGCCTTCAAGTCCTAGAAAGTACACATTCTGAGCTTGAATTTGAACGCAAATTTTGTACTCTTTTTGTGGAAATCAAGAGAATTATTGCCGTTTGAAAATGTCTCACCGTGTTACCCGAAATACGGATTACAATTATGTGCCGATAGGAGGGAGTAAAAATGGAAGTTAAACGTTTCGGCCACGAATTTGGCATGGAAATATGTTTCTTATATCGCGGGACCAATCATCTCGAAATGAAGTTTTGGGTAAAAAATACTTTGGTTGCAAGTTATTCACGAGCGTTAATCTACTTGAAAATTTGTTGAAAACTCATCTTCGGTAATCGTCTTGAAGATACCTTTGGAACGGTTTGGAATTTTTAGACGCGGCCATCAAGTTTTAGAAAGTGCACATTCTGAGCTTGAGTTTGAACACAAATTTTGTATTCTTTTTGTGGAAATCAAGAGTTATTGTCGTTTGAAAATGTCTCACCGTGTTACCCGAAATACGGATTCCAATTATGTGCCGTTGGGAGGGAATAAAAATGGAAGTTAAACGTTTCATCCACGAATTTTGCTTGGAAATATTTTTCAAATATCGCGGGACCAAAAATCTCGAAATGAAGTTTTTGGTAAATTATACTTTGGTTGCAAGTTATTCACGAGCGTTATTCGACTTGAAAATGTGTTGAAAACTCATCTTCGGTAATCGTCTTGAAGATACGTTTGGAACGGTTTGGAATTTTTAGACGCGGCCTTCAAATATTAAAAAGTACACATTCTGAGCTTGAATTTGTACACAAATTTTGTATTCTGTTTGTGGAAATCAAGAGAGTTATTGTCGTTTTAAAATGTCACACCGTGTTACCCGAAATACGGATTCCAATTATGTGCCAGTAGGAGGGAGGAAAAATGGGAGTTAAACGTTTCATCCACGAATTTGGCTTGGAAATATTTTTCAAATATCGCGGGTCCAATCATCTCGAAATGAAGTTTTGGGTAAAATATACTTTGGTTGCAAGTTATTCACGAGCTTTAATCGACTTGAAAATGTGTTGAAAACTCATATTCGGTAATCGTCTCGAAGATACCTTTGGAACGGTTTGGAGTTTTTAGACGCGACCTACAAGTTTTAGAGAGTGCACATTCTGAGCTTGAATTTGAACATAAATTTTGTATTCTTTTTGTGGAAATCAAGAGAGTTATTGTCGTTTGAAAATGTCTCACGTGTTACCCGAAATACGGATTCCAATTATGTGCCGATAGGAGGGAGTAAAAATGGAAGTTAAACGTTTCATCCACGAATTTGGCTTGGAAATATTTTTCTTATATCGCGGGACCAATCATCTCGAAATTAAGTTTTGGGTAAAAAATACTTTGGTTGCAAGTTATTCTCGAGCGTTAATCTACTTGAAAATGTGTTGAAAACTCATCTTCGGTAATCGTCTCGAAGATACCTTTGGAACGGTTTGGAAATTTTAGACGCGGCCTTCAAGTTTTAGAAAGTATATATTATGAGCTTGAATTTGAACACATATTTTGTATTGTTTTTATGGAAATCAAGAGAGTTATTGTCGTTTGAAAATGTCTCACCGTGTTACCCGAAATACGGACAAATTATGTGGCGATAGGAGGTAGTAAAAATGGAAGTTAAACGTTTCATCCACGAATTTGGGTTGGAAATATTTTTCTTATATCGCGGGACCATTCATCTCGAAATGAAGTTTTCGGTAGAAAATACTTTGGTTGCAAGTTATTCACGAGTGTTAATCTACTTGAAAATGTGTTGAAAACTCATCTTCGGCAATCGTCTCGAAGATACCTTTGGAACGGCTTGGAATTTTTAGACCTGGCCTTCAAGTCCTAGAAAGTACACATTCTGAGCTTGAATTTGAACGCAAATTTTGTACTCTTTTTGTGGAAATCAAGAGAGTTATTGTCGTTTGAAAATGTCTCACCGTGTTACCCGAAATACGGACTACAATTATGTGCCGATAGGAGGGGGTAAAAATGGAAGTTAAACGTTTCGGCCACGAATTTGGCATGGAAATATTTTTCTTATATCGCGGGACCAATCATCTCGAAATGAAGTTTTGGGCAAAAAATACTTTGGTTGCAAGTTATTCACGAGCGTTAATCTACTTGAAAATTTGTTGAAAACTCAACTTCGGTAATCGTCTTGAAGATACCTTTGGAACGGTTTGGAATTTTTAGATGCGGCCATCAAGTTTTAGAAAGTACACATTCTGAGCTTGAGTTTGAACACAAATTTTGTATTCTTTTTGTGGAAATCAAGAGTTATTGTCGTTTGAAAATGTGTCACCGTGTTACCCGAAATAAGGATTCCAATTATGTGCCGTTAGGAGGGAATAAAAATGGAAGTTAAACGTTTCATCCACGAATTTTGCTTGGAAATATTTTTCAATTATCGCGGGACCAATCATCTCGAAATGAAGTTTTGGGTAAAAATACTTTGGTTGCAAGTTATTCACGAGCGTTATTCGACTTGAAAATGTGTTGAAAACTCATCTTCGATAATTGTCTCGGAGATAACTTTTGAACGGTTTGGAATTTTTCGGAGCGGCCTGCAAATTTAAGAAATTACACATTTTGAGCTTGAATTTGAACACAAATTTTGTATTCTTTTTGTGGAAATCAAGGGAGTTATCGTCGTTTCAAAATGTCTGACCGTGTTACCCGAAATACGGATTCCAATTATGTGCCGATAGGAGGGATAAAAATGGAATTTAAACGTTTCATCCACGAATTTGGCTAGGAAATATTTTTCTTATATCACGGGATCAATCATCTCGAAATGAAGTTTTGGGTAAAAAATACGTTGGTTTCAAGTTATTCACGAGTGTTAATCGACAAGAAAATGTGTTGAAAACTCATCTTCGGTAATCGTCTCGAAGATACCTTTGGAACGGTTTGGAATTTTTAGACGCGGCCTTCAAGTTTTCGAAAGTACACATTCTGAGCTTGAGTTTGAACACAAATTTCGTATTCTTTTTGTGGAAATCAAGAGAGTTATTGTCGTTTGAAAATGTCTCACCGTCTTACCCAAAATACGGATTCCAATTATGTGTAGATAGGAGTGAGTAAAATGGAAGTTAAACGTTTCTTCAATGAATTTGGCTTGGAAATATTTTTCTTATATCGCGGGACCAATCTTCTCGAAATGACGTTCTGGGTAAAAAATACTTTGGTTGGAAGTTATTCACGAGCGTTATTTGACTTGAAAATGTGTTGAAAACTCATCTTCGGTAATTTTCTCGAAGATAAATTTTGAACGGTTTGGAATTTTTCGATGCCGCCTAAAATTTTTAGAAAGTACACGTTTGGGCTTGAATTTGAACCAAAATTTTGTATTCTTTTTGTGGAAATCAAGAGAGTTGGTGTCATTTGGAAATGTCTCACTGTGTTACCCGAAATACGGATACCAATTATGTGCCGATAGGAGGGAGTAAAAATGGAAGATAAACGTTTCATCCATGAATTTGGCTTGGAAATATTTTTCTTATATCGCGGGACCAATCATCTCGAAATGAAGTTTTGGGTAAAAAATACTTTGGTTGCAAGTTATTCACGAGCGTTAATCGACATGAAATTGTGTTGAAAACTTATCTTCGGTAATCGTCTCGAAGATAACTTTTGAACGGTTTGGAATTTTTAGACACAGCCTACAAGTTTTTGAAAGTACACATTTTGAGCTTGAATTTGAACACAAATTTTGTACTCTTTTTGTGGAAATCAAGAGAGTTATTGTCGTTTGAATATTCCTCACCGTGCTACCCGAACTACGGATTCCAATTATGCGCCGGTAGGAGTGAGTAAAAATGGAAGTTAAATGTTTCATCCACGAATTTCGCTTGGAAATATTTTTCTTATAACGCGGGATCAATCGTCTCGAAATGAAGTTTTGGGCAAAAAATAATTTGGTTGCAAGTTATTCACGAGCTTTAATCGACTTGAAAATGTGTTAAAAACTCATCTTCTGTAATCGTCTCGAAGATATCTTTGGAACGGTTTCGAATTTTTAGACGCGACCTTCAAGTTTGAAAGAGTACACATTCTGAGCTTGAATTTGAACACAAATTTTGTATTCTTTTTGTGGAAATTAAGAGAGTTATTGTCGTTTGAAAATGTCTCACCGTGTTACCCGAAATACGGATTCCAATTATGTGCCGATAGGAGGGAGTAAAAATGGAAGTTAAACGTTTCATCCACGAATTTGGCCTGGAAATATTTTTTTTATATCGCTAGACCAATCATCTTGGAATGAAGTTTTGAATAAAAAATACTTTGGTTCCAAGTTATTCACGAGCGTTAATCGACTTGAAAATGTGTTGAAAACTCATCTCCGGTAATCGACTCGAAGATACCATTGGAACGGTTTGGAATTTTTAGACGCGGCCTTTATGTTTTAGAAAGTACACATTCTGAGCTTGAATTCGAACACAAATTTTGTATTCTTCTTGTGGAAATCAAGAGAGTTATTGTCGTTTGAAAATGTCTCACCGTGTTACCCAAAATACGGATTCCAATTATGTGCCGATCGGAGGGAGTTAAAATGGAAGTTAAACGTTTCATCCACGAATTTGGCTTGGAAATATTTTTCTTATATCTCGGGACCAATCATCTCGAAATTAAGTTTTGGGTAAAAAATACTTTGGTTGCAAGTTATTCACGAGCGTTAATCGACATGAAATTGTGTTGAAAACTTATCTTCGGAAATCGTCTCGAAGATAACTTTTGAACGGTTTGGAATTTTTAGACGCAACCTACAAGTTTTAGAAAGTACACATTTTGAGCTTGAATTTGAACACAAATTTTGTACTCTTTTTGTGGAAATCAAGAGAGTTATTGTCGTTTGAATATTCCTCACCGTGTTACTCGAACTACGGATTCCAATTATGCGCCGGTAGGAGTGAGTAAAAATGGAAGTTAAATGTTTCATCCACGAATTTCGCTTGGAAATATTTTTCTTATAACGCGGGATCAATCGTCTCGAAATGAAGTTTTGGGCAAAAAATAATTTGGTTGCAAGTTATTCACGAGCTTTAATCGACTTGAAAATGTGTTAAAAACTCATCTTCTGTAATCGTCTCGAAGATATCTTTGGAACGGTTTCGAATTTTTAGACGCGACCTTCAAGTTTGAAAGAGTACACATTCTGAGCTTGAATTTGAACACAAATTTTGTATTCTATTTGTGGAAATTAAGAGAGTTATTGTCGTTTGAAAATGTCTCACCGTGTTACCTGAAATACGGATTCCAATTATGTGCTGATAGGAGGGAGTAAAAATTTGGCTTGCAAAAATTTTTTTTATATCGCTGGACCAATCATCTTGGAATGAAGTTTTGAATAAAAAATACTTTGGTTCCAAGTTATTCACGAGCGTTAATCGACTTGAAAATGTGTTGAAAACTCATCTCCGGTAATCGAAACGAAGATACCCTTGGAAAGGTTTGGAATTTTTAGACGCGGCCTTCATGTTTTAGAAAGTACACATTCTGAGCTTGAATTTGAACACAAATTTTGTACTCTTTTTGCGGAAATCAAGAGAGTTATTGTCGTTTGAAAATGTCTCACCGTGTTACCCAAAATATGGATTACAATTATGTGCTGATCAGAGGGAGTTAAAATAGAAGTTAAACGTTTCATCCACGAATTTGGCTTGGAAATATTTTTCAAACATCGCGGGACCAATAATCTCGAAATGAAGTTTTTGGTAAAATATACTTTGGTTGCAAGTTATTCACGAGCGTTAATCGACTTGAAAATGTGTTGAAAATCATCTTCGGTAATCGTCTCGAAGATACCTTTGGAACGGTTTGGAATTTTTAGACGGGCCTTCAAATTTTAGAAAGTACACATTCTGAGCTTTAATTTGTACACAAATTTTGTATTCTTTTTGTGGAAATCAAGAGAGTTATTGTCGTTTTAAAATGTCACACCGTGTTACCCGAAATACGGATTCCAATTATGTGCCAGTAGGAGGGAGTAAAAATGGATGTTAAACGTTTCATCCACGAATTTGGCTTGGAAATATTTTTCAAATATCGCGGGTCCAATCATCTCGAAATGAAGTTTTGGGTAAAATATACTTTGGTTGCATGTTATTCACGAGCTTTAATCGACTTGAAAATGTGTTGAAAACTCATCTTCGGTAATTGTCTCGAAGATACCTTTGGAACGGTTTGGAATTTTTAGACGCGACCTACATGTTTTAGAGAGTACACATTCGGAGCTTGAATTTGAACATAAATTTTGTATTCTTTTTGTGGAAATCTAGAGAGTTATTGTCGTTTGAAAATGTCTCAACATGTTACCCGAAATACGGATTCCAATTATGTGCCGATAGGAAGGAGTAAAAATGGAAGTTAAACGTTTCATCCACGAATTTGGCTTGGAAATATTTTTCTTATATCGCGGGACCAATCATCTTGAAATGAAGTTTTGGGTAAAAAATACTTTGGTTGCGAGTTATTCACGAGCGTTAATCTACTTGAAAATGTGTTGAAAACTCATCTTCGGTAATCGTGTCGAAGATACCTTTGGAACGGTTTGGAAATTTTAGACGTGGCCTTCAAGTTTTAGAAAGTATATATTCTGAGCTTGAATTTGAACACAAGTTTTGTATTGTTTTTGTGGAAATCAAGAGAGTTATGGTCGTTTGAAAATGTCTCACCGTGTCACCCGAAATACGGACAAATTATGTGGCGATTGGAGGTAGTAAAAATGGAAGTTAAACGTTTCATCCACGAATTTGGCTTGGAAATATTTTTCTTATATCTCGGGACCAATCATCTCGAAATGAAGTTTTCGGTAGAAAATACTTTGGTTGCAAGTTATTCATGAGTGTTAATCTACTTGAAAATGTGTTGAAAACTCATCTTCGGTAATCGTCTTGAAGATACCTTTGGAATGGTTTGGAATTTTTAGACCCGGTCTTCAAGTCCTAGAAAGTACACATTCTGAGCTTGAGGTTGAACACAAATTTTGTATTCTTTTTGTGGAAATCAAGAGTTATTGTCGTTTGAAAATGTCTCACCATGTTACCCGAAATACGGATTCCAATTATGTGCCGTTAGGAGGGAGTAAAAATGGAAGTTAAACGTTTCATCCACGAATTTTGCTTGGAAATATTTTTCAAATATCACGGGACCAATCATCTCGAAATGAAGTTTTGGGTAAAAAATTCTTTGGTTGCAAGTTATTCACGAGTTTTATTCGACTTGAAAATGTGTTGAAAACTCATCTTCGATAATTGTCTCGGAGATAACTTTTGAACGGTTTGGAATTTTTCGACGTGGCCTGCAAATTTAAGAAAGTACACATTTTGAGCATGAATTTGAACACAAATTTTGTATTCTTTTTGTGGAAATCAAGAGAGTTATCGTCGTTTCAAAATGTCTGACCGTGTTACCCGAAATATGGATTCCAATTATGTGCCAATAGGAGGGAGTAAAAATGGAAGCTAAACGTTTCATTCACGAATTTGACTTGGAAATATTTTTCATATATCGCGGGACAAATCATCTCGAAATGAAGTTTTGGGTAAAAAATACTTTGGTTGCAAGTTATTCACGACCGTTAATCGACTTGAAAATGTGTTGAAAACTCATCTTCGGTAATCGTCTCGATGATACCTTTGGAACGGTTTCGAATTTTTAGACGAGGCCCTTAAGTTTTAGAATGTCCACATTCTGAGCTTGAATTTGAAAACAAATTTTGTATTCTTTTTGTGGAAGTCAAGAGAGTTATTGTCGTTTGAAAATGTCTCACCGTGTTACCCGAAATATGGATTCCAATTATGTCCCGATAGGAGGGAGTAAAAATGGAAGTTAAACGTTTCATCCACGAATTTTGCTTGGAAATATTTTTTATATATCGCGGGACAAATCATCTCGAAATGAAGTTTTGGGTAAAAAATACTTTGGTTGCAAGTTATTCACGAGCGTTAATCGACTTGAAAATGTGTTGAAAACTCATCTTCGGTAATCATCTCGATGATACCTTTGGAACGGTTTCGAATTTTTAGACGCAGCCTTCAAGTTTTAGAATGTCCACATTTTGAGCTTGAATTTGAAAACAAATTTTGTATTCTTTTTGTGGAAATCAAGAGAGTTATTGTCGTTTGAAAATGTCTCACTGTGTTACCTGAAATACGAATTCTAATTATGTGCTGACAGGAGGGAGTAAAAATGGAAGTTAAACGTTTCATCCACATGTTTCGCTTGGAAAAATTTTTCTTATATCGCGGGATCAATCATCTCGAAATGATGATTTGGGATAAAAATACTTTGGTTGCAAGTTATTCACGAGCGTTAATCGACTTGAAAATGTGTTGAAAACTCATCTTCGTTAATCGTCTCGATGATACCTTTGGAACGGTTTCGAATTTTTAGATGCGGCCTTCATGTTTTAGAATGTCCACATTCTGAGCTTGAATTTGAAAACAAATTTTGTATTCTTTTTGTGGAAATAAAGAGAGTTACTGTTGTTCGAAAATGTCTCACCGTGTTAACCGAAATACGAATTCCAATTATGTGCCGATAGGAGGGAGTAAAAATCGAACTTAAAAGTTTCATCCATGAATTCGGCTTGGACATATTTTTCTGATATCGCGGGACCAACGATCCTGAAATGAATTTTTATGTAAAAAATACTTTGGTTGCAAGTTATTCACGAACGTTAATCGACTTGACAATGTGTTGAAAACTCATCTTCGGTAATCGTCCCGAAGATACATTTGGAATGGTTTGGAATTTTTAGACGCGGCCTTAAAGTTTTAGAATGTACACATTCTGAGCATAAATTTGAGGACAAATTTTGGATTCTTTTTGTGGAAATCAAGAGAGTCACTGTCGTTCGACATTGTCTCACCGTGTTACCCGAAATACGGATTCCAATTATGTGCCGATAGGAGTGAGTAAAAATGGAACTTAAACGTTTCGGCTTGGAAATATTTTTCTTATATCGCGGGATCAATCATCTTGAAATGAAGTTCTGGGTAAAAAATTCTTTGGTTGCAAGTTATTCACGAGCGTTAATCGACATGAAATTGTGTTGAAAACTTATCTTCGATAATCGTCTCGAAGATAACTTTTGAACGGTTTGGAATTTTTAGACGCGGCCTACAAGTTTTAGAAAGTACACATTTTGATCTTGAATTTGAACACAAATTTTGTACTCCGTTAGTGGAAATCAAGAGAGTTTTTGTCGTTTGAAAATGCCTCCCCGTGTTATCTGCACTACGGATTTCAATTATGTGCCGATTGGATTGAGTAAAAGTGGAAGTTAAACGTTTCGTCCCCGAATTTTGCTTGGAAATATTTTTCTTATAACGCGGGATCAATCATCTCGAAATGAAGTTTCGGGTAAAAAATACTTTGGTTGCAAGTTATTCATGAGCGTTAATCGACTTGAAAATGTGTTGAAAACTCATCTTCGGTAATCGTCTCGAAGATACCTTTGGAACGGTTTGGAATTTTTAGTGGCGGCCTTCAAGTTTTAGAAAGTACACATTCTGAGCTTGAGTTTGAACACCAATTTTGTACTCTTTTTGTGGAAATCAAGAGAGTCATTGTCGTTTGAAAATGTCTGATCGTGTTACCCGAAATACAGATTCCAATTATGTACCGATAGGAGTGAGTAAAAATGGAAGTCAAACGTTTCATCCACGAATCTGGCTAGGAAATATTTTTCTTATATCGCGGGATCAATCATCTCAAAATGAAGTTTTGGGTAAAAAATACTTTGGTTGCAAGTTATTGACGAGCGTTATTCGACTTGAAAATGTGTTGAAAACTCATCTGCGGTAATCGTCTTGAAGATAACTTTGGAACGGATTGGAATTTTTAGACGCGGCCTTCAAGTTTTAGAAAGTACACATTCTAAGCTTGAATTTGAACACAAATTTTGTATTCGTTTTGTGGAAATCAAGAGAGTTATTGTCGTTTTAAAATGTCTCATCGTGTTACCCGAAATACGGATTCGAATTATGTGCCGATAGGAGTGATTAAAAATGGATGTTAAATGTTTCATCAACGAATTTGGCTGGGAAAATTTTTTTTCTTATATCGCGGGAACAATCATCTCGAAATGAAGTTTTGGGTAAAAAATACTTTGGTTGGAAGTTATTCACGAGCGTTATTTGACTTGAAAATGTGTTGAAAACTCATCTTCGGTAATTGTCTTGAAGATAACTTTTGAAGGGTTTGGAATTTTTTCGACGCGGCCTACAAAGTTAAGAAAGTACACATTTTGACCTTGAATTTGAACACAAATTTTGTATTCTTTTTGTGGAAATCAAGAGAGTTAGTGTCGTTTGAAAATGTCTCACCATGTTACCCGAAATACGGATTCCAATTATGTGCCGATAGGAGGGAGTAAAAATGGAAGTTAAACGTTTCATCCATGAATTTGGCTTGGAAATATTTTTCTTATATCGCGGGATCAATCATCTCGAAATGAAGTTTTGGGTAAAAAGTACTTTGATTGCGAGTTATTCACGAGCGTTATTCAACTTGAAAATGTGTTGAAAACTCATCTAAGGTAATCGTCTTGAAGATAACTTTTGAACGGTTTCGAATTTTTAGACGCGGCCTCCAAGTTTTCGAAAGTACACATTTTGAGCTTGAATTTGAACACAAATTTTGTATTCTTTTCGTGGAAGACAAGAGAGTAATTGTCGTTTGAAAATGTCTCACCGTGTTACCTGATATACGGATTCAAATTATGTGCCGATAGGAGGGAGAAAAAATGGAAGTTAAACGTTTAACCCACAAATTTGGCTTGGAAATATTTTTCTTATATCGCGGGATCAATTATCTCCAAATTAAGTTTTCGGTAAAAAATACTTTGATTGCAAGTTATTCACGAGCATTATTCGACTTAAAAATGTGTTGAAAACTCATCCTCGGTAATTGTCTCGAAGATAACTTTTGAACGGTTTGGAATTTTTACGACGGGGCCTATGAATTTTAGAAAGTACACATTTTGAGCTTGAATTTGAACACCGATTTTGTATTCTTTTTGTGGAAATCTAGAGAGTTATTGTCGTTTCAAAATGTCTAACTGTGTTACCCGTAATACGGATTCCAATTATGTGCCGATAGGAGGAATAAAAATGGAAGTTAAACGTTTCGTCGACGAATTTGGCTAGGAAATATTTTCCTTATATCGCGGGATCAATCATCTCCAAATGAAGCTTTCGGTAAAAAATACTTTGGTTGCAAGTTATTCATGAGCGTTATTCGACTTGAAAATGTGTTGAAAACTCATCTTCTGTAATTGTCTCGAAGATAACTTTTGAACTGTTTGGAATTTTTACGACACGGCCTACAAATTTTAGAAAGTACACATTCTGAGCTTGAATTTGAACACAAACTTTGCATTCTTTTTGTGGAAATCAAGAGAGTCAGTGTCGTTTGAAAATGTCTCACCGTGTTACCTGAGATACGGATTCCAATTATGTGCTGATAGGAGGGAGTAAAAATGGAAGTTAAACGTTTCACCCATGAATTTGGCTTGGAAATATTTTTCTTATATCGCGGGATCAATCATCTCGAAATGAAGTTTTGGGTAAAAAATACTTTGATTGCGAGTTATTCACGAGCGTTATTCGACTTGAAAATGTGTTGAAAACTCATCTTCGGTAATTGTCTCGAAGATAACTTTTGAAAGGTTTGTAATTTTTACGACGCGGCCTACAAATTTTAGAAAGTACACATTCTGAGCTTGAGTTTGAACATAAACTTTGCATTCTTTTTGTGGAAATCAAGAGAGTTAGTGTCGTTTGAAAATGTCTCACCGTGTTACCCGAAATACGGATTCCAATTATGTGCCGATAGGAGGGAGTAAAAATGGAAGTTAAACGTTTCATCCTCGAATTTGGCATGGAAATATTTTTCTTATATCGCGGGACCAATCATCTCGAAATGAAGTTTTGGGTAAAAATTATTTTGGTTGCAAGTTATTCACGAGCGTTAGTCGAATCGAAAATGTGTTGAAAACTCATCCTCGGTAATTGTCTCGAAGATACCTTTGGAACGGTTTGGAATTTTTAGACGCGGCCTCCAAGTTTTAGAAAGTACACTTTTTGAGCTTGAATTTGACCACAAATTTTGTATCCCTTTTGTGGAAATCAAGAGAGTTATTGTCATTTGAAAATGTCTCACTGTGTTACCCGAAATACGGATTCCAATTATATGCTGATAGGAGTGAGCAAAAATGGAAGTTAAATGTTTCATCCACGAATTTGGCTTGAAAATATTTTTCTTATATCGCGGGATCAATCATCTCAAAATGAAGTTTTCGGTAAAAAATAATTTAGTTGCAAGTTATTCGCGAGCGTTATTCAACTTGAAAATGTGTTGAAAACTCAACTTCTGTAATTGTCTCAAAGATAACTTTTGAACGGTTTTGAATTTTTACGAGGCGGCCTACAAATTTTAGAAAGTACACATTTTGAGCTTGAATTGGAACACAGACTTTGCGTTCTTTTTGTGGAAATCAAGAGAGTTATTGTCGTTTGAATATGTCTCACCGTGTTACCCGAAATACGGATTCCAATTATGTGCCGATAGGAGGGTGTAAAAATGGAAGTTAAACGTTTTATCCATGAATTTGGCTTGGAAATATTTTTCTTATATCGCGGGACCAATCATCTCGAAATGAAGTTTTGGGTAAAAAATATTTTGGTTGAAAGTTATTCACGAGCGATAATTGAATTGAAAATGTGTTGAAAACTCATCCTCGGTAATCGTCTCGAAGATACCTTTGGAATGGTTTGAAATTTTTAGACGCGGCCTCCAAGTTTTAGAAAGTACACTTTCTGAGCTTGAATTTGACCACAAATTTTGTATCCTTTTTGTGGAAATCAAGTAAGTTATTGTCGTTTGAAAATGTCTCACCGTGTTACCCGAAATACGGATTCCAATTATATGCTGATAGGAGTGAGTAAAAATGGAAGTTAATTGTTTCATCCACGAATTTGGCTTGGAAATATTTTTTTTATATCGCGGGATCAATCATCTCAAGATGAAGTTTTCGGTAAAAAATAATTTGGTTGCAAGTTATTCACGAGCGTTATTCAACTTGAAAATGTGTTGAGAACACATCTTCTGTAATTGTCTCGAAGATAACTTTTGAACGGTTCGGAATTTTTACGAGGCGGCCTACAAATTTTAGAAAGTACACATTTTGAACGGTTCGGAATTTTTACGAGGCGGCCTACAAATTTTATTAAGTTCACATTTCAATCGACAATAACTTGCAACCAAAGTATTTTTAACCCAAAACATCATTTCGAGATGATTGATCTTGCAATTTAAGAAAAATTTTTCCAAGACAAATTCGTGAGGGAAACGTTTAACTTCCATTTTTACTCCCTCCTATCGGCACATAATTGGAATCCGTATTTCGGGCAACACGGTGAGACATTTTGAAACGACAATAAAACTCTTGAACGGTTAGGAATTTTTAGATGCGGCTTGCAAGTTTTAGAAAGTATACATTCTGAACCTGAAGCTGAACACAAATTTTGTATTATTGCAAGTTATTGACGAGCGTTAATCTACTTCAAAACGTGTTGAAAACTCATCTTCGGTAATCGTCTTGAAGATAACTTTTCAACTATTTGGAATTTTTAGACGCGGCATGCATTTTTTAGAAAGTACATATTCTGAGCTTGAATTTGAACACAAATTTTGTATTCTTTCAATGGAAATCAGGAGAGTTATTGTCGTTTGAAAGTCTCACTGTGTTACCCGAAATACGGATTCCAATTATGTGCCGATAGGAGGGAGTAAAAATGGATGTTAGACGTTTCATACACGAATTTGGCTTGGAAATATTTTTCTTATATCGCAGGATCAATCATCTCGAAATGAAGTTTTGGGTTAAAAATGCTTTGGTTGCATGTTATTGACGGCCGTTAATCGACTTGAAAATGTGTTGAAAACTCATCTTCGGTAATCGTCCCGAAGATAACTTTTGAATTGTTTGGAACTTTTAGACGTGGCCCGCTTGTTTTAGAAAGTACACATTCTGAGCTTGAATTTGAACACAAATTTTCTATTCTTTCAATGGAAATCAAGAGAGTTATTGTCGTTTGAAAGTGTCTCACCGCGTTACCCGTAATACGGATTCCAATTATATGCCGATAGGAGAGAGTAAAAATGGTAGTTAAACGTTTCGCCCACGAATTTGGCTTGGAATTATTTTTCTAATATTGCGGGATCAACCATCTTGAAATGAAGTTAAGGGTAAAAAATACTTTGGTTGCAAGTTATTCACGAGTGTTAATCGAGTTGAAAATGTGTTGAAAACTCATCTTCGGTAACCCTTTCAAAGATAACTTTTGAACGGTTAGGAATTTTTAGATCCGGCCTGCAAGTTTTAGAAAGTATACATTCCAAACTTGAAGTTGAACACAAATTTTGTATTATTCCAATGCAAATCAATACCATTATTGTCGTTTCAAAATGTCTCACCGTGTTGCCCGAAATACGGATTCCAATTATGTGCCGATAGGAGGGAGTAAAAATGGAAGTTAGACGTTTCGCTCACGAATTTGTCTTGGAAAATGTTCTCCTATATTGCAGGATCAATCATCTCGAAATGATGTTTTAGGTTAAAAATACTTTGGTTGCAAGTTCTTGACGAGCGTTAATCAACTTGAAAATGTGTAGAAAACTCATCTTCGGTAATCGTATTGGAGATAACTTTTGAACTATTTGGAATTTTTAGACACGGCATGCATTTTTTAGAAAGTACATATTCTGAGCTTGAATTTGAACACAAATTTTGTATTCTTTCAATGGAAATCAGGAGAGTTATTGTCGTTTGAAAGTCTCACCGTGTTACCCGAAATACGGATTCCAATTATGTGCCGATAGGAGGGAGTAAAAATGGATGTTAGACGTTTCATACACGAATTTGGCTTAGAAATATTTTTCTTATATCGCGGGATCAATCATCTGGAAATTAAGTTTTGGGTAAAAATACTATGGTTTCAAGTCATTCACGAGCTTTAATTGACTTGAAAATATGCTGAAAACTCTTCTTCGATAATCGTCTCGAAGATAACTTTTGAACTGTCTGGAATTTTTAGGCACGACTTGCATGTTTTAGAAAGTACACATTCGGAGCTTGAATTTGAACACAAATTTTGTATTCTTTCAATGGAAATCAAGAGAGTTATTGTCATTTGAAACTGTCCCACCGTGTTACCCGAAATACGGATTCCAATTATATGCCGATAGGAGGGAGTAAAAATGGTAGTTAAACGTTTCGCTTAAGAATTTGGCTTGGAAATATTTTTCTTATATCGTAGGATCAATCATCTCGAAATGAAGTGTTGGGTTAAAAATACTTTGGCTGCAAGTTATTGACGAGCGTTAATCGACTTGAAAATTTGTCGAAAACTCATCTTCGGTAATCGTCTCGAAGATAACTTTTGAACTGTTTGGAATTTTTAGACGTGGCCTGCATGTTTTAGAAAGTACACATTCTGAGCTTGAATTTGAACACAAATTTTGTATTCTTTTTGTGGAAATCGAGAGAGTTTTTGTCGTTTCAAAATGTTTGACAGTGTTACCCGAAATACGGATTCCAAATATGTGACGATAGGAGGGAGTAAAAATGGAAGTTAAACGTTTCGCACACGAATTTGACTTGGAATTATTTTTCTTATATTGCGGGATCAATCATCTTGAAATGAAGTTAAGGGTAAAAAATACTTTGGTTGCAAGTTATTCACGAGCGTTAATCGAGTTGAAAATGTGTTGAAAACTCATCTTCGGTAACCCTTTCAAAGATAACTTTTGAACGGTTAGGAATTTTTAGATGCGGCCTGCAAGTTTTAGAAAGTATACATTCCGAACTTAAAGTTGAACACAAATTTTGTATTATTCCAACGCAAATCAAGAGCGTTATTGTGGTTTCAAAATGTCTCACCGTGTTGCCCGAAATACGGATTCCAATTATGTGCCGATAGGAGGGAGTAAAAATGGAAGTTAGACGTTTCGCTCACGAATTTGTCTTGGAAAATTTTTTCTTATATTGCAGGATCAATCATCTCGAAATGATGTTTTAGGTTAAAAATACTTTGGTTGCAAGTTATTGACGAGCGTTAATCTACTTGAAAATGTGTTGAAAACTCATCCTCGGTAATCGTCTCGGAGATAACTTTTCAACTATTTGGAATTTTTAGACGCGGCATGCATTTTTTAGAAAGTACATATTCTGAGCTTGAATTTGAACACAAATTTTGTATTCTTTCGATGGAAATCAGGAGAGTTATTGTCGTTTGAAAGTCTCATTGTGTTACCCGAAATACGGATTCCAATTATGTGCCGATAGGAGGGAGTAAAAATGGATGTTAGACGTTTCATACACGAATTTGGCTTGGAAATATTTTTCTTATATCGCGGGATCAATTATCTGGAAATCAAGTTTTGGGTAAATAATACTATGGTTTCAAGTTATTCACGAGCTTTAATCAACTTGAAAATATGTTGAAAACTCTTCTTCGGTAATCGTCTCGAAGATAACTTTTGAACTATCTGGAATTTTTAGGCACGGCTTGCATGTTTTAGAAAGTGCACATTCGGAGCTTGAATTTGAATATAAATTTTGTATTCTTTCAATGGAAATCAAGAGAGTTATTGTCATTTGAAATTGTCCCACCGTGTTACACGAAATACGGATTCCAATTATATGCCGATAGGAGGGAGTAAAAATCGTAGTTAAACGTTTCGCCCAAGAATTTGGCTTGGAAATATTTTTCTTATATCGTAGGATCAATCATCTCGAAATGAAGTGTTGGGTTAAAAATACTTTGGCTACAAGTTATTGACGAGCGTTAATCGACTTGAAATTCTGTCGAAAACTCATCATCGGTAATCGTCTCGAAGATAACTTTTGAACTGTTTGGAAGTTTTAGACGCGGCCTGCGTGTTTTAGAAAGTACACATTCTGAGCTTGAATTTGAACACAAATTTTGTATTCTTTTTGTGGAAATCGAGAGAGTTTTTGTCGTTTCAAAATGTCTGACAGTGTTACCCGAAATACGGATTCCAAATATGTGACGATAGGAGGGAGTAAAAATGGAAGTTAAACGTTTCGCTCACGAATTTGGCTTGGAATTATTTTCCATATATTGCGGGATCAATCATCTTGAAATGAAGTTATGGGTAAAAAATACTTTGGTTGCAAGTTATTCACGAGCGTTAATCGAGTTGAAAATGTGTTGAAAACTCATCTTCGGTAACCCTTTCAAAGATAACTTTTGAACGGTTAGGAATTTTTAGATGCGGCCTGCAAGTTTTAGAAAGTGTACATTCCGAACTTGAAGTTGAACACAAATTTTGTATTATTCCAATGCAAATCAAGAGTGTTATTGTCGTTTCAAAATGTCTCACCGTGTTGCCCGAAATACGGATTCCAATTATGTGCCGATAGGAGGGAGTAAAAACGGAAGTTAGACGTTTCGCTCACGAATTTGTCTTGGAAAATTTTTTCTTATATTGCAGAATCAATCATCTCGAAATGATGTTTTAGGTTAAAAATACTTTGATTGCAAGTTATTGACGAGCGTTAATCTACTTGAAAACGTGTTGAAAACTCATCTTCGGTAATCGTCCTGGAGATAACTTTTGAACTATTTGGAATTTTTAGACGCGGCATGCATTTTTTAGAAAGTACATATTCTGAGCTTGAATTTGAACACAAATTTTGTATTCTTTCAATGGAAATCAGGAGAGTTATTGTCGTTTGAAAGTCTCACTGTGTTACCCGAAATACGGATTCCAATTATATGCCGATAGGAGGGAGTAAAAATGGATGTTAGACGTTTCATACACGAATTTGGCTTGGAAATATTTTTCTTATATCGCGGGATCAATTATCTGGAAATGAAGTTTTGGGTAAATAATACTATGGTTTCAAGTTATTCACGAGCTTTAATCAACTTGAAAATATGTTGAAAACTCTTCTTCGGTAATCGTCTTGAAGATAACTTTTGAACTGTCTGGAATTTTTAGGCACGACCTGCATGTTTTAGAAAGTACACATTCGAAGCTTGAATTTGACCACAAATTTCGTATTCTTTCAATGGAAATCAAAAGAGTTATTGTCATTTGAAATTGTCCCACCGTGTTACCCGAAATACGGATTCCAATTATATGCCGATAGGAGGGAGTAAAAATGGTAGTTAAACGTTTCGCTCAAGAATTTGGCTTGGAAATATTTTTCTTATATCGTAGGATCAATCATCTCGAAATGAAGTGTTGGGTTAAAAATACTTTGGCTGCAAGTTATTGACGAGCATTAATCGAATAGAAAATCTGTCGAAAACTCATCTTCGGTAATCGTCTCGAAGATAACTTTTAAACTGTTTGGTATTTTTAGACGCGGCCTGCATGTTTTAGAAAGTACACATTCTGAGCTTGAATTTGAACACAAATTTTGTATTCTTTTTGTGGAAATCGAGAGAGTTTTTGTCGTTTCAAAATGTCCGACAGTGTTACCCGATATGCGGATTCCAAATATGTGACGATAGGAGGGAGTAAAAATGGAAGTTAAACGTTTCGCTCACGAATTTGGCTTGGAATTATTTTTCTTATATTGCGGGATCAATCATCTTGAAATGAAGTTAAGGGTAAAAAATACTTTGGTTGCAAGTTATTCACGAGCGTTAATCGAGTTGAAAATGTGTTGAAAACTCATCTTCGGTAACCCTTTCAAAGATAACTTTTGAACGGTTAGGAATTTTTAGATGCGGCCTGCAAGTTTTAGAAAGTATACATTTCGAACTTGAAGTTGAACTCAAATTTTGTATTATTCCAATGCAAATCAAGAGCGTTATTGTCGTTTCAATATGTCTCACCGTGTTGCTCGAAATACGGATTCCAATTATGTGCCGATAGGAGGGAGTAAAAATGGAAGTTAGATGTTTTGCTCACGAATTTGTCTTGGAAATTTTTTTCTTATATTGCAGGATCAATCATCTTGAAATGATGTTTTAGGTTAAAAATACTTTGGTTGCAAGTTATTGACGAGCGTTAATCTACTTGAAAACGTGTTGAAAACTCATCCTCGGTAATCGTCTTGGAGATGACTTGTGAACTATTTGGAATTTTTAGACGCGGCATGCATTTTTTAGAAAGTACATATTCTGAGCTTGAATTTGAATACAAATTTTGTATTCTTTCAATGGAAATCAGGAGAGTTATTGTTGTTTGAAAGTCTCACTATGTTACCCGAAATACGGATTCCAATTATGTGCCGATAGGAGGGAGTAAAAATGGATGTTAGACGTTTCATACACGAATTTGGCTTGGAAATATTTTTCTTATATCGCGGGATCAATTATCTGGAAATTAATTTTTGGGTAAATAATACTATGGTTTCAAGTTATTCACGAGCTTTAATGAACTTGAAAATATGTTGAAAACTCTTCTTCGGTAATCGTCTCGAAGGTAACTTTTGGACTGTCTGGAATTTTTAGCCACGGCTTGCATGTTTTAGAAAGTACACATTCGGAGCTTGAATTTGAATACAAATTTTGTATTCTTTCAATGGAAATCAAGAGAGTTATTGTCATTTGAAATTGTCCCACCATGTTACCCGAAATACGGATTCCAATTATATGCCGATAGGAGGGAGTAAAAATGGTAGTTAAACGTTTCGCTCAAGAATTTGGCTTGGAAATAGTTTTCTTATATCGTAGGATCAATCATCTCGAAATGAAGTGTTGGGTTAAAAATACTTTGGCTGCAAGTTATTGACGAGCGTTAATCGACTAGAAAATCTGTCGAAAACTCATCTTCGGTAATCGTCTCGAAGATAACTTTTGAACTGTTTGGAATTTTTAGACGCGGCCTGCATGTTTTAGAAAGTACTCATTCTGAGATTGAATTTGAACACAAATTTTGTATTCGTTTTGTGGAAATCGAGAGAGTTTTTGTCGTTTCAAAATGTCTGACAGTGTTACCCGAAATACGGATTCCAAATATGTGACAATAGGAGGGAGTAAAAATGGAAGTTAAACGTTTCGCTCAGGAATTTGGCTTAGAATTATTTTTCTTATATTGCGGGATCAATCATCTTGAAATGAAGTTAAGGGTAAAAAATACTTTGGTTGCAAGTTATTCACGAGCGTTAATCGAGTTGAAAATGTGTTGAAAACTCATCTTCGGTAACCCTTTCAAAGATAAATTTTGAACGGTTAGGAATTTTTAGATGCGGCCTGCAAGTTTTAGAAAGTATACATTCCGAACTTGAAGTTGAACACAAATTTTGTATTATTCGAACGCAAATCAAGAGCGTTATTGTCGTTTCAAAATGTCTCACCGTGTTGCCCGAAATACGGATTCCAATTATGCGCCGATAGGAGGGAGTAAAAAAGGAAGTTAGACGTTTCACTCACGAATTTGTCTTGGAAAATTTTTTCTTATATTGCTGGATCAATTATCTCGAAATGATGTTTTAGGTTAAAAATACTTTGGTTGGAAGTTATTGACGAGCGTTAATCTACTTGAAAACGTGTTGAAAACTCATCTTCGGTAATCGTCTTGGAGATAACTTTTGAACTATTTGGAATTTTTAGACGCGGCATGCATTTTTTAGAAAGTACATATTCTGAGCTTGAATTTGAACACAAATTTTGTATTCTTTCAATGGAAATCAGGAGATTTATTGTCGTTTGAAAGTCTCACTGTGTTACCCGAAATACGGATTCCAATTATGTGCCGATAGGAGGGAGTAAAAATGGATGTTAGACGTTTCATACACGAATTTGGCTTGGAAATATTTTTCTTATATCGCGGGATCAATTATCTGGAAATTAATTTTTGGGTAAATAATACTATGGTTTCAAGTTATTCACGAGCTTTAATGAACTTGAAAATATGTTGAAAACTCTTCTTCGGTAATCGTCTCGAAGGTAACTTTTGGACTGTCTGGAATTTTTAGCCACGGCTTGCATGTTTTAGAAAGTACACATCCGGAGCTTGAATTTGAATACAAATTTTGTATTCTTTCAATGGAAATCAAGAGAGTTATTGTCATTTGAAATTGTCCCACCGTGTTACCCAAAATACGGATTCCAATTATATGCCGATAGGAGGGAGTAAAAATGGTAGTTAAACGTTTCGCTCAAGAATTTGGCTTGGAAATATTTTTCTTATATCGTAGGATCAATCATCTCGAAATGAAGTGTTGAGTTAAAAATACTTTGGCTGCAAGTTATTGACGAGCGTTAATCGACTTGAAAATCTGTCTCGAAGATAACTTTTGAACTGTTTGAAATTTTTAGACGCGGCCTGCATGTTTTAGAAAGTACACATTCTGAGCTTGAATTTGAACACAAATTTTGTATTCTTTTTGTGGAAATCGAGAGAGTTTTTGTCGTTTCAAAATGTCTGACAGTGTTACCCGAAATACGGATTCCAAATATGTGACGATAGGAGGGAGTAAAAATGGAAGTTAAACGTTTCGCTCATGAATTTGGCTTGGAAATATTTATCTTATATTGCGGGATCAATCATCTCGAAATGAAGTTAATGGTAAAAAATTCTTTGTTTGCAAGTTATTGACGAGCGTTAATCAACTTGAAAATGTGTTCAAAACTCATCTTCGGTTATCGTCCCGAAGATAACTTTTGAACTGTTAGGAATTTTTAGTTATTGTCGTTTGAAACAGTCTCACCGTGTTACCCGAAATGCGGATTCCAATTATATGCCGATAGGAGGGAGGAAAAATGGTAGTTAAACGTTTCGCTCAAGAATTTGGCTTGGAAATATTTTTCTTATATCGCAGGATCAATCATCTTGAAATGAAGTTTTGGGTTAAAAATACTTTGGTTGCAAGTTATTCACGAGCGTTAATTGAGCTGAAAATGTGTTGAAAACTCATCTTCGGTAACCCTTTCAAAGATAACTTTTGAACGGTTAGGAATTTTTAGATGCGGCCTGCAAGTTTTAGAAAGTATACATTCCGAACTTGAAGTTGAACACAAATTTTGTATTATTCCAACGCAAATCTAGAGCGTTATTGTCGTTTCAAAATGTCTCACCGTGTTCCCTGAAATACGGATTCCAATTATGTGCCGATAGGAGGGAGTAAAAATGGAAGTTAGACGTTTCGCTCACAGATTTGTCTTGGAAATTTTTTTCTTATAGTGCGGGATCAATCATCTGGAAATGATATTTTTGGTTAAAAATACTTTGGTTGCAAGTTATTGACGAGCGTTAATCTACTTCAAAATGTGTTGAAAACTCAGCTTCGGTAATCGTCTTGGAGATAACTTTTGAACTATTTGGAATTTTTAGACGCGGCATGCTTTTTTTAGAAAGTACATATTCTGAGCTTGAATTTGAACAAAAATTTTGTATTCTTTCAATGGAAATCAGGAGAGTGATTGTCGTTTGAATGTCTCATTGTGTTACCCGAAATACGGATTCCAATTATGTGCCGATAGGAGGGAGTAAAAATGGATGTTAGACGTTTCATACACGAATTTGGCTTGGAAATATTTTTCATATATCGCGGGATCAATCGTCTGGAAATTAAGTTTTGGGTAAATAATTCTATGGTTTCAAGTTATTCACGAGTTTTAATCAACTTGAAAATATGTTGAAAACTGATCTTCGGTAATTGTCTCGAAGATAACTTTTGAACTGTCTGTAATTTTTAGGCACGGCTTGCATGTTTTAGAAAGTACACATTCGAAGCTTGAATTTGAACACAAATTTTGTATTCTTTCAACGGAAATCAAGAGAGTTGTTGCCATTTGAAACTGTCCCACCGTGTTACCCGAAATACGGATTCCAATTATATGCCGATAGGAGGGAGTAAAAATGGTAGTTTAAAGTGTCGCTCAAGAATTTGGCCTGGAAATATTTTTCTTATATCGTAGGATCAATCATCTCGAAATGAAGTTTTGGGTTAAAAATACTTTGGTTGCAAGTTATTGATGAGCGTTAATCGACTTGAAAATCTGTTGGAAATTCATCTTCGGTATTCGTCTCAAAGATAACTTTTGAACTGTTTGGAATTTTTAGACGCGGCCTGCATGTTTTAGAAAGTACACATTCTGAGCTTGAATTTGAACTCAAATTTTGTATTCTTTTTGTGGAAATCGAGAGAGTTTTTGTCGTTTCAAAATGTCTGACAGTGTTACCCGAAATACGGATTCCAAATATGTGACGATAGGAGGGAGTAAAAATGGAAGTTAAACGTTTCGCTCACGAATTTGGCTTGGAATTATTTATCTTATATTGCGGGATCAATCATCTCGGAATGAAGTTAATGGTAAAAAATTCTTTGGTTGCAAGTTATTGACGAGCGTTAATCAAGTTGAAAATGTGTTGAAAACTCATCTTCGGTTATCGTCTCGAAGATAACTTTTGAACTATTTGGAATTTTTACACGCGGCCTGAATGTTTTGGAAAGTACACATTCTGAGCTGGAATTTGAACACAAATTTTGTATTCTTTCAATGGAAATCAAGAGAGTTATTATCGTTTGAAACTGTCTCACCGTGTTACCTGAAATACGGATTCCAATTATGTGCCGATAGGAGGGAGTAAAAATGGTAGTTAAACGTTTCGCTCAAGAATTTGGCTTGGAAATACTATTCTTATATCGCAGGATGAATCATCTCGAAATGAAGTTTTGGGCCAAAAATACTTTGGTTGCAGGTTATTGAGGAGCGTTAATCGACTTGAAAATGTGTTGAAAACTCATCTTTGGTAATCGTCTCGAAGATATCTTTTGAACTGTTTGGAATTTTTAGAGGCGGCCTACAAGTTTTAGAAAGTACACATTCTGACCTTGAATTTGAACAAAAATTTTGTATTCCTTCAATGGAAATCAAGAGAGTTATTGTCGTTTGAAAGTGTCTCACCGTGTTACCCGAAACACGGATTCCCATTATATGCCGATAGGAGGGAGTAAAAATGGTAGTTAAACGTTTCGCTCACGAATTTGGCTCGGAAATATTTTTCTTATATTGCGGGATCAATCATATCGAAATGAAGTTAAGGGTAAAAAATACTTTGGTTGCAAGTTATTCACTAGCGTTAATCAAGTTGGAACTGTGTTGAAAACTCATCCTCTGTAATCATCTCAAAGATAACTTTTGAACTATTTGGAATTTTTAGGCGCGGCCTGCATGTTTTAGAAAGTACACATTCCGAGCTTGAATTTGTACACAAATTTTGTATTCTTTCAATGGAAATCAAGAGAGTTATTGTCGTTTGAAACTGTCTCACTGTGTTACACGAAATACAGATTCCAATTATATGCCGATAGGAGGGAGTAAAAATGGTAGTTAAACGTTTCGCTCAAGAATTTGGCTTGGAAATACTATTCTTATATCGCAGGATCAATCATCTCGAAATGAAGTTTTGGGTTAAAAATACTTTGGTTGCAAGTTATTGAGGAGCGTTAATCGACTTAAAAATGTGTTGAAAACTCATCTTCGGTAATCGTTTCGAAGATATCTTTTGAACTGTTTGGAATTTTTAGACGCGGCCTACATGTTTTAGAAAGTACACATTCTGACCTTGAATTTGAACACAAATTTTGTATTCCTTCAATGGAAATCAAGAGAGTTATTGTCGTTTGAAAGTGTCTCACCGTGTTACCTGAAACATGGATTCCCATTATATGCCAATAGGAGGGAGTAAAAATGGTAGTTAAACGATTCGCTCACGAATTTGGCTTGGAAATATTTTTCTTATATTACAGGATCAATCATATCGAAATGAAGTTAAGGGTAAAAAATACTTTGGTTGCAAGTTATTCACGAGCGTTAATCAAGTTGGAACTGTGTTGAAAACTCATCTTCTGTAATATTCTCGAAGATAACTTTTGAACTGTTAGGAACTTTTAGGCGCGGCCTCCATGTTTTAGAAAGTACACATTCTGAACTTGAATTTGAACCCAAATTTTGTATTCTTTCAATGGAAATCAAGAGGGTTATTGTTGTTTGAAAGTGTCTCACCGTGTTACCTGAAATACGGATTCCAATTATGTGCCGATAGGAGGGAGAAAAAAAGGATGTTAAATGTTTCATCCACGAATTTGGCAAGGAATTATTTTTCTTATATCGCGGGACCAATCATCTAGAAATTAAGTTTTGGGTAAATAATACACTGGTTGCAAGTTATTCACGAGCGTTAATTGACTTGAAAATGTGTTGAAAACTCATCTTCGGTAATCGTCTCGAAGATAACTTTTGAACTGTTTGGAATTTTTAGACGCGGCCTACATGTTTTAGAAAGTACACATTCTGAGCTTGAATTTGAACACAAATTTTATATTCTTTCAATGGAAATCAAGAGAGTTATTTTTGTTTCAAAATGTCTCACCGTGTTGCCTGAAATACGGATTCGAATTTTGTGCTGATAGTAGGGAGTAAAAAAATGGAGGTTAACCGTTTCGCTCACGAATTTGTCTTGGAAAAATTTTTCTTATATCACAGCATCAATCATCTCGAAATGAAGTTTTGGGTTAAAAATACATTGGTTGCAAGTTATTGACCAGAGTTAATCGACTTGAAAATGTGTTGAAAACTCATCTTCGGTAATCGTTTCGGCGATAACTTTTGAACTGTTTGGAATTTTTAGACGCGGCCTACGTGTTTTGGAAAGTACACATTTTGTGCTTGAATTTGAACACAAATTTTGTATTTTTCAATGGAAATCAAGAGAGTTATTGTCGTTTGAAAGTGTCTCGCCGTGTTACCCGAAATTCGGATTGCAATTATGTGCCGATAGGAGGGAGTAAAAACGGAAGTTATACGTTTCATCCACGAATTTGGCTTGGTAATATTTTTCTTATTTCGCGGGATCAATCATCTCGAAATTAAATTTTGGGTAGATAATACTTTGGTTGCAAGTTATTCACGAGCGTTAATCGACTTGAAAATGTGTTGAAAACTCATCTTCGGTAATCGTCTCGAAAATAACTTTTGAATTGTTCGGAATTTTTAGACACGGCCTGCATGTTTTAGAAAGTACACATTCTGAGCTTGAATTTGAACACAAATTTTATATTCTTTCAATGGAAATTAAGAGAGTTATTGTCCTTTGAAAGTGTCTCACCGTGTTACCCAAAATACAGATTCCAATTATGTGCCGATAGGAGGGAGTAAAAATGGAAGTTAAACGTTTCATCCACGAATTTGGCTTGGAAATATTTTTCTTATATCGCGGGATCAATCATCTCGAAATTAAATTTTGGGTAAATAATACTTTGGTTGCAAGTTATTGACGAGCGTTAATCGACTTGAAAATGTGTTGAAAACGCATCATCGGTAATCGTTTCGGCGATAACTTTTCAACTGTTTGAAATTTTTAGACGCAGCCTGCATGTTTTGGAAAGTAGAAATTCTGAGCTTGAATTCGAACACAAATTTTTTATTCTTTCGATCGAAATCAAGAGAGTTACTGTCGGTTGAAAGTATCTCACCGTGTTACCCGAAATACGGATTCCAATTATGTGCCGATAGAAGGGAGTAAAAATGGAAGTTAAACGTTTCATCCACGAATTTGGCTTGGAAATATTTTTCTTATATTAAGAGATCGATCATCTCGAAATGAAGTTAAGGGTTAAAAATACTTTGGTTGCAAGTTGTTCACGAGCGTTAATCGAGTTGAAAATGTGTTGAAAACACATCTTCGGTAACTGTTTCAGAGATAACTTTTGAACGGTTAGGAATTTTTAGATGCGGCCTGCAAGTTTTAGAAAGTATACATTCTGAACTTGAATTTGAACACAAATTTTGTATTATTCCAATGCAAATCAAGAGAGTTATTGTCATTTCAAAGTGTCTCACCGTGTTGCCCGAAATACGGATTCCAATTATGTGTTGATAGGAAGGAGTAAAAATGGAAGTTAAACGTTTCATCCACGAATTTGGCTTGGAATTATTTTTCTTATATCGCGGGATCAGTCATCTCGAATTGAAGTTTTGGGTTAAAAATACTTTGGTTGCAAGTTATACACGAGCGTCAATTGACTTTAAAATGTGTTGAAAACTTATCTTCGGTAATCGTCTCGAAAATAACTTTTGAACTGTTTTGATTTTTAAGACATGGCCTGCATGTTTTAGAAAGAACACATTCTGAGGTTGAATTTGAACACAAATTTTGTATTCTTTCAATGGAAATCAAAAGAGTTATTGCCATCTGAAAGTGTCTAGCCGTGTTACCCGAAATACGGATTCCAATTATGTGCCGATAGGAGGGAGTAAAAATGGAAGTTAAACGTTTCATCCACGAATTTGGCTTGGAAATATTTTTCTTATATTGCGAGATCAATCATCTCGAAATGAAGTTAAGGGGTAAAAAATACTTTGGTTGCAAGTTATTCACGAGCGTTAATCGAGTTGAAAATGTGTTTAAAACACATCTTCAGTAACCGTTTCGAAGATAACTTTTGAACGGTTAGGAATTTTTATATGCGGCCTACAAGTTTTAGAAAGTATACATTCTGAACTTGAATTTGAACATAAATTTTGTATTATTCCAATGGAAATTAAGAGAGTTATTATCATTTCAAAGTGTCTCACCGTGTTGCCCGAAATACGGATTCCAATTATATGTTGATAGGAGGGAGAAAAAATGGTAGTTAAACATTTCGCTCATGAATTTGGCTTGGAAATATTTTTCTTATATTGCGGGATCAATCATTTAGAAATGAAGTTAAGGGTAAAAAATACTTTGGTTGCGAGTTATTCACGAGCGTTAATCGAATTGAAAATGTGTTGAAAACACATCTTCGGTAATCGTTTCGAAGATAACTTTTGAACGGTTGGGAATTTTTAGATGTGGCCTGGAAGTTTTAGAAAGTATACATTCTGAACTTGAATTTGAACACAAATTTTGTATTATTCCAATGGAAATCAAGAGAGTTGTTCTCATTTCAAAATTTCTCACCGTGTTGCCCGAAATACGGATTCCAATTATGCGCCGATAGGAGGGTGTAAAAATGGAAGTTAAACGTTTCATCCACGAATTTGGCTTGGAATTATTTTTCTTATATCGCGGGCTCAATCATCTCGAAATGAAGTTTTGGGTTAAAAATACTTTGGTTTCAAGTTATTTACGAGCGTTAATTGACTTGAAAATGTGTTGAAAACTCATCTTCGGTAATCGTCTCGGAGATACCTTTTGAACTGTTTGGAATTTTTAGACACAGCCTGCATGTTTTAGAAAGTACACATTCTGAGCTTGAATTTGAACACAAATTTTGTATTCTTTCAATGGAAATCAAGAGAGTTATTGTCGTTTGAAAGTGTCTCGCCGTGTTACCCAAAATACGGATTCCAATTATGTGCTGATATGAGGGAGTAGAAATGGAAGTTAAACGTTTCATCCACAAATTTGGCTTGAAAATATTTTTCTTATATTGCGGGATCAATCATCTCGAAATTAAGTTTTGGGTAAATAATACTTTGGTTGCAAGTTATTCACGAGTATTAATCGACTTGAAAATGTGTTGAAAATCATCTTCGGTAATCGTCTCGAGGATAACTTGTGAACTGTTTGGAATTTTTAGACGTGGCCTGCATGTTTTAGAAAGTACACATTCTGAGCTTGAATTTGAACACAAATTTTGTATTCTATCAATGGAAATCAAGAGAGTTATTGTCGTTTGAAAGTGTCTCACCGTGTTACCCGAAATACAGATTCCAATTATATGCCGATAGGAGGGAGAAAAAATGGTAGTTAAACATTTCGCTCATGAATTTGGCTTGGAAATATTTTTCTTATATTCCGGGATCAATCATCTCGAAATGAAGTTAAGGGTAAAAAATACTTTCGTTGTAAGTTATTCACGAGCCTTAATCGAGTTGAAAATGCATTGAAAACTCTTCTTCGGTAACCGTTTCGGAGATAACTTTTGAACGGTTAGGAATTTTTAGACGCAGCCCGCTAGTTTTAGAAAGTATACATTCTGAGCTTGAATTTGAAAACATATTTTTTACTATTCCAATGGAAATCAAGAGAGTTATTGTTGTTTAAAAATATCTCACCGTGTTGCCTGAAATACGGATTCCAATTATGTGCTGATAGGAGAGAGTAAAAATGGAAGTTAAACGTTTCGCTCATGAATTTGTCTTGGAAATTTTTTTTTTTTTTATTTCTCAGGATCAATCATCTCGAAATGAAGTTTTGGGTTAAAAATACATTGGTTGCAAGTTATTGGCGAGCATTAATTGACTTGAAAATGTGTTGAAAACTAATCTTCGGTAATCGTTTCGGTGATAACTTTTGAACTGTTTGGAATTTTTAGACGCGGCCTGCATGTTTTAGAAAGTACACATTCTGAGCTTGAATTTGCACCCAATTTTTGTATTCTTTCAATGGAAATCAAGAGAGTTATTGTCATTTGAAAGTGTCTCACTGTGTTACCCGAAATACAGATTCCAATTATGTGCCGATAGGAGAGAGTAAAAATGGAAGTTAAATGTTTCATCCACGAATTTGGCTTGGAAATGTTTTTCTTATATTGTGAGATCAATCATCTCGAAATGAAGTTAAGGGTAAAAAATACTTTGGTTGCAAGTTATTCATGAGCGTTAATCGAGTTGAAAATGTGTTGAAAACTCATCTTCGGTAACCGTTTCGAAGATAACTTTTGAACGCTTAGGAATTTTTAGACGTGGCCTGCAAGTTTTAGAAAGTATACATTCTGAACTTGAATTTAAACACAAATTTTGTATTATTCCAATGGAAATAAAAAGAGTTATTGTCATTTCAAAATGTCTAACTGTGTTGCCCTAAATACGGATTCCATGTATGTGCCGATAGGAGGGAGTAAAAATGGAAGTTAAACGTTTCGCTCAGGAATTTTCCTTGGAAAAATTTTTCTTATATCGCAGGATTAATCATCTCAAAATGAAGTCTTGGGTTGAAAATACTTTGGTAGCAAGTCATTGACGAGCGTTGATCGACTTGAAAATGTGTTGAAAACTCATCTTCGGTAATCATCTCGAAGATAACTTTTGAACGGTTATGAATTTTTAGACGCGGCCCGCATGTTTTAGAAAGTACACATTATGAGTTTGAATTTTAACCCAAATTTTGTATTTTTTCAATGGAAATCAAGAGAGTTGTTGTCGTTTCAAAATGTCTCACCGCGTTATTCGGAATGCGGATTCCAATTATGTGCTGATAGGGGGGAGTAAAAATGTAAGTCAACCGTTTCGCTCATAAATTTGGCTTGGATATATTTTGCTTAAATCGTGGGATCAATCGTCTCGAAACGAAGTTATGGGTAAAAAATACTTTGGTTGCAAGTTATTCAGGAGCGTTAATCGACTTGAAAATGTGTTGAAAACTCATCTTCGACAATCGTACCGAAGATAACTTTTGAGCGGTTAGGAATTTCTAGTCGCAGGATAAATGTTTTAGAAACTACACATTCTGAGCTTGGATTTGAACCCAAATTTTGTATTTTTTCATTGGAAATCAAGTGTTTCATTGTCGTTTCAAAATTTTCCATCGTGTTACTCGAAATACGGATTCCAATTATGTGTCGATAGCGGGGAGTAAATGTGGAAGTCAAACGTTTCGCTTACGAATTTGGCTAGGAAATATTTTTCTTATATCATGGGATCAACCATCTCGAAATGAAGTTTTGGGTAAAAAATAGTCTGATTGCAGGTTATTCACGAGCGTTTATGGATTAGAAAATGTGTTGAAAACTCTATTTCGGGAACCGTTTCGAGGAAAACTTTTGAACGGTTAGGAATTTTTAGACGCGGCCTGCATGTTTTAGAAAGTACACATTCTGAGCATGAATTTGAACACAAATTTTGTATACATTCAATGGAAATCAAGAGATTTAATGTCGTTTCAAAATGTCTCACCATGTCAGCCGAAATACGGATTCCAATTATGTGCCGATAGGAGGGAGTAAAAATGGAAGTTAACTGTTTCGCTCACGAATTTGGCTGGGAAATATTTTTCTTATATCACGGGATCAATCATCTCGAAATGAAGTTTTGGGTAAAAAATATTTTGGTTGCAAGTTATTCATGAGCGTTAATCGACTCGAAAATGTGTTGAAAACTCATCTTCGATAATCGTCTCGAAGATAACTTTTCAACGGTTAGGAATTTTTAGTCGCGGGCCAAATGTTTTAGAAAGTACACATTCTTAGCTTGTATTTGAGCACAAATTTTGTATTTTTTCAATGGAAATCAAGAGAGTTGTTATCATTTCCAAATGTCCCACCATGTTACCCGAAATACGGGTTCCAATTGTGTGCTGATAGCAGGGAGTAAAAATTGAAGTCAACCGTTTCGCTCATGAATTTGGCTAGGAAATATTTTTCTTATATCGCGGGATCAATCATTTCGAAATGAAGTTTGGGTAAAAAATACATTGGTTGCAAGTTATTCACGAGCGATAATCGACTTGAAAATGTGTTGAAAACTCATCTTCGGTAATCGTCTCGAAGATAACTTTTGAACTGCTTGGAATTTTTAGACGCGGCCTGCATGTATTAGAAAGTACACATTCTAAGCTTGAATTTGAATAGAAATTTTGTATTCTTTCAGTGGAAATCAAGAGAGTTATTGTCGTTCGAAAGTGTCTCACCGTGTTACCCGAAATACGAATTAAAATTATGTGCCGATAGGAGGGAGTAAAAATGGTAGTTAAACGTTTCATCCACGAATTCGGCTTGGAAATATTTTTCTTATATCGCGTGATCAATCATTTCAAAATGAAGTTTGCGTAAAAAATACTTTGGTTGCAAGTAATTCACGAGCGTTAATCGACTGGAAAATGTGTTGAAAACTCATCTTCGGTAATCGTCTCGAAGATAACTTTTGAACTACTTCTAATTTTTAGACGTGGCCTGCATGTTTTAGAAAGTATACATTCTGAGCTTGAATTTGAACACAAAGTTTGTATTCTTTCAATGGAAATCAAGAGAGTTATTGTCGTTTGAAAGTGTCTCACCGTGTTACCCGAAATACGGATTCCAATTATTTGCCGATAGGAGGTAGTAAAAATGGTAGTTAAATGTTTTGCTCACGAATTTGGCTTGGAAATATTTTTCTTATAATGCGGGATCAATCATCTCGAAATGAAGTTAAGGGTAAAAAATGCATTGGTTGCAAGTTATTCGCGAGCGTTAATCGATTTGAAAATGTGTTGAAAACTGATCTTCGGTAACCGTTTCTAAGAAAACTCTTGAATGGTTAGGAATTTTTTGACATAGACCGCATGTTTTAGAAAGTATACATTCTCAGCTTGAATTTGAACACAAATTTTGTATTTTTTTTGTGGAAATCTAGAGAGTTATTGTCATTTCAAAATGTCTGATCGTGTTACCCGAAATACGGATTCCAGTAATGTGCCGATAGGAGGGAATAAAAACGGATGTTAAATGTTTCAACCACGAATTTGGCTTGGAATTATTTTTCTTATATCGCGGGATCAATCATCTCGAAATGAAGTTTTGGGTAAAAAATACTTCGTTTGCAAGTTATTCACGAGCGTTAATCGACTTGAAAATGTGTTGAAAACTCATCTTCGGTAATCATCTCGAAGATAACTTTTGAACTGTTCATAATTTTTAGACACGGCCTGCATGTTTTAGAAAGCACACATTCTGATCTTGAATTTGAACACAAATTTTATATTCTTTTAATGGAAATCAAGAGAGTTATTGTCGTCTGAAATAGCCTTACCGTGTAACCCGAAATACAGATTCCAATTATGTGCCGATAGGAGGGAGTAAAAGTGGAAGTTAAACGTTTCATCCACGAATTTGGCTTGGAAATATTTTTCTTATATCGCGGGATCAATCATCTCGAAATGAAATTTTGGGTAAAAAATACATCAGCTGCAGGTTATACATAAGCGTTAATCGACTTGAAAATCTGTTGAAAACTCATCTTCGGTAATCGTCTCGGAGATAACTTTTGAACTGTTTGGAATTTTTAGACGCGGCCTGCATGTTTTAGAAAGCACACATTTTGATCCCGAATTTGAACACAAATTTTGTATTCTTTCAATGGAAATCAAGAGAGTTATTGTCGTTTGAAAGTGCCTTACCGTGTTACTCGAAATACGGATTCCAATTATGTGCCGATAGGAGGGAGTAAAAATGGAAGTTAAAGGTTTCATCCACGAATTTGGCTTGGAAATATTTTTCTTATATTGCGGGATCAATCATCTTGAAATGATGTTTTGGGTAAGAAATACATTAGTTGCATGTTATTCACGAGCGTTAATCGACAGGAAATTGTGTTGAAAACTCATCTTCGGTAATCGTCTTGAAGATAACTTTTGAACTGCTTGTAATTTTTAGACACGGCCTGCATGTTTCAAAAAGTACACATTCTGAGCTTGAATTTGAACACAAATTTTGTATTCTTTCAATGGAAATCAAGAGAGTTATTTTCATTTGAAAGTGTCTCACCGTGTTACCCGAAATACGGATTACAGTTATTTGCCGATAGGAGGAAGTAAAAATGGTACTTAAACGTTTCGTTCACGAATTTCGCTTGGAAATATTTTTCTTATAATGCGGGATCAATCATTTCGAAGTGAAGTTAAGGGTAAAAAATACACTGGTTGCAAGTTATTCACGAGCGTTAATCGATTTGAAAATGTATTTAAAACTCATCCTCAGTAATCGTTTCAGAGATAACTCTTGAACGGTTAGGAATTTTTAGACGCGGCCCGCATGTTTTAGAAAGTATACATTCTCAGCTTGAATTTGAACACAAATTTTTTACTCTTTTTCTGGAAATCTAGAGAGTTATTGTCATTGCAAAATGTCTGACCGTGTTACCCGAAATACGGATTCCAATTATGTGCCGATAGGTGGGAGTAAAAATGGAAGTTAAACGTTTCAACCACGAATTTGGCTTGTAAATATTTTTCTTATATTGCGGGATCAATCATCTCAAAATGAAGTTTTGGGTAAAAAATACTTCGGTTGCAAGTTATTCACGAGCGTTAATCGACTTGAAAATGTGTTGAAAAATCATCTTCGGTAGTCGCCTCGAAGATAAATTTTGAATTGCTTGGAATTTTTAGACGCGGCTTGCATGTTCTCGAAAGTACACATTCTGATCTTGAATTTGAACACAAATTTTGTATTTTTTCAATGTAAATCAAGAGAGTTATTGTTGTTTGAAAGTGTCTCATCGTGTTACCCGAAATAAGGATTCCAATTATGTGCCGATAGGAGGGAGTAAAAATGGAAGTTAAACGTTTCAACCACAAATTTGGCTTGAAAATATTTTCCTTATATCGCGGGATCAATCATCTCAAAATGAAGTTTTGGATAAAAAATACTTCGGTTGCAAGTTTTTCACGAGCGTTAATCGACTTGAACATGTGTTGAATACTCATCTTCGGTAATCGTCTCGAAGGTAACTTTTGAATTGTTCAGAATTTTTAGACACGACCTGCATGTTTTAGAAAGCACACATTCTGATCTTGAATTTGAACACAAATTTTGTATTCTTTCAATGGAAATCAAGAGAGTTATTTTCGTTTGAAATTGCCTTACCGTGTTACCCGAAATACGGATTCCAATTATGTGCCGATAGGAGGGAGTAAAAAGGGAAGTTAAACGTTTCATCCATGAATTTGGCCTGGAAATATTTTTCTTATAACGCGGGATCAATCATCTCGAAATGAAATTTTGGGTAAAAAAAACTTTGGCTGCAAGTTATTCATGACCGTTAATCGACTTGAAAATGTGTTGAAAACTCATCTTCGGTAATCGTCTCAGAGATAACTTTTGAACTGCTTGGAATTTTTAGATGCGGCCTGCATGTATTAGAAAGTACACATTCTGAGCTTGAATTTCAACACAAATTTTGTATTCTTTCAATGGAAATCAAGAGAGTTATTGTCGTTTCAAAGTGTCTCACCGTGTTACCCGAAATACGAATTAAAATTATATTCCGATAGGAGGGAGTAAAAATGGAAGTTAAATGTTTCATCCACGTATTTGGCTTGGAAATATTTTTCTTGTATAGCGGAATCAATCATCTCAAAATGAAGTTTTGGGTAAAAAATACATCGGTTGCAAGTTATTCACGAGCGTTAATCGACTTGAAAATGTGTTGAAAACTCATCTTCGGTAGTCGCCTCGAAGATAAATTTTGAACTGCTTGGAATTTTTAGACGCGGCTTGCATGTTTTCGAAAGTACACATTCTGATCTTGAATTTGAACACAAATTTTTTATTTTTTCAATGTAAATCAAGAGAGTTATTGTTGTTTGAAAGTGTCTCATCGTGTTACTCGAAATAAGGATTCCAATTATGTGCCGATAGGAGGGAGTAAATATGGAAGTTAAACGTTTCAACCACAAATTTGGCTTAAAAATATTTTCCTTATATCGCGGGATCAATCATCTCAAAATGAAGTTTTGGATAAAAAATACTTCGGTTGCAAGTTTTTCACGAGCGTTAATCGACTTGAACATGTGTTGAATACTCATCTCGGTAATCGTCTCGAAGGTAACTTTTGAACTGTTCAGAATTTTTAGACACGACCTGCATGTTTTAGAAAGCACACATTCTGATCTTGAATTTGAACACAAATTTTGTATTCTTTCAATGGAAATCAAGAGAGTTATTTTCGTTTGAAATTGCCTTACCGTGTTACCCGAAATACGGATTCCAATTATGTGCGGATAGGAGGGAGTAAAAATGGAAGTTAAACGTTTCATCCATGAATTTGGCTTGGAAATACTTTTCTTATATCGCGGGATCAATCATCTCGAAATGAAATTTTGGGTAAAAAATACTCTGGCTGCAAGTTATTCATGAGCGTTAATCGACTTGAAAATGTGTTGAAAACTCATCTTCGGTAATTGTCTCGGAGATAACTTTTGAACTGCTTGGAATTTTTAGACGCGGCCTGCATGCATAAGAAAGTACACATTCTGAGCTTGAATTTGAACACAAATTTTGTATTCTTTCAATGGAAATCAAGGGAGTTATTGTCGTTTAAAAGTGTCTCACCGTGTTACCCGAAATACGAATTAAAATTATGTGCCGATAGGGGGGAGTAAAAACGGAAGTTAAACGTTTTATCCACGAATTTGGCTTGCAAATATTTTTCTTGTATAGCCGGATCAATCATCTCAAAATGAAGTTTTGGGTAAAAAATACATCGGTTGCAAGTTATTCACGAGCGTTAATTGACTTGAAAATGTGTTGAAAACACATCTTCGATAATTGTCTCGAAGATAACTTTTGAACTGCTTGCAATTTTTAGATGCAGCCTGCATGTTTTCGAAAGTACACATTCTGAGCTTGAATTTGAACACAAATTTTGTATTGTTTCAATGGAAATCAAGAGAGTTATTGTCGTTTGAAAGTGTCTCAACGTGTTTCCCGAAATACGGATTCTAATTAGGCGTCAATAGGAGGGAGTAAAAATGGAAGTTAAACGTTTCGCTCTCTAATTTGGCTTGGAAGTATTTTTCTTATATCATGGGATCAATCATCTTGAAATAAAGTTTTGGGTAAAAACTACTTTGGTTGCAAGTTATTCAGGAGCATTAATCGACTTGAAAATGTGTCGAAAACTCATCTTTGGTAATCGTCTCGGAGATAACTTTTGAACGACAAGGAATTTTTAGACGCGGCCCGCAAGTTTTAGAAAGTATACACTCTGAGCTTGGATTTGAACACAAATTTTGTATTTTTTCATTGGAAATCCAGAGAGTTGTTGTCGTTTCGAAATGTCTCACCGTGTTGCCCGAAATACGGATTCCAATTATGTGCCGATAGGAGGGAGTAAAAATGGAAGTTAAACGTTTTGCTCACGAATTTGGGTTGGAAATATTTTTCTTATATTGCGGGATCAGTCAACTCGAAATGAAGTTAATGGTAAAAAATACTTTGGTTGCAGGTTATTCACGAGCGTTAATCGAATTGAAAATGTGTTGAAAACTCATATTCGGTAATCGTCTCGAAGATAACTTTTGAACTGTTTGGAATTTTTACACGCGGCCTGCATGTTTTAGAAAGTACACATTCTAGGCTTGAATTTGAACACAAATTTTGTATTCTTTCAATGGAAATCAAGAGATTTATTGTCGTTTGAAAGTGTCTCAACGTGTTACCCGAAATACGGATTCTAATTATGCGTCGATAGGAGGGAGTAAAAATGGAAGTTAAACGTTTCGCTCTCTAATTTGGCTTGGAAATATTTTTCTTATATCATGGGATCAATCATCTCGAAATAAAGTTTTGGGTGAAAACTACTTTGGTTGCAAGTTATTCAGGAGCATTAATCGACTTGAAAATGTGTCGAAAACTCATCTTCGGTAATCGTATCGGAGATAACTTTTTAACGGTAAGGAATTTTTAGACGTGGCCCGCACGTTTTAGAAAGTATACACTCTGAGCTTGAATTTGAACACAAATTTTGTATTTTTTCAGTGGAAATCCAGAGAGTTATTTCGTTTCAAAATGTCTCCCTCACGAATTTGGCTTGGAAATATTTTTCTTATATTGTGGGATCAATCATCTCGAAATGAAGTTAATGGTAAAAAATACTTTGGTTGCAAGTTATTCACGAGCGTTAATCGATTTGAAAATGTGTTGAAATCTCATCTTCGATATCCGTTCCGAAGATTACTTTTGAACGGTTAGGAATTTTTAGACGCGGCCCACAAGTTTTAGAAAGTAGAAACTCTGAGCTTGAATTTGAACACAAATTTTGTATTTTTCAATGGAAATCCAGAGAGTTATTGTCGTTTCAAAACGTCTCACCGTGTTGCCCGAAATACGGATTCCAATTATGTGCCGATAGGAGGGAGTAAAAATGGAAGTTAAACGTTTCGCTTTCTAATTTGGCTTGGAAATATTTTTCTTATATCATGGGATCAATGACCTCGAAATAAAGTTTTGGGTAAAAAATACTTTGGTTGCAAGCTATTCAGGAGCATTAATCGACTTGAAAATGTGTTGAAAACTCATATTCGGTAATCGTCTCGGAGATAACTTTTGAAAAGTTTGGAATTTTTAGACGCGGCCTGCACGTTTTAGAAAGTACACATTCTGAGCTTGAATTTGAACACAAATTTTGTATTCTTTCTATGGAAATCAAGAGAGTTATTGTCGTTTGAATGTGTCTCACCGTGTTACCCGAAATACGGATTCCAATTATGTGCCGATAGGAGGGACTAAAAATGGAAGTTAAACGTTTCTCTCACGAATTTGGCTTGGAAATATTTTTCTTATATTGTGGGGTCAATCATCCTGAATTGAAGTTAATGGAAAAAAATACTTTGGTTGCAAGTTATTCACGAGCATTAATCGATTTGAAAATGTGTTGAAATCTCATCTTCGATATCTGTTCCAAAGATTACTTTTTAACGGTAAGGAATTTTTAGACGCAGCCAGCAAGTTTTAGAAAGTACACACTCTGAGCTTGAATTTGAACACAAATTTTGTATTCTTTCAATGGAAATCAAGAGAGTTATTGTCGTTTGAAAGTGTCTCACCGTGTTACCCGAAATACGGATTCCAATTATGTGCCGATAGGAGGGAGTAAAAATGGAAGTTAAATGTTTCACTCACGAATTTGACTTGGAAATATTTTTCTTATATTGCGGGATCATTCATCTCGAAATGAAGTTAAGGGTAAAAAATACTTTGGTTGCAAGTTATTCACGAGCGTTAATCGATTTGAAAATGTGTTGAAATCTCATCTTCGATAACCGTTCCGAAGATTACATTTGAACGGTTAGGAATTTTTAGACGTGGCCCACAAGTTTTAGAAAGTATACACTCTGAGCTTGAATTTGAACACAAATTTTGTATTTTTTTCATTGCAAATCCAGAGAGTTATTGTCGTTTCAAAATGTCTCACTGTGTTGCCCAAAATACAGATTCCAATTATGTGCCGATAAGAGGGAGAAAAAATGGAACTTAAACGTTTCGCTCACGAATTTGGCAAGGAAATATTTTTCTTATATCATGGGATCAATCATCTCGAAATAAAGTTTTGGGTAAAAAATACTTTGGTTGCAAGTTATTCAGGAGGGTTAATCGACTTGAAAATGTCTTGAAAACTCATCTTCGGTAATCGTCTTGGAGATAACTTTTGAACTGTTTGGAATTTTTAGACGCGGCCTGCATGTTTTAGAAAGTATGCATTCTGAGCTTGAATTTGAACACAAATTTTGTATTCTTTTTGGGCAAATCAAGAGAGTTATTGTCGTTTGAAAATGTCTCACCGTGTTACCTGAAATACGGATCCCAATTATATGCTGATTGGAGTGAGTAAAAATGGAAGTTAAATGTTTCATCCACGAATTTGGCTTGGAAATTTTTCTCTTATATTGCGGGATCAATCATCTCAAAATGAAGTTTTCGGTAAAAAAAAATTTGGTTGCAAGTTATTCACGAGTGTTATTCAACTTGAAAATGTGTTGAAAACTCATCTTCTGTAATTGTCTCAAAGATACCTTTTGAACAGTTTGGAATTTTTACGAGGCGGCCTACAAATTTTAGAAAATACACATTTTGAGCTTGAATTTGAACACAGATTTTGTATTCTTTTTTTGGAAATCAAGAGAGTTATTATCGTTTGAATATGTCTCACCGGGTTACCCGAAGTATGGATTCCAATTATGTGCCAATAGGAGGGAGTAAAAATGGAAGTTAAACGTTTCATCCACGAATTTGGGTTGGAAATATTTTTCCTGTATTGCGAGACCAATCATCCCGAAATGAAGTTTTGGGTAAAAAATACTTTGGTTGCAAGTTATTCACGAGCGATAATCGACTTGAAAATTTGTTGAAAACTCATCTTCGGTAATCGTCTCGAAGATACCTTTGGAACGGTTTGGAATTTTCTAGACGCGGCCTGCAAGTTTTAGAAAGTACACATTCTGTGCTTGAGTTTGAGCACAAATTTTGTATTCTTTTTGTGGAAATCAAGAGAGTTATTGTCGTTTGAAAATGTCTCACCGTATTACCCTAAATACGGATTCCAATTATGTGCCGATAGGAGGGAGTAAAAATGGAAGTTAAACGTTTCATCCACGAATTTGGCTGGGAAATATTTTTCTTATATCACGGGAGCAATCATCTCGAAATGAAGTTTTGGGTAAAAAATACTTTGGTTGCAAGTTATTCAAAAGCGTTAATCGAATTGAAAATGTGTTGAAAACTCATCCTCGGTAATCGTCTCGAAGATACCTTTGGAACGGTTTGGAATTTTTACACTCGGCCTTCAACTTTTAGAAAGTACACTTTCTGAGCTTGAATTTGAACACAAATTTTGTGTTCTTTTTGTGGAAATCAAGAGAGTTATTATCGTTTGAAAATGACTCAACGTGTTACCCGAAATACGGATTCCAATTATAAGTCGATAGGAGTGAGTAAAAATGGAAGTTAAACGTTTAATCCACGAATTTGGCTTGGAAATATGTTTCTTATATCGCGGGATCAATCATCTCAAAATGAAGTTTTCGGTAAAAAATACTTTGATTGCAAGTTATCCACGAGCGTTATTCGACTTGAAAATGTGTTAAAAACTCATCTTCGGTAATTGTCTCGAAGATAACTTTTGAGTGGTTTGGAATTTTTACGACGTGGCCTACAAATTTTAGAAAGTACACATTTTGAGCTTGAATTTGAACAAAGATTTTGTATTCTTTTTGTGGAAATCAAGAGAGTTATTGTCGTTTCAAAATGTCTGACTGTGTTACCCGAAATACGGATTCCTATTATATCCCGATAAGAGGAATAAAAATGGAAGTTAAACTATTCGTCCATGAATTTGGCTATGAAATATTTTTCTTATATCGCGGGATCAATCGTCTCGAAATGAAGTTTTTGGTAAAAAATACTTTGGTTGCAGGTTATTCACGAGCGTTAATCGACTTGAAAATATGTTGAAAACTGATCTTTGGTAATCGTCTCGAAGATAACTTTGGAACGGTTTGGAATTTTTAGATGCGGCCTGCAAGTTTTAGAAAATACACATTCTGAGCTTGAATTTGAACACAAATTTTGTATTCTTTTTGCGGAAATCAAGAGAGTTATTGTCATTTGAAAATATCTCACCGTGTTATCCGAAATATGGATTCCAATTATATGCCAACAGGGCCGAGTAAAAATGTAAGTTAAAAGTTTCATCCACAAATTTGGCTTGGAAATATTTTTCTTATATCGCGTGAGCAATCATCTTGAAATGAAGTTTTCGGTAAAAAATACTTTGGTTGCATGTTCTTCACGAGCGTTAATCGACTTGAAAATGTGTTGAGAACTCATCTTCGGTAATCGTCTCGAAGATAACTCTTGAACGGTTTGGAATTTTTACGACGCGGCCTAGAAATTTTAGAAAGTACACATTTTGAGATTGAATTTGAACACAGATTTTGTACTCTTTTTGTGGAAATCAAGAGAGTTATTGTCGTTTCAAAATATCTGACTGTGTTACCCGATATACGGATTCCCATTATGTGCCGGTAGGAGGAATAAAAATGGAAATTAAACGTTTCGTCAACGAATTTGGCTAGGAAATGTTTTTCTTATATCGCGGGATCATTCATCTCGAAATGAAGTTTTTGGTAAAAAATACTTTGGTTGCAAGTTATTCACGAGCGTTAATCGACTTGAAAATGTGTTGAAAACTAATCATTGGTAATCTTCTCGACGATAACTTTGGAACGATTTGGAATTTTTAGATGCGGCCTGCAAGTTTTAGAAAGTACACATTCTGAGCTTGAATTTGAACACAAATTTTGTACTCCTTTTGTGGAAATCAAGAGAGTTATTGTCGTTTGAATATGTCTCATCGTGTTACCCGATATACGGATTCCAATTATGTGTCGATAGGAGGAAGTAAAAATGGAAGTTAAACGTTTCATCCACGAACTTGGTTGGGAAATATTTTTCTTATATCGCGGGATCAATCATCTCGAAATTTAGCTTTGGGTGAAAAATACTTTGGTTGCAAGTTATTCACGAGCGATAATCGACCTGAAAATGTGTTGAAAACTCATCTTCGATAATCGTCTCGAAGATACCATTGGAACGGTTTGGAATTTTTGATGCGGCCTCCAAGTTTTAGAAAGTACACATTCTGAGCTTGAATTTAACACAAATTTTGTATTCTTTTTGTGGAAATGAAGAGAGTTATTGTCCTTTGAATATGTCTCACCGTGTTACCCGAAATACGGATTCCAATTACGTGCCGATAGGAGGGAGTAAAAATGGAAGTTAAACGTTTCATCCACGAATTTGGCTTGGAAATATTTTTATTATATTGCGGCACCAATCATCTCGAAATGAAGTTTTGGGTAATAAATACTTTGGTTGCAAGTTATTCACGAGCGTTAATCGACTTGAAAATGTGTTGTAAACTCATCTTCATTAATCGTCTCGAAGATACCTTTGGAACGGTTTGGAATTTTTAGACGCGGCCCCCAAGTTTTAGAAAGTACACATTCTGAGCTTGAATTTGAACACAAACTTTGCATTCTTTTTGGGGAAATCAAAAGAGTTATTGTCATTTGAAAATGTCTTACTGTGTTACCCCAAATACGGATTCCATTTACGTGCCGATAGGATGGAGTAAAAATGGAATTTCAACGTTTCATCCAAAAATTTGGCTTGGAAATATTTTTCTTATATCGCAGCACCAATCATCTCGAAATGAAGTTTTGGGTAAAAAATACTTTTGTTGCAAGTTATTCATGATCGTTAATCGAATTGAAAATGTGTTGAAAACTCATTTTCGGTAATCGTCTCGAAGATACCTTTGGAACGGTTTGGAATTTTTAGATGCGGCCTTCAAGGTTTTGAAAGTACACTTTCTGAGCTTGAATTTGACCACAAATTTTGTATCCTTTTTGTGGAAATCAAGAGAGTTATTGTCGTTTGAAAATGTCTCACCGTCTTACTCGAAATACGGATTCCAATTATATGCTGACAGGAGGGTGTAAAAATGGAAGTTAAACGTTTCATCCACGAATTTGGCTTGGAAATATTTTTCCTGTATCGTGGGACCAATCATCCCGAAATGAAGTTTTGGGTAAAAAATACTTTGGTTGCAAGTTATTCATGAGCGATAATCGACTTGAAAATGTGTTGAAAACTCATCTTCGGTAATCGTCTCGAAGATACCTTTGGAACGGTTTGAAATTTTTAGACGCGGCCTGCAAGTTTTAGAAAGTACACATTCTGAGCTTGAATTTGAGCACAAATTTTGTATTCTTTTTGTGGAAATCAAGAGAGTTATTGTCGTTTGAAAATGTCTTACCGTGTTACCCGAAATACGGATTCCAATTATGTGCCGATAGGAGGGAGTAAAAATGGAAGTTAAACGTTTCATCCCCGAATTTGGCTGGGAAATATTTTTCTTATATCACGGGACCAATCATCTCGAAATGAAGTTTTGGGTAAAAAATACTCTGGTTGCAAGTTATTCACGAGCTTTAATCAAATTGAAAATGTGTTGAAAACTTATCTTCGGTATTCGTCTCGAAGATACCTTTGGAACGGTTTGGAATTTTTAGACGCGGCCTTCAAGTTTTAGAAAGTACACTTTTTGAGCTTGAATTTGAACACAAATTTTGTATTCTTTTTGTGGAAATCAAGAGAGTTATTGTCGTTTGAAAATGACTCACCGTGTTACCCGAAATACGGATTCCAATTATATGCCGATAGGAGTGAGTAAAAATGGAAGTTAAACGTTTAATCCACGAATTTGGCTTGGAAATATTTTTCTTATATCGCGGGATCAATCATCTCGAAATGAAGTTTTCGGTGAGAAATACTTTGATTGCAAGTTATTCACGAGCGTTATTCGACTTGAAAATGTGTTAAAAACTCATCTTCGGTAATTGTCTCGAAGAAAACTTTTGAATGGGTTGGAATTTTTACGACGTGGCCTACAGATTTTAGAAAGTACACATTTTGAGCTTGAATTTGAACAAAGATTTTGTATTCTTTTTGTGGAAATCAAGAGAGTTATTGTCGTTTCAAAATGTCTGACTATGTTACCCGAAATACGGATTCCTATTATGTGCCGATAAGAGGAATAAAAATGGAAGTTAAATGTTTCGTCCACGAATTTGGCTATGAAATATTTTTCTTAAATCGCGGGATCAATCGTCTCGAAATGAAGTTTTTGGGAAAAAATACTTTGGTTGCAAGTTATTCACGAGCGTTAATCGACTTGAAAATATGTTGAAAACTGATCTTTGGTAATCGTCTCGAAGATAACTTTGGAACGGTTTGGAATTTTTAGATGCGGCCTTCAAGTTATAGAAAATACACATTCTGAGCTTGAATTTGAACACAAATTTTGTATTCTTTTTGTGGAAATCAAGACAGTTATTGTCATTTGAAAATGTTTGACCGTGTTATATGAAATACGGATTCCAATTATATGCCGACAGGGGTGAGTAAAAATGTATGTTAAACGTTTCAACCACGAATTTGGCTTGGAAATATTTTTCTTATATCGCGTGAGCAATCATCTCGAAATGAAGTTTTGGGTAAAAAATACTTTGGTTGCATGTTCTTCACGAGCGTTAATTGACTTGAAAATGTGTTGAAAACTCATCTTCGGTAATCGACTCGAAGATAACTTTTGAACGGTTTCGAATTTTTAGACGCGGCCTTCAAGTTTTCGGAAGTACACATTTTGAGCTTGAATTTGAACACAAATTTTGTATTCTTTTTGTGGAAATCAAGAGAGTAATTGTCATTTGAAATTGTCTCACCGTGTTACCAGATATACGGATACAGATTATGTGCCGATAGGAGGGAGTAAAAATGGAAGTTAAACATTTAATCCACGAATTTGGCTTGGAAATATTTTTCTTATATCGCGGGATCAATCATCTCGAAATGAAGTTTTGGGTGAAAAATACTTTGGTTGCAAGTTATTCACGAGCGTTATTCGACTTGAAAATGTGTTGAGAACTCATCTTCGGTAATTGTCTCGAAGATAACTCTTGAACGGTTTGGAATTTTTACGACGCGGCCTACAAATTTTAGAAAGTACACATTTTGAGATTAAATTTGAACACAGATTTTGTATTCTTTTTGTTGAAATCAAGAGAGTTATTGTCGTTTCAAAATATCTGACTGTGTTACCCGATATACGGATTCCCATTATGTGCCGATAGGAGGAATAAAAATGGAAATTAAACGTTTCGTCAACGAATTTGGCTAGGAAATGTTTTTCTTATATCGCGGGATCAATCATCTCGAAATGAAGTTTTTGGTAAAAAATACTTTGGTTACAAGTTATTCACGAGCGTTAATTGACTTGAAAATGTGTTGAAAACTAATCATTGGTAATCTTCTCGACGATAACTTTGGAACGATTTGGAATTTTTAGATACGGCCTGCAAGTTTTAGAAAGTAAACTTTCTGAGCTTAAATTTGAACACAAATTTTGTATTCTTTTTGTGGAAATCAAGAGAGTTATTGTCGTTTGAATATGTCTCATCGTGTTACCCGATATACGGATTCCAATTATGTGCCGATAAGAGGGAGTAAAAATGGAAGTTAAACGTTTCATCCATGAACTTGGCTGGGAAATATTTTTCTTATATCGCGGGATCAATCATCTCGAAATGAAGTTTTTGGTGAAAAATACTTTGGTTGCAAGTTATTCACGAGCGATAATCGACCGGAAAATGTGTTGAAAACTCATCTTCGGTAATCGTCTCGAAGATACCTTTGGAACGGTTTGGAATTTTTAGATGCGGCTTGTAAGTTTTAGAAAGTACACATTCTGAGCTTTAATTTGAACACAAATTTTGTATTCTTTTTGTGGAAATCGAGAGAGTTATTGTCATTTGAATATGTCTCACCGTGTTACCCGAAATACGGATTCCAATTACGTGCCGATAGGAGGGAGTAAAAATGGAAGTTAAATGTTTCATCCACGAATTTGGCTTGGAAATATTTTTCTTGTATCGCAGCACCAATCATCTCGAAATGAAGTTTTGGGTAAAAAATACTTTGGTTGCAAGTTATTCACGAGCGTTAATCGACTTGAAAATGTGTCGAAAACTCATCTTCATTAATCGTCTCGAAGATACCTTTGGAACGGGTTGGAATTTTTAGACGCGGCCCTCAAGTTTTAGAAAGTACACATTCTAAGCTTGAATTTGAACACAAACTTTGCATTCTTTTTGTTGAAATCAAGAGAGTTATTGTCGTTTGAAAATGTCTCACTGTGTTACCCGAAATACAGATTCCAATTACGTGCCGAGAGGATGGAGTAAAAATGGAAGTTAAACGTCTCATCCACGAATTTGGCTTGGAAATATTTTTCTTATATCGCAGCACCAATCATCTCGAAATGAAGTTTTGGGTAAAAAATACTTTGGTTGCAAGTTATTCATGAGCGTTAATCGAATTGAAAATGTGTTGAAAACTCATCTTCGGTAATTGTCTCGAGGATACCTTTGGAACGGTTTGGAATTTTTAGACGCGGCCTTCAAGGTTTAGAAAGTACACTTTCTGAGCTTAAATTTGAACACAAATTTTGTATTCTTTTTGTGGAAATCAAGAGAGTTATTGTCGTTTGAAAATGTCTCACCGTGTTACCCGAAATACGGATTCCAATTATATGCCGATAGGAGGGTGTAAAAATGGAAGTTAAACGTTTCATCCACGAAATTGGTTTGGAAATATTTTTCCTGTATTGTGGGACCAATCATCCCGAAATGAAGTTTTGGGTAAAAAATACTTTGGTTGCAAGTTATTCATGAGCGATAATCGACTTGAAAATGTGTTGAAAACTCATCTTCGGTAATCGTCTCGAAGATACCTTTGGAACGGTTTGGAATTTTTAGACGCGGCCTGCAAGTTTTAGAAAGTACACATTCTGTGCTTGAATTTGAGCACAAATTTTGTATTCTTTTTGTGGAAATCAAGAGAGTTATTGTCGTTTGAAAATGTCTCACCGTGTTACCCGAAATACGGATTCCAATTATGTGCCGATAGGAGGGAGTAAAAATGGAAGTTAAACGTTTCATCGACGAATTTGGCCGGGAAATATTTTTCTTTCATCACGGGACCAATCATCTCGAAATGAAGTTTTGGGTAAAAAATACTCTGGTTGCAAGTTATTCACGAGCGTTAATCGAATTGAAAATGTGTTGAAAACTCATCTTCGGTAATCGTCTCGAAGATACCTTTGGAACGGTTTGGAATTTTTAGACGCGGCCTTCAAGTTTTAGAAAGTACACTTTCTGAGCTTGAATTTGAACACAAATTTTGTATTCTTTTCGTGGAAATCAAGAGAGTTATTGTTGTTTGAAAATGACTCACCGTGTTACCCGAAATACGGATTCCAATTATATGCCGATAGGAGTGTGTAAAAATGGAAGTTAAACGTTTAATCCATGAATTTGGCTTGGAAATATTTTTCTTATATCTTGGGATCAATCATCTCAAATGAAGTTTTCGGTATAAAATACTTTCATTGCAAGTTATTCACAAGCGTTATTCGACTTGAAAATGTGTTTAAAACTCATCTTCGGTAATTGTCTCGAAGATAACTTTTGAATGGTTTGGAATTTTTAAGACGTGGCCTACAAATTTTAGAAAGTACACATTTTGAGCTTGAATTTGAACAAAGATTTTGTATTCTTTTTGTGGAAATCGAGAGAGTTATTGTCGTTTCAAAATGTCTGACTATGTTACCCGAAATACGGATTCCTATTATGTGCCGATAAGAGGAATAAAAATGGAAGTTAAACGTTTCGTCCACGAATTTGGCTATGAAATATTTTTCTTATATCGTGGGATCAATCGTCTCGAAATGAAGTTTTTGGTAAAAAATACTTTGGTTGCAAGTTATTCATGAGCGTTAATCGACTTGAAAATATGTTGAAAACTAATCTGAGCTTGAATTTAGATGCAGCCTGCAAGTTTTAGAAAGTACACATTTTGAGCTTGAATTTGAACACAAATTTTGTATTCTTTTTGTGGAAATCAAGAGAGTTATTGTCTTTTGAATATGTCTCATCGTGTTACCCGATATATGGATTCCAATTATGTGCCAATAGGAGGGAGTAAAAATGGAAGTTAAACGTTTCATCCACGAACTTGGCTGGGAAATATTTTTCTTATATCGCAGGATCAATCATCTCGAAATGAATTTTGGGTGAAAAATACTTTGGTTGCAAGTTATTCGCGAGCGATAATCGACCTGAAAATGTGTTGAAAACTCATCTTTAGTAATCGTCTCGAAGATACCATTGGAACGGATTGGAATTTTTAGTTGCGGCCTCCAAGTTTTAGAAAGTATACATTCTGAGCTTGAATTTGAACACAAATTTTGTATTCTTTTTGTTGGAATCGAGAGAGTTATTGTCATTTGAATATGTGTCACCGTGTTACCCGAAATACGGATTCCAATTACGTGCCGATAGGAGGGAGTAAAAATGGAAGTTAAACGTTTAATCCACGAATTTGGCTTGGAAATATTTTTCTTATATCGCGGGATCAATCATCTCCAAATGAAGTTTTCGGTAAAAAATACTCTGGTTGCAAGTTATTCACGAGCGATAATCGACCTGAAAATGTGTTGAAAACTCATCTTCGGTAATTGTCTCGAAGATACCTTTGGAACGGTTTGGAAATTTTAGATGCGGCCTTCAAGTTTTAGAAAGTACACATTCTGAGCTTGAATTTGAACACAAATTTTGTATTCTTTTTGTGGAAATCATGAGAGTTATTGTCATTTGAATTTGTCTCACCGTGTTACCCGAAATACGGATTCCAATTACGTGCCGATAGGAGGGAGTAAAAATGGAAGTTAAACGTTTCATCCACGAATTTGGCTTCGAAATATTTTTCTTATATCGCAGCACCAATCATCTCGAAATGAAGTTTTCGGTAAAAAATACTTTGGTTGAAAGTTATTCACGAGCGTTAATCGACTTGAAAATGTGTTGAAAACTCATCTTCGTTAATCGTCTCGAAGATACCTTCGGAACGGTTTGGAATTTTTAGACACGGCCTTCAAGTTTTAGAAAGTAAACTTTCTGAGCTTGAATTTGAACACAAATTTTGTATTCTTTTTGTGGAAATCAAGAGAGTTATTGTCGTTTGAAAATGACTCACCGTGTTACCCGAAATACGGATTCCAATTATATGCCGATAGGAGTGAGTAAAAATGGAAATTAAACGTTCAATCCACGAATTTGGCTTGGAAATATTTTTCTTATATCGCGGGATCAATCATCTCAAAATGAAGTTTTCGGTAAAAAATACTTTGATTGCAAGTTATTCACGAGCGTTATTCGACTTGAAAATGTGTTAAAAACTCATCTTCGGTAATTGTCTCGAAGAAAACTTTTAAATGGGTTGGAATTTTTACGACGTGGCCTACAGATTTTAGAAAGTACACATTTTGAGCTTGAATTTGAACAAAGATTTTGTATTCTTTTTGTGGAAATCAAGAGAGTTATTGTCGTTTCAAAATGTCTGACTATGTTACCCGAAATACGGATTCCAATTATGTGCCGATAAGAGGAATAAAAATGGAAGTTAAACGTTTCGTCCACGAATTTGGCTATGAAATATTTTTCTTATATCGCGGGATCAATCGTCTCGAAATGAAGTGTTTGGTAAAAAATACTTTGGTTGCAAGTTATTCATGAGCGTTAATCGACTTGAAAATATGTTGAAAACTGATCTGAGCTTGAATTTAGATGCGGCCTGCAAGTTTTAGAAAGTAAACATTTTGAGCCTGAATTTGAACACAAATTTTGTATTCTTTTTGTGGAAATCAAGAGAGTTATTGTCTTTTGAATCTGTCTCATCGTGTTACCCGATATATGGATTCCAATTATGTGCCGATAGGAGGGAGTAAAAATGGAAGTTAAACGTTTCATCCACGGACTTGGCTGGGAAATATTTTTCTTATATCGCGGGATCAATCATCTCGAAATGAAGTTTTGGGTGAAAAATACTTTGGTTGCAAGTTATTTGCGAGTGATAATCGACCTAAAAATGTGTTGAAAACTCATCTTCAGTAATCGTCTCGAAGATACCATTGGAACGAATTGGAATTTTTAGACGCGGCCTACAAGTTTTAGAAAGTACACATTCTGAGCTTGAATTTGAACACAAATTTTGTATTCTTTTTGTTGAAATCGAGAGAGTTATTGTCATTTGAATATGTGTCACCGTGTTACCCGAAATACGGATTCCAATTACGTGCCGATAGGAGGGAGTAAAAATCTAAGTTAAACGTTTAATCCACGAATTTGGCTTGGAAATATTTTTCTTATATGGCGGGATCAATCATCTCCAAATGAAGTTTTTGGTAAAAAACACTCTGGTTGCAAGTTATTCACGAGCGATAATCGACCTGAAAATGTGTTGAAAACTCATCTTCGGTAATTGTCTCGAAGATACCTTTGGAACGGTTTGGAATTTTTAGATGCGGCCTTCAAGTTTTAGAAAGTACACATTCTGAGCTTGAATTTGAACACAAATTTTGTATTCTTTTTGTGGAAATCAAGAGAGTTATTGTCATTTGAATATGTCTCACCGTGTTACCCGAAATACGGATTCCAATTACATGCCGATAGGAGGGAGTAAAAATGGACGTTAAATGTTTCATCCACGAATTTGGCTTCGAAATATTTTTCATATATCGCAGCACCAATCATCTTGAAATGAAGTTTTGGGTAAAAAATACTTTGGTTGAAAGTTATTCACGAGCGTTAATCGACTTGAAAATGTGTTGAAAACTCATCTTCGTTAATCGTCTCGAAGATACCTTTGGAACGGGTTGGAATTTTTAGACGCGGCCCCCAAGTTTTAGAAAGTAAACATTCTGAGCTTGAATTTGAACACAAACTTTGCATTCTTTTTGTGGAAATGAAGAAAGTTATTGTCGTTTGAAAAAGTCTCATTGTGTTACCCGAAATACGGATTCCAATTACGTGCCGATAGGATGGAGTAAAAATGGAAGTTAAACGTTTCATCCACGAATTTGCCTAGGAAATATTTTTCTTATATCGCAGCACCAATCATCTCCAAACGAAGTTTTGGGTAAAAAATACTTTGGTTGCAAGTTATTCAGGAGCGTTAATCGAATTGGAAATGTGTTGACAACTCATCTTCGGTAATCGTCTCGAAGATACCTTTGGAACGGTTTGGAATTTTTAGACGCGGCCTTTAAGGTTTAGAAAGTACACTTTCTGAGCTTGAATTTGAACACAAATTTTGTATCCTTTTTGTGGAAATCAAGAAAGTTATTGTCGTTTGAAAATGTCTCACCGTGTTACCTGAAATACGGATTCCAATTATATGCCGATAGGAGGGTGTAAAAATGGAAGTTAAATGTTTCATCCACGAATTTGGCATGGAAATATTTTTCCTGTATCGTGGGACCAATCATCCCGAAATGAAGTTTTGGGTAAAAAATACTTTGGTTGCAAGTTATTCATGAGCGATAATCGACTTGAAAATGTGTTGAAAACTCATCTTCGGTCATCGTCTCGAAGATACCTTTGGAACGGTTTGGAATTTTTAGAAGCGGCCTGCAAGTTTTAGAAAGTACACATTCTGTGCTTGAAGTTGAGCGCAAATTTTGTGTTCTTTTTGTGGAAATCAAGAGAGTTATTGTCGTTTCAAAATGTCTCACCGTGTTACTCGAAATACGGATTCCAATTATGTGCCGATAGGAGGGAGTAAAAATGGAAGTTAAACGTTTCATCCACGAATTTGGCTGGGAAATATTTTTCTTATATCACGGGACCAATCATCTCGAAATGAAATTTTGGGTAAAAAATACTCTGGTTGCAAGTTATTCACGAGCGTTAATCGAATTGAAAATGTGTTGAAAACTCATCTTCGGTAATCGTCTCGAAGATACCTTTGGAACGGTTTGGAATTTTTAGACGCGGCCTGCAAGTTTTAGAAAGTACACTTTCTGAGCTTGAATTTGAACACAAATTTTGTATTCTTTTTGTGGAAATCAAGAGAGTTATTGTCGTTTGAAAATGACACACCGTGTTACCCGAAATACGGATTCCAATTATATGCCGATAGGAGTGAGTAAAAATGGAAGTTAAACGTTTAATCCACGAATTTGGCTTGGAAATATTTTTTTTATATCGCGGGATCAATCATCTCAAAATGAAGTTTTCGGTAAAAAAAAATTTGGTTGCAAGATATTCACGAGCGTTATTCAACTTGAAAATGTGTTGAAAACTTATCTTCTGTAATTGTCTCGAAGATAACTTTTGAACGGTTTGGAATTTTTACGAGGCGGCCTACATGTTTGAGAAAGTACACATTTTGAGCTTGAATTTGAACACAGATTTTGTATTCTTTTTGTGGAAATCAAGAGAGTTATTGTCGTTTGAATATGTCTCACCGTGTTACCCGAAATACGGATTCCAATTATGTGCCGATAGGAGGGAGTAAAAATGGAAGTTAAACGTTTCATCCACGAATTTGGCTGGGAAATATTTTTCTTATATCACGGGACCAATCATCTCGAAATGAAGTTTTGGGTAAAAAATACTCTGGTTGCAAGTTATTCACGAGCGTTAATCGAATTGAAAATGTCATGAAAACTCATCTTTGGTAATCGTCTCGAAGATACCTTTGGAACGGTTTGGAATTTTTAGACGCGGCCTTGAAGTTTTAGAAAGTACACTTTCTGAGCTTGAATTTGAACACATATTTTGTACTCTTTTTGTGGAAATCAAGAGAGTTATTGTCGTTTGAAAATGACTCACCGTGTTACCCGAAATACGGATTCCAATTATATGCCGATAGGAGTGAGTAAAAATGGAAGTTAAACGTTTAATCCTCGAATTTGGCTTGGAAAGATTTTTCTTATATCGCGGGATCAATCATCTCAAAATGAAATTTTCGGTAAAAAAAAATTTGCTTGCAAGATATTCACGAGCGTTATTCAACTTGAAAATGTGTTGAAAACTCATCTTCTGTAATTGTCTCGAAGATAACTTTTGAACGGTTTTGGATTTTTACGAGGCGGTCTACAAGTTTTAGAAAGTACACATTTCGAGCTTGAATTTGAACACAGATTTTGTATTCTTTTTGTGGAAATCAAGAGAGTTATTGTCGTTTGAATATGTCTCACCGGGTTACCCGAAGTACGGATTCCAATTATGTGCTGATAGGAGGGAGTAAAAATGGAAGTTAAACGTTTCATCCACGAATTTGGGTTGGAAATATTTTTCTTATATCGCGGGATCAATCATCTCAAAATGAAGTTTTCGGTAAAAAATACTTTGATTGCAAGTTATTCACGAGCGTTATTCGACTTGAAAATGTGTTAAAAACACATCTTCGGTAATTGTCTCGAAGATAACTTTTGAATCGTTTGGAATTTTTATGACGTGGCCTACAAATTTTAGAAAGTACACATTTTGAGCTTGAATTTGAACAAAGATTTTGTATTCTTTTTGTGGCAATCAAGAGAGTTGTTGTCGTTACAAAATGTCTGACTATGTTACCCGAAATACGGATTCCTATTATGTGCCAATAAGAGGAATAAAAATGGAAGTTAAACGTTTCGTCCACGAATTTGGCTATGAAATATTTTTCTTATATCGCGGGATCAATCGTCTCGAAATGAAGTTTTTGGTAAAAAATACTTTGGTTGCAAGTTATTCACGAGCGTTAACCGACTTGAAAATATGTTGAAAACTGATCTTTGGTAATCGTCTCGAAGATAAATTTGGAACGGTTTGGAATTTTTAGATGCGGCCTGCAAGTTTTAGAAAATACACATTCTGAGCTTGAATTTGAACACAAATTTTGTATTCTCTTTGTGGAAATCAAGAGAGTTATTGTCATTTGAAAATGTCTCACCGTGTTATCCGAAATACGGATTCCAATTATATGCCGACAGGGGTGAGTAAAAATGTAAGTTAAACGTTTCATCCACAAATTTGGCTTGCAAATATTTTTCTTATATCGCGTGAGCAATCATCTCGAAATGAAGTTTTAGGTAAAAAATACTTTGGTTGCATGTTCTTCACGAGCGTTAATTGACTTGAAAATGTGTTGAAAACTCATCTTCGGTAATCGACTCGAAGATAACTTTTGAACGGTTTCGAATTTTTAGACGCGGCCTCCAAGTTTTCGGAAGTACACATTTTGAGCTTGAATTTGAACACAAATTTTGTATTCTTTTTGTGGAAATCAAGAGAGTAATTGTCATTTGAAAATGTCTCACCGTGTTACCAGATATACGAATGCAGATTATGTGCCGATAGGATGGAGTAAAAATGGAAATTAAACGTTTCATCCACGTATTTGGCTTGGAAATATTTTTCTTATATCGCAGCACCAATCATCTCGAAATGAAGTTTTGGGTAAAAAATACTTTGGTTGCAAGTTATTCATGAGGGTTAATCGAATTGAAATTGTGTTAAAAACTAATCTTCGGTAATCGTCTCGAAGATACCTTTGGAACGGTTTGGAATTTTTAGATGCGGCCTTCAAGTTTTAGAAAGTACACTTTCTGAGCTTGAATTTGAACACAAATTTTGTATCCTTTTTGTGGAAATCAAGAGAGTTATTGTCGTTTGAGAATGTCTCACCGTGTTACTCGAAATACGGATTCCAATTATATGCCGATAGGAGGGTGTAAAAATGGAAGTTAAACGTTTCATCCACGAATTTGGCATGGAAATATTTTTCCTGTATCGTGGGACCAATCATCCCGAAATGAAGTCTTGGGTAAAAAATACTTTGGTTGCAAGTTATTCATGAGCGATAATCGACTTGAAAATGTGTTGAAAACTCATCTTCGGTAATCGTCTCGAAGATACCTTTGGAGCGGTTTGGAATTTTTAGACGCGTCCTGCAAGTTTTAGAAAGTACACATTCTGTGCTTGAATTTGAGCGCAAATTTTGTATTCTTTTTGTGGAAATCAATAGAGTTATTGTTGTTTGAAAATGTCTTACCGTGTTACCCGAAATACGGATTCCAATTATGTGCCGATAGGAGGGAGTAAAAATGGAAGTTAAACGTTGCATCCACGAATTTGGCTGGGAAATATTTTTCTTATATCACGGGACCAATCATCTCGAAATGAAGTTTTGGGTAAAAAAAACTCTGGTTGCAAGTTATTCACGAGCGTTAATCGAATTGAAAATGTGTTGAAAACTCATCTACAGTAATCGTCTCGAAGATACCATCGGAACGGTTTGGAATTTTTAGACGCGGCCTTCAAGTTTTAGACAGTACACTTTCTAAGCTTGAATTTGAACACAAATAATTTTGTATTTTTTTGTGGAAATCAAGAGAGTTATTGTCATTTGAAAATGACTCACCATGTTACCCGAAATACGGATTCCAATTATATGCCGATAGGAGTGAGTAAAAATGGAAGTTAAATGTTTAATCCACGAATTTGGCTTGGAAATATATTTCTTATATCGTGGGATCAATCATCTCAAAATGACGTTTTTGATAAAACAAAATTTGGTTGCAAGATATTCACGAGCGTTATTCAACTTGAAAATGTGTTGAAAACTCATCTTCTGTAATTGTCCCGAAGATAACTTTTGAACGGTTTGGAATTTTTACGAGGCGGCCTACAAGTTTTAGAAAGTACACATTTTGAGCTTGAATTTGAACACAGATTTTGTATTCTTTTTGAGGAAATCGAGAGAGTTATTGTCGTTTGTATGTGTCTTACCGGGTTACCCGAAGTACGGATTCCAATTATGTGCTGATAGGAGGGAGTAAAGATGGAAGTTAAACGTTTCATCCATGAATTTGGGTTGGAAATATTTTTCCTGTATCGCGAGACCAATCATCCCGAAATGAAGTTTTGGGTAAAAAATACTTTGGTTGCAAGTTATTCACGAGCGATAATCGACTTGAAAATGTGTTGAAAACTTATCTTCGGTAATCGCCTCGAAGATACCTTTGGAACGGTTTGGAATTTTTAGGTGCGGCCTGCAAGTTTTAGAAAGTACACATTCTGTGCTTGAATTTGAGCACAAATTTTGTATTCTTTTTGTGGAAATCAAGAGAGTTATTGTCGTTTGAAAATGTCTCACCGTGTTACCCGAAATACGGATTCCAATTATGTGCCGATAGGAGGGAGTAAAAATGGAAGTTAAACGTTTCATCCATGAACTTGGCTGGGAAATATTTTTCTTATATCGCGGGATCAATCATCTCGAAACGAAGTTTTGGGCAAAAAATACTTTGGTTGCAAGTTATTCACGAGTGATAATCGACCTGAAAATGTGTTGAAAACTCATCTTCGGTAATCGTCTCGAAGATACCTTTGGAACGGTTTGGAATTTTTAGATACGGCCTTCAAGTTTTAGAAAGTACACATTCTGAGCTTGAATTTGAACACAAATTTTGTATTCTTTTGGTGGAAATCAAGAGAGTTATTGTCATTTGAATATGTCTCACCGTGTTACCCGAAATACGGATTCCAATTACGTGCCGATAGGAGGGAGTAAAAATGGAAGTTAAACGTTTCATCCACAAATTTGGCTTGGAAATATTTTTCTTATATCGCAGCACCAATCATCAAGAAATGAAGTTTTGGGTAAAAAATACTTTGGTTGCAAGTTATTCACGAGCGTTAATCGACTTGAAAATGTGTTGAAAACTCATCTTTATTAATCGCCTCGAAGATACCTTTGGAACGGTTTGGAATATTTAGACGCGGCCCCCAAGTTTTAGAAAGTACGCATTCTAAGCTTGAATTTGAACACAAACTTTGCATTTTTTTGTGGAAATCAAGAGTGTTATTGTCGTTTGAATATGTCTCATCGTGTTACCCGATATACGGATTCCAATTATGTGCCGATAGGAGGGTGTAAAAATGGAAGTTAAACGTTTCATCCACGAACTTGGCTGGGAAATATTTTTCTTATATCGTAGGATCAATCATCTTGAAATGAAGTTTTGGGTGAAAAATACTTTGGTTGCAAGTTGTTCATGAGCGATAATCGACTTGCAAATGTGTTGAAAACTCATCTTCAGTAATCGTCTCGAAGATACCTTTGGAACGGTTTGGAATTTTTAGACGCGGCCTGCAAGTTTTAGAAAGTACACTTTCTGAGCTTGAATTCGAACACAAATTTTGTATCCTTTTTGGGAAAATCAAGAGAGTTATTGTCATTTGAAAATGTCTCACCGTGTTACCCGAAATACGGATTCCAATTATATGCTGATAGGACGGTATAAAAATGGAAGTTAAATGTTTCATCCACGAATTTGGCTTGGAAATATTTGTCCTGTATCGTGGGACCAATCATCCCAAAATTAATTTTTGGGTAAAAATACTTTGGTTGCAAGTTATTCATGAGCGATAGTCGTCTTGAAAATGTGTTGAAAACTCATCTTCGGTAATCGTCTCGAAGATACCTTTGGAACGGTTTGGAATTTTTAGACGCGGCCTGCAAGTTTTAGAAAGTACACATTCTGGGCTTGAATTTGAGCACAAATTTTGTATTCTTTTTGTGGAAATCAAGAGAGTTATTGTCGTTTGAAAATGTCTCACCGTGTTACCCGAAATACGGATTCCAATTATGTGCCGATAGGAGAAATAAAAATGGAAGTTAAACGTTTCGTCCACGAATTTGGCTATGAAATATTTTTCTTATATCGCGGGATCAATCGTCTCGAAATGAAGTTTTTGGTAAAAAATACTTTGGTTGCAAGTTATTCACGAGCGTTAATCGACTTGAAAATATGTTGAAAACTGATCTTTGGTAATCGTCTCGAAGATAAATTTGGAACGGTTTGGAATTTTTAGATGCGGCCTGCAAGTTTTGGAAACTACACATTCTGAGCTTGAATTTGAACACAAATTTTGCACTCTTTTTGTGCAAATCAAGAGAGTTAGTGTCGTTTGAAAATGTCTCACCTTGTTACCTGAAATACGGATTCCAATTATGTGCCGATAGGAGGAATAAAAATAGAAGTTAAACGTTACGTCCACGAATTTGGCCTGGAAATATTTTTCTTATATCGCGGGACCAATCATCTCGAAATGAAGTTTTGGGTAAAAAAATACTTTGGTTGCAAGATATTCACGAGCGTTAATCAACTTGGAAATGTGTTGAAAACTCATCTTCGGTAATTGTCTCGCAGATAACTTTTGACCGGTTTGGAATTTTTTTGATGCGACCTACAAATTTTCGAAAGTACACATTTTGAGCGTGAATTTGAACACAAATTTCGTATTCTTTTTGTGGAAATCAAGAGAGTTATTGTTGTTTGAAAATGTCTGATCGTGTTACCCGAAATACGGATTCCAATTTTGTGTTGATAGGAGGAATAAATATGGAAGATAAACGTTTCGTCCACGAATTTGGCTAGGAAGTATTTTTCTTATATCGCAGGATCAATCATCTCGAAATGAAGTTTTTGGTAAAAAATACTTTGCTTGCAAGTTATTCATGAGCGTTAATCGACTTGAAAATGTGTTGAAAACTCATCTTTGGTAATTGTCTCGAAGATAACTTTGGAACGATTTGGAATTTTTAGACGGGGCCTTCAGGTTTTAGAAATTACACATTCTGTGCTAGAGTTTGAACACAAATTTTGTATTCTTTTTGTGGAAATCAAGAGAGTTAGTGTCGTTTGAAAATGTCTCACCGTGTTACCCAAAATACGGATTCCAATTATGTTCCGACAGGAGGGAGTAAAAATTGAAGTTAAACGTTTTATCCACAAATTTGGCTTGGAAATATTTTTCTTATGTCGCGGGATCAATCATCTCGAAATGAAGTTTTGGATAAAAAATACTTTGGTTGCAAGTTATTCAAGAGCATTAATCGACTTGGAAATGTCTTGAAAACTCATCTTCGGTAATCGTCTCGAAGATAACTTTTGAAGGGTTTTGAATTTTTAGACGCGGCCTACAAAATTTAGAAAGTACACATTTTGAGCTTGAATTTGAACACAAATTTTCTACTCTTTTCGTGGAAATGTGGAGAGTTAGTGTCGTTTGAAAATGTCTCACCGTGTCACCCGAAATACGGATTCCAATTATGTGCCAATAGGAGGAATAAAAATGGAAGTTAAACGTTTCATCCACGAATTTGGCTTGGAAATATTTTTCCTATGTCGCGGGAGCAATCATCTCGGAATGAAGTTTTTGGTAAAAAATACTTTGGTTTCAAGTTATTCGCGAGCGTTAATCGACTTGAAAATGTGATGAAAACTCATCTTCGGTAATCGTCTCGAAGATAATTTTTGAACAGTTTGGAATTTTTAGACGCGGTCTACAAGTTTTTGAAAGTACACATTTTGAGCCTGAATTTGAACACAAATTTTGTACTCTTTTTGTGGAAATCAAGATAGATATTGTCGTTTCAAAATGTCTAACCATGTTACTCGAAATACGAATTCCAATTATGTGCCGATAGGATGAATAAAAATGGAAGTCAAACGTTTCGTCCACGAATTGGGCTTTGAAATATTTTTCTTATATCGCGGGATCAATCATCTCGAAATGACGTTTTGGGTAAAAATTAATTTGGTTGCAAGTTATTCACGAGCGTTAATCGACTTGAAAATGTGTTGAAAATGCATCTTCGGTAATCATCTCGAAGATACGACTGGAACGGTTTGGAATTTTTAGACGCGGCCTTCAAGTTTTAGAAAGTACACATTCTGAGCTTGAATTTGAATACAAATTTCTTAATCTTTTTGTGGAAATGAAGGGAGTTAGTGTCGTTTGAAAATGTCTCACCGTGTTACCCGAAATACGTATTCCAATTATGTGCCGATACGAGTGAGTTGAAATGGAAGTTAAATGTTTCATCCACGAATTTGGCTTGAAAATATTTTTCCTATATCACGGGATCAATCATCTCGAAATGAAGTTTTGGGTAAAAAATACTTTGGTTGCAACTTATTCACGAGCGTTAATCGACATGAAAATGTGTTGAAAACTCATCTTCGGTAATCGTCTGGAAGATAACTTTTGAACGGTTTGGAATTTTTAGACGCGGCCTACAAGTTTTTGAAAGTACACATTTTGAGCATGAATTTGAACACAAATTTTGTACTCTTTTTGTGGAAATCAAGAGAGATATTGTTGTTTCAAAATGTCTGAACGGGTTACCCGAAATACGGATTCCAATTATGTGTCGATAGGAGGAATAAAAACGGAAGTTAAACGTGTTGTCCACGAATTTGGCTAGGAAATATTTTTCTTATATCGCGGGATCAATTATCCCGAAATGAAGTTTTGGGTTAAAAATACTTTTTTGCAAGTTATTCACGAGCATTAATCGACTTGAAAATGAGTTGAAAACTCATCTTTGGTAATCGTCTCGAAGATAACTTTGGAACCGTTTGGAATTGTTAGACACGGCCTACAGGTTTTAGAAAGTACACATTCCGAGCTTGAGTTTGAACGCAAATTTTGTATTCTTTTTGCGGAAATCAAGAGAGTTAGTGTCTTTTGAAAATGTCTCACTGTATTACCCGAAATACGGATTCCAAATATGTGCCGATAGGAGGGGGTAAAAATGGAAGTTAAATGTTTGTTCCACGAATTTGGCTTGGAAATATTTTTCCTTTATCGTGGGATCAATCATCTCGAAATGAAGTTTTGGGTCAAAAATACTTTGGTTGCAAGTTATTCACGAGCGTTAATTGGTATGAAAATGTGTTGAAAACTCATCTTCGGTAATCGTCTCGAAAATAACTTTTTGAACGGTTTGGAATTTTTAGATGCAGCCAACAAGTTTTAGAATGCACACATTTTGAGCTTGAATTTAAGCTCAAATTTTGTACCCTTTTTGTGGAAATCAAGAGTGATATTGTCCTTTCAAAATGTCTGACTAGGTTACCCGAAATACGGATTCCAATTATGAGTCGATAGGAGGAATAAAAATGGAAGTTAAACATTTCGTCCACAAATTTGGCAAGGAAATATTTTTCTTATATCGCGGGATCAATCATCTCGAAATGAAGTTTTGGGTAAAAAATACTTTGGTTGCAACTTATTCATGAGCGTTAATCGACTTGGAAATGTCTTGAAAACTCATCTTTGGTAATCGCCTCGAAGATAACTTTGGAACGGTTTGGAATTTTTAGACGCGGCCTTCAGGTTTTAGAAAGTACACATTCTAAGCTTGAGTTTGAACACAAATTTTGTATTCTTTTGGCGGAAATCAAGAGAGTTAGTGTTGTTTGAAAATGTCTTACCGTGTTACCCGTAATACGGATTCCACTTATGTGCCGATAGGAGGGAGTAAAAATGGAAGTTGAAAGTTTCATCCACGAATTTGGCTTGGAAATATTTTTCCTATATCGCGGGAGCAATCATCTCGAAATGAAGTTTTGGGTAAAAAATACTTTGGTTGCAAGTTATTCACGAGTGTTAATCGACTTGAAAATTTGTTGAAAACTCATCTTCGGTAATCGTCTCGGAGATAACTTTTGAACTGTTTGGAATTTTTCGATGCGGCCTGCCTGTTTTAGAAAGTACAAATTCTGAGCTTGAATTTCAACATAAATTTTGCATTCTTTTTGTGGAAATCAATGGATTTATTGTCGTTTCAAGATGTCTAACCGTGTTACTCAAAATACAGATTCCAATTATGTGCCGATAGGAGGGATTACAAATGGAATTTAAACGTTTCGCTCACGAATTTGGCTAGGAAATATTTTTCTTATATTGCGGGATCAATCGTCTCGAAATGAAATTAAGGGTAAAAAATACTTTGGTTGCAAGTTATTCCAGAGCGTTAATCGATTTGAAAACGTGTTGAAATCTCATCTTTGGAAACCGTATCGAAGATAACTTTTGAACGTTTAGGAATTTTTAGATGCGGCCAGCAAGTTTTAGAAAGTATACATTCTGAGATTGAATTTGAACACAAATTTTGTATTTTTTCACTGGAAATCCAGAGAGTTATTGTCGTTTCAAAATGTCTCACTGTGTTACCCGAAATACTGATTCCAATTATGTGCCGATAGAAGGGAGTAAAAATGGAAGTTAAATGTTTCATCCATGAATTTGGCTTGGAAATATTTTTCTTATATCGCAGGATCAATCATCTCGAAATGAAGTTTTGGGTAAAAAATACTTTGGTTGCAAGTTATTCACGAGCGTTAATCGACTTGAAAATTTCTGAAAACTCAGCTTCGGTAATCGTCTCGAAGATAACTTTTAAACTGTTTGGAATTTTTAGGCGTGGCCTGCATGTTTTAGAAAGTACACATTTTGAGCTTAAATTTGAACACAAATTTTGTATTCTTTCAATGGAAATCGAGAGAGTTATTGTCGTTTGAATGTGTTTCACCGTGTTACCCAAAATACGGATTCCAATTATGTGCCGATAGGAGGGATTACAAATGGAATTTAAACGTTTCGCTCACGAATTTGGCTAGGAAATATTTCTCTTGTATTGCGGGATCAATCATCTCGAAATGAAGTTAGGGGTGAAAAATACTTTGGTTGCAAGTTATTCCAGAGCGTTAATCGATTTGAAAATGTGTTGAAATCTCATCTTCGAAAACCGTTTCGAAGATAACTTTTGAACGTTTAGAAATTTTTAGATGCGGCCCACAAGTTTTAGAAAGTATACATTCTAATATTGAATTTGAAGACAAATTTTGTATTTTTTCAATGGAAATCCAGAGAGTTATTGTTGTTTCAAAATGTCTCACCGTGTTACCCGAAATACAGATTCCAATTATGTGCCGATAGAAGGGTGTAAAAATGGAAGTTAAACATTTCATTCATGAATTTGGCTTGGAAATATTTTTCTTATATCGCGGGATCAATCATCTCGAAATGATGTTTTGGGTAAAAAATACTTTGGTTGCAAGTTATTCAAGAGCGTTAATCGACTTGAAAATTTCTGAAAACTCATCTTCGGTAATCGTCTCGAAGATAACTTTTAAACTGTTTGGAATTTTTAGGCGTGACCTACATGTTTTAGAAAGTACACATTCTGAGCTTGGATTTGAATAGAAATTTTGTATTCTTTCAATGGAAATCAAGAGAGCTATTGTCGTTTGAATGTCTTTTACCGTGTTACCCGAAATGCGGATTCCAATTATGTGCCGATAGGAGGGATTACAAATGGAATTTAAATGTTTCGCTCACGAATTTGGCTAGGAAATATTTTTATTGTATTGCGGGATCAATCAGCTCGAAATGAAGTTAAGGGTAAAAAAATACTTTGGTTCAAAGTTATTCACGAGCATTAATCGATTTGAAAATGTGTTGAAATCTCATCTTCTGTAATTGTCTAGGAGATAACTTTCGAACGGTTAGGAATTTTTAGACGCGTCCCGCAAGTTTTAGAAAGCATACATTCTGAGCTTGAATTTGAACACAAATTTCGTATTTTTTCAATGGAAATCCAAAGAGTTATTGTCCTTTCAAAATGTCTCACTGTGTTACCTGAAATACGGATTCCAATTCTGTGCCGATAGAAGGGAGTAAAAATGGAAGTTAAACGTTTCATCCACAAACTTGGCTTGGAAATATTTTTCTTATATCGCGGGATCAATCATCTCGAAATGATGTTTTGGGTAAAAAATACTTTGGTTGCAAGTTATTCACGAGCGTTAATCGACTTAAAAATTTCTGAAAACTCATCTTCAGTAATCGTCTCGAAGATAACTTTTAAACTGTTTGAAATTTTTAGGCGCGACCTACATGTTTTAGAAAGTACACATTCTGAGCTTAGATTTGAATAGAAATTTTGTATTCTTTCAATGGAAATCAAGAGAGCTATTGTCGTTTGAATGTCTTTTACCGTGTTACCCGAAATACGGATTCCAATTATGTGCCGATAGGAGGGATTACAAATGGAATTTAAACGTTTCGCTCACGAATTTGGCTAGGAAATATTTTTATTGTATTGCGGGATCAATCATCTCGAAATGAAGTTAAGGGTAAAAAAATACTTTGGTTGAAATTTATTCACGAGCATTAATCGATTTGAAAATGTGTTGAAATCTCATCTTCTGTAATTGTCTCGGAGATAACTTTTGAACGGTTAGGAATTTTTAGACGCGTCCCGCAAGTTTTAGAAATTATACATTCTGAGCTTGAATTTGAACACAAATTTTATATTTTTTCAATGGAAATCCAACGAGTTATTGTCGTTTCAAAATGTCTCACCGTGTTACCTGAAATACGGATTCCAATTCTGTGCCGATAGAAGGGAGTAAAAATGGAAGTTAAACGTTTCATCCACAAACTTGGCTTGGAAATTTTTTTTTTATATCGCGGGATCAATCATCTCGAAATGATGTTTTGGGTAAAAAATACTTTGGTTGCAAGTTATTCACGAGCGTTAATCGACTTGAAAATTTCTGAAAACTCATCTTCGGTAATCGTCTCGAAGATAACTTTTAAACTGTTTGGAATTTTTAGGCGCGACCTACATGTTTTAGAAAGTACACATTCTGAGCTTGGATTTGAATAGAAATTTTTTATTCTTTCAATGGAAATCAAGAGAGCTATTGTCGTTTGAATGTCTTTTACCGTGTTACCCGAAATACGGATTCCAATTATGTGCCGATAGGAGGGATTACAAATGGAATTTAAACGTTTCGCTCACGAATTTGGCTAGGAAATATTTTTATTGTATTGCGGGATCAATCATCTCGAAATGAAGTTAAGGGTAAAAAACTACTTTGGTTGCAAGTTATTCACGAGCATTAATCGATTTGAAAATGTGTTGTAATCTCATCTTCTGTAATTGTCTCGGAGATAACTTTTGAACGGTTAGGAATTTTTAGACGCGTCCCGCAAGTTTTAGAAATTATACATTCTGAGCTTGAATTTGAACACAAATTTTGTATTTTTTCAATGGAAATCCAAAGAGTTATTGTCGTTTCAAAATGTCTCACCGTGTTACCTGAAATACGGATTCCAATTCTGTGCCGATAGAAGGGAGTAAAAATGGAAGTTAAACGTTTCATCCACAAACTTGGCTTGGAAATATTTTTCTTATATCGCGGGATCAATCATCTCGAAATAAAGTTTTGGGTAAAAAATACTTTGGTTGCAAGTTATTCACAAGCGTTAATCGACTTGAAAATGTGTTGAAATCTCATCTTCGGTAATCGTCTCGGAGATAACTTTTGAACTGTTTGGAATTTTTAGATGCGGCCTGCCTGTTTTAGAAAGTATACATTCTGAGCTTGAATTTTAACATAAATTGTGTATTCTTTTTGTGGAAAACAATGGAGTTATTGTCATTTGAAAGTGTCTCATCGTGTTACCCGAAATACGCTTTCCAATTATGTTTCGATAGGAGGGAGTAAAAATCGAAGTTAAACGTTTCATCCACGAATTTGGGTTGGAAATATTTTTCTTATATCGCGGGATCAATCATCTCGAAATGAAGTTTTGGGTAAAAAATACTTTGGTTGCAAGTTATTCACGAGTGTTAATCGACTTGAAAATTTGTGAAAAGTCATCTTCGGTAAAAGTCTCGAAGATAACTTTTAAACTGTTTGGAATTTTTGGGCGTGGCCCACATGTTTTAGAAAGTACACATTCTGAGCTTGAATTTCAGCAGAAATTTTGTACTCTTTCAATGGAAATCGAGAGAGTTATTGTCGTTTGAATGTGTTTCACTGTGTTACCCGAAATACAGATTCCAATTATGTGCCGATAGGAGGGATTACAAATGGAATTTAAACGTTTCGCTCACGAATTTGGCTAGGAAATATTTTTCTTATATTGCGGGATCAATCATCTCGAAATGAAGTTAAGGGTAAAAAATACTTTGGTCGCAAGTTATTCACGAGCATTAATCGATTTGAAAATTTGTTGAAATCACATCTTCGGTAATCGTCTCAAAGATAACTTTTGAACTGTTAGGAATTTTTAGACGCGGCCCGCATGTTTTAGAAATTATACATTTTGAGCTAGAATTTGAACACAAATTTTGTATTTTTTCAATGGAAATCCAGAGAGTTATTGTCGTTTTAAAATGTCTCACCGTGTTACCCGAAATATGGATTCCAATTATGTGCCGATAGAAGGGAGTAAAAGTGGAAGTTAAACTTTTCATCCACGAATTTGGCTTGAAAATATTTTTCTTATATCGTGGGATCAATCATCTTGACATGAAGTTTTGTGCGAAAAATACTTTGGTTGCAAGTTATTCACGAGCGTTCATCGACTTAAAAATGTGTTGAAAACACATCTTCGGTAATCGTCTCGAAGATAACTTTTGAACTGTTTGGAATTTTTAGACGCGGCCTGTATGTTTTAGAAAGTACACATTCTGAGCTTGAATTTGAACACAAATTTTGTATTCTTTTAATGGAAATCAGGAGAGTTATTGTCATATGAAAGTGTCTTGCCGTGTTACCCGAAATACGGATTCCAATTATGTGCCGATAGAAGGGAGTAAAAATGAAAGTTAAACGTTTCATCCACGAATTTGGCCTGGAAATATTTTTCTTATATCGCAGGATCAATCTTCTCAAAATGAAGTTTTGGGTAAAACATACTTTGCTTGCAAGTTATTCACGAGCGTTAATCGACTTAAAAATGTGTTGAAAACACATCATCGGTAATCGTCTCGAAGATAACTTTTGAACTGTTTGGAATTTTTAGATGCGGCCTACGTGTTTTAGAATGTACACATTCTGAGCTTGAATTTGAACACAAATTTTGTATTCTTTCAATGGAAATGAGGAGAGTTATTGTCGTATGAAAGTGTCTCGTCGTGTTACCCGAAATACGGATTCCAATTATGTGCCGATAGGAGGGATTACAAATTGAATTTAAACGTTTCGCTCACGAGTTTGGCTAGGAAATATTTTTCTTATATTGTGGGATCAATCATGTCGAAATGAAGTTAAGGGTAAAAAATACTTTGGCTGCAAGTTATTCGCGAGCGTTAATCGATTTGAAAATGTGTTGAAATCTCATCTGCGGTAATCATCTCGTAGATAACTCAAAAGTTTCATCCACGAATTTGGCTTTAAAATATTTTTCTTATATCGCGGGATCAATCACCTCGAAATGAAGTTTTGGGTATAAAATACTTTGGTTGCAAGTTATTCACGAGCGTTAATCGACTTTAAAATGTGTAGAAAACACATCTTTGGTAATCGTCTCGAAGATAACTTTTGAACTGTTTGGAATTTTTAGACGCGGCCTGCATGTTTTAGAAAGTACACATTCTGAGCTTGAATTTGAACACAAATGTTGTATTCTTTCAATGGAAATCAGGAGAGTTATTGTCGTATGAAAGTGTCTTGCCGTGTTACTCGAAATACGGATTCCAATTATGTGCCGATAAGAGGGAGTAAAAATGGAAGTTAAACGTTTCATCCACGAATTTGGCTTGGAAATATTTTTCTTATATCGCGGGATCAATCATCTCAAAATTAGGTTTTGGGTAAAAAATACTTTGGTTGCGAGTTATTCACGAGCGTTAATCGTCTTGAATATGTGTTGAAAACTCATCTTCGGTAATCGTGTTGAAGATAACTTTTGAACGTTTTGGGAATTTCTAGACGCGGCCCGCAAGTTTTAGAAATTATCCATTCTAAGCTTGAAATTGAACACAAATTTTGTATTTTTTCAATGGAAATCTAGAGTGTTATTGTCGTTTTAAAATGTCTCACCGTGTTACCCGAAATACGGATTCCAATTATGTACCAATAGAAGGGAGTAAAAATGGATGTTAAACGTTTCATCCACGAATTTGTCTTGGAAATATTTTTCCTATATCGCGGGATCAATCATCTAGAAATTAAGTTTTGGGTAAATAATACTTTGGCTGCAAGTTATTCATGAGGGTTAACTGACTTGAAAATGTGTTGAAAACTCATCTTTAGTAATCGTCTCGAAGATAACATTTGAACTTTTTGGAATTTTTAGACGCGGTCTGCATGTTTTTGAAAGTACACATTCTGAGCTTGAATTTGAACACAAATTTTGTATTCTTTCAATGGAAATCAAGAGAGTTATTGTCGTTTGAAAGTGTCGCACCATGTTACCCGAAATACGGATTCCAATTATGTGACGATAGGGGGGAGTAAAAATGGAAGTTAAACGTTTCATCTACGAATTTGACTTGGAAATATTTTTCTTATATTGCGGGATCAATCATCTCGAAATTATGTTTTGGGTAAATAATACTTTGGTTGCAAGTTATGCACGAGCATTAATCGAGTTGAAAATGTGTTGGAAACTCATCTTCGGTAACTGTTTTTAAGATAACTTTTGAACGGTTAGGAACTTTTAGACGCAGCTTGCATGTTTTAGAAAGTACACATTCTGAGCTTGAATTTGAACACAAATTTTTTATTCTTTGAATGGAAATCAAGTGAGTTATTGTCCTTTGAAAGTGTTTCACCGTGTTACCCGAAATACAGATTCCAATTATGTGTCGATAGGAGGGATTACAAATGGAATTTAAACGTTTCGCTCACGAATTTGGCTAGGAAATATTTTTCTTATATTGCGGGATCAATCATCTCGAAATGAAGTTAAGGGTAAAAAATACTTTGATCGCAAGTTATTCACGAGCATTAATCGATTTGAAAATTTGTTGAAATCACATCTTCGGTAATCGTCTCAGAGATAACTTTTGAACTGTTTGGAATTTTTAGACGTGGCCCGCAAGTTTTAGAAATTATACATTTTGAGCTAGAATTTGAACACAAATTTTGTATTTTTTCAATGGAAATCCAGAGAGTTATTGTCGTTTTAAAATGTCTCACCGTGTAACCCGAAATACGGATTCAAATTATGTGCCGATAGAAGGGAGTAAAAGTGGAAGTTAAACTTTTCATCCACGAATTTGGCTTGGAAATATTTTTCTTATATCGTGGGATCAATCATCTTGACATGAAGTTTTGTGCGAAAAATACTTTGGTTGCAAGTTATTCACGAGCGTTCATCGACTTAAAAATGTGTTGAAAACACATCTTCGGTAATCGTCTCGAAGATAACTTTTGAACTGTTTGGAATTTTTAGACGTGCCCTGTATGTTTTAGAAAGTACACATTCTGAGCTTGAATTTGAACACAAATTTTGTATTCTTTTAATGGAAATCAGGAGAGTTATTGTCATATGAAAGTGTCTTGCCGTGTTACCCGAAATACGGATTTCAATTATGTGCCGATAGAAGGGAGTAAAAATGGAAGTTAAACGTTTCATCCACGAATTTGGCTTGGAAATATTTTTCTTATATCGCGGGATCAATCTTCTCAAAATGAAGTTTTGGGTAAAACATACTTTGCTTGCAAGTTATTCACGAGCGTTAATCGACTTTAAAATGTGTAGAAAACACATCTTTGGTAATCGTCTCGAAGATAACTTTTGAACTGTTTGGAATTTTTAGACGCGGCCTGCATGTTTTAGAAAGTACACATTCTGAGCTTGAATTTGAACACAAATGTTGTATTCTTTCAATGGAAATCAGGAGAGTTATTATCGTATGAAAGTGTCTTGCCGTGTTACTCGAAATACGGATTCCAATTATGTGCCGATAAGAGGGAGTAAAAATGGAAGTTAAACGTTTCATCCACGAATTTGGCTTGGAAATATTTTTCTTATATCGCGGGATCAATCATCTCAAAATTAGGTTTTGGGTAAAAAATACTTTGGTTGCGAGTTATTCACGAACGTTAATCGTCTTGAATATGTGTTGAAAACTCATCTTCGGTAATCGTGTTGAAGATAACTTTTGAACGTTTAGGAATTTCTAGACGCGGCCCGCAAGTTTTAGAAATTATCCATTCTAAGCTTGAAATTGAACACAAATTTTGTATTTTTTCAATGGCAATCTAGAGAGTTATTGTCGTTTTAAAATGTCTCACCGTGTTACCCGAAATACGGATTCCAATTATGTGCCGATAGAAGTGAGTAAAAATGGATGTTAAACGTTTCATCCACGAATTTTGCTTGGAAATATTTTTCCTATATCGCGGGATCAATCATCTAGAAATTAAGTTTTGGGTAAATAATACTTTGGCTGCAAGTTATTCATGAGGGTTAACTGACTTGAAAATGTGTTGAAAACTCATCTTCAGTAATCGTCTCGAATATAACATTTGAACTTTTTGGAATTTTTAGACGCGGTCTGCATGTTTTAGAAAGTACACATTCTGAGCTTGAATTTGAACACAAATTTTGTATTCTTTCAATGGAAATCAAGAGAGTTATTGTCGTTTGAAAGTGTCGCACCATGTTACCCGAAATACGGATTCCAATTATGTGCCGATAGGGGGGAGTAAAAATGGAAGTTAAACGTTTCATCCACGAATTTGGCTTGGAAATATTTTTCTTATATCGCGGGATCAATCATCTCGAAATTATGTTTTGGGTAAATAATACTTTGGTTGCAAGTTATTCACGAGCATTAATCGAGTTGAAAATGTGTTGAAAACTCATCTTCGGTAACTGTTTTTAAGATAACTTTTGAACGGTTAGGAACTTTTAGACGCGGCTTGCATGTTTTAGAAAGTACACATTCTGAGCTTGAATTTGAACACAAATTTTGTATTCTTTCAATGGAAATCAAGAGAGTTATTGTCCTTGGAAAGTGTTTCACTGTGTTACCCAAAATAAGGATTCCAATTATATGTCGATAGGAGGGAGTAAAAATGGTAGTTAAATGTTTCGCTCACGAATTTGGCTTGGAAATATTTTTCTTATATTACGGGATCAATCATCACGAAATGAAGTTAAGGGTAAAAAATACTTTGGTTGCAAGTTATTCACGAGCATTAATCAAGTTGAAAATGTGTTGAAAACTCATCTTCGGTAACCGTTTCGAAGATAACTTTTGAACGGTTAGGAATTTTTAGACACGGCCTGAAAGTTTTAGAAAGTATACATTCTGAACTTGAATACGAACACAAATTTTGAATTATTCCAATGGAAATCAAGAAATTTATTGTCATATCAAAATGGCTTACCGTGTTGCCCGAAATACGGATTGCAATTATGTGCCGATAGGAGGGAGTAAAAATGGAAGTTAAGCGTTTCGCTCACGAATTTGCCTTGGAAAAATTTTTCTTATATCGCTGGAGCAATCATCTCGAAATGAAGTTTTGGGTTAAAAATACTTTGGTGGCAAGTTATTGACGAGCGTTAATCGACTTGAAAATGTGTTGAAAACTCATCTTCGGTAATCGTCCCGAAGATAACTTTTGAACGGTTATGAATTTTTAGACGCGGTCCGGATGTTGTAGAAAGTACACATTATGAGCTTGAATTTGAACACATATTTTTTATTTTTTCAATGGAAATCAAGAGGGTTATTGTCGTTTCAAAATGTCTCACCGCGTTACTCGAAATGCGGATTCCAATTATGTGCCGATAGGAGGGAGTAAAAATGTAAGTCAACCGTTTCGCTCACGAATTTGGCTGGGAAATATTTTTCTTAAATCGCGGGATCAATCGTCTCGAAATGATGTTTTGGGTAAAAAATACTTCGGTTGCAAGTTATTGACAAGCGTTAATCGACTTCAAAATGTGTTGAAAACTCATCTTCGGTAATCGTCTCGGAGATAACTTTTGAGTTGTTTGGAATTTTTAGACGCGGCCTGCATGTTTTAGAAAGTACACATTCTGAGCTTAAATTTGAACGGTCAGGAATTTTTAGACGCGACCCGCATGTTTTAGAAAGAATACATTCTGAGCTTGAATTTGAATATAGATTTTTTATTTTTTCAATGGAAATCAAGAGACTTATTGTTGTTTCAAAATGTCTCACCGTGTTACCCCAAATACGGATTCCAATTATGTGCCGATAAGAGGGAGAGAAAATGTAAGTCAACCGTTTCAGTCACAAATTTGGCTTGGAAATATTTTTCTTATATCACGGGATCAATCGCCTCGAAATCAAGTTTTGGGTAAAAAATACTATGGTTGCACGTTATTCACGAGCGTTAATCGACTTGAAAAAGTGTTGAAAACACATCGTCGATAATCGTATCGAAGATAACTTTTGAACGGTTAAGAATTTTTAGAAGCGGGCCGAATGTTTTAGAAAGTACACATTCTGAGCAAGAATTTGAACACAAATTTTGTATTCTATTTGTGGAAATCAAGAGAGTTATTTTCGTTTCAAAATGTTTGACCATGTTACTCGAAATATGGATTCAAATTATGTGCAGACAGAAGGGAGTAAAAATTAAAGTTAAACGTTTCATCCACGAATTTGGCTTTGAAATATTTTTCTTATATCGCGAGATCAATCATCTTGAAATGAAGTTTTGGGTAAAAAATACTTTGGTAGCAAGTTATTCACGAGCGTTAATCGACTTGAAAATGTGTTGAAAACTCATCTTCGGTAATCGTCTCGGAGATAACTTTTGAACTGTTTGGAATTTTTAGACGCAACCTGCATGTTTTAGAAAGTACACATTCTTAGCTTAAATTTGAACACAAATTTTGAATTCTTTCAATGGAAATCAAGAGAGTTATTGTCGTTTGAAAGTGTCTCACCGTGTTACCCGAAATATGGATTCCAATTATGTGCCGATATGAGGGAGTAAAAATGGAAGTTAAACGTTTCATCCACGAATTTGGCTTGGAAATATTTTACTTATATCGCGGGATCAATCATCTCGAAATTAAGTTTTCGGTAAATAATACTTTGGTTGCAAGTTATTCACGAGCCTTAATCGAATTAAAAATGTGTGGAAAACTCATCTTCAGTAATCGTCTCGGAGATAACTTTTGAATTGTTTGGAACTTTTAGAAGCGGCCTGCATGTTTTAGAAAGTACACATTCTGAGTTTGAATTTTAACACAAATTTTGTATTCATTCGACGGAAATCATGAGAGTTATTGTCGTTTCAAAATGTCTCACCATGTTGCCCGAAATACGGATTCCAATTATGTGCTGATAGGAGGGAGTAAAAATGGAAGTTAAACGTTTCGCTCACGAATTTGGCTGGGAAATATTTTTTTTATAATGCGGGATCAATCATCTCGAAATGAAGTTAAGGGTAAAAAATACTTTGGCTGCAAGTTATTCACGAGCGTTAATCAAGTTGAAAATGTGTGGAAAACTCTTCTTCGGCAACCGTTTCGAAGATAACTTTTGAACGGTTAGGAATTTTTAGACGCAGCCCGTAAGTTTTAGAAAGTATACATTCTGAGCATGAATTTGAAAACAAATTTTGTATTATTCCAGTGGAAATCAGGAGAGTTATTGTCGTTTCAAAATGTCTCCCCGTGTTGTCCGAAATACGGATTCCAATTATGTGCCGATAGGAGGGAGTAAAAATGGAAGTTAAATGTTTCGCTCACGAATTTGTCTTGGAAAAATTTTTCTTCTATCGCAGGATCAATCATCTTGAAATGAAGTTTTGGGGTAAAAATACTTTGGTTGCAAGTTATTGACGAGCGTTAATCGACTTCAAAATGTGTTGAAAACTCATCTTCAGTAATCGTCTCGGAGATAACTTTTGAACTGTTTGGACTTCTTAGACGCGGCCAACATGTTTTCGAGAGTACAATTCTGAGCTTGAATTTGAATAGAAATTTTGTATTCTTTCAATGGAAATCAAGAGAGTTATTGTCGTTTGAAAGTGTCTCACCGTGTTATCCGAAATACGGATTCCAATTATATGCCGATAAGGGGGAGTAAAAATGGAAGTTAAACGTTTCACTCACGAATTTGGCTTGGAAATATTTTTCTTATATCGCAGGATTAATCAACTGGAAATGAAGTTCTGGGTTAAAAATACTTTGGTTGCATGTTATTGACGAGCCTTTATCGACTTGAAAATGTGTTGAAAACTCATCTTCGGTAATCGTCTCGAAGATAACTTTTGAACTGTTTGGAATTTTTAGACGCGGCCTGCATGTTTTAGAAAGTACACATTTTGGGCTTGAATTTGAACACAAATTTTGTATTCTTCCAATGGAAATCAAGAGAGTTATTGTCATTTGAAAGTGTCTCACCGTGTTACCCGAAATACGGATTCCAATTATGTGCCGATAGGAGGGAGTAAAAATGGAAGTTAAACGTTTCATCCACGAATTTGGCTTGGAAATATTTTTCTTATATCGCGGGATCAATCATCTCGAAATTAAGTTTTGGGTAAATAATAATTTGGTTGCAAGTTATTCGCGAGCGTTAATCGGCTTGAAAATGTGTTGAAAACTAATCTTCGGTAATCGTCTCAAAGATAACTTTCGAACTGTTTGGAATTTTTAGATGCGGCCTGCATGTTTTAGAAAGTACACATTCTGAGCGTGAATTTGAACACAAATTTTGCATTCTTTCAATGGAAATCAGGAGAGTTATTGTCGTTTGAAAGTGTCTCACCGTGCTACTCGAAATATGGACTCCAATTATATGACGATAGGAGGGATTAAAAATGGTAGTTAAACGTTTCACTCACGAATTTGGCTTGGAAATATTTTTCTTATATTGCGAGATCAATCATCTCGAAATGAAGTCAAGGGTAAAAAATACATTGGTTGCAACTTATTCACGAGCATTAATTGAGTTGAAAATGTGTTGAAAACCCATCTTCGGTAACCATTTCGAAGATAACTTTTGAACGGTTAGAACTTTTAGATGCGGCCTGCAAGTTTTAAGAAGTATACATTCTGAACTTGAATTTGAACGCAAATTTTGTATTATTCCAATGGAAATCAAGAGAGTTATTGTTGATTCAGAATGGCATACCATGTTGCCCGAAATACGGATTCTAATTCTGTGCCAATAGGATGGAGTAAAAATGGAAGTTAAACGTTTTGCACACGAATTTGTTTTCGAAAAATTTTTCTCGTATCGCAGGATCAATCAACTTGAAATGAAGTTTTGGGTTAAAAATACTTTGGTAGAAAGTTATTGACGAGCGTTAATCGACATGAAAATGTGTTGAAAACTCATCTACGGTAATCGTCTCTAAGATAACTTTTGAAGGGTTATGAATTTTTAGACGTGGCCCGGATATTTTAGAAAGTACACATTCTAAGCTTGAATTTGAACACATACTTTGTATTTTTTCAATGGAAAATCAAGAGAGTTATTGTCGTTTCAAAATGTCTGACCGTGTTACCCGAAATACAGATTCCAATTATGTGCAGACAGGAGAGAGTAAAAATGGAAGTTAAACGTTTCATCCACGAATTTGGCTTGGAAATATTATTCTTATATTGCGGGATCAATCATCTCAGAATGAAGTTAAGGGTAAAAAAACACTTTGGTTGCATGTTATTCACGAGCGTTAATCGATTTGAAAATGTGTTGAAAACCCATCTTCGGTAGCCATTTCGAAGATAACTTTTGAACGGTTAGGAATTTTTAGACGTGGCCCCATGTTTTAGAAAGTATACATTCTAAGCTTGAATTTGAACCCAAATTTTGTATTCTTTTTGTGGAAATCAAGAGAGTTATTGTCATTTCAGAATGTCTGATCGTGTTACCCGAAATACGGATTCCAATTATGTGCCGATAGAAGGGAGTAAAAATGGAAGTTAAACGTTTCATCCACGAATTTGGCTTGGAAATATTTTTCTTCTATCACGGGATCAATCATCTCGAAATGAAGTTTTGGGTAAAAAATAATATGGTTGCAAGTTATTCACGAGCGTTAGTCGACTTGAAAATGTGTTAAAAACTCATCTTCGGTAATCGTCTCAGAGATAACTTTTGAACTGTTTGGAATTTTTGGACGCGGACCGCATGTTTTAGAAAGTATACATTCCGAGCTTGAAGTTGAACACAAATTTTGTATTTTTTCAATGGAAATCAAGAGAGTTATTCTCGTTTCAAAATGTCTCACCGTGCTGCCCGAAATACGGATTCCAATTATGTGTCGATAGGAGGGAGTAAAAATGGTAGTCAAACGTCTCAACCACGAATTTGGCTTGGAAATATTTTTCTTATATTGCAGGATGAATCATCTCGAAATCAAGTTTTGGGTAAAAAATACTATGGTTGCAAGTCATTCACGAGCGTTCTTCGACTTGAAAATGTGTTGACAACTCATCTTTGATAATCGTATCGAAGATAACTTTTGAACGGTTAGGAATTTTTAGTCGCGCGCCAAATGTTTTAGAAATTACACATTCTGAGCTTGAATTTGAACACAAATTTTGTATTCTATTTGTGGAAATCAAGAGAGTTATTGTCGTTTCAAAATGTCTGACCGTGTTACCCGAAATACGGATTCCAATTATGTGTAGGCAGGAGAGAGTAAAAATGGAAGTTAAATGTTTCATCCACAAATTTGGCTTGGAAGTATTTCTCTTATATCGCGGGATCAATCATCTCGAAATGTAATTTTGTGTAAAAAATACTTTGGTTGCAAGTTATTCACGAGCGATAATCGACTTGAAAATGTGTTGAAAACTCATCTTCGGTAATCATCTCGAATATAACTTTTGAACTGTTTGGAATTTTTAGACGCAGCCTGTACGTTCTAGAAAGTACACATTCTGAGCTTGAATTTGAACACAAATTTAGTACTCTTTCAATGGAAATCAAGAGAGTTATTGTCGTTTGAAAGTGTCTCACCGTGTTACCCTAAATACGGATTCCAATTATGTGCCTACAGGAGAGATTAAAAATGGAAGTTAAACGTTTTGCTCACGAATTTGGCTTGGAAATATTTTTCTTATATTGCGGGATCAATCATCTCGAAATGAAGTTAAGGGTAAAAAACACTTTCGTTGCAAGTTATTCACGAGCGTTAATCGATTTGAAAATGTGTTGAAAACTCATCTTCGGTAACCTTTCTGAAGATAACTTCTGAACGGTTAGGAATTTTTAGACGTGGCCCCATGTTTTAGAAAGTATACATTCTAAGCTTGAATTTGAACCCAAATTTTGTATTCTTTTTGTTGAAATCAAGAGAGTTATTGTCATTTCAAAATGTCTGATCGTGTTACCCAAAATACGGATTCCAATTATGTGCCGATAGAAGGGAGTAAAAATGGAAGTTAAACGTTTCATCCACGAATTTGGCTTGGAAATATTTTTCTTATATCACGGGATCAATCATCTCGAAATGAAGTTTTGGGTAAAAAATAATATGGTTGCAAGTTATTCACGAGCGTTAATCGACTTGAAAATGTGTTGAAAACTCATCTTCGGTAATCGTCTCGGAGATAACTTTTGAACTGTTTGGAATTTTTAGACGCGGACCGCACGTTTTAGAAAGTATACATTCCGAGCTTGAAGTTGAACACAAATTTTGTATTTTTTCAATGGAAATCAAGAGAGTTATTGTCGTTTCAAAATGTCTCACCATGCTGCCCGAAATACGGATTCCAATTATGTGTCGATAGGAGGGAGTAAAAATGGTAGTCAAACGTTTCATCCACGAATTTGGCTTGGAAATATTTTTCTTATATCGCGGGATGAATCATCTCGAAATCAAGTTTTGGGTAAAAAATACTTTGGTTGCAAGTCATTCACGAGCGTTATTCGACTTGAATATGTGTTGATAACTCATCTTCGATAATCGTATCGAAGATAACTTTTGAACGGTTAGGAATTTTTTGTCGCGGGCCAAATGTTTTAGAAATTACACATTCTGAGCTTGAATTTGAACACAAATTTTGTATTCTATTTGTGGAAATCAAGAGAGTTATTGTCGTTTCAAAATGTCTGACCGTGTTACCCGAAATACGGATTCCAATTATGTGTAGGCAGGAGAGAGTAAAAATGGAAGTTAAATGTTTCATCCCCAAATTTGGCTTGGAAGTATTTCTTTTATATCGCGGGATCGATCATCTCGAAATGTAGTTTTGTGTAAAAAATACTTTGGTTGCAAGTTATTCACGAGCGGTAATCGACTTGAAAATGTGTTGAAAACTCATCTTCGGTAATCATCTCGAAGATAACTTTTGAACTGTTTGGAATTTTTAGACGCAGCCTGCACGTTCTAGAAAGTACACATTCTGAGCTTGAATTTGAACACAAATTTAGTACTCTTTCAATGGAAATCAAGAGAATTATTGTCGTTTGAATGTGTCTCACCGTGTTACCCTAAATACGGATTCCAATTATGTGCCTGCAGGAGAGATTAAAAATGGAAGTTAAACGTTTTTCTCACGAATTTGGCTTGGAAATATTTTTCTTATATTGCGGGATCAATCATCTCGAAATGAAGTTAAGGGTAAAAAACACTTTCGTTGCAAGTTATTCACGAGCGTTAATCGATTTGAAAATGTGTTGAAAACTCATCTTCGGTAACCTTTTTGAAGATAACTTTTGAACGGTTAGGAATTTTTAGACGTGGCCCCATGTTTTAGAAAGTATACATTCTAAGCTTGAATTTAAACAAAAATTTTGTATTCTTTTTGTGGAAATCGAGAGAGTAATTGTCAGTTCAAAATGTCTAGCCGTGTTACCCGAAATATGGATTCCAATTATGTGCCGATAGAAGGGAGTAAAAATGGAAGTTAAACGTTTCATTCGCGAATTTGGCTTTGAAATATTTTTCTTATATCACGGGATCAATCATCTCAAAATGAAGTTTTGGGTAAAAAATAATTTGGTTGCAAGTTATTCACGAGCGTTAATCGACTTGAAAATGTGTTGAAAACTCATCTTCGATAATGGTCTCGGAGAAAACTTTTGAACTGTTTGGAATTTTTCGATGCGGCCGGCATGTTTTAGAAAGTATACATTCTGAGCTTGAATTTGAACACAGATTTTGTATTATTCCAATGAAAATCAAGAGAGTTATTGTCGTTTCAAAATGTCTCACCATGCTGCTTGAAATACGGATTCCAATTATGTGCCAAAAGGAGGGAGAAAAATTGAAGTTAAACGTTTCGCTCACTAATTTGTCTGGGTAAATTTTTTCTTATGTCGCAGGATCAATCATCTCGAAATGAAGTTTTGGGTTAAAAATACTTTGGTTGCAAGTTATTGACGAGCGTTAATCGACTTGGAAATGTGTTGAAAACTCATCTTTGGTAATCGTCTCGGAGATAACTTTTGAACTGTTTGGAATTTTTAGACGTGGCTGGCATATCTTAGAAGGTATACATTCCGAGCTTGAATTTGAACACAAATTTTGTATTTTTTCAATGGAAATCAAGAGAGTTATTGTCGTTTCAAAATGTCTCACCGTGTTACCCGAAATAAGGATTCCAACTATGTGCCGATTGGAGGGAGCAAAAATGTAAGTCAACTGTTTCGGTCACGAATTTGGCTTGGAAATATTTTCCTTATATCGCGGGATGAATCGTCTTGAAATCAAGTTTTGGGTAAAAAATAATTTGGTTGCAAGTCATTCACGGGCGTTATTCGACTTGAAAATCTGTTGAAAACTCATCTTCGATAATCGTATCGATGATAACTTTTGAACGGTTAGGAATTTTTAGTTGCGGGCCAAATGTTTTAGAAAGTATACATTCTAAGTTTGAATTTGAACACAAATTTTGTATTCTTTTTGTGGAAATCAAGAGAGTTATTGTCATTTCAAAATGTCTGACCGTGTTACCCGAAATACGGATTCCAATTATGTGCCGATAGAAGGGAGTAAAAATGGAAGTTAAACGTTTCATCAACGAATTTGGCTTGGAAATATTTTTCTTTAATCACGAGATCAATCATCTCGAAATGAAGTTTTGGGTAAAAAATAATTTGGTTGCAAGTTATTCACGAGTGTTAATCGACTTGAAATTGTGTTGAAAACTCATCTTCGATAATCGTCTCGGAGACAACTTTCGAACTGTTTGGAATTTTTAGACGCGGCCCGCATGTTTTAGAAAGTATACATTCTGAGCCTGAATTTGAACGCAAATTTTGTATTATTCCTGTGGAAATCAAGAGAGTTATTGTCGTTTCAAAATGTCTCACCGTGCTGCCCGAAATACGGATTCCAATTATGTGCCGATAGGAGGGAGTAAAAGTGGAAGTTAAACGTTTCGCTCACTAATTTGTCTGGGAAAATTTTTTCTTATATCGCAGGATCAATCGTCTCGAAATGAAGTTTTGGGTTAAAAATACTTTGGTTGCAAGTTATTGATGAGCGTTAATTGACTTGAAAATGTGTTGAAAACTCATCTTTGGTAATTGTCTTGAAGATTACTTTTGAACGGTTAGGAATTTTTAGACGCGACCTGCATGTTTTGGAAAGTATACATTCTGAGCTTGAATTTGAACACATTTTGTATTTTTTCAATGGAAATGAAGAGAGTTATTGTCGTTTCAAAATGTCTCACCGTGTTACCCGAAATACGGATTCCAATTATGTGTTGATTGGAGGGAGCAAAAATGTAAGTCAACCATTTCGGTCCACGAATTTGGCTTGGAAATATTTTCCATATATCGCGGGATGAATCGTCTCGAAATCAAGTTTTGGGTAAAAAATACTTTGGTTGCAAGTCATTCAGGAGCATTATTCGACTTGAAAATGTGTTGAAAACTCATCTTCGATAATCGTGTCGAAGATAACTTTTGAACGGTTAGGAATTTTTAGTTGCGGGCCGAATGTTTTAGAAAGTAGACATTCTGAGCTTGAATTTGAACACAAATTTTGTATTCTATTTGTGGAAATCAAGAGAGTTATTGTCGTTTCAAAATGTCTGACCGTGTTACCCGAAATACGGATTCCAAATATGTGCAGACAGGAGAGAGTAAAAATGGAAGTGAAACGTTTCGTCCATGAATTTGGGTTGGAAATATTTTTCTTATATCGCGGGATCAATCATCTCGAAATGTAGTTTTGGGTAAAAAATACTTTGGTTGCAAGTTATTCGCGAGTGATAATCGACTTGAAAATGTGTCGAAAACTCGTCTTCGGTAATCGTCTCGAAGATAACTTTTGAACTGTTTGGAATTTTTAGACACAGCCTGCACGTTTTAGAAAGTACACACTCTAAGATTGAATTTGAACGCAAATTTTGCATTCTTTCAATGGAAATCAAGAGAGTTATTGTCGTTTGAAAGTGTCTCACCGTGTTACCCGAAATACGGATTCCAATTATGTGCCGACAGGAGAGAGTAAAAGTGGAAGTTAAATGTTTGGCTCACGAATTTCGCTTGGAAATATTTTTCTTATATTGCTGGATCAATCATCTCGAAATGAAGTTAAGGGTAAAAAACACTTTGTTTGCAAGTTATTCACAAGCGTTAATCGATTTGAAAATGTGTTCAAAACTAATCGTTCAAAAATTTTGAATGTGTACTTTCTAAAACATCCAGGCCGCGTCTAAAAATTCCAAACAGTTCAAAAGTTATCTTCGAGGCGATTACCAAAGACGAGTTTTCAACACATTTTCAATCCGATTAACGCTCGTGATTAATTTGCAACCAAAGTATTTTCTACCCAAAACTTCAATTCGAGATGATTGATCCCGCGATATAAGAAAAATATTTCCGAGTCAAATTCATAGATGAAACGTTTAACTTCCATTTTTAGTCCTTTCTATCGGCACATAATTGGAATCCGTATTCCGGGTAACTCGGTGAGACACTTTCAAACGACAATAACTCTCTTGATTTCCAATGAAAGAATAGAAAATTTGTGTTCAAATTCAAGCTCAGAATGTGTACTTTCTAAAACATGCAGGCCGCGTCTAAAAATTCCAAACAGTTCAAAAGTTATCTTTAAAGCGATTACCAAAGATGAGTTTTCAACACATTTTCGATCCGATTAACGCTCGTGATTAACTTGCAACCAAAGTATTTTTTACCCAAAACTTCATTTCGAGATGATTGCTCCCGCGATATAAGAAAAATATTTCCGAGCCAAATTCGTGGAGGAAACGTTTAACTTTCATTTTTACTCCTTCCTATCGGCACATAATTGGAATCCGTATTTCGGGTAACTCGGTGAGACACTTTCAAACGACAATAACTCTCTTGATTTCCATTGAAAGAGTACAAAATTTGTGTTCAAAATCAAGCTCAGAATGTGTACTTTCTAAAACATGCAGGCCGCGTCAAAAAATTCCAAACAGTTCAAAAGTTATCTTCGAGACGATTACTGAAGATGAGTTTTGAACACATTTTCAATTCGATTAACGCTCGTGAATAACTTGCAACAAAAGTATATTTCACCATTAACTTCATTTCGAGATGATTGATCCCTCGATATAAGAAAAATATTGCCAACCCAAATTCGTGAGCGAAACGTTTAACTTCCATTTTTACTCCTTCCTATCGGCACATAATTGGAATTCGTATTCCGGGTAACACGGTGAGACACTTTCAAACGACAATAACTCTCTTGATTTCCATTGAAAGAATACAAAATTTGTGTTCAAATTCAAGCTCAGAATGTGTACTTCCTAAAACATGCAGGCCACGTGTAAAAATTCCAAACAGTTCAAAAGTTATCTTCGGGACGATTACCGAAGATGAGTTTTCAACACATTTTCAAGTCGATTAACCCTCCAGAATAACTTGCAACGAAAGTATTTTTTACCAAAAACTTTAGTTCGAGATGATTGATCCCATGATATAAGAAAAATATTTCCAAGCCAAACTCGTGAGCGAAACGTTTAACTTCCATTTTTACTCCCTCCTATCGGCACATAATTGGAATCCGTATTTCGTGTAACACGGAGAGACACTTTCAAACGACAATAACTCTCTTGATTTCCATAGAAAGAATGCAAAATCTGTGTTCAACTTCAAGCTTAGAATGTTTACTTTCTAAAACATGTAGGCCGCGTCTAAAAATTCCAAACTGTTCAAAAGTTATCTCCGAGACGATTACCGAAGATGAGTTTTCAACACATTTTCAAGTCGATTAACGCTCCAGAATAACTTGCAACCAAAGTATTTTTTACCCAAAACTTTAGTTCGAGATGATTGATCCCATGATATAAGAAAAATATTTCCAAGCCAAATTCGTGAGCGAAACTTTTAGCTTCCATTTTTACTCCCTTCTATCGGAACATAATTGGAATCCGTATTTTGGGTAACACGGTGAGACACTTTCAAACGACAATAACTCTCTTGATTTCTATTGAAAGAATACAAAATTTGTGTTCAAATTCAAGCCTAGAATGTGTACTTTCTAAAACATGCAGGCCGAGTCTAAAAGTTCCAAACAGTTCAAAAGTTATCTTCGAGACGATTACCAAAGATGAGTTTTCAACACATTTTCAATTCGATTAACGCTTGTGAATAACTTGCAACCAAGGTATTTTTTACCATTAACTTCATTTCGAGATGATTGATCCCTCAATATAAGAAAAATATTTCGAAGCCAAATTCGTGAGCGAAACGTTTAACTTCCATTTTTACTCCCTCCTATCGACACATAATTGGAATCCGTATTTCGGGTAACACGTTGAGACACTTTCAAATGACAAAAACCCTCTTGATTTCCAGTGGAAGAATAAAATATTTGTGTTCAAATTCAAGCCTAGAATGTGTACATTCTAAAACATGCACGCCGTGTCTAAAAATTCCAAACACTTCAAAAGTTATCTTCGAGACGATTACTAAAGATGAGTTTTCAACACATTTTCAATTCGATTAACACTCGTGAATAACTTGCAACCAAAGTATTCTTTACCATTAGCTTCATTTCGAGATGATTGATCCCACAATATAAAAAAAATATTTCCAAGCCAACTTCGTAAGTGAAACGTTTAACTTCCATTTTTACTCCCTCCTATCGGCACATAATTGGAATCCGTATTTCAGGTAACACGGTGAGACACTTTCAAACTTCAATAACTCCCTTGATTTCCATAGAAAGAATACAAAATTTGTATTCAAATTCAAGCTCAAAATGTGTACTTTCTAAAACGTGCAGGCCGCGTCTAAAAATTCCAAACTGTTCAAAATTTTTCTCTGAGACGATTACCGAAGATGAGTTTTCAACACATTTTCAAGTCGATTAACACTCCTGAATAACTTCCATTTTTACTCCCTTCTATCGGCACGTAATTGGAATCCGCCTTTCGGGTAACACGGTAAGGCACTTTCAAATGAAAATAACTCTCTTGATTTCCATTGGAAGAATACAAAATTTGTGTTCAAATTCAAGATCAGAATGTGTACTTTCTAAAACATGCAGGCCGCGTCCAAAAATTCCGAACAGTTCAAAAGTTGTCTTCGAGATGATTACCGAAGATGAGTTTTCAACACATTTTCAAGTCGATTAACGCTCCGGAATAACTTCCAACCGAGGTATTTTTTACCGAAAACTTCATTTTGAGATGATTGATCTCGCGATATAAGAAAAATATTTCCAAGCCAAATTTGTGATTGACACCTTTAACTTCCCATCTTACTCCCTCCTATCAGCACATAATTGGAGTCTGTATTTCGAGTAACACGGTGAGACACTTTCAAACGACAATAACTCTCTTGATTTCCGTTGAAAGAACACAAAATTTGTGTTCAAATTCAAGCTCAAAATGTGTACTTTCCAAAACATGCAGGCTGCGTCCAAAAATTCCAAGCAATTCAAAAGTTATCTCCTAGACGATTACCGAAGACGAGTTTTCAACACATTTTCAACTCGATTAATGCTCGTGAATAAGTTGCAAACAAAGTATTTTTTTACCCTTAACTTCATTTCGAGATGATTGATCCCGCATTATAAGAAAAATATTTCCAAGCCAAATTCATGACCGAATCGTTTAACTACCATTTTTACTCCCTCCGATCGGCATATAATTGGAATCCGTATTTCGTTTACACGGTGGGACACATTCAAACGACAATAACTCTCTTAATTTCCATCGAAAGAATACAAAATTTGTGTTCAAATTCATGCTCAGAATGTGTACTTTCTAAAACATGCAAGCCGCGTCTAAAAATTCCAAACAGTTCAAAAGTTATCTTCGAGACGATTACCGAAGATGAGTTTTCAACACATTTTAAAGTCGATTAACGCTCGTGAATAACTTGCAACTGATGTATTTTTTACCCAAAACTTCATTTCGAGATGATTGATCCCGTGATATAAGAAAAATATTTCCAAACCAAATACGTGAGCGAAACGTTTAACTTCCATTTTTACTCCCTCCTATCGGCACATAATTGGAATCCATATTTTGGGTAACATGGTGAGGCACTTTCAAACGACAATAACACTCTTGATTTCCGTCGAAAGAATACAAAATTTGTGTTCAAATTCAAGATCAGAATGTGTGCTTTCTAAAACATGCAGGCCGTGTCAAAAAATTCCGAACAGTTCAAAAGTTAACTTCGAGACAATTATCGAGGAAGAGTTCTCAACACATTTTCAAGCCGATTAACGCTCTTGAATAGCTTGCAACCGACGTATTTTTTACCAAAAACTTCATTTTGAGATGATTAATCCCGCGATATAAGAAAAATATTTCCAAGCCAAATTCGTTGTTGAAACGTTTAACTTCCATTTTTACACCCTCCTATCGGCACATAATATGAATCCGTATTTCGGGCAACACGGTCAGATATTTTGAAATGACAATACCTCTCTATATTTCCGCAAAAAGAATATAAAATTTGTGTTCAAATTCAAACTCAGAATGTATACTTTCTAAAACATGCGGGCCGCGTCTAGAAATTCCTAACCGTTCAAGAGTTATCTTCGAAACGGTCGCCGAAGATGAGTTTTCAACACATTTTCAAATCGATTAAAGCTCGTGAATAACTTGCAACCAAAGTATTTTTTACCCTTAACTTCATTTCGAGATGATTGATCCCACATTATAAGAAAAATATTTCCAAGCCAAATTCGTGAGCGAAACGTTTAACTACCATTTTTACTCCCTCCTATCGGCAAATAATTGGAATCCGTATTTCGGGTAACACGGTAAGGCAATTTCAAGCGACAATAACTCTCTTCATTTCCATTGAAAGAATACAAAATTTGTGTTGAAATTCAAGATCAGAATGTGTGCTTTCTAAAACATGCTGGCCGTGTCTAAAGATTTTGAACAGTTCAAAAGTTATCTTCTAGACAATTACCGATGTAATACCCGGAAAAAAATAAAATAAAATAAAATAAAAGGAGGGGTATTTAAGTAATTTTATTTATGGGGTCAACTTTTATAATTAATATTACTAAGGGGTTTTTTTAGAAAATAAGGTTGAAAACCCTAGTTTATATAGTCTAATTTTAAGTCAGCGTATACACAGATGTTTTGGGAGAGGAGACTACTCAAAATACTGAAGTAGAGAAGATTTGACTGTACAACTGAGGTGGGATTTAAAGATTTTAGAGGAATTGTTAAGGAAGAGTTTCTTTTGGAATAGGTTTGGGTTGAGATCTTGATCAGGAAGAGTAGCATATATTTGGGCTTCCGCTGGGATGTGCGCATGAGAGAAGTTTAGGAAATCAATGGAATAAGACTTGAACTTTTATATTTGGGCTTCTGTTGTCCTTTGGATTTAAAGGATTTTGTTTATTTTTATTTGATATTGGAAGATTATTATTTGGAGATATTTTGAGAATTGCTTTATTGAGGATATTTTTAAATTTATTGATAAAAATTTTCTTGAGGATAATTCCTTATTTGTTAAGAGGGCCTTACACACTTGTAGGATGTAAACTTTATAAGTGTGTGGCTGTTGTCACGTGCCTAGCACTTACTTGGGTTTGGGGCGTGACAATATTTATGGTATCAGAGCTCTAGGTTGGATCCTTAGGCAATGATTTATGAAACTAAATGGTGAGAAGGGTAGAAATTAGGCATTTGGGGATACGTTGTATGATATATATATACTAGATGATTTTTTTGATCTATTTTTTTTTTTTTATTATTAGAAGTTTGATAACATGTTAGTTTTCATGTGCATAATGAACAGAGGTTAGGATGCCACCTCGTAGCAAAAATACTGGGAACGCTTCCAACAACTTTGGCAGTGGTAGGAATCAGCAAGATGGGAACCGAGACTTTAGGCCCGACCAAGGCCAGCCACCAGAGATGATCCAGATGATGCAAACCTTGGTTGGAGTGGTCCAACAATAGGTCACTACTGGAGATAACCTGGCTAGGATGATGGAGCAACGCCGAGGTCATCATGGTGGGATGATTGAATTCAAGAGGTTGTCTCCTCCAACTTTTGAGGGGACTACTGAGCCTATGGAAGCAGAAAAATGGATCATTGAGATGGAGAAAGTATTCAGAGTTCTTGAATGCTCTGAGGGTGAGAAGGTGGTTTATGTAGCCTATATGATGCGTGGAGATGCTTATGACTGGTGGCGGCTAGAAGAAGACAAACGTGGCCAAGAGACTGAGCCTTGGACTTGGGAGCTATTTAAGTCTGTATTCTATGAGAAATATTTTCCTAAGAGCATCCGTTTTCAAAAGGAAAAAGAGTTCATCAAGCTGACACAAGGTAACATGACAGTTGCTCAGTATGAAGCAGAATTTTCCAGGTTAGCCAAATTTGCTCCGACAATGGTGGTGGATGAAGAAACTAAGGCTCGAAGGTTTGAAGATGGATTAAGGTTCCGAATTAAGCAAGGAGTTGTGCCCTTTGAGTTGACTACCTTTAGGGCGGTGGTGAGTAAGGCTTTACTAGTGGAGATGGGGCTTAATGAGGCTCAAGCAGATAGAGATAATAACCAGAAGAAGAGGCCTAGGCAAGGAGAGCAAAGCTCTAGCTCTCAAGCCAAGAAACAAGGAACACAACGTGTTGATACCAAGGCACTGCCAAAGTGCTCTCGATGTGGTAGGCCTCATGCAGATAAGGATTGCCATTGGAATACTGGAGCATGTTTCTCATGTGGCCAAAAGGGTCACAGGATTGCTGAGTGTCCCCAACGGAAGGAGGTTCAAACCATTCCAAGACCAACAATAGGACAAAACCAGGGAGCAAACCAAAGGCCTAAGATCCAAGGAAGGGTTTATGCACTCACTCAACAGGATGCTAATACTTCTAATGCTGTGGTTACAGGTATTATCCCAGTTTCCACAACTTATGCTTATGCATTGTTTGATCCTGGTGCCACTCACTCCTTCATATCTTCTAATTTTGCAAAGAAACATAATTTTAAATTTGAGCTTATGGAGTCTGAATTATGTGTGGATACCCCAGTTGGGGGTGTAGTAGTTACTGATAGTGTTTGCAAGTCTTGTGTTGTCAGAATCGCAGATAGAGAGTTACTAGCTAATCTAACATTGTTGGAGATGCGGGATTTTGACATAATCTTTGGGATGGATTGGTTGGCTGCCCATTATGCCATTGTTGATTGTCACAGGAAGAAGGTAATTTTCCAAGTACCTGGTGAGATTGAGTTCTGTTTTGTGGGAAGTGGGGCATATACTTCTCCGCGGGTGATTTCAGCTTTACAAGCTAGACGTATGATGAAGAAAGGGTGTAAAGGATATCTGGCCACTGTGAGAGACACACAACAAGGTGAATTAAAGCTGGAAGACATTCCTGTAGTGAGAGAGTTTCCAGATGTGTTTCCAGAAGACTTGTTAGGGTTACCACCAGATAGGGAGATAGAGTTTTCTATTGACCTATTACCAGGTTCTAGCCCAATTTCTAAAGCCCCATACCGAATGGCACCTACTGAGTTAAGGGAATTAAAAGCACAGTTGCAAGAGCTGCTTGACAAAGGCTTCATCAGGCCTAGTGTTTCCCCTTGGGGTGCACCTGTGTTGTTTGTAAAGAAAAAGGACGGAAGCATGCGACTTTGCATTGATTACAGGGAGCTGAATAGGGTGACAGTGCGAAATAAATACCCTTTACCAAGGATAGAGGATTTGTTTGATCAACTCCAAGGAGCACAGGTTTTCTCTAAGATTGATCTTCGTTCCGGTTACCATCAATTGAAGATTAAGACTGCTGATGTGCCCAAGACAGCCTTCCGTACAAGATATGGTCATTATGAATTTTTGGTAATGCCTTTTGGCTTAACCAATGCACCAGCAGCCTTTATGGACTTGATGAATAGGGTGTTTAAACCCTTCTTAGATAAATTTGTCGTGGTTTTTATTGATGATATCTTGATATATTCCAAGAGTGTGGAGGAGCATGAGAATCACTTGAAGCTTGTACTATAACTATTGCAGGAGAAGAAGTTGTATGCAAAACTTAAAAAATGTGAATTTTGGCTAGACAGTGTTGCATTCCTTGGGCATGTTGTATCTAAAGATGGGATTTCTGTTGACCCTAAGAAAGTGGAAGCAGTAGTAGAATGGAATAGACCAAACAGTGTGACAGAGGTTCGAAGCTTTTTAGGACTAGCTGGTTATTACAGGAGGTTTGTTGAAGGATTTTCTCACTTAGCCATGCCCTTGACTCGCTTGACCCAAAAGGGAGCTAAGTTTGAGTGGACAGGAAAGTGTGAAGAAAGCTTCCAGGAATTGAAGAGAAGGTTGGTGTCAGCACCCATTCTCACCATACCTTTAGGTAGTGGAGGTTTCACCATTTATAGTGATGCCTCTAGGAAAGGCTTGGGGTGTGTTCTTATGCAACATGGGAAGGTGGTGGCTTGTGCTTCTAGACAGTTGAAGCCTTATGAGCAAAATTATCCCACACATGACTTGGAGTTAGCTGCGGTGGTTTTTGCTCTAAAAATTTGGAGGCACTATTTGTATGGAGAACAGTGTGAAATATTCACTGACCACAAGAGCCTCAAGTACCTCTTTACTCAAAAAGAGTTGAATATGAGACAAAGAAGATGGTTGGAGCTATTAAAGGACAATGACCTGACTATTAGTTACCATCCTGGAAAAGCCAATGTAGTAGCTGATGCCTTAAGTAGGAAGTCTGCAGGAAATTTGGCAGCATTGTTGACTACTCAAAAACACATCTTGGAAGATTTGAGGAAAATGAGGATAGAAGTACGGTTTCATGAAGCAGAGGCACATTTGGCAAACTTTAGAGTTCAGCCTACCTTGATTGAAAGGATAAAGATTGCACAAAGTAATGATCCACAATTGTAGAAGATAAGAGATTTGATAAATCTAGGCTCTCAATCTGAGTTTTGCATTCATGAGGATGGATCCTTGAGGTTTGGTAATCGGCTTTGTGTATCAAATGATCCAGACCTTAAGGCAGAAATTCTAAAGGAGGCTCATAACACGAGTTACACAATACACCCAGGAGGCACTAAGATGTATCGGGATTTAAGGGAGACTTTTTGGTGGAACAACATGAAGAGGGAGATTGCTCAATATGTTGCTCAATGTCTAGTGTGTCAACAAGTCAAGATGGAGCATCAAAGACCAGCTGGATTTTTGCAACCTCTTCCCATTCCAGAACGGAAGTGGGAGGACGTTACTATGGACTTTGTGATGGGGTTGCCTAGAACCCCTACTGGTAAAGATGCAATTTGGGTGATTGTGGATCGGTTGACGAGATCTGCACACTTTTTGGCCATTAGGGTGGATTTCTCACTCGAAAGGTTAGCTAGATTGTATATTAATGAAATAGTGAGATTGCATGGTGCACCTGCATCCATTGTGTCTGATAGAGACCGAAGATTTGTGTCTCAATTTTGGGAGAGTGTGCATAAGGCAATGGGTACTAACTTGAAGTTTAGCACAGCCTTTCACCCTCAAACGGATGGACTTTCAGAAAGAACTATACAAACATTGGAAGATATGCTGAGAGCTTGTGTAATTGATTTCAAAGGTTCATGGGATGAACATCTACCTTTGGTGGAGTTTGCATATAATAATAGCTACCAAGCAAGTATTAAAGCAGCACCATATGAGGCTTTGTATGGTAGGAAGTGTAAGTCTCCTATATGTTGGGATGATGTTGGAGAAAGAAGATTGTTGGGTCCTGAGATTGTACAGCAAACAGTAGATAAAATTCAAGTGATTAAAGAGCGGCTCCGAACAGCTCAGAGTAGGCAAAAGAGTTATGCAGACGTTAGAAGAAGGAAATTAGAGTTCCAAGTGGGTGATCATGTGTTCTTGAGGATTTCACCTACTAAGGGAGTTATGAGATTTGGTTTTCAAGGTAAGTTGAGCCCTCGTTTTGTAGGACCTTTTGAAGTCTTGGAGAGGATGGGTAAAGTTGCTTATAGGCTCGCCTTACCACCTTCTTTATCAGGGGTACATAATGTTTTCCACGTCTCAATGTTGAAGAAATATGTTCCAAACCCCAGTCATGTAGTAGATTATGAGCCTCTAAAATTAAGAGATGATTTAACTTATGAAGAGCAACCAGTTAAAATTGTGGACAAGAAGGAGCAAGAGTTGAGGCGTCGTACCATACGTTATGTCAAGGTTCAATGGAGGAACCAGTCTGTGAGAGAGGCTACATGGGAGTTAGAAGATGATATGAGGGAGAAATACCCATATCTTTTTGAGGACTCAGGTATGAGTTTAGAGGACTAAACTTCTTTTAAAAGGGGGAGAATGTAATACCCGGAAAAAAATAAAATAAAATAAAATAAAAGGAGGGGTATTTAAGTAATTTTATTTATGGGGTCAACTTTTATAATTAATATTACTAAGGGGTTTTTTTAGAAAATAAGGTTGAAAACCCTAGTTTATATAGTCTAATTTTAAGTCAGCGTATACACAGATGTTTTGGGAGAGGAGACTACTCAAAATACTGAAGTAGAGAAGATTTGACTGTACAACTGAGGTGGGATTTAAAGATTTTAGAGGAATTGTTAAGGAAGAGTTTCTTTTGGAATAGGTTTGGGTTGAGATCTTGATCAGGAAGAGTAGCATATATTTGGGCTTCCGCTGGGATGTGCGCATGAGAGAAGTTTAGGAAATCAATGGAATAAGACTTGAACTTTTATATTTGGGCTTCTGTTGTCCTTTGGATTTAAAGGATTTTGTTTATTTTTATTTGATATTGGAAGATTATTATTTGGAGATATTTTGAGAATTGCTTTATTGAGGATATTTTTAAATTTATTGATAAAAATTTTCTTGAGGATAATTCCTTATTTGTTAAGAGGGCCTTACACACTTGTAGGATGTAAACTTTATAAGTGTGTGGCTGTTGTCACGTGCCTAGCACTTACTTGGGTTTGGGGCGTGACAACCGAAGATGAGTTTTCAACACATGTTCAAGTCGATTAACGCTCGTGAATAACTTGCAACCGAAGTATTTTTTATCCAAAACTTCATTTTGAGATGATTGATCCCGCGATATAAGGAAAATATTTCCAAGCCAAATTTGTGGTTCAAACGTTTAACTTCCATTTTTACTCCCTCCTATCGGCACATAATTGGAATCCGTATTTCACGTAACACGGTGAGACACTTTCAAACAACAATAACTCTCTTGATTTCCATTGAAAGAATACAAAATTTGTGTTCAAATTCAAGCTCAGAATGTGTACTTTCGAAAACATGCAGGCCGTGTCTAAAAATTCCAAGCAGTTCAAAAGTTATCTTCGAGACGATTACCGAAGATGAGTTTTCAACACATTTTCAAGTCGATTAACGCTCGTGAATAACTTGCAACCGATGTATTTTTTACCCAAAACTTCATTTTGAGATGATTGATCCCGCTATACAAGAAAAATATTTCTAAGCCAAATACGTGGATGAAACGTTTAACTTCCGTTTTTACTCCCCCCTATCGGCACATTATTTTAATTCGTATTTCGGGTAACACGGTGAGACACTTTCAAACGACAATAACTCTCTTGATTTCCATTGAAAGAATACAAAATTTGGGTTGAAATTCAAGCCCAGAATGTGTACTTTCTAATACATGCAGGCCGCATCTAAAAATTCCAAGCAGTTCAAAAGTTATCTCCGAGACGATTACCGAAGATGAGTTTTCAACACATTTTCAAGTCGATTAACGCTCATGAATAACTTATAGTCAAAGTATTTTTTACCCAAAATTTTATCTCGAGATGATTGATCTCGCGATATGAGAAAAATATTTCCAAGCCAAATTCGTGGATGAAACGTTTAACTTCCATTTTTACTCCCTCCTATCGGCACATAATTGGAATCCGTATTTCGGGTAAAACGGTAAGGCAATTTCAAACGACAATAACTATCTTGGTTTCCATTGAAAGAATACAAAATTTGTGTTCAAATTCAAGATCAGAATGTGTGCTTTGTAAAACATGCAGGCCGTGTCTAAAAATTCCGAACAGTTCAAAAGGTATCTTCGAGACGATTACCGAAGATGAGTTTTCAACACATTTTCAAGTCGATTAACGCTCCTGAATAACTTGCAACCGAAGTGTTTTTTACCCAAAACCTCATTTTGAGATGATTGATCCCGCGATATAAGGAAAATATTTCCAAGCCAAATTCGTGGATGAAACGTTTAACTTCCATTTTTACTCCTTCCAATCAGCACATAATTGGAATCCGTATTTCGGGTCACACGGTAAGGCAATTTCAAACGACAATAACTCTCCTGATTTCCATTGAAGGAATACAAAATTTGTGTTCAAATTCAAGATCAGAATGTGTGATTTCTAAAACATGCAGGCCGTGTCTAAAAATTCTGAACAGTTCAAAAGTTATCTTCGAGACGATTACCGAAGATGAGATTTCAACACATTTTCAAGTCGATTAACGCTCGTGAATAACTTGCAACCGAATTATTTTTAGCCAAAACTTCATTTTGAGATGATTGATCCCACGATATAAGAAAAATATTTACAAGCCAAATTCGTGGTTGAAACGTTTAACATCCATTTTTACTCCCACCTATCGGCACATAATTGGAATCCGTATTTCGGGTAACGCGGTCAGACATTTTGCAATGACAATAACTCTCTAGATTTCCACAAAAAGAATACAAAATTTGTGTTCAAATTCAAGCTGAGAATGTATACTTTCTAAAAAAAGTGGGCCGCGCCTAAAAATTCCTAACCATTCAAGAGTTATCTCTGAAACGGTTACTGAAGATGAGTTTTCAACAGATTTTCAAATAGATTAACGCTCGTGAATAACTTGCAACCAATGTATTTTTTACCCTTAACTTCATTTCGAGATGATTGATCCCGCATTATAAGAAAAATATTTCCAAGCGAAATTCGTGAGCGAAACGTTTAACTACCATTTTTACTACCTCCTATCGGCAAATAATTGGAATCTGTATTTCGGGTAACACGGTGAGACACTTTCAAACGAAAATAACTTTCTTGATTTCCATTGAAAGAATACAAAATTTGTGTTCAAATTCACGCTCAGAATATGTACTTTCTGGAACATGCAGGCCGCGTCTAAAAGTTACAAGCAGTTCAAAAGTTGTCTTCAAGACGATTACCGAAGATGACTTTTCAACACAATTTCATGTCGATTAACGCTCGTGAATAACTTGCAACTAATGTATTTTTTACCCAAAATGTCATTTCGAGATGATTAATCCCGCGATATAAGAAAAATATTTTCAAGCCAAATTCGTGGATGAAACGTTTAACTTCCATTTTTACTCCCTCCTATCGGCACATAATTGGAATCTGTATTTCGAGTAACACGGTAAGGCACTTTCAAACGATAATAACTCTCTTGATTTCCATTGAAAGAATACAAAATTTGTGTTCAAATTCGAGATCAGAATGTGTGCTTTCCAAAACATGCAGGCCGCGTCTAAAAATTCCAAGCAGTTCAAAAGTTATCTCCCAGACGATTACCGAAGATGATTTTTCAACACATTTTCGAGTCGATTGACGCTCATGAATAACTTGCACCCAAAGTATTTTTTACCCAAAATTTCATTTGGAGATGATTGGTCCCGTGATATAAGAAAAATATTTCCAGGCCAAAGTCGTGGATGAAACGTTTAACTTCCATTTTTACTCCCTCCTATCGGCACATAATTGGAATCCGTATTCCGGGTAACACGGTAAGGCAATTTCAAGCGACAATAACTCTCTTCATTTCCATTGAAGGAATACAAAATTTGTGTTCAAATACAAGATCAGAATGTGTGCTTTCTAAAACATGCAGGCCGTGTCTAAAAATTCTGAACAGTTCAAAAGTTATCTTCTAGACGATTACCGAAGATGAGTTTTCAACACATGTTCAAGTCGATTAACGCTCGTGAATAACTTGCAACCGAAGTATTTTTTATCAAAAACTTCATTTTGGGATGATTGATCCCGCGATATAAGGAAAATATTTCCAAGCCAAATTTGTGGTTGAAACGTTCAACTTCCATTTTTACTCCCTCCTATCGGCACATAACTGGAATCCGTATTTCGGGTAACACAGTGAGACACTTCCAAACAACAATAACTCTCTTGATTTCCATTGAAAGAATACAAAATTTGTGTTCAAAATCAAGCTCAGAATGTGTACTTTCGAAAACATGCAGGCCGCGTCTAAAAATTCCAAGCAGTTCAAAAGATATCTTCGAGACGATTACCGAAGATGAGTTTTCAACACATTTTCAAGTCGATTAACGCTCGTGAATAACTTGCAACCGATGTATTTTTTACCCAAAACTTCATTTTGAGATGATTGATCCCGCTATACAAGAAAAATATTTCTATGCCAAATACGTGGATGAAACGTTTAACTTCCATTTTTACTCCCCCCTATCGGCACATTATTTTAATTCGTATTTCGGGTAACACGGTGAGACACTTTCAAACGACAATAACTCTCTTGATTTCCATTGAAAGAATACAAAATTTGGGTTGAAATTCAAGCCTAGAATGTGTACTTTCTAATATATGCAGGCCGCATGTAAAAATTCCAAGCAGTTCAAAGGTTATCTTCGAGACGATTACCGAAGATGAGTTTTCAACACATTTTCAAGTCGATTAACGCTCATGAATAACTTGCAGTCAAAGTATTTTTTACCCAAAATTTTATCTCGAGATGATTGATCCCGCGATATGAGAAAAATATTTCCAAGCCAAATTCGTGGATGAAACGTTTAACTTCCATTTTTACTCCCTCCTATCGGCACATAATTGGAATCCGTATTTCCGGTAAAATGGTACGGCAATTTCAAACGACAATAACTATCTTGATTTCCATTGAAAGAATACAAAATTTGTGTTCAAATTCAAGATCGGAATGTGTGCTTTGTAAAAAATGCAGGCCGTGTCTAAAAATTCCGAACAGTTCAAAAGGTATATTCGAGACAATTACCGAAGATGAGTTTTCAACACATTTTCAAGTCGATTAACGCTCCTGAATAACTTGCAACCGAAGTGTTTTTTACCCAAAACCTCATTTTGAGATGATTGATCCCGCGATATAAGGAAAATATTTCCAAGCCAAATTCGTGGATGAAACGTTTAACTTCCATTTTTACTCCTTCCTATCGGCACATAATTGGAATCCGTATTTCGGGTTACACGGTAAGGCAATTTCAAACGACAATAACTCTCCTGATTTCCATTGAAGGAATACAAAATTTGTGTTCAAATTCAAGATCAGAATGTGTGCTTTCTAAAATATGCAGGCCGTGTCTAAAAATTCTGAACAGTTCAAAAGTTATCTTCGAGACGATTACCGAAGATGAGATTTCAACACATTTTTAAGTCGATTAACGCTCGTGAATAACTTGCAACCGAATTATTTTTTACCCAAAACTTCATTTTGAGATGATTGATCCCGCGATATAAGAAAAATATTTACAAGCCAAATTCGTGGTTGAAACGTTTAACATCCATTTTTACTCACACCTATCGGCACATAATTGGAATCCGTATTTCGGGTAACGCGGTCAGACATTTTGCAATGACAATAACTCTCTAGATTTCCACAGAAAGAATACAAAATTTGTATCCAAATTCAAGCTGAGAATGTATACTTTCTAAAACAAGTGGGTCGCGCCTAAAAATTCCTAACCGTTCAAGAGTTATCTCTGAAACGGTTACTGAAGATGAGTTTTCAACACATTTTCAAATAGATTAACGCTCGTGAATAACTTGCAACCAATGTATTTTTTACCCTTAACTTCATTTCGAGATGATTGATTCCGCATTATAAAAAAAATATTTCCAAGCGAAATTCGTGAGCGAAACGTTTAACTACCATTTTTACTACCTCCTATCGGCAAATAATTAGAATCTGTATTTCGGGTAACACGGTGAGACACTTTCAAACGAAAATAACTTTCTTGATTTCCATTGAAAGAATACAAAATTTGTGTTCAAATTCAAGCTTAGAATATGCATTTTCTGAAACATGCAGGCTACGTCTAAAAATTACAAGCAGTTCAAAAGTTGTCTTCAAGACGATTACCGAAGATGACTTTTCAACACAATTTCATGTCGATTAACGCTCGTGAATAACTAGCAACTAATGTATTTTTTACCCAAAACATCATTTCGAGATGATTGATCCCGCGATATAAGAAAAATATTTCCAAGCCAAATTCGGGGGTGAAACGTTTAACTTCCATTTTTACTCCCTCCTATCGGCACATAATTTGAATCCGTATTTCGAGTAACACGGTAAGGCACTTTCAAACGATAATAACTCTCTTGATTTCCATTGAAAGAATACAAAATTTGTTCAAATTCGAGATCAGAATGTGTGCTTTCTAAAACATGCAGGCTGCGTCTAAAAATTCCAAGCAGTTCAAAAGTTATCTCCGAGACGATTACCGAAGATAATTTTTCAACACATTTTCGAGTCGATTGACGCTCATGAATAACTTGCACCCAAAGTATTTTTTACCCAAAATTTCATTTCGAGATGATTGATCCCGCGATATAAGAAAAATATTTCCAAGCCAAATTCGTGGATGAAACATTTAACTTTCATTTTTACTCCCTCCTATTGGCACATAATTGGAATCCGTATTTCGGGTAACACGGTAAGGCAATTTCAAGCGACAATAACTCTCTTCATTTCGATTGAAAGAATACAAAATTTGTGTTCAAATTCAAGATCAGAATCTGTGCTTTCTAAAACATGCAAGCCGTGTCTAAAAATTCTGAGCAGTTCAAAAGTTATCTTCTAGACGATTACCGAAGATGAGTTTTTAACACAGGTTCAAGTCGATTAACGCTCGTGAATAACTTGCAACCGAAGTATTTTTATCCAAAACTTCATTTTGAGATGATTGATCCCACGATATAAGGAAAATATTTCCAAGCCAAATTTGTGGTTGAAACGTTTAACTTCCATTTTTTCTCCCTCCTATCGGCACATAATTGGAATCCGTATTTCGGGTAACACGGTGAGACACTTTCAAACAACAATAACTTTCTTGATTTCCATTGAAAGAATACAAAATTTGTGTTCAAATTCAAGCTCAGAATGTGTACTTTCGAAAACATGCAGGCCGCGTCTAAAAATTCCAAGCAGTTCAAAAGTTATCTTCGAGACGATTACCGAAGATGAGTTTTCAACACATTTTCAAGTCGATTAACGCTCGTGAATAACTTGCAACCGATGTATTTTTTACCCAAAACTTCATTTTGAGATGATTGATCTCGCTATACAAAAAAAATATTTCCAAGCCAAATACGTGGTTGAAACATTTAACTTCCATTTTTACTCCCTCCTATCGGCATATAATTTTAATTCGTATTTCGGGTAACACGGTGAGACACTTTCAAATGACAATAACTCTCTTGATTTCCATTGAAAGAATACAAAATTTGTGTTGAAATTCAAGCTCAGAATGTGTACTTTCTAATACATGCAGGCCGCATCTAAAAATTCCAAGCAGTTTAAAAGTTATCTCTGAGACGATTACCGAAGATAAGTTTTCAACACATTTTCAAGTCGATTAACGCTCATGAGTAACTTGCAGCCAATGTATTTTTTACCCAAAATTTTATTTCGAGATGATTGATCCCGCGATATAAGAAAAATATTTCCAAGCCAAATTCGTGGATGAAACGTTTAACTTCCATTTTTACTCCCTCCTATCGGCACATAATTGGAATCCGTATTTTGTGTAAAATGGTAAGGCAATTTCAAACGACAATAACTATCTTGATTTCCATTGAAAGAATACAAAATTTGTGTTCAAATTCAAGATCAGAATGTGTGCTTTGTAAAACATGCAGGCCGTGTCTAAAAATTCCGAACAGTTCAAAAGGTATCTTTGAGACGATTACCGAAGATGAGTTTTCAACACATTTTCAAGTCGATTAACGCTCGTGAATAACATGCAACGAATGTATTTTTCACCCAAAACCTCATTTTGAGATGATTGATCCCGCGATATAAGAAAAATATTTCCAAGCCAAATTCATGGATGAAACGTTTAACTTCCATTTTTACTCCCTCCTATCGGCACATAATTGGAATCCGTATTTTGGGTAACACGGTAAGCCACTTTCAAACGACAATAACTCTCTTGATTTCCATTGAAAGAATACAAATTTTGTGTTCAAATTCGAGATCAGAATGTTTGCTTTCTAAAACATGCAAGCCGCATCTAAAAATTCTGAGCAGTTCAAAAGTTATATCCGAGACGTTTACCGAAGATGAGTTTTCAACACATTTTCAAGTCGATTAACGCTTATGTATAACTTGTAGCCGATGTATTTTTTACCCAAAATTTCATTTCGAGATGATTGATCCCGCGATATAAGAAAAATATTTCCAAGCCAAATTCGTGGATGAAACGTTTAACTTCCATTTTTACTCCCTCCTATTGGCACATAATTGGAATCCGTATTTCGGGTTACACGGTAAGGCAATTTCAGATGACAATAACTCTCTTGATTTCCATTGAAAGAATATAAAATTTGTGTTCAAATTCAAGATCAGAATGTGTGCCTTCTAAAACATGTAGGCCGTGTCTAAAAATTCTGAACAGTTCAAAAGTTATCTTCGAGGCGATTACTGAAGATGAGTTTTCAACACATTTTCAAGTCGATTAACTCTCGTGAATACCTTGCAAACGAAGTATTTTTTACCCAAAACTTCATTTCGAGATGATTGATCCCACGATATATGAAAAATATTTCCAAGCCAAATTTGTGGTTGAAACGTTTAACTTCCATTTTTACTCCTTCCTATCGGCACATTATTGGAATCCGTATTTCGGGTAACACGATCTGACATTTTGAAATGACAATAACTCTCTAGATTTCCACAAAAAAATACAAAATTTGTGTTCAAATTCAAGCTGAGAATGTATTCTTTCTAAAACATGCGGTCTGTGTCTAAAAATTCCTAACCGTTTAAGAGTTATCTTAGAAACGGTTACCGAAGATGAGTTTTCAACACATTTTCAAATCGATTAACGCTCGCGAATAACTTGCAACCAATGTATTTTTTACCCTTAACTTCATTCCGAGATGATTGATCCCGCATTATAAGAAAAATATTTCCAAGCCAAATTCGTGAGCAAAACGTTTAACTACCATTTTTACTACCTCCTATCGGCAAATACTTGGAATCCGTATTTCGGGTAACACTGTGAGACACTTTCAAACAACAATAACTCTCTTGATTTCCATTGAAAGAATACAAACTTTGTGTTCAAATTCAAGCTCAGAATGTATACTTTCTAAAACATGCAGGCCGCGTCTAAAAATTCCAAGCAGTTCAAAAGTTATCTTCGAGACGATTACCGAAGATGAGTTTTCAACACATTTTCCTATCGATTAACGCTCGTGAATAACTTGCAACCAAAGTATTTTTTACGCAAACTTCATTTTGAGATGATTGATCCCGCGATATAAGAAAAATATTTCCAATCCAAATTCGTGGATGAAACGTTTAACTACCATTTTTACACCCTCCAACCGGCACATAATTTTAATTCGTAATTCGGGTAACACGATGAGACACTTTCGAACGACAATAACTCTCTTGATTTCCACTGAAAGAATACAAATTTTCTGTTCAAATTCAAGCTCAGAATGTGTACTTTCTAATACATGTAGGCCGTGTCTAAAAATTCCATGCAGTTCAAAAGTTATCTTTGAGACGATTACCGAAGATGAGTTTTCAACGCATTTTCAAGTCGATTAACGCTCATGAATAACTTGCAACCGAAGTATTTTTACCCAAAACTTCATTTTGAGATGATTGAACCAGCGATATAAGAAAAATATTTTCAAGCCAAATTCGTGGATGAAACGTTTAACTTCCATTTTTACTCCCTCCTATCGGCACATAATTGGAATCCGTATTTCGAGTAACACAATCAGGCACTTTCAAATGACAATAACTCTCTTGATTTCCGTTGAAAGAATACAAAATTTGTGTTCAAATTCATGATCAGGATGTGCACTTTCTAAAACATGCAGGTCGCGTCTAAAAATTCCGAACAGTTCAAAAGTTATCTTCGAGACAATTATCGAAGATGAGTTTTCAACACATTTTCAAGTCGATTAACACTCGTGAATAACTTTCAACCGAAGTCTTTTTTACCCAAAACTTCATTTTGAGATGATTGATCCAGCGGTATAAGAAAAATATTTCCATGCCAAATTCGTGGTTGAAACGTTTAACTTCAATTGTTTTACCTCCTATCGGCACATAATTGGAATCCGTATTTCGGGTAACACGGTCAGACATTTTATAATGATAAGAACTCTCTAGATTTCCACAAAAAGAATACAAAATTTGTGTTCAAATTCAAGCTCAAAATGTATACTTTCTAAAACATGCGGGTCGCGGCTAAAAATTCCTAACCGTTCAAGACTTATCTTAGAAACGATTACCGAGGATGAGTTTTCAACAGATTTTCAAATCGATTAACGCTCGTGAATAACTTGCAACCAAAGTATTTTTTACCCTTAACTTCATTTCGAGATGATTGATCCCACAATATAAGAAAAATATTTCCAAGCCAAATTCGTGGATGAAACGTTTAACTTCCATTTTTACTCCCTCCTATCGGCACATAATTTTAATTCGCATTGCGGGAAACACGGTGAGACACTTTGAAACGACAGTAAGTCTCTTGATTTCTATTGAAAGAATACAAAATTTGTGTTCAAATTCAAGCTCAGAATGTGTACTATCTAAAACATGCAGGCCGCGTCTAAAAATTCCAAGCAGTTCAAAAGTTATCTCCGAGACGATTACTAAAGATGAGTTTTCAACACATTTTCAACTCGATTAACGCTCGTGAATAACTTGCAACCAAAGTATTTTTTACCCAAAACTTCATTTCGAGATGATTGATCCTGCGATATAAGAAAAATATTTCCAAGGAAAATTCGTGCATGAAACGTTTAACTTCCATTTTTACTCCCTCCTATCGGCACAGAATTAGAATCCGTATTTCGGGTAACACGATAAGGCACTTTCAAACGACAATAACTCTCTCTATTTCCATTGAAAGAATACAAAATTTGTGTTCAAATTCAAGATTAGAATGTGTACTTTCTAAAACATGCAGGCCGCGTCAAAAAATTCCGAACAATTCAAAAGTTATCTTCGAGGCGATTATTGAAGATGAGTTTTCAACACATTTTCAAGTCGATTAACGCTCGTGAATAACTTGCAACAGAAGTATTTTTTTACCCCCTTCATTTTGAGATGATTGATCCCGCGATATAAGAATTGTTCGAAGATAACTTTTGAATTGTTCGGAATTTTTTGACGCGACCTGCATGTTTTAGAAAGTACACATTCTGATCTTGAATTTGAACACAAATTTTGTATTCTTTCAATGGAATTCAAGAGAGTTATTGTCGTTTGAAAGTGCCTTATCGTGTTACCCGAAATACGGATTCTAATTCTGTGCCTATAGGAGGGAGTAAAAATGGAAGTTAAACGTTTCATGCATGAATTTTCCTTGGAAATATTTTTCTTATATCGCAGGATCAATCATCTCGAAATGAAGTTTTAGGTAAAAAATAATTTGGTTGCAAGTTATTCACGAGCGTTAATCGCCTAGAAAATGTGTTGAAAACTCATCTTCAGTAATCCTCTCGGAGATAACTTTTGAACTGTTTGGAATTTTTAGAGGCGGCCCGCATGTTTTAGAAAGTATACATTCTGAGCTTGAATTTGAACACCAATGTTGTATTTTTTCAATGGAAATCAAGAGAGTTATTGTCGTTTCAAAATGTCATGAATTTGGCTTGGAAATATTTTTCTTATATCGCGGGATCAATCGTGTCGAAATCAAGTTTTGGGTAAAAAATGCTTTGGTTGCAAGTTATTCACGAGCGTTAATTGACTTGAAAATGTGTTGAAAACTCATCTTCGGTAATCGTCTCGGAAATAACTTTTGAACTGTTTGGAATTTTTAGACGCGGCCCGCATGTTTTAGAAAGCATACAATCTGAGCTTGAATTTGAACACAAATGTTGTATTTTTTCAATGGAAATCAAGAGAGTTATTGTCGTTTCCAAATGTCATGAATTTGGCTTGGAAATATTTTTCTTATATCGCGGGATCAATCGTCTCGAAATCAAGTTTTGGGTAAAAAATGCTTTGGTTGCAAGTTATTCACGAGCGTTAATTGACTTGAAAATGTGTTGAAAACTCATCTTCGGTAATCGTCTCGGAGATAACTTTTGAACTGTTTGGAATTTTTAGGCGCGGCCCGCATGTTTTAGAAAGCATACAATCTGAGCTTGAATTTGAACACAAATGTTGTATTTTTTCAATGGAAATCAAGAGAGTTATTGTCGTTTCAAAATGTCTCACCGTGTTACCCGAAATACGGATTCCAGTTATGTGCCGATTGGAGGGACCAAAAATGCAAGTCAACCATTTCGGTCACGTATTTGGCTTGGAAATATTTTTCTTATATCGCGGGACCAATCGTCTCGAAATCAAGTTTTGGGTAAAAAATAATTTGGTTGCAAGTTATTCACGAGCGTTATTCGACTTGAAATTGTGTTGAAAACTCATCTTCGATAATCGTATCGAAGCTAACTTTTGAACGGTTTGGAATTTTTAGTCACGGGCCAAATGTTTTAGAAAGTACACATTCTTAGCTTGAATTTGAATACAAATTTTGTATTCTATTTGTATTCTATGTGCAGACAGGAGAGAGTAAAAATGGAAGTTAAACATTTCATCCACGAATTTGGCTTGGAAATATTTCTCTTATATCGTGGGACCAATCGTCTCGAAATCAAGTTTTGGGTAAAAAATAATTTGGTTGCAAGTTATTCATGAGCGTTATTTGACTTGAAATTGTGTTGAACACTCATCTTCGATAATCGTATCGAAGATAACTTTAGAACAGTTAGGAATTTTTAGTCGGGGGCCAAATGTTTTAGAAAGTACACATTCTGAGCTTGAATTTGAACATAAATTTTGTATTCTATTTGTGCAAATCAAGAGAGTTATTGTCGTTTCAAAATATCTGACCGTGTTACCCGAAATACGAATTCCAATTATGTGCCGATAGGAGAGAGTAAAAATGGAAGTTAAACGTTTCACCCATAAATTTGGCTTGGAAATAATTTTCTTATATCACGGGATCAATCATCTCAAAGTGAAGTTTTGGATAAAAAATAATTTGGTTGCAAGTTATTCACGAGTGTTAATCGACCTGAAAATGTGTTGAAAACCCATCTTCGGTAGTCGTCTCGGAGATAACTTTTGAACTGTTTGGAATTTTTAGACGCGGCCCGCATTTTTTAGAAAGTAAACATTCTGAGTTTGAATTTGAACACAAATTTTGTATTTTTTCAATGGAAATCAAGCGAGTTATTGTCGTTTCAAAATGTCTGACTGTGTTACTTGAAATACGGATTCCAATTATGTGCAGACAGGAGAGAGTAAAAATGGAAGTTAAACGTTTCATCCACGAATTTGGCTTGGAAATATTTCTCTTATATCGCGGGATCAATCATCTCGAAATGAAGTTTTGGGTAAAAAATAATTTGGATGCAATTTATTCATGAGCGTTAATCGACTTGAAAATGTGTTGAAAACTCATCTTCGGTAATCGTCTCCGAGATAACTTTTGAACTGTTTGGAATTTTTAGACGCAGCCTGCATGTTCTAGAAAGTATACATTCTGAGCTTGAATTTGAACACAAATGTTGTATTTTTTCAATGGAAATCAAGAGAGTTATTGTTGTTTCAAAATGTCTCACCGTGTTACCCGAAATACGGATTCCAATTATGTGCCGGTTGGAGAGAGCAAAAATGTAAGTCAACCGTTTCGGTCACGAATTTGGCTTGGAAATATTTTTCTTATATCGCAGGATCAATCGTCTCGAAATCAAGTTTTGGGTAAAAAATACTTTGGTTGCAAGTTATTCACGAGTGTTAATCGACTTGAAAATGTGTTGAAAACCCATCTTCGGTAATCATCTCGGAGATAACTTTTGAACTGTTTGGAATTTTTAGACGCGGCCCGCATGTTTTAGAAAGTATACATTCTGAGTTTGAATTTGAACACAAATTTTGTATTTTTTCAATGGAAATCAAGAGAGTTATTATCGTTTCAAAATGTCTCACCATACTGCCTGAAATACGGATTCGAACTATGTGCCGATAGGAGGGAGTAAAAATGGAAGTTAAACATTTCGCTCAATAATTTGTCCGAGAAAAATTTTTCTTATATCGCAGGATCAATCATCTCGGAATGAAGTTTTGGGTTAAAATACTTTGGTTGCAAGTTATTGACAAGCGTTAATCGACTTGAAAATGTGTTGAAAACTTATCTTTGGTAATCGTCTTGAAGATAACTTTTGAACGGTCAGGAACTTTTAGAAGAGACCCTCGTGTTTTAGGAAGTATACATTCTGAGCTTGAATTTGAACACAAATTTTGTATTTTTTTGAATGGAAATCAAGAGAGTTATTTTCGTTTTAAAATGTCTCACCATGTTACCCGAAATACATATTCCAACTATGTGCCGATTGGAGGGAGCAAAAATGTAAGTCAACCGTTTCGATCACGAATTTGGCTTGGAAATATTTTTCTTATAACGCGGGATCAATAGTCTCGAAATCAAGTTTTGGGTAAAAAATATTTTGGTTGCAAGTTATTCACACGCGTTATTCGACTTGAAAATGTGTTGAAAACTCATCTTCGATAATCGTATCGAAGATAACTTTTGAACGGTTAGGAATTTTTAGTCGCGGGCCAAATGTTTTAGAAAGTACACATTCTGAGCTTGAATTTGAATAGAAAATTTGTATTCTAATTGTGGAAATCAAGATAGTTATTGTCGTTTCAAAATGTCTGACTGTGTTACTCGAAATACGGATTCCAATTATGTGCAGACAGGAAAGAGTAAAAAGTGAAGTTAATCGTTTCATCCATGAATTTGGCTTGGAAATATTTTTCTTATATTGCAGGATCAATCATCTCGAAATGAAGTTTTGGGTTAAAAATACTTTGGTTGCAAGTTATTGACGAGCGTTAAATTGACTTGAAAATGTGTTGAAAACTCATCTTCGGGAAACGTCTCGAAGATAACTTTTGAACTGTTTGGAATTTTTAGACACGGCCTGCATGTTTTAAAAAGTACACATTCTGAGCTTGAATTTGAAAACAAATTTTGTATTCTTTCAATGGAAATCAAGAGAGTTATTGTCATTTGAAAGTGTCTCACCGTGTTACCTGAAACACGGATTCCCATTATATGCCGATAGGAGGGAGTAAAAATGGTGGTTAAACGTTTTGCTCACGAATTTGGCTTCGAAATATTTTTCTTATATTGTGGGATCAATCATATCGAAATGAAGTTAAGGGTAAAAAATACTTTGGTTGCAAGTTATTCACGAGCGTTAATCAAGTTGGAACTGTGTTGAAAACTCATCTTCTGTAATCATCTCCAAGATAACTTTTGAACTGTTTGGAATTTTTAGGCGCGGCCTGCATGTTTTAGAAAGTACACATTCTAAGCTTGAATTTGGACGCAAATTTTGTTTTCTTTCAATGGAAATCAGGAGGGTTATTGTCGTTTGAAAGTGTCTCACCGTGTTACCTGAAATACGGATTACAATTATGTGCCGATAGGAGGGAGTAAAAATGGAAGTTAAATGTTTCAACCACGAATTTGGCTTGGAATTATTTTTCTTATATCGCGGGACCAATCCTCTAGAAATTAAGTTTTGGGTAAATAATACTTTGGTTGCAAGTTATTCACAAGCGTTAATCGACTTGAAATGTGTTGAAAACTCATCTTCGATAATCGTCTCGAAGATAACTTTTGAACTGTTTGGAATTTTTAGACGCGGCCTGCTTGTTTTAGAAAGTACACATTCTGACCTTGAATTTGAACACAAATTTTGTATTCCTTCAATGGAAATCAAGAGAGTTATTGTCGTTTGAAAGTGTTTCACCGTGTTACCCGAAACACGGATTCCCATTATATGCCGATAGGAGGGAGTAAAAATGGTAGTTAAATGTTTCGCTCACGAATTTGGCTTGGAAATATTTTTCTTATATTGCGGGATCAATCATATAAAAATGAAGTTAAGGGTAAAAAATACTTTGGTCGCAAGTTATTCACGGGCGTTAATCAAGTTGGAACTGTGTTGAAAACTCATCTACTGTAATCATCTCGAAGATAACTTTTGAACTGTTTGGAATTTTTAGGCGCGGCCTGCATGTTTTAGAAAGTATACATTCTGAGCTTAAATTTGAACACAAATTTTGCATTCTTTCAATGGAAATCAAGAGGGTTATTGTCGTTTGAAAGTGTTTCACCGCGTTACCTGAAATACGGACTCCAATTATGTGCCGATAGGAGGGAGTAAAAATGGAAGTTAAATGTTTCATCCACGAATTTGGTTTTGGAATTATTTTTCTTATATCACGGGACCAATCAACTAGAAATTAAGTTTTGGGTAAATAGTACTTTGGTTGCAAGTTATTCACGGGCATTAATTGACTTGAAAATGTGTTGAAAACTCATCTTCGGTAATCGTCTCGAAGATAACTTTTGAACTGTTTGGAATTTTTAGACGCGGCCTGCACGTTTTGGAAAGTACACATTCTGAGCATGAACTTGAACACAAATTTTATATTCTTTCAATGGAAATCAAGAGAGTTATTGTTGTTTCAAAATGTCTCACCGAGTTGCCTGAAATACGGATTCGAATTATGTGCTGATAGGAGGGAGTAAAAATGGAGGTTAAACATTTCGCTCACGAATTTGTCTTGGAAAAATTTTTCTTATATCGCAGGATCAATCATCTTGAAATGAAGTTTTGGGTTAAAAATACATTGGTTGCAAGTTATTGACGAGCGTTAATCGACTGAAAATGTGTTGAAAACTCATCTTCGGTAATCGTTTCGGCGATAACTTTTGAACTGTTTGGAATTTTTAGACGCGGCCTGCTTGTTTTGGAAAGTACACATTCTGTTCTTGAATTTGAACACAAATTTTGTATTCTTTCAATGGAAATCAAGAGAGTTATTGTCATCTGAAAGTGTCTCGCCGTGTTACCCAAAATACGGATTCCAATTATGTGCCGATAGGAGGGAGTAGAAATGGAAGTTAAACATTTCATCCACGAATTTGGCTTGGAAATATTTTTCTTATATCGCGGGATCAATCATCTTGAAATTAAATTTTGGGTAGATAATACTTTGGTTGCAAGTTATTCACGAGCGTTAATCGACTTGAAAATGTGTTGAAAACTCATCTTCGGTAATCGTCTCGAAAATAACTTTTGAATTGTTTGGAATTTTTAGACGCGGCCTGCATGTTTTAGAAAGTACACATTCTGAGCTTGAATTTGAACACAAATTTTATATTCTTTCAATGGAAATCAAGAGAGTTATTGTCCTTTGAAAGTGTCTCACCATGTTACCCAAAATACAGATTCCAATTATGTGCTGATAGGAGGGAGTAAAAGTGGAAGTTAAACGTTTCATCCACGAATTTGGCTTGGAAATATTTTTCTTATATCGCGGGATCAATCATCTCAAAAATAAATTTTGGGTAAATAATACTTTGGTTGCAAGTCATTCAAGAGCGTTAATCGACTTGAAAATGTGTTGAAAACACAACTTCGGTAATCGTCTCGAAGATAACTTTTGAATTGTTTGGAATTTTTACACGTGGCCTGCATGTTTTAGAAAGTACACATTCTGAGCTTGAATTTGAACACAAATTTTATATTCTTTCAATGGAAATCAAGAGAGTTATTGTTGTTTCGAAATGTCTCGCCGTGTTGTCTGAAATACAGATTCGAATTATGTGCTGATAGGAGGGAGTAAAAATGGAGGTTAAACATTTCGCTCACGAATTTGTCTGGGAAAATTTTTTCTTATATCGCAAGATCAATCATCTTGAAATGAAGTTTTGGGTTAAAAATACATTGGTGGCAAGTTATTGACGAGCGTTAAACGAGTTGAAACTGTGTTGAAAACTCATCTTCGATAATCGTTTCGGCGATAAATTTTGAACTGTTTGGAATTTTTAGACGCGGCCTGCATGTTTTGGAAAGTACACATTCTGAGCTTGAATTTGAACACAGATTTTGTATTCTTTCAATGGAAATCAAGAGAGTTAATGTCGTCTGAAACTGTCTCGCCGTGTTACCCAAAATACGGATTCCAATTATGTGCTGATAGGAGGGAGTAGAAATGGAAGTTAAACGTTTCATCCACGAATTTGGCTTGCAAATATTTTTCTTATATCGCAGGATCAATCATCTTGAAATTAAATTTTGGGTAGATAATACATTGGTTGCAAGTTATTCACGAGCATTAATCGACTTGAAAATGTGTTGAAAACTTATCTTCGGTAATCGTGTCGAAAATAACTTTTGAATTGTTTGGAATTTTTAGACGCGGCCTGCATATTTTAGAAAGTACACATTCTGAGCTTGAATTTGAACACAAATTTTATATTCTTTCAATGGAAATCAAGAGAGTTATTGTCCTTTGAAAGTGTCTAACCATGTTACCCAAAATACGGATTCCAATTATGTGCCGATAGGAGGGAGTAAAAATGTTGGTTAAATGTTTCGCTCACGAATTTGGCTTGGAAATATTTTTCCTATATTGCGGGTTCAATCATATCGAAATGAAGTTAAGGGTAAAAAATACTTTGGTTGCAAGTTATTCACGAGCGTTAATTAAGTTGGAACTGTGTGGAAAACGCATCTTCTGTAATCATCTCGAAGATAACTTTTGAACTGTTTGGAATTTTTAGGCGCAGCCTGCATGTTTTAGAAAGTATACATTCTGAGCTTGAATTTGAACACAAATTTTGTATTCTTTCGATGGAAATCAAGAGGGTTATTGTCGTTTGAAAGTGTCTCACCGTGTTACCTGAAATACAGACTCCAATTATGTGCCGATAGGAGGGAGTAGAAATGGAAGTTGAACGTTTCATCCACGAATTTGGCTTGGAAATATTTTTCTTATATCGCGGGATCAATCATCTTGAAATTAAATTTTGGGTAGATAATACTTTGGTTGCAAGTTATTCACGTGCGTTAATCGACTTGAAAATGTGTTGAAAACTCATCTTCGGTAATCGTCTCGAAAATAACTTTTGAATTGTTTGGAATTTTTAGACGCGACCGGCATGTTTTAGAAAGTACACATCCTGAGCATGAATTTGAACATAAATTTTATATTCTTTCAATGAAAATCAAGAGAGTTATTGTCCTTTGAAAGTGTCTCACCATGTTACACAAAATACGGATTCCAATTATGTGCCGATAGGAGGGAGTAAAAGTGGAAGTTAAACGTTTCATCCACGAATTTGGCTTGGAAATATTTTTCTTATATCGCGGGATCAATCATCTCAAAAATAAATTTTGGGTAAATAATACTTTGGTTGCAAGTTATTCACGAGCGTTAATCGACTTGAAAATGTGTTGAAAACACAACTTCGGTAATCGTTTCGAAGATAACTTTTGAACTGTTTGGAATTTTTGGACGCGGCCTGCATGTTTTAGAAAGTACAAATTCTGAGCTTGAATTTGAACACAAATTTTATATTCTTTCAATGGAAATCAAGAGAGTTATTGTTGTTTCGAAATGTCTCACCGTGTTGCCTGAAATACGGATTCGAATTATGTGCTGATAAGAGGGAGTAAAAATGGAGGTTAAACATTTCGCTCACGAATTTGTCTTGGAAAAATTTTTCTTATATCGCAAGATCAATCATCTTGAAATCAAGTTTTGGGTTAAAAATACATTGGTTGCAAGTTATTGACGAGCGTTAATCGACTTGAAAATGTGTTGAAAACTCATCTTCGGTAATCGTTTCGGCGATAACTTTTGAACTGTTTCGAATTTTTAGTCGCGGCCTGCATGTTTTGGAAAGTACACATTCTGAGCTTGAATTTGAACACAAATTTTGTATTCTTTCAATGGAAATCAAGAGAGTTATTGTCGTCTGAATCTGTCTCGCCGTGTTACCCAAAATACGGATTCCAATTATGTGCCGATAGGAGGGAGTAGAATGAAAGTTAAACGTTTCATCCACGAATTTGGCTTGGAAATATTTTTCTTATATCGCGGGATCAATCATCTAGAAATTAAATTTTGAATAGATAATACTTTGGTTGCAAGTTATTCACGTGCGTTAATCGACTTGAAATTGTGTTGAAAACTCATCTTCGGTAATCGTCTCGAAAATAACTTTTGAATTGTTTGGAATTTTTAGACGTGGCCTGCATGTTTTAGATAGTACACATCCTGAGCTTGAATTTGAACATAAATTTTATATTCTTTCAATGAAGATCAAGAGAGTTATTGTCCTTTGAAAGTGTCTCACCATGTTACCCAAAATACGGATTCCAATTATGTGCCGATAGGAGGGAGTAAAAGTGGAAGTTAAACGTTTCATCCTCGAATTTGGCTTGGAAATATTTTTCTTATATCGCGGGATCAATCATCTCAAAAATAAATTTTGGGTAAATAATACTTTGGTTGCAAGTTGTTCAAGAGCGTTAATCGACTTGAAAATGTGTTGAAAACACAACTTCGGTAATCGTCTCGAAGATAACTTTTGAACTGTTTGGAATTTTTAGACGCGACCGGCATGTTTTAGAAAGTACACATCCTGAGCATGATTTTGAACATAAATTTTATATTCTTTCAATGAAAATCAAGAGAGTTATTGTCCTTTGAAAGTGTCTCACCATGTTACACAAAATACGGATTCCAATTATGTGCCGATAGGAGGGAGTAAAAGTGGAAGTTAAACGTTTCATCCACGAATTTGGCTTGGAAATATTTTTCTTATATCGCGGGATCAATCATCTCAAAAATAAATTTTGGGTAAATAATACTTTGGTTGCAAGTTATTCACGAGCGTTAATCGACTTGAAAATGTGTTGAAAACACAACTTCGGTAATCGTTTCGAAGATAACTTTTGAACTGTTTGGAATTTTTGGACGCGGCCTGCATGTTTTAGAAAGTACAAATTCTGAGCTTGAATTTGAACACAAATTTTATATTCTTTCAATGGAAATCAAGAGAGTTATTGTTGTTTCGAAATGTCTCACCGTGTTGCCTGAAATACGGATTCGAATTATGTGCTGATAAGAGGGAGTAAAAATGGAGGTTAAACATTTCGCTCACGAATTTGTCTTGGAAAAATTTTTCTTATATCGCAAGATCAATCATCTTGAAATCAAGTTTTGGGTTAAAAATACATTGGTTGCAAGTTATTGACGAGCGTTAATCGACTTGAAAATGTGTTGAAAACTCATCTTCGGTAATCGTTTCGGCGATAACTTTTGAACTGTTTCGAATTTTTAGTCGCGGCTTGCATGTTTTGGAAAGTACACATTCTGAGCTTGAATTTGAACACAAATTTTGTATTCTTTCAATGGAAATCAAGAGATTTATTGTCGTCTGAATGTGTCTCGCCGTGTTACCCAAAATACGGATTCCAATTATGTGCCGATAGGAGGGAGTAGAATGAAAGTTAAACGTTTCATCCACGAATTTGGCTTGGAAATATTTTTCTTATATCGCGGGATCAATCATCTAGAAATTAAATTTTGGATAGATAATACTTTGGTTGCAAGTTATTCACGTGCGTTAATCGACTTGAAATTGTGTTGAAAACTCATCTTCGGTAATCGTCTCGAAAATAACTTTTGAATTGTTTGGAATTTTTAGACGTGGCCTGCATGTTTTAGATAGTACACATCCTGAGCTTGAATTTGAACATAAATTTTATATTCTTTCAATGAAGATCAAGAGAGTTATTGTCCTTTGAAAGTGTCTCACCATGTTACCCAAAATACGGATTCCAATTATGTGCCGATAGGAGGGAGTAAAAGTGGAAGTTAAACGTTTCATCCTCGAATTTGGCTTGGAAATATTTTTCTTATATCGCGGGATCAATCATCTCAAAAATAAATTTTGGGTAAATAATACTTTGGTTGCAAGTTGTTCAAGAGCGTTAATCGACTTGAAAATGTGTTGAAAACACAACTTCGGTAATCGTCTCGAAGATAACTTTTGAACTGTTTGGAATTTTTAGACGCGACCGGCATGTTTTAGAAAGTACACATCCTGAGCATGAATTTGAACATAAATTTTATATTCTTTCAATGAAAATCAAGAGAGTTATTGTCCTTTGAAAGTGTCTCACCATGTTACACAAAATACGGATTCCAATTATGTGCCGATAGGAGGGAGTAAAAGTGGAAGTTAAACGTTTCATCCACGAATTTGGCTTGGAAATATTTTTCTTATATCGCGGGATCAATCATCTCAAAAATAAATTTTGGGTAAATAATACTTTGGTTGCAAGTTATTCACGAGCGTTAATCGACTTGAAAATGTGTTGAAAACACAACTTCGGTAATCGTTTCGAAGATAACTTTTGAACTGTTTGGAATTTTTGGACGCGGCCTGCATGTTTTAGAAAGTACAAATTCTGAGCTTGAATTTGAACACAAATTTTATATTCTTTCAATGGAAATCAAGAGAGTTATTGTTGTTTCGAAATGTCTCACCGTGTTGCCTGAAATACGGATTCGAATTATGTGCTGATAAGAGGGAGTAAAAATGGAGGTTAAACATTTGGCTCACGAATTTGTCTTGGAAAAATTTTTCTTATATCGCAAGATCAATCATCTTGAAATCAAGTTTTGGGTTAAAAATACATTGGTTGCAAGTTATTGACAAGCGTTAATCGACTTGAAAATGTGTTGAAAACTCATCTTCGGTAATCGTTTCGGCGATAACTTTTGAACTGTTTCGAATTTTTAGTCGCGGCCTGCATGTTTTGGAAAGTACACATTCTGAGCTTGAATTTGAACACAAATTTTGTATTCTTTCAATGGAAATCAAGAGAGTTATTGTCGTCTGAATGTGTCTCGCCGTGTTACCCAAAATACGGATTCCAATTATGTGCCGATAGGAGGGAGTAGAATGAAAGTTAAACGTTTCATCCACGAATTTGGCTTGGAAATATTTTTCTTATATCGCAGGATCAATCATCTAGAAATTAAATTTTGGATAGATAATACTTTGGTTGCAAGTTATTCACGTGCGTTAATCGACTTGAAATTGTGTTGAAAACTCATCTTCGGTAATCGTCTCGAAAATAACTTTTGAATTGTTTGGAATTTTTAGACGTGGCCTGCATGTTTTAGATAGTACACATCCTGAGCTTGAATTTGAACATAAATTTTATATTCTTTCAATGAAGATCAAGAGAGTTATTGTCCTTTGAAAGTGTCTCACCATGTTACCCAAAATACGGATTCCAATTATGTGCCGATAGGAGGGAGTAAAAGTGGAAGTTAAACGTTTCATCCTCGAATTTGGCTTGGAAATATTTTTCTTATATCGCGGGATCAATCATCTCAAAAATAAATTTTGGGTAAATAATACATTGGTTGCAAGTTGTTCAAGAGCGTTAATCGACTTGAAAATGTGTTGAAAACACAACTTCGGTAATCGTCTCGAAGATAACTTTTGAACTGTTTGGAATTTTTGGACACGGCCTTCATGTTTTAGAAAGTACAAATTCTGAGCTTGAAATTGAACACAAATTTTATATTCTTTCAATGGAAATCAAGAGAGTTATTGTTGTTTCGAAATGTCTCACCGTGTTGCCTGAAATACGGATTCGAATTATGTGCTGATAGGAGGGAGTAAAAATGGAGGTTAAACATTTCGCTCACGAATTTGTCTTGGAAAAATTTTTCTTATATCGCAGGATCAATCATCTTGAAATCAAGTTTTGGGTTAAAAATACATTGGTTGCAAGTTATTGACGAGCGTTAATCGACTTGAAAATGTGTTGAAAACTCATCTTCGGTAATCGTTTCGGCGATAACTTTTGAACTGTTTGGAATTTTTAGTCGCGGCCTGCATGTTTTGAAAAGTACACATTCTGAGCTTGAATTTGAACACAAATTTTGTATTCTTTCAACGGAAATCAAGAGAGTTATTGTCGTCTGAATGTGTCTCGCCGTGTTACCCAAAATACGGATTCCAATTATGTGCCAATAGGAGGGAGTAGAAATGGAAGTTAAACGTTTCATCCACGAATTTGGCTTGGAAATATTTTTCTTAGATCGCGGGATCAATCATCTTGAAATTAAATTTTGGGTAGATAATACTTTGGTTGCAAGTTATTCACGAGCGTTAATCGACTTGAAAATGTGTTGAAAACTCATCTTCGGTAATCGTCTCGAAAATAACTTTTGAATTGTTTGGAATTTTTAGACGCGGCCTGCATGTTTTAGAAAGTACACATTCTGAGCTTTAATTTGAACACAAATTTTATATTCTTTCAATGGAAATCAAGAGAGTTATTGTCCTTTGATAGTGTCTCACCATGTTACCCAAAATACGGATTCCAATTATGTGCGGATAGGAGGGAGTAAAAGTGGACGTTAAACGTTTCATCCATGAATTTGGCTTGGAAATATTTTTCTTATATCGCGGGATCAATCATCTCAAAATTAAATTTTGGGTAAATAACACTTTGGTTGCAAGTTATTCAAGAGCGTTAATCGACTTGAAAATGTGTTGAAAACTCATCTTCGGTAATCGTCTCGAAGATAAATTTTGAACTGTTTGGAATTTTTAGACGCGGCCTGCATGTTTTAGAAAGTACACATTCTGAGCTTGAATTGGAACACAAATTTTATATTCTTTCAATGGAAATCAAGAGAGTTATTGTTGTTTCGAAATGTCTCACCGTGTTGCTTGAAATACGGATTCGAATTATGTGCTGATAGGAGGGAGTAAATACGAAAGTTAAACGTTTCGCTCATGAATTTGTCTTGGAAAAATTTTTCTTATATCGCAGGATCAATCATCTCGAAATAAAGTTTTGGGTTAAAAATACATTGGTTGCAAGTTATTGACGAGCGTTAATCAACTTGAAAATGTGTTGAAAACTCATCTTCGGTAATCGTTTCGGCGATAACTTTTGAATTGTTTGGAATTTTTAGACGCGGCCTGCATGTTTTGGGAAGTACACATTCTGAGCTTGAATTTGAACACAAATTTTGTATTCTTTCGATCGAAATCAAGAGAGTTATTGTCGGTTGAAAGTGTCTCACCGTGTTACCCGAAATACGGATTCCAATTATGTGCCGATAGGAGGGAGTAAAAATGGAAGTTAAACGTTTCATCCATGAATTTCGCTTGGAAATATTTTTCTTATATTGCGAGATCAATCATCTCGAAATGAAGTTAAGGGTAAAAATACTTTGGTTGCAAGTTATTCACGAGCGTTAATCGAGTTGAAAATGTGTTGAAAACACATCTTCGGTAACCGTTTTGAAGATAACTTTTGAACGGTTAGGAATTTTTAGATGCGGCCTACAAGTTTTAGAAAGTATACATTCTGAACTTGAATTTGAACACAAATTTTGTATTATTCCAATGGAAATCAAGAGAGTTATTGTCATTTCAAAATGTCTCACCGTGTTGTCCGAAATACGGATTCCAATTATGTGCTGATAGGAAGGGGTAAAAATGGAAGTTAAACGTTTCATCCACAAATTTGGCTTGGAATTATTTTTCTTATATCGCGGGATCAGTCATCTCGAAATGAAGTCTTGGGTTAAAAATACTTTGGTTGCAGGTTATACACGAGCGTTAATTGACTTGAAAATGGGTTGAAAACTCATCTTCGGTAATCGTCTCGAAGATAACTTTTGAATTGTTTGGAATTTTTACACACGGCCTGCATGTTTTAGAAAGAACACATTCTGAGCTTGAATTTGAACACAAATTTTGTATTCCTTCAATGGAAATCAAGAGAGTTATTGTCCTTTGAAAGTGTCTCACCATGTTACCCAAAATACAGATTCCAATTATGTGCTGATAGGAGGGAGTAAAAGTGGAAGTTAAACGTTTCATCCACGAATTTGGCTTGGAAATATTTTTCTTATATCGCGGGATCAATCATCTCAAAAATAAATTTTGGGTAAATAATACTTTGGTTGCAAGTCATTCAAGAGCGTTAATCGACTTGAAAATGTGTTGAAAGCACAACTTCGGTAATCGTCTCGAAGATAACTTTTGAATTGTTTGGAATTTTTACACGTGGCCTGCATGTTTTAGAAAGTACACATTCTGAGCTTGAATTTGAACACAAATTTTATATTCTTTCAATGGAAATCAAGAGAGTTATTGTTGTTTCGAAATGTCTCACCGTGTTGCTTGAAATACGGATTCGAATTATGTGCTGATAGGAGGGAGTAAATACGGAAGTTAAACGTTTCGCTCATGAATTTGTCTTGGAAAAATTTTTCTTATATCGCAAGATCAATCATCTTGGGTTAAAAATACTTTGGTTGCAGGTTATACACGAGCGTTAATTGACTTGAAAATGGGTTGAAAACTCATCTTCGGTAATCGTCTCGAAGATAACTTTTGAATTGTTTGGAATTTTTACACACGGCCTGCATGTTTTAGAAAGAACACATTCTGAGCTTGAATTTGAACACAAATTTTGTATTCTTTCAATGGAAATCAAAAGAGTTATTGTCATTTGAAAGTGTCTCGCCGTGTTACCTGAAATACGAATTCCAATTATGTGCCGATAGGAGGGAGTAAAAATGGAAGTTAAACGTTTCATCCACGAATTTGGCTTGGAAATATTTTTCTTATATCACGGGATCAATCATCTCGAAATTAAGTTTTGGGTACATAATACTTTGGTTGCAAGTTATTCACGAGCGTTAATCGACTTGAAAATGTGTTGAAAACTCATCTTCGGTAATCTTCTCGAAGATAACTTTTAAACTGTTCGAAATTTTTAGACGCGACCTGCATGTTTTAGAAAGTGCACATTCTGAACTTGAATTTGAACACAAATTTTGTATTCTTTCAACGGAAATCAAGAGAGTTATTGTTGTTTGAAAGTGTCTCACCGTGTTACCCGTAATACGAATTAAAATTTTGTGTCGATGGGAGGGAGTAAAAATGGAAGTTTAACATTTCATCCACGAATTTGGCTTGGAAATTTTATTCTTATATCTCGGGATCAATCATCTCGAAATGATGTTTTGGGTAAAAAATACTTTGGTAGCAAGTTATTCACGAGCGTTAATCGACTTGAAAATGTGGTGAAAACTCATCTTTAGTAATTGTCTTGAAGATAACTTTTGAATTGTTTGGAATTTTTAGACGTGGCCTGCATGTTTTAGAAAGTACACACTCTGAGCTTGAATTTCGACACAAATTTTGTATTCTTATTGTGGAAATCAAGAGAGTTATTGTCGTTTCAAAATGCCTGACCGTGTTACCCGGAATACAGATTCCAATTATGTGCCGATAGGAGGGAGTAAAAATAGAAGTTAAACGTGTCATCCACAAATTTGGCTTGGAAATATTTTTCTTATATCGCGGGATCAATCATCTCAAAATGAAGTTTTGGGTGAAAAATATTACGGTTCCAAGTTATTCACGAACGTTAATCGACTTGAAAATGTGTTGAAAACTCATCTTCGGCAATTGTCTCAAAGATAACTTTTGAACTGTTTGGAATTTTTAGACGCGGCCTGCATGTTTCTAAAAGTACACATTCTGAGCTTGAATTTGAATACAAATTTTGTATTTTTTCAATGGAAGTCAAGAGAGTTATTGTCGTTTGAAAGTGTCTCGCCGTGTTACCCGCAATACGGATTCCAATTATGTGCCGATAGGAGGGAGTGAAAATGGAAGTTAAACGTTTCATCCACGAATTTGGCTTGGAAATATTTTTCTTATATCGCGGGATCAATCATCTTGAAATTAAATTTTGGGTAGATAATACTTTGGTTGCAAGTTATTCACGAGCGTTAATCGACTTGAAAATGTGTTGAAAACTCATCTTCGGTAATCGTCTCGAAAATAACTTTTGAATTGTTTGGAATTTTTAGACGCGGCCTGCATGTTTTAGAAAGTACACATTCTGAGCTTGAATTTGAACACAAATTTTATATTCTTTCAATGGAAATCAGGGGAGTTATTGTCCTTCGAAAGTGTCTCACCGTGTTACCCAAAAAATGGTAGTTAAACGTTTTGCTCATGAATTTGGCTTGAAAATATTTTTCTTATATTACGGGATCAATCATCTCGAAATGAAGTTAAGGGTAAAAAATACTTTGGTTGCAAGTTATTCACGCGCGTTAATCGACTTAAAAATGTGTTGAAAACTCATCTTCGGTACTCGTCTCGAAGATAACTTTTGAACTGTATGGAATTTTTAGACGCGGCCTGCATGTTTTAGAAAGTGCACATTCTGAGCTTGAATTTGAACACAAATTTTATAATCTTTCAATGGAAATCAAGAGAGTTATTGTCGTTTGAAAGTGTCTCACCGTGTTACCCGAAATACGGATTCCAATTATGTGCCGATAGGAGGGAGTAAAAATGGAAGTTAAACGTTTCAACCACAAATTTGGCTTGGAAATATTTTTCTTATATCGTGGGATCAATCATCTCAAAATGAATTTTTGGGTAAAAACTACTTCAGTTGCAAGTTATTCACGAGCGTTAATCAACTTGAAAATGTGTTGAAAACTCATCTTCGGTAATCGTCTCGAAGATAACCTCTGAGTTGTTCGGAATTTTTCGACACGGCCTGCATGTTTTAGGAAGCACACATCTTGATCTTCAATTTAGACACAAATTTTCTATTCTTTCAATGCAAATCAAGAGAGTTATTGTCGTTTGAAAGTGCCTTACTATGTTACCCGAAATACAAATTAAAATTTTGTGTCGATGGGAGGGAGTAAAAATGGAAGTTAAACGTTTCATCCATGAATTTGGCTTGGAAATTTTATTCTTATATCTCGGGATCCATCATCTCGAAATGATGTTTTGGGTAAAAAATACTTTGGTAGCAAGTTATTCACGAGCGTTAATCGACTTGAAAATGTGTTGAAAACTCATCATCAGTAATCGTCTCGAAAATAACTTTTGAATTGTTTGGAATTTTTAGACGCGGCCTGCATGTTTTAGAAAGTACACATTCTGAGCTTGAATTTGAACACAAATTTTATATTCTTTCAATGGAAATCAAGAGAGTTATTGTCGTTTCAAAATGCCTGACCGTGTTACCCGGAATACCGATTCCAATTATGTGCCAATAGGAGGGAGCAATAATGAAAGTTAAACGTTTCATCCACGAATTTTGCTTGGAAATATTTTTCTTATATTGCGGAGACAATCATCTCGAAATGAAGTTAAGGGTAAAAAATACTTTGGTTGCAAGTTATTCACGAGCGTTAATCGATTTGAAAATGTGTTGAAAACTCATCTTCGGTAACCGTTTCTAAGATAACTTTTGAATGGTTAGGAATTTTTAGACGCGGCCCACATGTTTTAGAAAGTATACATTCTGAGCTTGAATTTGAACCCAAATTTTGTATTCTTTTTGTGGAAATCTAGAGAGTTATTGTCATTTCAAAATGTCTGATCGTGTTACCCGAAATACGGATTCCAATTATGTGCCGATAGGAGGGAGTAAAAATGGAAGTTAAACGTTTCAACCATGAATTTGGCTTGGACTTATTTTTCTTATATCTTGGGGTCAATCATCTCAAAATGAAGTTTTGGGTAAAAAATACTTCAGTTGCAAGTTATTCACGAGCGTTAATCGATTTGAAAATCTGTTGAAAACTCATCCTCGGTAATCGTTTCTAAGATAACTCTTGAATGGTTAGGAATTTTTAGCCGCGACCCGTATGTTTTAGAAAGTATACATTTTGAGGTTGAATTTGAACACAAATTCTGTACTCTTTTTGTGGAAATCTAGAGAGCTATTGTCATTACAAAATGTCTGACCGTGTTACCCGAAATACGGATTCCAATTATGTGCCGATAGGAGGGAATAAAAATGGAAGTTAAACGTTTCAACCACGAATTTGGCTCGGACTTATTTTTCTTATATCGCTGGATCAATCATCTCAAAATGAAGTTTTGGGTAAAAAATACTTCGGTTGCAAGTTATTCACGAGCGTTAATCGACTTGAAAATGCGTTGAAAACTCATCTTCGGTTATTGTTTCGAAGATAACTTTTGAACTGTTCGGAATTTTTAGACGCGGCCTGCATGCTATAGAGAGTACACATTCTGATCATGAATTTGAACACAAATTTTGTATTCTTTCAATGGAAATGAAGAGAGTTATTGTCGTTTGAAAGTGCCTTATTGTGTCACCCGAAATACGGATTCCAATTATGTGCCGGTAGGAGGGAGTAAAAATGGAAGTTAAACATTTCATCCACGAATTAGGCTTGGAAATATTTTTCTTATATCGTCGGATCAATCATCTCAAAATGAAGTTTTGGGTAAAAAATACTTCGGTTGCAAGTTATTCACGAGCGTTAATCGACTTGAAAATGCGTTGAAAACTCATCTTCGGTTATTGTTTCGAAGATAACTTTTGAACTGTTCGGAATTTTTAGACGCGGCCTGCATGCTATAGAGAGTACACATTCTGATCATGAATTTGAACACAAATTTTGTATTCTTTCAATGGAAATGAAGAGAGTTATTGTCGTTTGAAAGTGCCTTATTGTGTCACCCGAAATACGGATTCCAATTATGTGCCGGTAGGAGGGAGTAAAAATGGAAGTTAAACATTTCATCCACGAATTAGGCTTGGAAATATTTTTCTTATATCGTCGGATCAATCATCTCAAAATGAAGTTTTGGGTAAAAAATACTTCGGTTGCAAGTTATTCACGAGCGTTAATCGACTTGAAAATGTGTTGAAAACTCATCTTCGGTAATCGTCTCGAAGATAACTTTTGAACTGCTTGGAATTTTTAGACAGGGCTTGCATGTTTTGGAAAGTATACATTCTAAGCTTGAATTTGAACACAAAGTTTGTATTCTTTCAATGGAAATCAAGAGAGTTATTGTCGTTTGAAAGTGTCTCACCGTGTTACCCGAAATACGGATTCCAAATATTTGCCGATAGGAGGTAGTAAAAATGGTAGTTAAGCGTTTTGCTCACGAATTTGGCTTGGAAATATTTTTCTTATAATGCGGGATCAATCATTTGAAATGAAGTTAAGGGTGAAAATAAATTGGTTGCAAGTTATTAGCGAGCGTTAATCGATTTGAAAATGTGTTGAAAACTCATCTTCGGTAACCGTGTCTAAGATAACTCTTGAACGGTTCGGAATTTTTAGACACAGACCGCATGTTTTAGAAAGTATACATTCTCGCTTGAATTTGAACACAAATTTTCTATTTTTTTTTTTTTTTTGTGGAAATCTAGAGAGTTATTGTCATTTCAAAACGTCTGATCGTGTTACCCGAAATACGGATTCCAATAATGTGTCGATAGGAGGGAGTAAAAATGGAAGTTAAACGTTTCAACCACGAATTTGGCATGGAAATATTTTTCTTACATCGCGGGATCAATCATCTCGAAATGAAGTTTTGGGTAAAAAATACTTCGTTTGCAAGTTATTCACGAGCGTTATTCGCCTTGAAAATGTGTTGAAAACTCATCTTCGGTAATCGTCTCGAAGATAACTTTTGAACTGTTCAGAATTTTTAGACACGGCCTGCATGTTTTAGAAAGCACACATTCTGATCATGAATTTGAACACAAATTTTATATTCTTTCAATGGAAATCAAGAGAGTTATTGTCGTCTGAAATTGCCTTACCGTGTAACCCGAAATACGGATTCCAATTATGTGTCGATAAGAGGGAGTAAAAATGAAAGTTAAACGTTTCATCCACGAATTTGGCTTGGAAATATTTTTCTTATATCGCGGGATCAATTATGTCGAAATGAAATTTTGGGTAAAAAATACATCGGCTGCAAGTTATACATAAGCGTTAATCGACTTGAAAATGTGTTGAAAACTCATCTTCGGTAATCGTCTCGGAGATAACTTTTGAAGTGTTTGGAATTTTTACACGCGGCCCGCATGTTTTAGAAAGCAGACATTTTGATCTAGAATTTGAACACAAATTTTGTATTCTTTCAATAGAAATCAAAAGAGTTATTGTTGTTTGAAAGTGCCTTACCGTGTTACCCGAAATACGGATTACAATTATGTGCTGATAGGAGGGAGTAAAAATGGAAGTTAAACGTTTCATCCACGAATTTGGTTTGGAAATATTTTTCTTATATCGCGGGATCAATCATCTCGAAATGATGTTTTGGGTAAAAAATACATTAGTTGCATGTAAAAAATACATTAGTTGCATCTCGAAATGAGTGTTGATCGACATGAAATTGTGTTGAAAACTCATCTTCGGTAATCGTCTTGAAGATAACTTTTGAACTGCTTGTAATTTTTAGACACGGCCTGCACGTTTCAGAAAGTACGCATTCTAAGCTTGAATTTGAACACAAATTTTGTATTCTTTCAATGGAAATCAAGAGAGTTATTTTCGTTTGAAAGTGCCTCACCGTGTTACCTGAAATTCGGATTCCAATTATTTGCCGATAGGAGGTAGTAAAAATGGTAGTTAAATGTTTCGCTCACGAATTTTGCTTGGAAATATTTTTCTTATAATGCGGGACCAATCATCTGGAAATGAAGTTAAGGGTAAAAAATACATTGGTTGCAAGTTATTCACGAGCGTTAATCGATTTGAAAATGTGTTGAAAACTCATCTTCAATAACCGTTTCAGACATAACTCTTGAACGGTTAGGAATTTTTAGACACGGCCCACATCTTTTAGAAAGTATACAATCTCAGCTTGAATTTGAACACAAATTTTGTGTTCTTTTTGAGGAAATCTAGAGAGTTATTGTCATTGCAAAATGTCTGACCGTGTTACCCGAAATACAGATCCCAATTATGTGCCGATAGGTGGGAGTAAAAATGGAAGTTAAACGTTTCAACCACGAATTTGGCTTGCAAATATTTTTCTTATATTGCGGAATCAATCATCTCAAAATGAATTTTTGGGTAAAAAATACTTCGGTTGTAAGTAATTCACGAGTGTTAATCGACTTGAAAATGTGTTGAAATCTCATCTTCGATAATCGTCTCGAAGATAACTTTTGAACTGTTCATAATTTTTAGACACGGCCTGCATGTTTTAGAAAGCACACATTCTGATCTTGAATTTGAACACAAATTTTGTATTCTTTGAATGGAAATCAAGATAGTTATTGTCGTTTGAAATTGCCTTACCATTTTACCTGAAATACGGATTCCAATTATATGCCGATAGGAGGGAGTAAAAATGGAAGTTAAATGTTTCATCCATGAATTTGGCTTGGAAACATTTTTCTTATATCGTGGGATCAATCATCTTGAAATGAAATTTTGGGTAAAAAATACTTTGGCTGCAAGTTATTCATGAGTGTTAATCGACTTGAAAATGTGTTGAAATCTCATCTTCAGTAATCGTCTCGAAGATAACTTTTGAACTGCTGGGAATTTTTAGATGCAGCTTGCATGTTTTAGAAAGTACACATTCTGAGCTTGAATTTCAACACAAATTTTGAATTCTTTCAATGGAAATCAAGAGAGTTATTGTCGTTTGAAAGTGTCTCACTGTGTTACCTGAAATACGAATTAAAATTATATGCCGATACGAGGGAGTAAAAATGGAAGTTAAATGTTTCATCCAAGTATTTGGCTTGGAAATATTTTTCTTGTATAGCGGGATCAATCATCTCAAAATGAAGTTTTGGGTAAAAAATACATCGGTTGCAAGTTATTCACGAGCGTTAATCGACTTGAAAATATGTTGAAAACTCATCTTCGGTAATCGTCTCGAAGAAAACTTTTGAACTGCTTGGAATTTTTAGATGCGGCCTGCATGTTTTCGAAAGTACACATTCTGAGCTTGAATTTGAACACAAATTTTGTATTCTTTCAATAGCAATAAAGAGAGCTATTGTTGTTTGAAAGTGTCTCACCGTGTTATCCGAAATACGGATTCCAATTATGTGCCAATAGGAGGGAGTAAAAATGGAGGTTAAACGTTTCAACCACAAATTTGGCTTGGAAATATTTTCCTTATATCGCGGGATCAATCATCTCAAAATGAAGTTTTGGATAAAAAATACTTCGGTTGCAAGTTATTCACGAGCGTTAATCGACTTGAACATGTGTTGAAAACTCATCTTCGGTAATCGTCTCGAAGATAACTTTTGAACTGTTCAGAATTTTTAGACACGGCCTGCATGTTTTAGAAAGCACACATTCTGATCTTGAATTTGAACAAAAATTTTGTATTCTTTCAACGGAAATCAAGAGAGTTATTGTCGTTTGAAATTGCCATACTGTGTTACCCGAAATACGGATTCCAATTATGTGCCGATAGGGGGGAGTAAAAATGGAAGTTAAACGTTTCATCCACGAATTTTGCTTGGAAATATTTTTCTTATATCACGGGATCAATCATCTCGAAATGAAATTTTGGGTAAAAAATACTTTGGCTGCAAGTTAGCCATGAGCGTCAATCGACTTGAAAATGTGTTGAAAACTCATCTTCGGTAATCGTCTCGGAGATAACTTTTGAACTGCTTGGAATTTTTAGACGCGGCCTGCATGCATTAGAAAGTATACATTCTAAGCTTGAATTTGAACCCAAATTTTGTATTCTTTCAATGGAAATCAAGGGAGTTATTGTCGTTTGAAAGTCTGTCACCGTGTTACCCGAAATACGAATTAAAATTATGTGCCGATAGGGGGGAGTAAAAATGGAAGTTAAACGTTTCATCCACGAATTTGGCTTGCAAATATTTTTCTTGTATAGTGGGATCAATCATCTCAAAATGAAGTTTTGGGTAAAAAATACATCGGTTGCATGTTATTCACTAGTGTTAATCGACTTGGAAATGTGTTGAAAACACATCTTCGATAATCGTCTCGAAGATAACGTTTCAACTGCTTGGAATTTTTAGACGCGGCCTGCATGTTTTCGAAAGTACACATTCTGAGCTTGAATTTGAACACAAATTTTGTATTCTTTCAATGGAAATCTGGAGAGTTATGGTTGTTTGAAAGTATCTCACTGTGTTACCCGAAAGACGGATTCCAATTATGTGCCGATAGGAGGGAGTAAAAATGGAAGTTAAACGTTTCAACCACAAATTTGGCTCGGAAATATTTTCCTTATATCGCGGGATAAATCAAGTCGAAATGAAGTTTTGGGTAAAAAATACTTTGGTAGCAAGTTATTCACAAGTGTTGATCGACTTGAAAATGCGTTGAAAACTCATCTTCGGTAATCATCTCGAAGATAACTTTTGAACTGCTTGGAATTTTTAGATGTGGCCTGCATGTTTTAGAAAGTACACATTCTGAGCTTGAATTTGAGCACAAATTTTGTATTCTTTCGATGGAAATCAAGAGAGTTATTGTCGTTTGAAAGTGTCTAGCCGTATCACCCAAAATACGGATTCCGATTATTTGCCGATAGGAGGGAGTAAAAATGGTAGTTAAACATTTCGCTCACGAATTTGACCTGGAAATATTTTTCTTATAATGCGGGATCAATCATCTCAAAATGAAGTTAAGGGTAAAAAATACTTTGGCTGCAAGTTATTCATGAGCGTTAATCGATTTGAAAATGTATTGAAAACTCATCTTCGGTGACCGTTTCTAAGATAACTCTTGAACAGTTAGGAATTTCTAGACGCGGCCCGCATGTTTTAGAAAGTATACAGTCTGAGCTTGAATTTGAACACAAATTTTATATTCTTTTTGCAGAAATCTAGAGAGTTATTGTCATTTCAAAATATCTGACCGTGTTACCTGAAATACGGATTCCAATTATGTGCCGATAGGAGGGTGTAAAAATGGAAGTTAAACGTTTCAACCATGAATTTGGCTTGGAAATATTTTTCTTATATCGCGGGATCAATCATCTCAAAATGAAGTTTTGGCTAAAAAATACGTCAGTTGCAAGCTATTCAAAAGCGTTAACTGACTTGAAAATGTGTTGAGAACTCTTCCTCGGTAATCATCTCGAAGTTAACTTTTGAACTGTTCGGAATTTTTTGACACGGCCTGCATGTTTTAGAAAGCACTCATTTTGATCTTGAATTTGAACACAAATTTTGTATTCTTTCAATGGAAATCGAGAGAGTTATTGTCGTTTGAAAGTGCCTCACCGTGTTTCCCGAAATACGGATTCCAACTATTTGCCGATAGGAGGGAGTAAAAATGGAAGTTAAACATTTCGCTCACGAATTTGGCTTGGAAATATTTTTCTTATATCGCGGGATCAAACATCTCGAAATGAAGTTTTGGGTAAAAAATACATCAGTTGCAAGTTATTCACGAGCATTAATCGACTTTTAAATGTGTTGAAAACTCATCTTTGGTAATCGTCTCGAAGATAACTTTTGAACTGTTTGGAATTTTTAGACGTGGCTTGCATGTTTTAGAAAGTACACATTCTGAGCATGAATTTGAACACAAATTTTGTATTCTTTCTACGGAAATCAAGAGAGTTATTGTCATTTGAATGTGCCTCACCGTGTAAACGAAATACGGATTCCAATTATATGCCGATCGGAGGGAGTAAAAATGCTAGTTAAACGATTCGGTCACGAATTTGGCTTGGAAATATTTTTCTTATAATGCAGGATCAATCATCTTGAAATGAAGTAAAGGGCAAAAAATACATTGTTTGCAACGTATTCACGAGCATTAATCGAGTTGAAAATGTGTTGAAAACTCATCTTCTGTAATCGTCTACGAGATAACTTTTGAACTGCTTTGAATTTTTGGACGCGGCCTGCATGTTTTGGAATGTACACATTCTGAGCTTGAATTTGAACACAAACTTTGTATTCTTTCAATGGAAATCAAGAGAGTTATTGTCGTTTGAAAGTGTCTCACCATGTTACTCGAAATACGGATTCCAATTATGTGCCGATAGGAGGGAGTAAGAAGGGAAGTTAAAGGTTTCAACCACAAATTTGGTTTGGAAATATTTTTCTTATATCGCGGGGTCAATCATCTCAAAATGAAGTTTTCGGTAAAAAATTCTTCGGTTGCAAGCTATTTACGAGCGTTAATCGACTTGAAAATGTGTTGAAAACTCATCTTCGGTAATCATCTCGAAGATAACTTTTGAACTATTCGAAATTTTTGGACGCGGCCTCCATGTTTTAGAAAGTACACATTCTAATCTTGAATTTGAACACAAATTTTATATTCTTTCAACGGAAATCAGGCGAGTTAATGTCATTTGAAAGTGCTTTACCGTGTTACCCGAAAGAGGGATTCCAATTACATGCCGATAGAAGGGAGTAAAAATGGAAGTTAGATGTTTCATGCACGAATTTGGCTTGGAAATATTTTTCTTATATTGCGGGATCAACCATCTCAAAATGAAGTTAAGGGTAAAAAATACTTTGGTTGGAAGTTATTCACGAGCGTTAATCGATTTGAAAATGTGTTGAAATCTCATCTTCGGTAATCGTCTCAGAGAAAACTTTTAATCTGTTTGGAATTTTTAGATGCGGCCTGCATGTTTTAGAAAGTACAAATTCTAAGCTTGAATTTGAACACAAATTTTGTATTCTTTTTGTGGAAATCAAGAGAGTTTTTGTCGTTTCAAAATGTCTGACCATGTCACCCGAAATACGGATTCCAATTATGTGTCGATAGAAGGGAGTAAAAATAGAAGTTAAACATTTCATCCAAGAATTTGGCTTGGAAATATTTTTCTTATATCGCGGGATCAATCATCTTGAAATGAAGTTTTGGGTAAAAAATACTTTGGTTGCAACTTATTCACGAGCGTTAATAGATTTGAAAATGTGTCGAAAACTCATCTTCGGTAATCGTCTCGGAGATAACTTTTGAACAGTTTGGAATTGTTAGATACGGCCTACATGTTTTAGAAAGTAAACATTCCGAGCTTGAATTTGAACACAAATTTTGTATTCTTTTTATGGAAATCAAGAGAGTTTTTGTCGTTTCAAAATGTCTGACCGTGTTACCCGAAATACGGATTCCAATTTTGTGCCAATAGAAGGGAGTAAAAATGGAAGTTGAACGTTTCATCCACGAATTTGGCTTCGAAATATTTTTCTTATATCATGGGATCAATTATCTCGAAATGAAGTTTTGGGTAAAAAATACTTTGGTTGCAAGTTATTCACGAGCGTTAATCGAATTGAAAATGTGTTGAAAACTCATCTTCGGTAATCGTCTCGAAGATAACTTTTGAACTGTTTGGAATTTTTAGACGCGGCCTGCATGTTTTAGAAAGTGCACATTCTGGCCTTGAATTTGAACACAAATTTTGTGTTCTTTCAATGGAAATCAAGAGAGTTATTGTCGTTTGAAAGTGTCTCACCGTGTTACCCGAAATACGGATTCCAATTTTGTGCCGATAGGAGGGAGTAAAAAAGGAAGTTAAACATTTCGCTCACGAATTTGGCTTGGAAATATTTTTCTTGTACTGCGGGATCAATCATCTCGGAATGAAGTTAAGGGTAAAAAATACTTTGGTTGCAAGTTATTCACGAGCGTTAATCGATTTGAAAATGTGACGAAATCTCATCTTCGATAACCGTTCTGAAGATTACTTTTGAACGGATAGGAATTTTTAGATGTGGCCCACAACTTTTAGAAAGTATACAATCTGAGCTTGAATTTGAACACAAATTTTGTCGTTTCAAAATGTCTCACCGTGTTGCCCGAAAAACGGATTCCAATTATGTGCCGATACGAGGGAGTAAAAATGGATGTTAAACGTTTGGCTCACGAATTAGGCTGGGAAATATTTTTCTTATATCATGGGATCAATCATCTCGAAATAAAGTTTTGGGTAAAAAATACTATGGTTGCAAGTTATTCAGGAGCATTAATCGACTTGAAAATGTGTTGAAAACTCGTCTTCAATAATCGTCTCGGAGATAACTTTTGAAATGTTTGGAATTTTTAGACGCGGCCTGAAAGTTTTAGAAAGCACACATTCTGAGCTTGAATTTGAACACAAATTTTGAATTCTTTTTGTGGAAACCCAGAGAGTTTTTGTCGTTTCAAAATGTCTGACCGTGTTACCCGAAATACGGATTCCAATTATATGTCGATATGAGGGAGTAAAAATGGAAGTTAAACGTTTCGCTCATGAATTTGGCTTGGAAATATTTTTCTTATATTGCGGGATCAATCATCTCGAAATGAAGTTAATGGTAAAAAATACTTTGGTTGCAAGTTATTCATGAGCGTTAATCGAATTGAAAATGTGTTGAAAACTCATCTTCAGTAATCGTCTCGAAGATAACTTTTGAACTATTTGCAATATTTAGACGCGGCCTGCATGTTTTAGAAAGTACACATTCTGAGCTTGAATTTGAACACAAATTTTGTATGCTTTCTATGGAAATCAAGAAAGTTACTGTCGTTTGAAAGTGTCTCACCGTGTTACCCGAAATATGGATTCCAATTATGTGCCGATAGGAGGGAGTAAAAATGTAAGTTAAACCTTTCGCTCACGAATTTGGCTGGGAAATATTTTTCTTATATTGCGGGATCAATCATCTCGAAATGAAGTTAATGGTAAAGAATACTTTGGTTGCAAGTTATTCACGAGCGTTAATCGAATTGAAAATGTGTTGAGAACTCATCTTCGGTAATCATCTCGCAGATAACATTTGAACTGTTCGGAATTTTTAGACGCGGCCTGCATGTTTTAGAAAGTACACATTCTGGGCTTGAATTTGAACACAAATATTGTATTCTTCCACTGGAAATCAAGAGAGTTATTGTCGTTTGAAAGTGTCTTAACGTGTTACCTGAAATACGGATTCCAATTATGTGTCAATAGGAGGGAGTAAAAATGGAAGTTAAATGTTTCGCTCACAAATTTGGCTTGGAAATATTTTTCTAATATTGAGGGATTAATCATCTCAAAATGAAGTTAATGGTAAAAAATACTTTGGTTGCAAGTTATTCACGAGCATTAATTGAATTGAAATTGTGTTAAAAACTCAACTTTGGTAATCGTCTCGAAGATAACTGTTGAACTGTTTGAAGTTTTTAGATGCGGCCTGCATGTTTTAGAAAGTACGCATTCTGAGCTTGAATTTGAACACAAATTTTGTATTCTTTCTATGGAAATGAAGAGAGTTGTTGTCGTTTGAAAGTGTCTCACCGTGTTACCCGATATACGGATTCCAATTATGTGCCGATAGGAGGTAGTAAAAATGGAAGTTAAACGTTTCGCTCACGAAGTTAAACGTTTCGAGATGAGGGATCAATCATCTCGAAATAAAGTTAATGGTAAAAAATACATTGGTTGCAAGTTATTCACGAGCGTTAATTGAATTGAAAATGTGTTGAAAACTCATCTACAGTAATCGTCTCGGAAATAACTTTTGAACAGTTTGGAATTTTTAGACGCGGCCTGCATGTTTTAGAAAGTACACATTCTGATCTTGAATTTGAACACAAATTTTATATTCTTTCAATGGAAATCAAGAGAGTTATTGTCGTTTGAAAATGTCTCACCGAGTTACCCGAAATGCGGATTCCAATTATATGCCGATAGGAGTGAGTGAAAATGTAAGTTAAACATTTCATCCACGAATTTGACTTGGAAATATTTTTCTTATATCGCGGGACCAATCATCTCGAAATGAAGTTTTGGGTAAAAAATACTTTGGTTGGAAGTTACTCACGAGTGTTATTTGACTTGAAAATGTGTTGAAAACTCCTCTTCGGTAATTGTCTCGAAGATAACTTTTCAACGGTTTGGCATTTTTTCGACGCGGCCTAAAATTTTAGAAAGTACACATTTTGAACTGGAATTTGAACACAAATTTTGTATTCTTTTTGTGGAAATCAAGAGAGTTAGTGTTGTTTGAAAATGTCTCACCGCGTTACCCGAAATATGGATTCCAATTATGTGCCGATAGGAGGGAGTAAAAGTGGAAGTTAAACGTTTCATCCACGAATTTCGCTTGGAAATATTTTTTTTATATCGCGGGATCAATCATCTCGAAATGAAGTCTTGGGTAAAAAATACTCTGGTTGCAAGTTATTCATGAGCGTTATTCGACTTGAAAATGTGTTGAAAACTCATCTTCAGTAATTGTCTCGAAGATAGCTTTTGAACTGTTTGGAATTTTTTCTACTCGGCCTACAAATTTAAGAAAGTACACATTTTGAGCTTGAATTTGAACACAAATTTTGTATTCTTTTTGTGGAAATCGAGAGAGTCATTGTCATTTCAAAATTTCTAACAGTGTTACCCGAAATACGGATTCCAATTATGTGCCAATAGGAGGAATAAAAATGAAAGATAAACGTTTCATCCCCGAATTTGGCTTGGAAATATTTTTCTTCTATCGCGGGATCAATCATCTCGAAATGAAGTTTTGGGTAAAAAATACTTTGGTTGCATGTTATTCACGAGTGTTAATCGACTTGAAAATGTTTTGAAAACTCATCTAAGATAATCGTCCCAAAGATAACTTTTGAACGGTTTCGAATTTTTAGACGCGGCCTCCAAGTTTTCGAAAGTACACATTTTGAGCTTGAATTTGAACACAAATTTTGTATTCTTTTTGTGGAAATCAAGAGAGTAATTGTCGTTTGAAAATGTCTCACCGTGTTACCCGATATACAGATTCAAATTATATGCCGATAGGAGGGAGTAAAAATGGAAGTTAAACGTTTAATCCATGAATTTGGCTTGGAAATATTTTTCTTATATCGCGGGATCAATCATCTCCAAATGAAGTTTTCGGTAAAACATACTTTGGTTGCAAGTTATTCACGAGCGTTATTCCACTTAAAAATGTGTTTAAAACTCATCTTCGATAATTGTTTCGAAGATAACCTTTGAATGGTTTGGAATTTTTACGACGCGACATAGAAGTTTTAGAAAGTACGCATTTTGAGCTTGAATTTGAACACAGATTTTGTATTCTTTTTGTGTAAATCAAGAGAGTTATTGTCGTTTCAAAATGTCTAACTATGTTACCCATAATACGGATTCCAATTATGTGCCGATAGGAGGAATAAAAATGGAAGTTAAACGTTTCTTCAACGAATTTGGCTATGAAATGTTTTCCTTATATCGCGGGATCAATCATCTTCAAATAAAGCTTTCGGTAAAAAATACTTTGGTTGCAAGTTATTCACGAGCGTTATTCGACTTGAAAATTTGTTGAAAACTCATCTTCGGTAATTGTCTCGAAGATAACCTTTGAACAGTTTGGAATTTTTACGACGCGGCCTACAAGTTTTAGAAAGTACACATTCTGAGCTTGAATTTGAACACAAACTTTGCATTCTTTTTGTGGAAATCAAGAGAGTTAGTGTCGTTTGAAAATGTCTCACCGTGTTACACGAAATACAGATTCCAATTATGTGCCGATAGGAGGGAGTAAAAATGGAAGTTAAATGTTTCATCCACGAATTTGGCTTGGAAATATTTTTCTTGTATCGGGGGATCAATCATCTCGAAATGAAGTTTTGGGTAAAAAATTCTTTGGTTGCGAGTTATTCATGAGCGTTATTCGACTTGAAAATGTGTTGAAAACTCATCTTCGGTAATTGTCTCGAAGATAACTTTTGAACGGTTTGGAATTTTTACGACGCGGCCTACAAATTTTAGAAAGTACACATTCTGAGCTTGACTTTGAACACAAACTTTGCATTCTTTTTGTGGAAATCAAGAGAGTTAGTGTAGTTTGAAAATGTCTCACCGTGTTACCCGAAATACGGATTCCAATTATGTGCCGATAGGGTGGAGTAAAAATGGAAGTTAAACGTTTCATCCACGAATTTGGCTTGGAAATATTTTTCTTATATCGCGGGACCAATCATCTCGAAATAAAGTTTTGGGTAAAAAATATTTTGGTTGCAAGTTATTCACAAGCGTTAATCGAATTGACAATGTGTTGAAAACTCAACTTCGGTAATCGTATCGAAGATACCTTTGTAACGGTTTGGAATTTTTAGACGTGGCCTCCAAGTTTTAGAAAGTACACTTTCGGAGCTTGAATTTGACCACAAATTTTGTATACTTTTTGTGGAAATCAAGAGAGTTATTGTCGTTTGAAAATGTCTCACTGTGTTACCCGAAATACGGATTCCAATTATATGCCGGTAGGAGTGAGTAAAATGGAAGTTAAACGTTTCATTCACGAATTTGGCTTGGAAATATTTTCCTCATATCGCGGGATCAATCATCTCAAAATGAAGTTTTCGGTAAAAAATACTTTGGTTGCAAGCTATTCGCGAGCGTTATTCGACTTGAAAATATGTTGAAAACTCATCTTCGGTAATTGTTTCGAAGATAACTTTTGAACGGTTTGGAATTTTTACGACGTGGCCTACAAATTTTAGAAAGTACACATTTTGAGCTTGAATTTGAACACAGATTTTGTATTCTTTTTGACGAAATCAAGAGAGTTATTGTCGTTTGAATATGTTTCACCGTGTTACACGAAATATGGATTCCAATTATGTGCCGATAAGAGGGAGTAAAAATGGAAGTTAAACGTTTCATCCACGAATTTTGCTTGGAAATATTTTTTTTATATCGCGGGACCAATCATCTCGAAATGAAGTTTTAGGTAAAAAATACTTTGGTTGCAAGTTATTCCCGAGCGTTAATCGACTTGAAAATGTGTTGAAAACTCATCTTTGGTAATCGTCTTGAAGATAACTTTGGAACGATTTGCAATTTTTAGATGCGGCCTTCAAGTTTTAGAAAGTACATATTCTGAGCTTGAATTTGTACACAAATTTTGTATTCTTTCTGTGGAAATCAAGAGAGTTATTGTCGTTTGAAAATGTCTCAACGTGTTACCCGAAATACGGATTCCAATTATATGCCGATAGGAGTGAGTAAAAATGTATGCTAAACGTTTCATCCACAAATTTGGCTTGGAAATATTTTTCTTATATCACGGGATCAATCATCTCAAAATGAAGTTTTGGGTAAAAAATATTTTGGTTGCAAGTTATTCACAAGCGTTATTCGACTTGAAAATGTGTTGAAAACTCATCTTCGGTAATTGTCTCGAAGATAACTTTTGAACGGTTCGGAATTTTTTCGACGGGCCTTCAAATTTAAGAAAGTACACATTTTGAGCTTGAATTTGAACACAAATTTTGTATTCTTTTTGTGCAAAATCAAGAGAGTTATTGTCATTTCAAAATGTCTGACTGTGTTACCCGAATTACGGATTCCAATTATGTGCCAATAGGAGGAATAAAAATGGAAGTTAAACGTTTCGTCCACGAATTTGGCTAGGAAATATTTTTCTTCTATCGCGGGATCAATCACCTCGAACTGAAGTTTTGGGTAAAAAATACTTTGTTTGCATGTTATTCATGAGCGTTAATCGACTTGAAAATGTGTTGAAAACTCATCTTTGGTAATCGTCTCGAAGATAACTTTTGAACGGTTTGGAATTTTTAGATGCAGCCTGCAAGTTTTAGAAAGTACACATTCTGAGCTTGAATTTGAACACAAATTTTGTATTCTTTTTGTGGAAATCAAGAGAGTTATTGTCGTTTGAAAATGTCTCAACGTGTTACCCGAAATACGAATTCCAATTATATGCCGATAGGAGTGAGTAAAAATGTATGCTAAACGTTTCATCCACAAATTTGGCTTGGAAATATTTTTCTTATATCGCGGGATCAATCATCTCGAAATGAAGTTTTGGGTAAAAAATACTTTGGTTGCAAGTTATTCACAAGCATTATTCGACTTGAAAATGTGTTGAAAACTCATCTTCAGTAATTGTCTCGAAGATAACTTTTGAACGGTTTCAAATTTTTAGACGCGGCCCACAAGTTTTCGAAAGTACACATTTTGAGCTTGAATTTGAACACAAATTTTGTATTCTTTTGGTGGAAATCAAGAGAGTAATTGTCGTTTGAAAATGTCTCACCGTGTTACCCGAAATACGGATTCAAATTATGGGTCGATAGGAGTGAGTAAAAATGGAAGTTAAATGTTTCATCCACGAATTTGGCTTGGAAATATTTTTCTTATATCGCGGGACCAATCATCTCGAAATGAAGTTTTGGGTAAAAAATACTTTGGTTGCAAGTTATTCATGAGCGTTATTCGACTTGGAAATGTGTTGAAAACTCATCTTCGGTTATTGTCTCGAAGATAACTTTTGAACGGTTTGGACTTTTTTCGACGCGGCCTACAAATTTTAGAAAGTACACATTTTGAGCTTGAATTTGAACACAAATTTTGTATTCTTTTTGTGGAAATCAAGAGAATTATTGTCGTTTCAAAATGTCTGACCGTGTTACCCGAAATACGGATTCCAATAACGTTCCGGTAGGGGGAATAAAAATGGAAGTTAAACGTTTCATCCACGAATTTGGCTAGGAAATATTTTTCTTCTATCGCGGGATCAATTATCTCGAAATGAAGTTTTGGGTAAAAAATACTTTGGTTGCAAGTTATTCACGAGCGTTAATCGACTCAAAAATGTGTTGAAAACTCATCTTCGGTAATCGTCTCGAAGATAACTTTGGAACGGTTTGGAATTTTTAGACGCGGCCTACAACTTTTGGAAAGTACACATTTTGAGCTTGAATTTGAACACAAATTTTGTACTCTTTTTCTGGAAATCAAGAGAGATATTGTCGTTTCAAAATGTCTGACCATGTCACCCGAAATACGGATTCCAATTATGTGCCGATAGGAGGAATAAAAATGGAAGTTAAACGTTTCGTCAACGAATTTGGCTTGGAAATATTTTTCTTATATCGCGTGACCAATCATCTCGAAATGAAGTTTTCGGTAAAAAATACTTTGGTTGCAAGTTATTCACGAGCGTTAATCGACTTGAAAATGTGTTGAAAACTCATCTTCAGTAATCGTCTCGTAGATACCTTTGGAATGGTTAGGAATTTTTAGACGCGGCCTTCAAGTTTTAGAAACTACACATTCTGAGCTTGAATTTGAACCCAAATTTTGTATTCTTTTTGTGGAAATCAAGAGAGTTATTGTCGTTCGAAAATGTCTCACCGTGTTACCCGAAATACGGATTCCAATTATGTGCCGATAGGAGTGAGTAAAAATGGAAGTTAAACGTTTCACCCACGAATTTGGCTTGGAAATATTTTTCTTATATCGCGGGATCAATCTTCTCGAAATGAAGTTTTCGGTAAAAAATAATTTGGTTGCCAGTTATTCGTGAGCGTCAATCGACATGAAAATGTGTTGAAAAGTCATCCTCGGTAATCTTCTCAAAGATAACTTTGGAACGGTTTGGAATTTTTAGACGCGGCCTTCATGTTTTAGAAAGTACACATTCTGAGCTTGAATTTGAACACAAATTTTGAATTCTTTTTGTGGAAATCAAGAGAGTTAGTGTCGTTTGAAAATGTCTCACCGTGTTACCCGAAATACGGATTCCTATTATGTGCCGATAGGAGGAATAAAAATGGAAGTTAAACATTTCGTCCACGAATTTGGCTTGGAAATATTTTTCTTATATCGCGGGACCAGTCATCCAAAATTGAAGTTTTGGGAAAAAAAGTACTTTGGTTGCAAGTTATTCACGAGCGTTAATCGACTTGAAAATGTGTTGAAAACTTATCTTTGGTAATCGTCTCGAAGATAACTTTGGAATGGTTTGGAATTTTTAGACGCAGCCTTCAAGTTTTAGAAAGTGCACATTCAGAGCATGAATTTTGAACACAAATTTTGTACTCTTTTTGTGGAAATCAAGAGAGATATTATCGTTTCGAAATGTCTGACCATGCTACTCGAAATACGGATTCCAATTATGTGCCGATAGGTGGAATAAAAATGGAAGTTAAACGTTTTCTCCACGAATTTGGCTATGAAATATTTTTCTTATATCGCGGGATCAATCATCTCGAAATGAAGTTTTGGGTAAAAAATATTTTGGTTGCAAGTTATTCACGAGCATTAATCGACATAAAAATGTGTTGAAAACTCATCTTCGTTAATTGTCTCGAAGATAACTTTTGAAGGGTTTGGAATTTTTTCGACGCGGCCTACAAATTTTGGAAAGTACACATTTTGAGCTTGAATTTTAACACAACTTTTGTATACTTTTTGTGGAAATCAAGAGAGTTATTGTCGATTGAAATGCCTGACCTTGTAACCCGAAATACAGATTCCAATTATGTGCTGATAGGAGGAATAAAAATGGAAGTTAAACGTTTCATCCACGAATTTGGCTAGGAAATATTTTTCTTATTTCGCGGGACCAATCATTTCGAAATGAAGTTTTGGGTAAAAAATAATTTGGTTGCAAGTTATTCACGAGCGTTAATCGACATGAAAATCTGTTGAAAACTCATCCTTGGTAATCGCCTCGAGGATAACTTTGGAACGGTTTGGAATTTTTAGACGTGGCCTTCGAGTTTTAGAAAGTGCACATTCTGAGCTTGAATTTGAACACAAATTTTGTACTCTTTTTGTGGAAATCAAGAGAGATGTTGTCGTTTCAAAATGTCTGACCACGTTACCCGAAATACGGATTCCAATTATGTGCCGATAGGTGGAATAAAAATGGAAGTTAAACGTTTTGTCCACGAATTTGGCTAGGAAATATTTTTCTTATATCGCGGGATCAATCATCTCGAAATGAAGTTTTGGATAAAAAATACTTTGGTTGCAAGTTATTCACGAGTGTTAATCAACTTGACAATGTGTTGAAAACTCAACTTCGGTAATCGTATCGAAGATACCTTTGTAACGGTTTGGAATTTTTAGACGCGGCCTCCAAGTTTTAGAAAGTACACATTTTGAGCTTGAATTTGAGCACAAATTTTGTACTCTTTTTGTGGAAATCAAGAGAGTTATTGTCTTTTGAAAATAACTGACCGTGTTAACCGAAATACGGATTCCAATTATGTGCTGATAGGAGGAATAAAAATGGAAGTTAAACGTTTCATCCACTAATTGGGCTAGGAAATATTTTTCTTATATCGCGGGATCAATCATCTGGAAATGAAGTTTTGGGTAAAATATACTTTGGTTGGATGTTATTCATGAGCGTTATTCGACTTGAAAATGTGTTGAAAAGTCAGCTTCGGTAATCGTCTCGAAGATTACTTTGGAACGGTTTGGAATTTTTAGACGCGACCGGCAACTTTTAGAAAGTACACATTCTGTGCTTGAGTTTGAACACAAATTTTGTTTCCTTTTTGTTGAAATCAAGAGAGTTAGTGTCGTTTGACAATGTCTCACCGTGTTACCCGAAATACGGATTCCAATTATGTGCCGATAGGAGGGAGTAAAAATGGAAGTTAAACGTTTCCTCCACGAATTCGGCTTGGAAATATTTTTCCTATATCGCGGGATCAATCATCTCAAAATGAAGTTTTGGTTAAAAAATACTTTGGTTGCAAGTTATTCACGAGCGTTAATTGACATGAAAATGTGTTGAAAACTCATCTTCGGCAATCGTCTCATAGATAACTTTTGAACGGTTTGGAATTTTTAGATGCGGCCTACAAGTTTTAGAAAGTACACATTTTGAGCTTGAATTTGAAAACAAATTTCGTACTCTTTTTGTGGAAATCAAGAGAGATATTGTCGTTTCAAAATGTCTAACCATGTTACCCGAAATACAGATTCCAATTTTCTGCCAATAGGAGGAGTAAAAATGGAAGTTAAATGTTTCATCCACGAATTTGGCTTGGAAATATTTTTCTTATATTGCGGGACCAATCATCTCGAAATGAAGTTTTGGGTAAAAAATACTTTGCTTGAAAGTTATTCGCGAGCGTTAATCGTCCTGAAAATGTGTTGAAAACTCATCTTCGGTAATTGTCTCGACGATAACTTTTGAACGGTTTGGAATTTTTAGACGCGGCCTTCAAGTTTTAGAAAGTACACATTCTGAGCTTGAATTTGGACACAAATTTTGAATTCTTTTTGTGGAAATCAAGAGAGTTAGTGTCGTTTGAAAATGTCTCACCGTGTTACCCGAAATACGGATTCCTATTATGTGCCGATAGGAGGAATAAAAATGGAAGTTAAACGTTTCGTCAACGAATTTGGCTTGGAAATATTTTTCTTATATCGCATGACCAATCATCTCGAAATGAAGTTTTCGGTAAAAAATACTTTGGTTGCAAGTTATTCACGAGCGTTATTCGACTTGAAAATGTGTTGAAAACTCATCTTCGGTAATTGTCTCGAAGATAACTTTTGAATGGTTTGGAAATTTTAGACGCGACCTTCAAGTTTTAGAAACTACACATTCTGAGCTTGAATTTGTACACAAATTTTGTATTCCTTTTGTGGAAATCGAGAGAGTTATTGCCGTTTGAAAATGTCTCACCGTGTTACCCAAAATACGGTTTCCAATTATGTACCGATAGGAGTGAGTAAAAATGGAAGTAAACGTTTCATCCACGAATTTGGCTTGGAAATATTTTTCTTATATCACGGGATCAATCATCTCGAAATGAAGTTTTGGGTAAAAAATACTTTGGTTGTAAGTTATTCTCGAGCGTTATTCGACTTGAAAATTTGTTGAAAACTCATCTTCGGTAATTGTCTTGAAGATAACTTTTGAACGGTTTGGAATTTTTTCGAATCGGCCTACAAATTTTTGAAAGTACACATTTTGAGCTTGAATTTGAACACAAATTTTGTATTCTTTTTGTGGACATCGAGAGAGTTATTGTCGTTTGAAAATGTCTCACCGTGTTACCCGAAATACGGATTCCAATTATGTGCGGATAGGAGTGAGCAAAAATGGAAGTTAAACGTTTCACCCACGAATTTGGCTTAGTAATATTTTTCTTTTATCGCGGGATCAATCATCTCGAAATGAAGTTTTGGGTAAAAAATAATTTGGTTGCAAGTTATTCACGAGCGTTATTCGACTTGAAAATGTGTTGAAAACTCATCTTCGGTAATTGTCTCGAAGATTCCTTTGGAACGGTTTGGAATTTTTAGACGCGGCCTTCAAGTTTTGGAAAGTACACATTCTGTGCTTGAATTTGAACACAAATTTTGTATTCTTTTTGGGGAAATCAAGAGAGTTATTGTCGTTTCAAAATGTCTGATCGTGTTACCCGGAATACGGATTCCAATTATGTGCCGATAGGAGGGAGTAAAAATGGAAGTTAAACGTTTCATCCAAGAATTTGGCTTGGAAATATTTTTCTTATATCGCGGGAGCAATCATCTCGAAAAGAATTTTTGAGAAAAAAATACATTGGTTGCAAGTTATTCACGAGCGTTATTCGACTTGAAAATGTGTTGAAAACTCATCTTCGGTAATTGTCTCGAAGATAACTTTTGAATGGTTTGGAAATTTTAGACGCGGCCTTCAAGTTTTAGAAACTACACATTCTGAGCTTCAATTTGAACACAAATTTTGTATTCCTTTTGCGGAAATCGTGAGAGTTATTGTCGTTTGAAAATGTCTCACCGTGTTACCCAAAATACGGTTTCCAATTATGTGCCGATTGGAGTGAGTAAAAATGGAAGTTAACGTTTAATCCACGAATTTGGCTTGGGAGAATTTTCTCATATCGCGGAATCAATCATCTGGAAATGAAGTTTTGGGTAAAAAATACTTTGGTTGTAAGTTATTCTCGAGCGTTATTCGACTTGAAAATGTGTTGAAAACTCATCTTCGGTAATTGTCTCGAAGATAACTTTTGAATGGTTTGGAAATTTTAGACGCGGCCCCCAAGTTTTAGAAACTACACATTCTGAGCTTGAATTTGAACACAAATTTTGTATTCCTTTTGTGGAAATCGTGAGAGTTATTGTCGTTTGAAAATGTCTCACCGTGTTACCCGAAATACGGATTCCAATTATGTGCGGATAGGAGTGAGCAAAAATGGAAGTTAAACGTTTCATCCACGAATTTGGCTTGGTAATATTTTTCTTATATCGCGGGATCAATCATCTCGAAATGAAGTTTTGGGAAAAAAATACTTTGGTTGCAAGTTATTCACGAGCGTTATTCAACTTGAAAATGTGTTGAAAACTCATCTTCAGTAATTGTCTCGAAGATTCCTTTGGAACGGTTTGGAATTTTTAGATGCGGCCTTCAAGTTTTAGAAAGTACACATTCTGTGCTTGAATTTGAACACAAATTTTGTATTCTTTTTGTGGAAATCAAGAGAGTTATTGTCGTTTCAAAATGTTTGATCGTGTTACCCGGAATACGGATTCCAATTATGTGCCGATAGGAGGGAGTAAAAATGGAAGTTAAACGTTTAATCCACGAATTTGGCTCGGAAATATTTTTCTTATATCGCGGGAGCAATCATCTCAAAATGAAGTTTTTAGAAAAAAATACATTGGTTGCAAGTTATTCACGAGCGTTATTCGACTTGAAAATGTGTTTAAAACTCATCTTCGGTAATTGGCTCGAAGATAACTTTTGAATGGTTTGGAAATTTTGGACGCGGCCCCCAAGTTTTAGAAACTACACATTCTGAGCTTGAATTTGAACACAAATTTTGTATTCCTTTTGTGGAAATCGTGAGAGTTATTGTCGTTTGAAAATGTCTCACCGTGTTACCCAAAATACGGTTTCCAATTATGTGCCGATAGGAGTGAGTAAAAATGGAAGTTAACGTTTAATCCATGAATTTGGCTTGGAAATATTTTTCTTATATCGCGGGATCAATCATTTGGAAATGAAGTTTTGGGTAAAAAATACTTTGGTTGTAAGTTATTCTCGAGCGTTATTCGACTTTAAAATGTGTTGAAAACTCATCTCCGGTAATTGTCTCGAAGATAACGTTTGAACGGTTTGGAATTTTTTCGAATCGGCCTACAAATTTTTGAACGTACACATTTTGAGCTTGAATTTGAACACAAATTTTGTATTCTTTTTGTGGAAATTGAGAGAGTTATTTTCATTTGAAAATGTCTCACCGTGTTACCCGAAATACGGATTTCAATTATGTGCGGACAGGAGTGAGCAAAACTGGAAGTTAAACATTTCATCCATGAATTTGGCTTGGTAATATTTTTCTTATATCGCGGGATCAATCATCTCGAAATGAAGTTTTGGGAAAAAAATACTTTGGTTGCAAGTTATTCACGAGCATTATTCGACTTGAAAATGTGTTGAAAACTCATCTTCGGTAATTGTCTCGAAGATTCCTTTGGAACGGTTTGGAATTTTTAGACGCGGCCTTCAAGTTTTAGAAAGTACACATTCTGTGCTTGAATTTGAACACAAATTTTGTATTCTTTTTGTGGAAATCAAGAGAGTTATTGTCGTTTCAAAATGTCTGAACGTGTTACTCGGAATACGGATTCCAATTATGTGTCGATAGGAGGGAGTAAAAATGGAAGTTAAACGTTTCATCCACGAACTTGGCTTGGAAATATTTTTCTTATATCGCGGGATCAATCATCTCGAAATGAAGTTTTGGGAAAAAAATACTTTGGTTGCAAGTTATTCACGAGCGTTATTCGACTTGAAAATGTGTTGAAAACTCATCTTCGGTAATTGTCTCGAAGATAACCTTTTGACGGTTTGGAATTTTTTCGACGCGTTCTTCAAATTTCAGAAAGTACACATTTTGAGCTTGAATTTGAACACAAATTTTGTATTCTTTCAGTGGAAATGAAGACAGTTATTGTTGTTTGAAAATGTCTGACCGTGTTACCCGAAATAAGGATTCCAATTATGTGCCGATAGGAGGAATGAAAATGGAAGTTAAATGTTTCGTCCACGAATTTTCTAGGAAATATTTTTCTTAAATCGCGGGATCAATCATCTCGAAATGAAGTTTTGGGAAAAAAATACTTTGGTTGCAAGTTATTTACGAGCGTTAATCGACTTGAAAATGAGTTGAAAACTCATCTTCGGTAATCGTATCGGAGATAACTTTGGAACGGTTTGGAATTTTTAGACGCGGCCTTCATGTTTTAGAAAGTACACATTCTGAACTTGAATTTCAATACAAATTTTGTATTCTTTTTGTGTAAATCAAGAGAGTTATTGTCGTTTCAAAATGTCTGACCGTGTTACCCGGAATACGGATTCCAATTATGTGCCGATAGGAGGGAGTAAAAATGGAAGTTAAACGTTTCATCCACGAATTTGGCTTGGAAATATATTTCTTATATCGCGGGATGAATCATCTCAACATGAAGTTTTGGGTAAAAAATACTTAGGTTCCAAGTTATTCGCGAGCGTTAATCGACTAGAAAATGTGTTGAAAACTCATCTTCGGTGATCGTCTCGAAGATAACTTTTGAGCTGTTTGGAATTTTTAGGCGCGGAGTGCATGTTATAGAAAGTACACATTCTGAGCTTGAATTTCAACACAAATTTTGTATTCTTTTTGTGGAAATCAAGAGAGTTATTGTCGTTTCAAAATGTCTGACCGTGTTACCCGGAATACGGATTCCAATTATGTGCCGACTGGAGGGAGTAAAAATGGAAGTTAAAAGTTTCATCCACGAATTTGGCTTGGAAATATTTTTCTCATATCGCGGGATCAATCATCTCAAAATGAAGTTCTGGGTAAAAAATAGTTCGGTTGCAAGTTAGTCACGAGCGTTAATCGACTTGAAAGTGTGTTGAAAACTCATCTTCGCTAATCGTGTCGAGGATAACTTTTGAACTGTTTGGAATTTTTCGACGCGGCCTGCATGTTTTAGAAAGTACACATTATGAACTTGAATTTCAATACAAATTTTGTATTCTTTTTGTGGAAATCAAGAGAGTTATTGTCGTTTCAAAATGTCTGACCGTGTTACCCGGAATACGGATTCCAATTATGTGCCGATAGGAGGGAGTAAAAATGGAAGTTAAACGTTTCATCCACAAATTTGGCTTGGAAATATTTTTTTTATATCGCGGGATGAATCATCTCGACATGAAGTTTTGGGTAAAAAATACTTTGGCTGCAAGTTATTCACGAGCGTTAATCGATTTGAAAATGTGTTGGAAACTCATCTTCGATAACCATTTCTAAGATTACTTTTGAATGGTTAGGAATTTTTAGACGCGGCCCGCATGTTTTACAAAGTATACATTCCGAGCTTGAATTTGAACAAGAATTTTGTATTCTTTTTGTGGAAATCAAGAGAGTTATTGTCATTTCAAAATGTCTGACCGTGTTACCCGAAATACGGATTCCGATTATGTGCCTATAGGAGTGAGTAAAAATGGAAGTTAAACGTTTCATCCACGAATTTCGCTTGGAAATATTTTTCTTATAACGCGGGATTAATCATCTCGAAATGAAGGTTTGGCAAAAAATAATTTGGTTGCAAGTTATTCATGAGCTTTAATCAACTTGAAAATTTGTTACAAACTTATCTTTTGTAATCGTCTCGAAGATACCTTTGGAACAGTTTCGAATTTTTAGACGCGACCTTAAAGTTTTAAGGAGTACACATTCTGAGCTTGAATTTGAACACAAATTTTGTATTCTTTTTGTGGAAATTAAGAGAGTTATTGTCGTTTGAAAATGTCTCACCGTGTTACCCGAAATACGGATTCCAATTATGTGCCGATAGGAGGGAGTAAAAATGGAAGTTAAACGTTTCATCCACGAATTTGGCTTGGAAATTTTTTTTTTATATCGCGGGACCAATCATCTCGGAATGAAGTTTTGGATAAGAAATACTTTGGTTCCAAGTTATTCACGAGTGTTAATCGACTTGAAAATGTTTTGAAAACACATCTCCGGTAATCGTCTCGAAGATACCCTTGGTACGGTTTGGAATTTTTAGATGCGGCCTTCATGTTTTAGAAAGTACACAATCTGAGCTTGAGTTTGAACACAAATTTTGTATTCTTTTTGTGGAAATCAAGAGTTATTGTTGTTTGAAAATGTCTCACCGTCTTTCCCGAAATAGGGATTCCAATTATGTGCCGTTAGGAGGCAGTAAAAATGGAAGTTAAACGTTTCATCCACGAATTTTGCTTGGAAATATTTTTCAAATGTCGCGGGACCAATCATCTAGAAATGAAGTTTTGGGTAAAAAATACTTTGGTTGCAAGTTATTCACGAGCGTTATTCGACTTGAAATGTGTTGAAAACTCATCTTCAATAATTGTCTCGGAGATAACTTTTGACCGGTTTGGTATTTTTCGAAGCGGCCTCCAAATTTAAGAAAGTACACATTTTGAGCTTGAATTTGAACACAAATTTTGTATTCTTTTTTGTAGAAATCAAGGGAGTTATCGTCGTTTCAAAATGTCTGACCGTGTTACCCGAAATACGAATTCCAATTATGTGTCGATAGGAGGGATAAAAATGGAATTTAAACGTTTCATCCACGAATTTGGCTAAGAAATATTTTTCTTATATCGCGGGATCAATCATCTCGAAATGAAGTTTTGGGTAAAAAATACTTTGGTTGCAAGTTATTCACGAGTGTTAATCGACAAGAAAATGTGTTGAAAACCTATCTTCGGTAATCATCTCGAAGATAACTTTTGAACGGTTTGGAATTTTTGGACGCGGCGTACAAGTTTTAGAAAGTACACATTTTGAGCTTGAATTTGAACGCAAATTTTGTACTCTTTTTGTGGAAATCAAGAGAGTTATTGTCGTTTGAATATTCCTCACCGTGTTACCCGAACTACGGATTCCAATTATGCACCGATAGGAGTGAGTAAAAATGGAAGTTAAACGTTTCATCCACGAATTTCGGTTGGAAATATTTTTCTTATAACGCGGGATCAATCATCTCGAAATGAAGTTTTGGGCAAAAAATAATTTGGTTCCAAGTTATTCACGCGCTTTAATCAACTTGAAAATGTGTTAAAAACCCATCTTCTGTAATCGTCTCAAAGAAACCTTTGGAACGGTTTGGAATTTTTAGACGCGACCTCAAGTTTTAAAGAGTACACATTCTGAGCTTGAATTTGAACACAAATTTTGTATTCTTTTTGTGGAAATTAAGAGAGTTATTGTCGTTTGAAAATGTCTCACCGTGTTAACCGGAATACGGATTCCAATTATGTGCCGATAGGAGGGAGTAAAAATGGAAGTTAAACGTTTCATCCTCTAATTTGGCTTGGAAGTATTTTTTTTATATCGCGGGACCAATCATCTCGGAATGAAGTTTTGGATAAAAAATACTTTGGTTCCAAGTTATTCACGAGTGTTAATCCACTTGAAAATGTGTTGAAAACTCATCTCCGGTAATCGTCTCGAAGATACCCTTGGAACGGTTTGGAATTTTTAGACGCGGCCTTAACGTTTTAGAAAGTACACATTCTGAGCTTGAGTTTGAACACAAATTTTGTATTCTTTTTGTGGAAATCAAGAGTTATTGTCGTTTGAAAATGTCTCACCGTGTTACCCGAAATATGGATTCCAATTATGTGCCGTTAGGAGGGAGTAAAAATGGAAGTTAAACGTTTCATCCACGAATTTTGCTTGGAAATATTTTTCAAAATATCGCGGGACCAATCATCTCGAAATGAAGTTTTGGGTAAAAAATACTTTGGTTGCAAGTTATTCACGAGCGTTATTCAACTTGAAAATGTGTTGAAAACTCATCTTCGATAATTGTCTCGGAGATAACTTTTGAACGGTTTGGTATTTTTCGACGCGGCCTCCAAATTTAAGAAAGTACACATTTTGAGTTTGAATTTGAACACAAATTTTGTACTCTTTTTGTGGAAATCAAGGGAGTTATCATCGTTTCAAAATGTCTGACCGTGTTACCCGAAATACGGATTCCAATTATGTGCCGATAGGAGGAATAAAAATGGAATTTAAACGTTTCATCCACAAATTTGGGAAGGAAATATTTTTCTTATATCGCGGGATCAATCATCTCGAAATGAAGTTTTGGGTAAAAAATACTTTGGTTGCAAGTTATTCACGAGTGTTAACCGACAAGAAAATGTGTTGAAAACTCATCTTCGGTAATCGTCTCGAAGATACCACTGGAACGGTTTAGAATTTCTAGACGCGGCCTTCAAGTTTTAGAAAGTACACATTCTGAGCTAGAGTTTGAACACAAATTTTGTATTCTTTTTGTGGAAATCAAGAGAGTTATTGTCGTTTGAAAATGTCTCACCGTGTTACCCGAAATACGGATTCCAATTATGTGCCGATAGGAGTGAGTAAAAATGGAAGTTAAACGTTTCATCCAAGAATTTGGCTTGGAAATATTTTTCTTATATCGCAGGACTAATCTTCTCGAAATGAAGTTTTGGGTAAAAAATACTTTTGTTGGAAGTTATTCACGAGCGTTACTTGACTTGAAAATGTGTTGAAAACTCATCTTCGGTAATTTTCCCGAAGATAAATTTTGAACGGTTTGGAATTTTTCGACGGCGCCTAAAAATTTTAGAAAGTACACATTTTGAGCTTGAATTTGAACACGAATTTTGTATTATTTTTGTGGAAATCAAGAGAGTTGGTGTCGTTTGAAAATGTCTAACTGTGTTACCCGAAATACGGATTCCAATTATGTGCCGATAGGAGGGAGTAAAATTGGAAGATAAACGTTTCATCCACGAATTTGGCTTGGAAATATTTTTATTATATCGCGGGACCAATCATCTCGAAATGAAGTTTTGGGTAAAAAATACTTTGGTTGCAAGTTATTCACGTGCGTTAATCGACATGAAATTGTGTTGAAAACTTATATTCGGTATTCGTCTCGAAGATAACTTTTGAACGGTTTGGAATTTTTAGATGCGGCCTACAAGTTTTAGAAAGTACACAATTTGAGCTTGAATTTGAACGCAAATTTTGTACTCTTTTTGTGGAAATCAAGAGAGTTATTGTCGTTTGAATATTCCTCACCGTGTTACCCGAACTACGGATTCAAATTATGCACCGAGAGGAGTGAGTAAAAATGGAAGTTAAACGTTTCATCCACGAATTTCGCTTGGAAATATTTTTCTTATAACGCGGGATTAATCATCTCGAAATGAAGTTTTGGGCAAAAAATAATTTGGTTGCAAGTTATTCATGAGCTTTAATCAACTTGAAAATTTGTTAAAAACTCATCTTCTGTAATCGTCTCGAAGATACCTTTGGAACGGTTTCGAATTTTTAGACGCGACCTTCAAGTTTTAAAGAGTACACATTCTGAGCTTGAATTTGAACACAAATTTTGTATTCTTTTTGTGGAAATTAAGAGAGTTATTGTCGTTTGAAAATGTCTCACCGTGTTACCCGAAATACGGATTCCAATTATGTGCCGATAGGAGGGAGTAAAAATGGAAGTTAAACGTTTCACCCGCGAATTTGGCTTGGAAATATTTTTTTTTATATCGCGGGACCAATCATCTCGGAATGAAATTTTGGATAAAAAATACCTTGGTTCCAAGTTATTCACGAGCATTAATCGACTTGAAAATGTGTTGAAAACTCATCTCCGGTAATCGTCTCGAAGATACCCCTGGAACGGTTTGGAACTTTTAGACGCGGCCTTCATGTTTTAGAAAGTACACATTCTGAGCTTGAGTTTGAACACAAATTTTTTATTCTTTTTGTGGAAATCAAGAGTTATTGTTGTTTGAAAATGTCTCACCGTGTTACCCGAAATAGGGATTCCAATTATGTGCCGTTAGGAGGGAGTAAAAATGGAAGTTAAACGTTTCATCCACGAATTTTGCTTGGAAATATTTTTCAAATATCGTGGGACCAATCATCTCGAAATGAAGTTTTGGGTAAAAAATACTTTGGTTGCAAGTTATTCACGAGCGTTATTCGACTTGAAAATGTGTTGAAAACTCATCTTCGATAATTGTCTCGGAGATAACTTTTGAACGGTTTGGTATTTTTCAACGCGGCCTCCAAATTTAAGAAAGTACACATTTTGAGCTTGAATTTGAACACAAATTTTGTATTCTTTTTGTAGAAATCAAGGGAGTTATCGTCGTTTCAAAATGTCTGACCGTGTTACCCGAAATACGGATTCCAATTATGTGTCGATAGGAGGGATAAAAATGGAATTTAAACGTTTCATCCACGAATTTGGCTAAGAAATATTTTTCTTATATCGCGGGATCAATCATCTCGAAATGAAGTTTTGGGTAAAAATACTTTGGTTGTAAGTTATTCACGAGTGTTAATCGACAAGAAAATGTGTTGAAAACTCATCTTCGGTAATCGTCTCGAAGATACCATTGGAACGGTTTGGAATTTTTAGACGCGGCCTTCAAGTTTTCGAAAGTACACATTCTGAGCTTGAGTTTGAACACAAATTTTGTATTCTTTTTGTGGAAATCAAGAGAGTTATTGTCGTTTGAAAATGTCTCACCGTGTTACCCGAAATACAGATTCCAATTATGTGCCGATAGGAGTGAGTAAAAATGGAAGTTAGACGTTTCATCCATGAATTTGGCTTGGAAATATTTTTCTTATATCGCGGGACCAATCTTCTCGAAATGAAGTTTTGGGTAAAAAATACTTTGGTTGGAAGTTATTCACGAGCGTTAATTGAAATGAAATTGTGTTGAAAACTTATCTTCTGTAATCATCTCGAAGATAACTTTTGAACGGTTTGGAATTTTTGGACGCGGCGTATAAGTTTTAGAAAGCACACATTTTGAGCTTGAATTTGAACACAAATTTTGTACTCTTTTTGGGGAAATCAAGAGAGTTATTGTCGTTTGAATATTCCTCACCGCGTTACCCGAACTACGGATTCCAATTATGCACCGATAGGAGTAAAAATGGAAGTTAAACGTTTCATCCACGAATTACGCTTGGAAATATTTTTCTTATAACGCGGGATCAATCATCTCGAAATGAAGTTTTGGGTAAAAAATAATTTGGTTGCAAGTTATTCACGAGCTTTAATCAACTTGAAAATGTGTTAAAAACTCATCTTCTGTAATCGTCTCGAAGAAACCTTTGGAACGGTTTCGAATTTTTAGACGCGACCTTCAAGTTTTAAAGAGTACACATTCTGAGCTTGAATTTGAACACAAATTTTGTATTCTTTTTATGGAAATTAAGAGAGTTATTGTCATTTGAAAATGTTTCACCGTGTTACCCGAAATACGGATTCCAATTATGTGCCGATAGGAGGGAGTAAAAATGGAAGTTAAACGTTTCATCCACGAATTTCGCTTGGAAATATTTTTTTTATATCGCGGGACCAATCATCTCGGAATAAAGTTTTGGATAAAAAATACTTTGGTTCCAAGTTATTCACGAGCGTTAATCGACTTGAAAATGTGTTGAAAACTCATCTCCGGTAATCGTCTCAAAGATACACTTGGAAGGGTTTGGAATTTTTAGACGCGGCCTTCATGTTTTGGAAAGTACACATTCTGAGCTTGAGTTTGAACACAAATTTTGTATTCTTTTTGTGGAAATCAAGAGTTATTGTTGTTTGAAAATGTCTCACCGTGTTACCCGAAATAGGGATTCCAATTATGTGCCGTTAGGAGGGAGTAAAAATGGAAGTTAAACGTTTTATCCACGAATTTTGCTTCGAAATATTTTTCAAATATTGCGGGACCAATCATCTCGAAATGAAGTTTTGGGTACAAAGTACTTTGGTTGCAAGTTATTCACGAGCGTTATTCGACTTGAAAATGTGTTGAAAACTCATCTTCGATAATTGTCTCGGAGATAACTTTTGAACGGTTTGGTATTTTTCGACGCGGCCTCCAAATTTTAGAAAGTACACATTTTGAGCTTGAATTTGAACACAAATTTTGTATTCTTTTTGTAGAAATCAAGGGATTTATCGTCGTTCCAAAATGTCTGACCGTGTAACCCGAGATACGGATTCCAATTATGTGTCGATAGGAGGGATGAAAATGGAATTTAAACGTTTCATCCACGAATTTGGCTAAGAAATATTTTTCTTATATCGCGGGATCAATCATCTCGAAATGAAGTTTTAGGTAAAAAATACTTTGGTTACAAGTTATTCACGAGTGTTAATCGACAAGAAAATGTGTCGAAAACTCGTCTTCGGTAATCGTCTCAAAGATACCATTGGAACGGTTTGGAATTTTTAGACGCGGGCTGCAAGCTTTAGAAAGTACACATTCTGAGCTTGATTTTGAACACAAATTTTGTATTCTTTTTGTGGAAATCAAGAGAGTTATTGTCGTTTCAAAATGTCTCACCGTGTTACCCGTAATACGGAGAAATTATGTGGCGATAGGAGGTAGTAAAAATGGAAGTTAAACGTTTCATCCACGAATTTGGCTTGGAAATATTTTTCTTATATCGCGGGACCAATCATCTCGGAATGAAGTTTTGGATAAAAAATACTTTGGTTCCAAGTTATTCACGAGCGTTAATCAACTTGAAAATGTGTTGAAAACTCATCTCCGGTAATCGTCTCGAAGATACACTTGGAAGGGTTTGGAATTTTTAGACGCGGCCTTCATGTTTTGGAAAGTACACATTCTGAGCTTGAGTTTGAACACAAATTTTGTATTCTTTTTGTGGAAATCAAGAGTTATTGTTGTTTGAAAATGTCTCACCGTGTTACCCGAAATAGGGATTCCAATTATGTGCCGTTAGGAGGGAGTAAAAATGGAAGTTAAACGTTTTATCCACGAATTTTGCTTCGAAATATTTTTCAAATATTGCGGGACCAATCATCTCGAAATGAAGTTTTGGGTACAAAGTACTTTGGTTGCAAGTTATTCACGAGCGTTATTCGACTTGAAAATGTGTTGAAAACTCATCTTCGATAATTGTCTCGGAGATAACTTTTGAACGGTTTGGTATTTTTCGACGCGGCCTCCAAATTTTAGAAAGTACACATTTTGAGCTTGAATTTGAACACAAATTTTGTATTCTTTTTGTAGAAATCAAGGGATTTATCGTCGTTCCAAAATGTCTGACCGTGTAACCCGAGATACGGATTCCAATTATGTGTCGATAGGAGGGATGAAAATGGAATTTAAACGTTTCATCCACGAATTTGGCTAAGAAATATTTTTCTTATATCGCGGGATCAATCATCTCGAAATGAAGTTTTAGGTAAAAAATACTTTGGTTACAAGTTATTCACGAGTGTTAATCGACAAGAAAATGTGTCGAAAACTCGTCTTCGGTAATCGTCTCAAAGATACCATTGGAACGGTTTGGAATTTTTAGACGCGGGCTGCAAGCTTTAGAAAGTACACATTCTGAGCTTGATTTTGAACACAAATTTTGTATTCTTTTTGTGGAAATCAAGAGAGTTATTGTCGTTTGAAAATGTCTCACCGTGTTACCCGAAATACGGATTCCAATTATGTGCCGATAGGAGTGAGTAAAAATGGAAAATAAACGTTTCATCCACGAATTTGGCTTGGAAATATTTTTCTTATATCTCAGGACCAATCATCTCGAAATTAAGTTTTGGGTAAAAAATACTTTGGTTGCAAGTTATTCACGAGCGTTAATCGACATGAAATTGTGTTGAAAACTTATCTTCGGTAATCATCTCGAAGATAACTTTTGAACGGTTTGGAATTTTTGGACGCAACGTACAAGTTTCAGAAAGTACACATTTTGAGCTTGAATTTGAACAGAAATTTTGTACCCTTTTTGTGGAAATCAAGAGAGTTATTGTCGTTTGAATATTCCTCACCGTGTTACCCGAACTACGGATTCCAATTATGCACCGATAGGGGTGAGTAAAAATGGAAGTTAAACGTTTCATCCACGAATTTCGCTTGGAAATATTTTTCTTATAACGCGGGATCAATCATCTCGAAATGAAGTTTTGGGCAAAAAATAATTTGGTTGCAAGTTATTCACGAGCTTTAATCAACTTGAAAATGTGTTAAAACCTCATCTTCTGTATTCGTCTCGAAGAAACCTTTGGAACGGTTTCGAATTTTTAGACGCGACCTTCAAGTTTTAAAGAGTACACATTCTGAGCTTGAATTTGAACACAAATTTTGTATTCTTTTTGTGGAAATTAAGAGAGTTATTGTCGTTTGAAAATGTCTCACCGTGTTACCTGAAATACGGATTCCAATTATGTGCCGATAGGAGGGAGTAAAAATGGAAGTTAAACGTTTCATCCACGAGTTTGGCTTGGAAATATTTTCTTTATATCGCGGGACCAATCATCTCGGAATGAAGTTTTGGATAAAAAAATACTTTGGTTGCAAGTTATTCACGAGCGTTAATCGACTTGAAAATGTGTTGAAAACTCATCTCCGGTAATCGTCTCGAAGATACCCTTGGAACGGTTTGGAATTTTTAGACGCGGCCGTCAAGTTTTAGAAAGTTCACATTCTGAGCATGAGTTTGAACACAAATTTTGTATTCTTTTTGTGGAAATCAGGAGTTATTGTCGTTTGAAAATGTCTCACCGTGTTACCCGAAATACGGATTCCAATTATGCGCCGTTAGGAGGTAGTAAAAATGGAAGTCAAACGTTTCATCCACGAATTTTGCTTGGAAATATTTTTCAAATATCGCGAGACCAATCATCTCGAAATGAAGTTTTGGGTAAAAAATACATTGGTTGCAAGTTATTCACGAGCGTTATTCGACTTGAAAATGTGTTGGAAACTCATCTTCGATAATTGTCTCGGAGATAACTTTTGAACGGTTTGGTATTTTTCGACGCGGCCTTCAAATTTAAGAAAGTACACATTTTGAGCTTGAATTTGAACACAAATTTTGTATTCTTTTTGTGGAAATCAAGGGAGTTATCGTCGTTTCAAAAGGTCTGACCGTTTTACCCGAAATACAGATTCCTATTATGTGCCGATAGGACGGATAAAAATGGAATTTAAACGTTTCATCCACAAATTTGGCTAGGAAATATTTTTCTTATATCGCGGGATCAATCAACTCGAAATGAAGTTTTGGTTAAAAAATACTTTGGTTGCAAGTTATTCACGAGTGTTAATCGACAAGAAAATGTGTTGAAAACTCATCTTCGGTAATCGTCTCGAAGATACCATTGGAACGGTTTGGAATTCTTAGACGCGGCCTTCAAGTTTTAGAAAGTACACATTCTGAGCTTGAGTTTGAACAGAAATTTTGTATTCTTTTTGTGGAAATCAAGAGAGTTATTGTCGTTTGAAAATGTCTCACCGTGTTACCCGAAATACAGATTCCAATTATGTGCCGATAGGAGTGAGTAAAAAAGGAAGTTAGACGTTTCATCCTTGAATTTGGCTTGGAAATATTTTTCTTATATCGCGGGACCAATCTTCTCGAAATGAAGTTTTCGGTAAAAAATACTTTGGTTGGAAGTTATTCACGAGCGTTATTTGACTTGAAAGTGTGTTGAAAACTCATCTTCGGTAATTTTCTCGAAGATAAATTTTGAACGGTTTGGAATTTTTCGACGCCGCATAAAAATATTAGAAAGTACACGTTTTGAGCTTGAATTTGAACACAAATTTTGTATTCTTTTTGTTGAAATCAAGAGAGTTGGTGTCGTTTGAAAATGTCTCACCGTGTTACCCGAAATACGGATTCCAATTATGTGCCGATAGGAGGGAGTAAAAATGGAAGATAAACGTTTCATCCACGAATTTGGCTTGGAAATATTTTTCTTATATCACGGGACCAATCATCTCGAAATGAAGTTTTGGGTAAAAAATGGTTGCAAGTTATTCACGAGCGTTAATCGACATGAAATTGTGTTGAAAACTTATCTTCGGTAATCGTCTCGAAGATAACTTTTGAACGGTTTGGAATTTTTAGACGCGGCCTACAAGTTTTAGAAAGTACACAATTGGAGCTTGAATTTGAACGCAAATTTTGTACTCTTTTTGTGGAAATCAAGGGAGTTATTGTCGTTTGAATATTCCTCACCATGTTACCCGAACTACCGATTCCAATTTTGCACCGAGAGGAGTGAGTAAAAATGGAAGTTAAATGTTTCATCCACGAATTTCGCTTGGAAATATTTTTCTTATAACGCGGGATTAATCATCTCGAAATGAAGTTTTGGGCAAAAAATAATTTGGTTGCAAGTTATTCACGAGCTTTAATCAACTTGAAAATGTGTTAAAAACTCATCTTCTGTAATCGTCTCGAAGATACCTTTGGAACGGTTTCGAATTTTTAGACGCGACCTTCAAGTTTTAAAGAGTACACATTCTGAGCTTGAATTTGAACACAAATTTTGTATTCTTTTTTGGAAATTAAGAGAGTTATTGTCGTTTGAAAATGTCTCACGGTGTTACCCGAAATACGGATTCCAATTATGTGCCGATAGGAGGGAGTAAAAATGGAAGTTAAACGTTTCATCCACGAATTTGGCTTGGAAATATTTTTTTTATATCGCGGGACCAATCATCTCGGAATAAAGTTTTGGATAAAAAATACTTTGGTTCCAAGTTATTCACGAGCGTTAATCAACTTGAAAATGTGTTGAAAACTCATCTCCGGTAATCGTCTCGAAGATACCCTTGGAACGGTTTGGAATTTTAGACGCGGCCGTCAAGTTTTAGAAAGTTCACATTCTGAGCTTGAGTTTGAACACAAATTTTGTATTCTTTTTGTGGAAATCAGGAGTTATTGTCGTTTGAAAATGTCTCACCGTGTTACCCGAAATACGGATTCCAATTATGTGCCGTTAGGAGGTAGTAAAAATGGAAGTCAAACGTTTCATCCACGAATTTTGCTTGGAAATATTTTTCAAATATCGCGAGACCAATCATCTCGAAATGAAGTTTTGGGTAAAAAATACATTGGTTGCAAGTTATTCACGAGCGTTATTCGACTTGAAAATGTGTTGGAAACTCATCTTCGATAATTGTCTCGGAGATAACTTTTGAACGGTTTGGTATTTTTCAATGCGGCCTCCAAATTTAAGAAAGTACACATTTTGAGCTTGAATTTGAACACAAATTTTGTATTCTTTTTGTGGAAATCAAGGGAGTTATCATCGTTTCAAAAGGTCTGACCGTCTTACCCGAAATACGGATTCCTATTATGTGCCGATAGGACGGATAAAAATGGAATTTAAACGTTTCATCCACGAATTTGGCTAAGAAATATTTTTCTTATATCGCGGGATCAATCATCTCGAAATGAAGTTTTGGGTAAAAAATACTTTGGTTGCAAGTTATTCACGAGTGTTAATCGACAAGAAAATGTGCTGAAAACTCGTCTTCGGTAATCGTCTTGAAGATACCATTGGAACGGTTTGGAATTTTTAGACGCGGCCTCCAGGCTTTAGAAAGTACACATTCTGAGCTTGATTTTGAACACAAATTTTGTATTCTTTTTGTTGAAATCAAGAGAGTTATTGTCGTTTGAAAATGTCTCACCGTGTTACCCGGAATACGGATTCCAATTATGTGCCGATAGGAGTGAGTAAAAATGGAAGATAAACGTTTCATCCACGAATTTGGCTTGGAAATGTTTTTCTTATATCTCGGGACCAATCATCTCGAAATTAAGTTTTGGGTAAAAAATACTTTGGTTGCAAGTTATTCACGAGCGCTAATCGACATGAAATTGTGTTGAAAACTTATCTTCGGTAATCATCTCGAAGATAACTTTTGAACGGTTTGGAATTTTTGGACGCGGCGTACAAGTTTTAGAAAGTACACATTTTGAGCTTGAATTTGAAAACAAATTTTGTACTCTTTTTGTGGAAATCAAGAGAGTTATTGTCGTTTGAATATTCCTCACCGTGTTACCCAAACTACGGATTCCAACTATGCACCGATAGGAGTGAGTAAAAATGGAAGTTAAACGTTTCATCCACGAATTTCGCTTGGAAATATTTTTCTTATAACGCGGGATCAATCATCTCGAAATGACGTTTTGGGCAAAAAATAATTTGGTTGCAAGTTATTCACGAGCTTTAATCAACTTGAAAATGTGTTAAAAACTCATCTTCTGTAATCGTCTCGAAGAAACCTTTGGAACGGTTTCGAATTTTTAGACGAGACCTTCAAGTTTTAAAGAGTACACATTCTGAGCTTGAATTTGAACACAAATTTTGTATTCTTTTTGTGGAAATTAAGAGAGTTATTGTCATTTGAAAATGTCTCACCGTGTTACCCAAAATACGGATTCCAATTATGTGCCGATAGGAGGGAGTAAAAATGGAAGTTAAACGTTTCATCCACGAATTTGGCTTGGAAATATTTTTTTTATATCGCGGAACCAATCATCTCGGAATGAAGTTTTGGATAAGAAATACTTTGGTTCCAAGTTATTCACGAGCGTTAATCGACTTGAAAATGTGTTGAAAACTGATCTCCGGTAATCGTCTCGAAGATACCCTTGGAACGGTTTGGAATTTTTAGACGCGGCCTTCATGTTTTAGAAAGTACACATTCTGAGCTTGTGTTTGAACACAAATTTTTTATTCTTTTTGTGGAAATCAAGAGTTATTGTCGTTTGAAAATGTCTCACCGTGTTACCCGAAATATGGATTCCAATTATGTGCCGTTAGGAGGGAGTAAAAATGGAAGTTAAACGTTTCATCCACGAATTTTGCTCGGAAATATTTTTCAAATATCGCGGGACCAATAATCTCGAAATGAAGTTTTTGGTAAAATATACTTTGGTTGCAAGTTATTTACGAGAGTTATTCGACTTGAAAATGTGTTGAAATCTCATTTTCGGTAATCGTCTCGAAGATACATTTGGAACGGTTTGGAATTTTTAGACGCGGCCTTCAAATTTTAGAAAGTACACATTCTGAGCTTGAATTTGTACACAAATTTTGTACTCTTTTTGTCGAAATGAAGTTTTGGGTAAAAAATACTTTGGTTGCAAGTTATTCACGAGCGTTATTCAACTTGAAAATGTGTTGAAAACTCATCTTCGATAATTGTCTCGGAGATAACTTTTGAACGGTTTGGTATTTTTCGACGCGGTCTTCAAATTTAAGAAAGTACACATTTTGAGCTTGAATTTGAACACAGATTTTGTATTCTTTTTGTCGAAATCAAGGGAGTTATCGTCGTTTCAAAATGTCTGACCGTGTTACCCAAAATACGGATTCCAATTATGTGCCGATAGGAGGAATAAAAATGGAATTTAAACGTTTCATCCACGAATTTGGCTAGGAAATATTTTTCTTATATCGCGGGATGAATCATCTCGAAATGAAGCTTTTGGTAAAAAATACTTTGGTTGCAAGTTATTCACGAGTGTTAATCGACTAGAAAATGTGTTGAAAACTCATCTTCGGTAATCGTCTCGAAGATACCATTGGAACGGTTTGGAATTTTTAGACGCGGCCTTGAAGTTTTAGAAAGTACACATTCTGAGCTTGAGTTTGAACACAAATTTTGTATTCTTTTTGTGGAAATCAAGAGAGTTATTGTCGTTTGAAAATGTCTCACCGTGTTACCCGAAATACGGATTCCAATTATGTGCCGATAGGAGTGAGTAAAAATGGAAGTTAAACATTTCATCCAAGAATTTGGCTTCGAAATATTTTTCTTATATTGCGGGACCAATCATCTCGAAATGAAGTTTTGGGTAAAAAATACTTTGGTTGGAAGTTATTCACGAACGTTATTTGACTTGAAAATGTGTTGAAAACTCATCTTCGGTAATTTTCCCGAAGATAAATTTTGAACGGTTTGGAATTTTTCGACGCCACCTAAAAATTTTAGAAAGTACACGTTTTGAGCTTGAATTTGAACACAAATTTTGTATTCTTTTTATGGAAATCAAGAGAGTTGGTGTCATTTGAAAATGTCTCACCGTGTTACCCGAAATACGGATTCCAATTATGTGCCGATAGGAGGGAGTAAAAATGGAAGATAAACGTTTCATCCACGAATTTGGCTTGGAAATATTTTTCTTATATCGCTGGACCAATCATCTCGAAATGAAGTTTTGGGTAAAAAATACTTTGGTTGCAAGTTATTCACGAGCGTTAATCGACATGAAATTGTGTTGAAAACTTATCTTCGATAATCGTCTCGAGGATAACTTTTGAACGGTTTGGAATTTTTAGACGCGGCCTACAAGTATTAGAAAGTACACAATTTGAGCTTGAATTTGAACACAAATTTTGTACTCTTTTTGTGCAAAATCAAGAGAGTTATTGTCGTTTGAATATTCCTCATCGTGTTACCCGAACTACGGATTCCAATTATGCACCGAGAGGAGTGAGTAAAAATGGAAGTTAAACGTTTCATCCACGAATTTCGCTTGGAAATATTTTTCTTATAACGCGGGATTAATCATCTCGAAATGAACTTTTGGGCAAAAAATAATTTGGTTGCAAGTTATTCACGAGCTTTAATCAACTTGAAAATGTGTTAAAAACACATCTTCTGTAATCGTCTCGAAGATACCTTTGGAACGGTTTCGAATTTTTAGACGTGACCTTCAAGTTTTAAAGAGTACACATTCTGAGCTTGAATTTGAACACAAATTTTGTATTCTTTTTGTGGAAATTAAGAGAGTTATTGTCGTTTGAAAATGTCTCACCGTGTTACCCGAAATATGGATTCCAATTATGTGCCGATACGAGGGAGTAAAAATGGAAGTTAAACGTTTCATCCACGAATTTGGCTTGGAAATATTTTTTTTATATCGGGGGACCAATCATCTCGGAATGAAGTTTTGGATAAAAAATACTTTGGTTCCAAGTTATTCACGAGCGTTAATCGACTTGAAAATGTGTTGAAAACTCATCTCTGGTAATCGTCTCGAAGATACCCTTGGAACGGTTTGGAATTTTTAGATGTGGCCTTCATGTTTAAGAAAGTACACATTCTGAGCTTGAATTTGAACACAAATTTTGTATTCTTTTTGTGGAAATCAAGAGAGTTATTGTCGTTTGAAAATGTCTCACCGTGTTACCCAAAATACGGATTCCAATTATGTGCCGATCGGAGGGAGTAAAAATGGAAGTTAAACGTTTCATCCACGAATTTGGCTTGGAAATATCTTTCAAATATCGCGGGACCAATAATCTCGAAATGAAGTTTTTGGTAAAATATACTTTGGTTGCAAGTTATTTACGAGCGTTATTCGACTTGAAAATGTGTTGAAAACTCATTTTCGGTAATCGTCTCGAAGATACATTTGGAACGGTTTGGAATTTTTAGACGCGGCCTTCAAATTTTAGAAAGTACACACTCTGAGCTTGAATTTGTACACAAATTTTGTACTCTTTCTGTGGAAATCAAGAGAGTTATTGTCGTTTGAATATTCCTCACCGTGTTGCCCGAACTACGGATTCCAATTATGCACCGATAGGAGTGAGTAAAAATGGAAGTTAAACATTTCATCCACGAATTTCGCTTGGAAATATTTTTCTTATAACGCGGGATCAATCATCTCGAAATGAAGTTTTGGGCAAAAAATAATTTGGTTGCAAGTTATTCACGAGCTTTAATCAACTTGAAAATGTGTTAAAAACTCATCATCAGTAATCGTCTCGAAGAAACCTTTGGAACGGTTACGAATTTTTAGACGCGACCTTCAAGTTTTAAAGACTACACATTCTGAGCTTGAATTTGAACACAAATTTCGTATTCCTTTTGTGGAAATTAAGAGAGTTATTGTCGTTTGAAAATGTCTCACCGTGTTACCCGAAATACGGATTCCAATTATGTGCCGATAGGAGGGAGTAAAAATGGAAGTTACACGTTTCATCCACGAATTTGGCTGGGAAATATTTTTTTTTATATCGCGGGACCAATCATCTCGGAATGAAGTTTTGGATAAAAAATACTTTGGTTCCAAGTTATTCACGAGCGTTAATCGACTTGAAAATGTGTTGAAAACTCATCTCCGGTAATCGTCTAGAAGATACCCTTGGAACGGTTTGGAATTTTTAGACGCGGCCGTCAAGTTTTGGAAAGTTCACATTCTGAGCTTGAGTTTGAACACAAATTTTGTATGTTTTTGTGGAAATCAGGAGTTATTGTCGTTTGAAAATGTCTCACCGTGTTACCCGAAATACGGATTCCAATTATGTGCCATTAGGAGGGAGTAAAAATGGAAGTTAAACGTTTCATCCACGAATTTTGCTTGGAAATATTTTTCAAATATCGCGGGATCAATCATCTCGAAATGAAGTTTTGGGTAAAAAATACTTTGGTTGCAAGTTATTCACGAGCGTTATTCAACTTGAAAATGTGTTGAAAACTCATCTTCGATAATTGTCTCGGAGATAACTTTTGAACAGTTTGGTATTTTTCGACGCGGCCTTCAAATTTAAGAAAGTACACATTTTGAGCTTGAATTTGAACACAAATTTTGTATTCTTTTTGTCGAAATCAAGGGAGTTATCGTCGTTTCAAAATGTCTGACCGTGTTACCCGAAATACGGATTCCAATTATGTGCCGATAGGAGGAATAAAAATGGAATTTAAACGTTTCATCCACGAATTTGGCTAGGAAATATTTTTCTTATATCGCGGGATCAATCATCTCGAAATGAAGTTTTGGGTAAAAATACTTTGGTTGCAAGTTATTCACGAGTGTTAATCGACAAGAAAATGTGTTGAAAACTCATCTTCGGTAATCGTCTCGAAGATACCATTGGAACGGTTTGGAATTTTTAGACGCGGCCTTCAAGTTTTAGAAAGTTCACATTCTGAGCTTGAGTTTGAACACAAATTTTGTATTCTTTTTGTGGAAATCAGGAGTTATTGTCCTTTGAAAATGTCTCACTGTGTTACCCGAAATACGGATTCCAATTATGTACCGATAGGAGTGAGTAAAAATGGAAGTTAAACGTTTCATCCAAGAATTTGGCTTGGAAATATTTTTCTTATATCGCGGGACCAATCATCTCGAAATGAAGTTTTGGGTAAAAAATACTTTGGTTGGAAGTTATTCACGAGCGTTATTTGACTTGAAAATGTGTTGAAAACTCATCTTCGGTAATTTTCTCGAAGATAAATTTTGAACGGTTTGGAATTTTTCGATGCCGCCTAAAAATTTTAGAAAGTACACGTTTTGAGCATGAATTTGAACGCAAGTTTTGTATTCTTTTAGTGGAAATCAAGAGAGTTGGTGTTGTTTGAAAATGTCTCACCGTGTTACCCGAAATACGGATTCCAATTATGTGCCGATAGGAGGGAGTAAATATGGAAGATAAACGTTTCATCCACGAATTTGGCTTGGAAATATTTTTCTTATATCGCGGGACCAATCATTTCGAAATGAAGTTTTGGGTAAAAAATACTTTGGTTGCAAGTTATTCACGAGCGTTAATCGACATGAAATTGTGTTGAAAAATTATCTTCGGTAATCATCTCAAAGATAACTTTTGAACGGTTTGGAATTTTTACACGCGGCCTACAAGTTTTAGAAAGTACACATTTTGAGCTTGAATTTGAACCAAAATTTTGTACTCTTTTTGTGGAAATCAAGAGAGTTATTGTCGTTTGAATATTCCTCACTGTGTTACCCGAACTACGGATTCGAATTATGCACTGATAGGAGTGAGTAAAAATGGAAGTTAAACGTTTCATCCACGAATTTCGCTTGGAAATATTTTTCTTATAACGCGGGATCAATCATCTCGAAATGAAGTTTTGGGCAAAAAATAAATTGGTTCGAAGTTATTCACGAGCTTTAATCAAGTTGAAAATGTGTTAAAAACTCGTCTTTTGTAATCGTCTCAAAGATTCCTTTGGAACGGTTTCGAATTTTTAGACGCGACCTTCAAGTTTTAAAGAGTACACATTCTGAGCTTGAATTTGAACACAAATTTTGTATTATTTTTGTGGAAATTAAGAGAGTTATTGTCGTTTGAAAATGTCTTACCGTGTTACCCGAAATACGGATTCCAATTATGTGCCGATAGGAGGGTGTAAAAATGGAAGTTAAAGGTTTCATCCACGAATTTGGCTTGGAAATATTTTTTTTATATCGCGGGACCAATCATCCGGGAATGAAGTTTTGGATAAAAAATACTTTGGTTCCAAGTTATTCACGAGCGTTAATCGACTTGAAAATGTGTTGAAAACTCATCTTCGGTAATCGTCTCGAATATACCCTTGGAACGGTTTGGAATTTTTAGACGCGGCCTTCATGTTTTAGGTAGTACACATTCTGAGCTTGAATTTGAACACAAATTTTGTATTCTTTTTGTGGAAATCAAGAGAGTTATTGTCGTTTGAAAATGTCTTACTGTGTTACCCAAAATACGGATTCCAATTTTGTGCCAATCGGAGGGAGTAAAAATGGAAGTTAAACATTTCATCCACGAATTTGGCTTGGAAATAATTTTAAAATATCGCGGGACCAATAATCTCGAAATGAAGTTTTTGGTAAAATATACTTTGGTTGCAAGTTATTCACGAGTGTTAATCGACTTGAAAATGTGTTGAAAACTCATCTTCGGTAATCGTCTCGAAGATACCTTTGGAACGGTTTGGAATTTTTAGACGCGGCCTTCAAATTTTAGAAAGTACACATTCTGAGCTTGAATTTGTACACAAATTTTGTATTCTTTTTTTGGAAATGAAGAGAGTTATTGTCTTTTTAAAATGTCACACCGTGTTACCCGAAATACGGATTACAATTATGTGCCAGTAGGAGGGAGTAAAAATGGAAGTTAAATGTTTGATCCACGAATTTGGCTTGGAAATATTTTTCAAATGTCGCGGGTCCAATCATCTCGAAATGAAGTTTTGGGTAAAATATACTTTGGTTGCGAGTTATTCACAAGCGTTAATCTACTTGAAAATGTGTTGAAAACTCATCTTCGGTAATTGTCTCGAAGATAGCTTTGGAACGGTTTGGAATTTTTATACCCGGCCTTCAAGTCCTAGAAAGTACACATTCTGAGCTTGAATTTGAACACAAATTTTGTACACTTTTTGTGGAAATCAAGAGAGTTATTGTCGTTTGAAAATGTCTCATCGTGTTACCCGAAATACGGATTCCAATTATGTGCCGATAGGAGGGAGTAAAAATGGAAGTTAAACGTTTCGTCCACGAATTCGGCTTGGAAATGTTTTTCTTATATCGCGGGACCAATCATCTCGAAATGAAGTTTTGTGTAAAAAATACTTCGGTTGCAAGTTATTCACGAGCGTTAATCTACTTGAAAATATGTTGAAAACTCATCTTCGGTAATCGTCTCGAAGATAGCTTTGGAACGGTTTGGAATTTTTAGACGCGGCCATCAAGTTTTAGAAAGTACACATTCTGAGCTTGAGTGTGAACACAAATTTTGTATTCTTTTTGTGGAAATCAGGACTTATTGTCGTTTGAAAATGTCTCACCGTGTTACCCGAAATACGGATTCCAATTATGTGCCGTTAGGAGGGAGTAAAAATGGAAGTTGAACGTTTCATCCACGAATTTTGCTTGGAAATATTTTTCAAATATCGCGGGACCAATCATCTCGAAATGAAGTTTTCGGTAAAAAATACTTTGGTTGCAAGTTATTCACGAGAGTTATTCGACTTGAAAATGTGTTGAAAACTCATCTTTGATAATTGTCTCGGAGATAACTTTTGAACGGTTTGGTATTTTTCGACGCAGCCTTCAAATTTAAGAAAGTACACATTTTGAGCTTGAATTTGAACACAAATTTTGTATTCTTTTTGTCGAAATCAATGGAGTTATCGTCGTTTCAAAATGTCCGACCGTGTTACCAGAAATACGGATTCCAATTATGTGCCGATAGGGGGGATAAAAATGGAATTTAAACGTTTCATCCACGAATTTGGCTAGGAAATAATTTCTTATATCGCGGGATCAATCATCTCGAAATGAAGTTTTGGGTAAAAAATACTTTGGTTGCAAGTTATTCACGAGTGTTAATCAACAAGAAAATGTGTTGAAAACTCATCTTCGGTAATCGTCTCGAAGATACCATTGGAACGGTTTGGAATTTTTAGACGCGGCCTTCAAGTTTTAGAAAGTACACATTCTGAGCTTGAGTTTGAACACAAATTTTGTATTCTTTTTGTGGAAATCAAAAGAGTTATTGTCGTTTGAAAATGTCTCACCGTGTTATCCGAAATACGGATTCCAATTATGTGCCGATAGGAATGAGTAAAAATGGAAGTTAAACGTTTCATCCATGAATTTGGCTTGGAAATATTTTTCTTATATTGCGGGACCAATCTTCTCGAAATGAAGTTTTGGGTAAAAAATACTTTGGTTGGAAGTTATTCACGAGCGTTATTTGACTTGAAAATGTGTTGAAAACTCATCTTCGGTAATTTTCCCGAAGATAAATTTTGAACGGTTTGGAATTTTTCGACGCCACCTAAAAATTTTAGAAAGTACACGTTTTGAGCTTGAATTTGAACACAAATTTTGTATTCTTTTTGTGGAAATCAAGAGAGTTGGTGTCATTTGAAAATGTCTCACCGTGTTACCCGAAATACGGATTCCAATTATGTGCCGATAGGAGGGAGTAAAAATGGAAGATAATCGTTTCATCCACGAATTTGGCTTGGAAATATTTTTCTTATATCGCTTGACCAATCATCTCGACATGAAGTTTTGGGTAAAAAATACTTTGGTTGCAAGTTATTCACGAGCGTTAATCGACATGAAATTGTGTTGAAAACTTTTCTTTGGTAATCGTCTCGAGGATAACTTTTGAACGGTTAGGAATTTTTAGACGCGGCCTACAAGTATTAGAAAGTACACAATTTGAGCTTGAATTTGAACACAAATTTTGTACTCTTTTTGTGGGAATCAAGAGAGTTATTGTCGTTTGAATATTCCTCATCGTGTTACCCGAACTACGGATTCCAATTATGCACCGAGAGTAGTGAGTAAAAATGGAAGTTAAACGTTTCATCCACGAATTTCGCTTGTAAATATTTTTCTTATAACGCGGGATTAATCATCTCGAAATGAACTTTTGGGCAAAAAATAATTTGGTTGCAATTTATTCACGAGCTTTAATCAACTTGAAAATGTGTTAAAAACACATCTTCTGTAATCGTCTCGAACATACCTTTGGAACGGTTTCGAATTTTTAGACGCGACCTTCAAGTTTTAAAGAGTACACATTCTGAGCTTGAATTTGAACCCAAATTTTGTATTCTTTTTGTGGAAATTAAGAGTGTTATTGTCGTTTGAAAATGTCTCACCGTGTTACCCGAAATATGGATTCCAATTATGTGCCGATAGGAGGGAGTAAAAATGGAAGTTAAACGTTTCGTCCACGAATTTGGCTTGGAAATGTTTTTCTTATATCGTGGGACCAATCATCTCGAAATGAAGTTTTGTGTAAAAAATACTTCGGTTGCAAGTTATTCACGAGCGTTAATCTACTTGAAAATGTGTTGAAAACTCATCTTCGGTAATCGTCTCGAAGATAGCTTTGGAACGGTTTGGAATTTTTAGACGCGGCCATCAAGTTTTAGAAAGTACACATTCTGAGCTTGAGTTTGAACACAAATTTTGTATTCTTTTTGTAGAAATCAGGACTTATAGTCGTTTGAAAATGTCTCACCGTGTTATCCGAAATACGGATTCCAATTATGTGCCGATAGGAGTGAGTAAAAATAGAAGTTAAACGTTTCATCCATGAATTTGGCTCGGAAATATATTTCTTATATCGCGGGACCAATCATCTCGAAATGAAGTTTTGGGAAAAAAATACTTTGGTTGGTAGTTATTCACGAGCGTTATTTGACTTGAAAATGTGTTGAAAACTCATCTTCGGTAATTTTCTCGAAGATAAATTTTGAACGGTTTGGAATTTTTCGACGCCGCCTAAAAATTTTTGAAAGTACACGTTTTGAGCTTGAATTTGAACACAAATTTTGTATTCTTTTTGAGGAAATCAAGAGAGTTGGTGTCGTTTGAAAATGTCTCACCGTGTTACCCGAAATACGGATTCCAATTATGTGCCTATAGGGGGGAGTAAAAATGGAAGATAAACGTTTCATCCACAAATTTGGCTTGAAAATATTTTTCTTATATCGCGGGACCAATCATCTCGAAATGAATTTTTGGGTCAAAAATACTTCGGTTGCAAATTATTCACGAGCGTTAATCGACATGAAATTTGGTTGAAAACTTATCTTCGGTAATCGTCTCGAAGATAACTTTTGAACGGTTTGGAATTTTTAGACGCGGCCTACAAGTTTTAGAAAGTACACATTTTGAGCTTGAATTTGAACACAAATTTTGTACTCTTTTTGAGGAAATCATGAGAGTTATTGTCGTTTGAATATTCCTCACCGTGTTACTCGAACTACGGATTCCAATTATGCACCGATAGGAGTGAGTAAAAATGGAAGTTAAACGTTTCATCACGAATATCGCATGGAAATATTTTTCTTATAACGCGGGATCAATCCTCTCGAAATGAAGTTTTGGGCAAAAAATAATTTGGTTGCAAGTTATTCACGAGCTTTAATCAACTTGAAAATGTGTTAAAAACTCATCTTCTGTAATCGTCTCGAAGATACCTTTGGAACGGTTTCGAATTTTTAGACGCGACCTTCAAGTTTTAAAGAGTACACATTCTGAGCTTGAATTTGAACACAAATTTTGTATTATTTTTGTGGAAATTAAGAGAGTTATTGTCGTTTGAAAATGTCTCACCGTGTTACCCGAAATACGGATTCCAATTATGTACCGACAGGAGGGAGTAAAAATGGAAGTTAAACGTTTCGTCCACGAATTTGGCTTGGAAATGTTTTTCTTATATCGTGGGACCAATCATCTCGAAATGAAGTTTTGTGTAAAAAATACTTCGGTTGCAAGTTATTCACGAGCGTTAATCTACTTGAAAATGTGTTGAAAACTCATCTTCGGTAATCGTCTCGAAGATAGCTTTGGAACGGTTTGGAATTTTTAGACGCGGCCATCAAGTTTTAGAAAGTACACATTCTGAGCTTGAGTTTGAACACAAATTTTGTATTCTTTTTGTAGAAATCAGGACTTATAGTCGTTTGAAAATGTCTCACCGTGTTATCCGAAATACGGATTCCAATTATGTGCCGATAGGAGTGAGTAAAAATAGAAGTTAAACGTTTCATCCATGAATTTGGCTCGGAAATATATTTCTTATATCGCGGGACCAATCATCTCGAAATGAAGTTTTGGGTAAAAAATACTTTGGTTGGTAGTTATTCACGAGCGTTATTTGACTTGAAAATGTGTTGAAAACTCATCTTCGGTAATTTTCTCGAAGATAAATTTTGAACGGTTTGGAATTTTTCGACGCCGCCTAAAAATTTTTGAAAGTACACGTTTTGAGCTTGAATTTGAACACAAATTTTGTATTCTTTTTGAGGAAATCAAGAGAGTTGGTGTCGTTTGAAAATGTCTCACCGTGTTACCCGAAATACGGATTCCAATTATGTGCCGATAGGGGGGAGTAAAAATGGAAGATAAACGTTTCATCCACAAATTTGGCTTGAAAATATTTTTCTTATATCGCGGGACCAATCATCTCGAAATGAATTTTTGGGTCAAAAATACTTTGGTTGCAAATTATTCACGAGCGTTAATCGACATGAAATTGGGTTGAAAACTTATCTTCGGTAATCGTCTCGAAGATAACTTTTGAACGGTTTGGAATTTTTAGACGCGGCCTACAAGTTTTAGAAAGTACACATTTTGAGCTTGAATTTGAACACAAATTTTGTACTCTTTTTGAGGAAATCATGAGAGTTATTGTCGGTTGAATATTCCTCACCGTGTTACTCGAACTACGGATTCCAATTATGCACCGATAGGAGTGAGTAAAAATGGAAGTTAAACGTTTCATCACGAATATCGCATGGAAATATTTTTCTTATAACGCGGGATCAATCCTCTCGAAATGAAGTTTTGGGCAAAAAATAATTTGGTTGCAAGTTATTCACGAGCTTTAATCAACTTGAAAATGTGTTAAAAACTCATCTTCTGTAATCGTCTCGAAGATACCTTTGGAACGGTTTCGAATTTTTAGACGCGACCTTCAAGTTTTAAAGAGTACACATTCTGAGCTTGAATTTGAACACAAATTTTGTATTATTTTTGTGGAAATTAAGAGAGTTATTGTCGTTTGAAAATGTCTCACCGTGTTACCCGAAATACGGATTCCAATTATGTGCCGACAGGAGGGAGTAAAAATGGAAGTTAAACGTTTCATCCATGAATTTGGCTTGGAAATATTTTTTTTATATCGCGGGACCAATCATCTCGGAATGAAGTTTTGGATAAAAAATACTTTGGCTCCAACTTATTCACGAGCGTTAATCGACTTGGAAATGTGTTGAAAACTCATCTCCGGTAATCATCTCGAAGATACCCTTGGAACGGTTTGGAATTTTTAGACGCGGCCACCATGTTTTAGAAAGTACACATTCTGAGCTTGAATTTGAAAATAAATTTTGTATTCTTTTTGTGGAAATCAAGAGAGTGATTGTCGTTTGAAAATGTCTCACTGTTTTACCCAAAATACGGATTCCAATTATTTGCCGATCGGAGGGAGTAAAAATGGAAGTTAAACGTTTCATCCACGAATTTGGCTTGGAAATATTTTTCAAATATCGCGGGACCAATAATCTCGAAATGAAATTTTTGGTAAAATATACTTTGGTTGCAAGTTATTCACGAGCGTTATTCGACTTGAAAATGTGTTGAAAACTCATCTTCGGTAATCGTCTCGAAGATACCTTTGGAACGGTTTGGAATTTTTAGACGCGGCCTTCAAATATTAAAAAGTACACATTCTGAGCTTGAATTTGTACACAAATTTTGTATTCTTTTTGTGGAAATCAAGAGAGTTATTGTCGTTTTAAAATGTCACACCGTGTTACCCGAAATACGGATTCCAATTATGTGCCAGTAGGAGGGAGGAAAAATGGGAGTTAAACGTTTCATCCACGAATTTGGCTTGGAAATATTTTTCAAATATCGCGGGTCCAATCATCTCGAAATGAAGTTTTGGGTAAAATATACTTTGGTTGCAAGTTATTCACGAGCTTTAAACGACTTGAAAATGTGTTGAAAACTCATCTTCGGTAATCGTCTCGAAGATACCTTTGGAACGGTTTGGAGTTTTTAGACGCGACCTACAAGTTTTAGAGAGTGCACATTCTGAGCTTGAATTTGAACATAAATTTTGTATTCTTTTTGTGGAAATCAAGAGAGTTATTGTCGTTTGAAAATGTCTCACGTGTTACCCGGAATACGAATTCCAATTATGTGCCGATAGGAGGGAGTAAAAATGGAAGTTAAACGTTTCATCCACGAATTTGGCTTGGAAATATTTTTCTTATATCGCGGGACCAATCATCTCGAAATTAAGTTTTGGGTAAAAAATACTTTGGTTGCGAGTTATTCACGAGCGTTAATCTACTTGAAAATGTGTTGAAAACTCATCTTCGCTAATCGTCTCGAAGATACCTTTGGAACGGTTTGGAAATTTTAGACGCGGCCTTCAAGTTTTAGAAAGTATATATTCTGAGCTTGAATTTGAACAAATATTTTGTATTGTTTTTGTGGAAATCAAGAGAGTTATTGTCGTTTGAAAATGTCTCACCGTGTTACCCGAAATACGGACAAATTATGTGGCGATAGGAGGTAGTAAAAATGGAAGTGAAACGTTTCATCCACGAATTTGGCTTGGAAATATTTTCCTTATATCGCGGGACCAATCATCTCGAAATGAAGTTTTCGGTAGAAAATACTTTGGTTGCAAGTTATTCACGAGCGTTAATCTACTTGACAATGTGTTGAAAACTCATCTTCGGCAATCGTCTCGAAGATACCTTTGGAACGGTTTGGAATTTTTAGACCCGGCCTTCAAGTCCTAGAAAGTACACATTCTGAGCTAGAATTTGAACGCAAATTTTGTACTCTTTTTGTGGAAATCAAGAGAGTTATTGCCGTTTGAAAATGTCTCACCGTGTTACCCGAAATACGGATTACAATTATGTGCCGATAGGAGGGAGTAAAAATGGAAGTTAAACGTTTCGGCCACGAATTTGGCATGGAAATATTTTTCTTATATCGCGGGACCAATCATCTCGAAATGAAGTTTTGGGTAAAAAATACTTTGGTTGCAAGTTATTCACGAGCGTTAATCTACTTGAAAATTTGTTGAAAAGTCATCTTCGGTAATCGTCTGGAAGATACCTTTGGAACGGTTTGGAATTTTTAGACGCGGCCATCAAGTTTTAGAAAGTACACATTCTGAGCTTGAGTTTGAACGCAAATTTTATATTCTTTTTGTGGAAATCAAGAGTTATTTTCGTTTGAAAATGTCTCACCGTGTTACCCGAAATACGGATTCCAATTATGTGCCGTTAGGAGGGAATAAAAATGGAAGTTAAACGTTTCATCCACGAATTTTGCTTGGAAATATTTTTCAAATATCGCGGGACCAATAATCTCGAAATGAAGTTTTTGGTAAATTATACTTTGGTTGCAAGTTGTTCACGAGCGTTATTCGACTTGAAAATGTGTTGAAAACTCATCTTCGGTAATCGTCTCGAAGATACCTTTGGAACGGTTTGGAATTTTTAGACGCGGCCTTCAAATATTAAAAAGTACACATTCTGAGCTTGAATTTGTACACAAATTTTGTATTCTTTTTGTGGAAATCAAGAGAGTTATTGTTGTTTTAAAATGTCACACCGTGTTACCCGAAATACGGATTCCAATTATGTGCCAGTAGGAGGGAGGAAAAATGGGAGCTAAACGTTTCATCCACGAATTTGGCTTGGAAATATTTTTCAAATATCGCGGGTCCAATCATCTCGAAATGAAGTTTTGGGTAAAATATACTTTGGTTGCAAGTTATTCACGAGCTTTAATCGACTTGAAAATGTGTTGAAAACTCATCTTCGGTAATCGTCTCGAAGATACCTTTAGAACGGTTTGGAGTTTTTAGACGCGACCTACAAGTTTTAGAGAGTCCACATTCTGAGCTTGAATTTGAACATAAATTTTGTATTCTTTTTGTGGAAATCAAGAGAGTTATTGTCGTTTGAAAATGTCTCACATGTTACCCGAAATACGGATTCCAATTATGTGCCGATAGGAGGGAGTAAAAATGGAAGTTAAACGTTTCATCCACGAATTTGGCTTGGAAATATTTTTCTTATATCGCGGGACCAATCATCTCGAAATTGAGTTTTGGGTAAAAAATACTTTGGTTGCGAGTTATTCACGAGCGTTAATCTACTTGGAAATGTGTTGAAGACTCATCTTCGGTAATCGTCTCGAAGATACCTTTGGAACGGTTTGGAAATTTTAGACGCGGCCTTCATGTTTTAGAAAGTATATATTCTGAGCTTGAATTTGAACACATATTTTGTATTGTTTTTGTGGAAATCAAGAGAGTTATTTTCGTTTGAAAGTGTCTCACCGTGTTACCCGAAATACGGACAAATTATGTGGCGATAGGAGGTAGTAAAAATGGAAGTTAAACGTTTCACCCACGAATTTGGCTTGGAAATATTTTTCTTATATCGCGGGACCAATCATCTCGAAATGAAGTTTTCGGTAGAAAATACTTTGGTTGCAAGTTATTCACGAGCGTTAATCTACTTGAAAATGTGTTGAAAACTCATCTTCGGCAATCGTCTCGAAGATACCTTTGGAACGGCTTGGAATTTTTAAACCCGGCCTTCAAGTCCTAGAAAGTACACATTCTGAGCTTGAATTTGAACGCAAATTTTGTACTCTTTTTGTGGAAATCAAGAGAGTTATTGTCGTTTGAAAATGTCTCACCGTGTTACCCGAAATGCGGATTACAATTATGTGCCGATAGGAGGGAGTAAAAATGGAAGTTAAACGTTTCGGCCACGAATTTGGCATGGAAATATTTTTCTTATATCGCGGGACCAATCATCTCGAAATGAAGTTTTGGGTAAAAAATACTTTGGTTGCAAGTTATTCACGAGCGTTAATCTACTTGAAAATTTGTTGAAAACTCATCTTCGGTAATCGTCTTGAAGATACCTTTGGAACGGTTTGGAATTTTTAGATGCGGCCATCAAGTTTTAGAAAGTACACATTCTGAGCTTGAGTTTGAACACAAATTTTGTATTCTTTTTGTGGAAATCAAGAGTTATTGTCGTTTGAAAATGTCTCACCGTGTTACCCGAAATACGGATTCCAAATATGTGCCGTTAGGAGGGAATAAAAATGGAAGTTAAACGTTTCATCCACGAATTTTGCTTGGAAATATTTTTCAATTATCGCGGGACCAAGCATCCCGAAATGAAGTTTTGGGTAAAAATACTTTGGTTGCAAGTTATTCACGAGCGTTATTCGACTTGAAAATGTGTTGAAAACTCATCTTCGATAATTGTCTCGGAGATAACTTTTGAACGGTTTGGAATTTTTCGAAGCGGCCTGCAAATTTAAGAAAGTACACATTTTGAGCTTGAATTTGAACACAAATTTTGTATTCTTTTTGTGGAAATCAAGGGAGTTATCGTCGTTTCAAAATGTCTGACCGTGTTACCCAAAATACGGATTCCAATTATGTGCCAATAGGAGGGATAGAAATGGAATTTAAACGTTTCATCCACGAATTTGGCTAGGAAATATTTTTCTTATATCACGGGATCAATCATCTCGAAATGAAGTTTTGGGTAAAAAATACTTTGGTTTCAAGTTATTCACGAGTGTTAATCGACAAGAAAATGTGTTGAAAACTCATCTTCGGTAATCGTCTCGAAGATACCTTTGGAACGGTTTGGAATTTTTAGACGCGGCCTTCAAGTTTTAGAAAGTACACATTCTGAGCTTGAGTTTGAACACAAATTTCGTATTCTTTTTGTGGAAATCAGGAGAGTTATTGTCGTTTGAAAATGTCTCACCGTCTTACCCGAAATACGGATTCCAATTATGTGTAGATAGGAGTGAGTAAAAATGGAAGTTAAACGTTTCTTCAATGAATTTGGCTTGGAAATATTTTTCTTATATCGCGGGACCAATCTTCTCGAAATGACGTTCTGGGTAAAAAATACTTTGGTTGGAAGTTATTCACGAGCGTTATTTGACTTGAAAATGTGTTGAAAACTCATCTTCGGTAATTTTCTCGAAGATAAATTTTGAACGGTTTGAAATTTTTCGATGCCGCCTAAAATTTTTAGAAAGTACACGTTTGGGCTTGAATTTGAACCAAAATTTTGTATTCTTTTTGTGGAAATCAAAAGAGTTGGTGTCGTTTGAAAATGTCTTACTGTGTTACCCGAAATACGGATACCAATTATGTGCTGATAGGAGGGAGTAAAAATGGAAGATAAACGTTTCATCCATGAATTTGGCTTGGAAATATTTTTCTTATATCGCGGGACCAATCATCTCGAAATGAAGTTTTCGGTAAAAAATACTTTGGTTGCAAGTTATTCACGAGCGTTAATCGACATGAAATTGTGTTGAAAACTTATCTTCGGTAATCGTCTCGAAGATAACTTTTGAACGGTTTGGAATTTTTAGACGCAGCCTACAAGTTTTAGAAAGTACACATTTTGAGCTTGAATTTGAACACAAATTTTGTACTCTTTTTGTGGAAATCAAGAGAGTTATTGTCGTTTGAATATTCCTCACCGTGTTACCCGAACTACGGATTCCAATTATGCGCCGGTAGGAGTGAGTAAAAATGGAAGTTAAATGTTTCATCCACGAATTTCGCTTGGAAATATTTTTCTTATAACGCGGGATCAATCGTCTCGAAATGAAGTTTTCGGCAAAAAATAATTTGGTTGCAAGTTATTCACGAGCTTTAATCGACATGAAAACGTGTTAAAAACCCATCTTCTGTAATCGTCTCGAAGATATCTTTGGAACGGTTTCGAATTTTTAGACGCGACCTTCAAGTTTGAAAGAGTACACATTCTGAGCTTGAATTTGAACACAAATTTTGTATTCTTTTTGTGGAAATTAAGAGAGTTATTGTCGTTCGAAAATGTCTCACCGTGTTACCCGAAATACGGATTCCAATTATGTGCCGATAGGAGGGAGTAAAAATGGAAGTTAAACGTTTCATCCACGAATTTGGCTTGGAAATATTTTTTTTATATCGCTGGACCAATCATCTTGGAATGAAGTTTTGAATAAAAAATATTTTGGTTCCAAGTTATTCACGAGCGTTAATCGACTTGAAAATGTGTTGAAAACTCATCTCCGGTAATCGACTCGAAGATACCCTTGGAACGGTTTGGAATTTTTAGACGCGGCCTGCATGTTTTAGAAAGTACACATTCTGAGCTTGAATTTGAACACAAATTTTGTATTCTTTTTGTGGAGATCAAGAGAGTTATTGTCGTTTGAAAATGTCTCACCGTGTTACCCAAAATACGGATTCCAATTAGGTGCCGATCGGAGGGAGTTAAAATGGAAGTTAAACGTTTCATCCATGAATTTGGCTTGGAAATATTTTTCAAACATCGCGGGACCAATAATCTCGAAATGAAGCTGTTGGTAAAAAATACTTTGGTTGCAAGTTATTCACGAGCGTTAATCGACATGAAATTGTGTTGAAAACTTATCTTCCTTAATCGTCTCGAAGATAACTTTTGAACGGTTTGGAATTTTTAGACGCAGCCTACAAGTTTTAGAAAGTACACATTTTGAGCTTGAATTTGAACACAAATTTTGTACTCTTTTTGTGGAAATCAAGAGAGTTATTGTCGTTTGAATATTCCTCACCGTGTTACCCGAACTACGGATTCCAATTATGCGCCGGTAGGAGTGAGTAAAAATGGAAGTTAAATGTTTCATCCACGAATTTCGCTTGGAAATATTTTTCTTATAACGCGGGATCAATCCTCTCGAAATGAAGTTTTGGGCAAAAAATAATTTGGTTGCAAGTTATTCACGAGCTTTAATCGACTTGAAAATGTGTTAAAAACTCATCTTCTATAATCGTCTCGATGATATCTTTGGAACGGTTTCGAATTTTTAGACGCGACCTTCAAGTTTGAAAGAGTACACATTCTGAGCTTGAATTTGAACACAAATTTTGTATTCTTTTTGTGGAAATTAAGAGAGTTATTGTCGTTTGAAAATGTCTCACCGAGTTACCCGAAATACGGATTCCAATTATGTGCTGATAGGAGGGAGTAAAAATGGAAGTTAAACGTTTCATCCACAAATTTGGCTTGCAAATATTTTTTTTATATCGCTGGACCAATCATCTTGGAATGAAGTTTTGACTAAAAAATACTTTGGTTCCAAGTTATTCACAAGCGTTAATCGACTTGAAAATGTGTTGAAAACTCATCTCCAGTAATCGACTCGAAGATACCCTTGGAACGGTTTGGAATTTTTAGACGCGGCCTTCATGTTTTAGAAAGTACACATTCTGAACTTGAATTTGAACACAAATTTTGTACTCTTTTTGCGGAAATCAAGAGAGTTATTGTCGTTTGAAAATGTCTCACCGTGTTACCCAAAATACGGATTCCAATTATGTGCCGATCAGAGGGAGTTAAAATGGAAGTTAAACGTTTCATCCACGAATTTGCCTTGGAAATATTTTTCAAACATCGCGGGACCAATAATCTCGAAATCAAGTTTTTGGTAAAATATACTTTGGTTGCAAGTTATTCACGAGCGTTAATCGACTTGAAAATGTGTTGAAAATCATCTTCGGTAATCGTCTCGAAGATACCTTTGGAACGGTTTGGAATTTTTAGACGGGCCTTCAAATTTTAGAAAGTACACATTCTGAGCTTTAATTTGTACACAAATTTTGTACTCTTTTTGGGGAAATCAAGAGAGTTATTGTCGTTTTAAAATGTCACACTGTGTTACCCGAAATACGGATTCCAATTATGTGCCTGTAGGAGGGAGTAAAAATGGATGTTAAACGTTTCATCCACGAATTTGGCTTGGAAATATTTTTCAAGTATCGCGGGTCCAATCATCTCGAAATGAAGTTTTGGGTAAAATATACTTTGGTTGCAAGTTATTCACGAGCTTTAATCGACTTGAAAATGTGTTGAAAACTCATCTTCGGTAATCGTCTCGAAGATACCTTTGGAACGGTTTGGAATTTTTAGACGCGACCTACATGTTTTAGAGAGTACACATTCGGAGCTTGAATTTGAACATAAATTTTGTATTCTTTTTGTGGAAATCTAGACAGTTATTGTCGTTTGAAAATGTCTCAACGTGTTACCCGAAATACGGATTCCAATTATGTGCCGATAGGAAGGAGTAAAAATGGAAGTTAAAAGTTTCATCCACGAATTTGGCTTGGAAATATTTTTCTTATATCGCGGGACCAATCATCTCGAAATGAAGTTTTGGGTAAAAAATACTTTGGTTGCGAGTTATTCACGAGCGTTAATCTACTTGAAAATGTGTTGAAAACTCATCTTCGGTAATCGTCTCGAAGATACCTTTGGAACGGTTTGGAAATTTTAGACGTGGCCTTCAAGTTTTAGAAAGTATATATTCTGAGCTTGAATTTGAATACAAATTTTCTATTGTTTTTTTGGAAATCAAGAGAGTTATGGTCGTTTGAAAATGTCTCACCGTGTTACCCGAAATACGGACAAATTATGTGGCGATTGGAGGTAGTAAAAATGGAAGTTAAACGTTTCATCCACGAATTTGGCTTGGAAATATTTTTCTTATATCTCGGGACCAATCATCTCGAAATGAAGTTTTCGGTAGAAAATACTTTGGTTGCAAGTTATTCATGAGTGTTAATCTACTTGAAAATGTGTTGAAAACTCATCTTCGGTAATCGTCTCGAAGATACCTTTGGAACGGTTTGGAATTTTTAGACCCGGCCTTCAAGTCCTAGAAAGTACACGTTCTGAGCTTGAGTTTGAACACAAATTTTGTATTCTTTTTGTGGAAGTAAAGAGTTATTGTCGTTTGAAAATGTCTCACCACGTTACCCGAAATACGGATTCCAATTATGTGCCGTTAGGAGGGAGTAAAAATGGAAGTTAAACGTTTCATCCACGAATTTTGCTTGGAAATATTTTTCAAATATCACGGGACCAACCATCTCGAAATGAAGTTTTGGGTAAAAAATACTTTGGTTGCAAGTTATTCACGAGCGTTATTCGACTTGAAAATGTGTTGAAAACTCATCTTCGATAATTGTCTCGGAGATAACTTTTGAACGGTTTGGAATTTTTCGACGTGGCCTGCAAATTTATGAAAGTACACATTTTGAGCTTGAATTTGAACACAAGTTTTGTATTCTTTTTGTGGAAATCAAGAGAGTTATCGTCGTTTCAAAATGTCTGACTGTGTTACCCGAAATACGGATTCCAATTATGTGCCAATAGGAGGGAGTAAAAATGGAAGTTAAACGTTTCATTCACGAATTTGGCTTGGAAATATTTTTCATATATCGCGGGACAAATCATCTCGAAATGAAGTTTTGGGTAAAAAATACTTTGGTTGCAAGTTATTCACGAGCGTTAATCGACTTGAAAATGTGTTGAAAACTCATCTTCGGTAATCATCTCGATGATACCTTTGGAACGGTTTTGAATTTTTAGACGCAGCCTTCAAGTTTTAGAATGTCCACATTCTGAGCTTGAATTTGAAAACAAATTTTGTATTCTTTTTGTGGAAATCAAGAGAGTTATTGTCGTTTGAAAATGTCTCACCGTGTTACCCGAAATACGAATTCCAATTATGTGCTGATAGGAGGGAGTAAAAATGGAAGTTAAACGTTTCATCCACAAATTTCGCTTGGAAAAATTTTTCTTATATCGCGGGATCAATCATCTCGAAATGATGTTTTGGGTTAAAAATACTTTGGTTGCAAGTTATTCACGAGCGTTAATCGACCTGAAAATATGTTGAAAACTCATCTTCGTTAATCGTCTCGATGATACCTTTGGAACGGTTTCGAATTTTTAGATGCGGCCTTCATGTTTTAGAATGTCCACATTCTGAGCTTGAATTTGAAAACAAATTTTGTATTATTTTTGTGGAAATAAAGAGAGTTACCGTCGTTCGAAAATGTCTCACCGTGTTAACCGAAATACGAATTCCAATTATGTGCCGATAGGAGGGAGTAAAAATCGAACTTAAAAGTTTCATCCATGAATTCGGCTTGGACATATTTTTCTGATATCGCGGGACCAACGATCCTGAAATGAAGTTTTATGTAAAAAATACTTTGGTTGCAAGTTATTCACGAACGTTAATCGACTTGACAATGTGTTGAAAACTCATCTTCGGTAATCGTCCCGAAGATACATTTGGAATGGTTTGGAATTTTTAGACGCGGCCTTAAAGTTTTAGAATGTACACATTCTGAGTGTGAATTTGAGGACAAATTTTGGATTCTTTTTGTCGAAATCAAGAGAGTCACTGTCGTTTGACATTGTCTCACCGTGTTACCCGAAATACGGATTCCAATTATGTGCCGATAGGAGTGAGTAAAAATGGAAGTTAAACGTTTCGGCTTGGAAATATTTTTCTTATATCGCGGGATCAATCATCTTGAAATGAAGTTTTGGGTAAAAAATACTTTGGTTGCAAGTTATTGACGAGCGTTATTCGACTTGAAAATGTGTTGAAAACTCATCTTCGATAATTGTCTCGAAGATAACTTTCGAATGGTTTGGAATTTTTTCGACGCGGCCTCCAAATTTTAGAAAGTACACATTTTGAGCTTGAATTTGAACACAAATTTTGTATTCTTTTTGTGGAAATCAAGAGAGTTATTGTCGGTTCAAAATCTCTGACCGTGTTACCCGAAATACGGATTCCAATTATGTGCCGATAGGAGGAATAAAAATGGAAGTTAAACGTTTCGTCCACGAATTTGGCAAGGAAATATTTTTCTTCTATTGTGGGATCAATCATCTCGAAATGAAGTTTTGGGTAAAAAATACTTTGGTTGCAAGTTATTGACGAGCGTTAATCAACTTGAAAATGTGTTGAAAACTCATCTTCGGTAATCATCTTGAAGATAACTTTGGAATGGATTGGAATTTTTAGACGCGGCCTTCATGTTTTAGAAAGTACACATTCTAAGCTTGAATTTGAACACAAATTTTGTATTCGTTTTGTGGAAATCAAGAGAGTTATTGTCGTTTTAAAATGTTTCATCGTGTTACCCGAAATACGGATTCGAATTATGTGCCGATAGGAGTGATTAAAAATGGAAGTTAAATGTTTCATTAACGAATTTGGCTGGGAAAAATTTTTCTTATATCGCGGAAACAATCTTCTCGAAATGAAGTTTTGGGTAAAAAATACTTTGGTTGGAAGTTATTCACGAGCGTTATTTGACTTGAAAATGTGTTGAAAACTCATCTTCGGTAATTGTCTCGAAGATAACTTTTGAACGGTTTCGAATTTCTTCGACGTGGCCTACAAAGTTAAGAAAGTACGCATTTTGAGCTTGAATTTGAACACAAATTTTGTATTCTTTTTGTGGAAATCAAGAGTGTTAGTGTCGTTTGAAAATGTCTCATCGTGTTACCCGAAATACGGATTCGAATTATGTGCCGATAGGAGTGAGTAAAAATGGAAGTTAAATGTTTCATCCACGAATTTGGCTTGGAAAAATTTTTCTTGTATCGCGGGAAGAATCATCTCGAAATGAAGTTTTGGGTAAAAAATACTTTGGTTGGAAGTTATTCACGAGCGTTATTTGACTTGAAAATGTGTTGAAAACTCATCTTCGGTAATTGTCTTGAAGATAACTTTTGAACGGTTTGGAATTTTTTCGACGCGGCCTACAAATTTAAGAAAGTACACATTTTGACCTTGAATTTGAACACAAATTTTGTATTCTTTTTGGGGAAATCAAGAGAGTTAGTGTCGTTTGAAAATGTCTCACCGTCTTACCCGAAATACGGATTCCAATTATGTGCCGATAGGAGGGAGTAAAAATGGAAGTTAAATGTTTCATCCACGAATTTGGCTTGGAAATATTTTTCTTATATCGCGGGACCAATCATCTCGAAATGAATTTTTGGGTGAAAAATACTTTGGTTCCAAGTTATTCACGAGCGTTAATCGACTTGACAAGGTGTTGAAAACTCATCTTCGGTAATCGTGTCGAAGATACCTTTGGAACGGTTCGGAATTTTTAGATGTGGCCTGCAAGTTTTAGAAAATATACATTCTGAGCTTGAATTTGAACACAAATTTTGTATTCTTTTTGTGGAAATCAAGAGAGTTATTTTCGTTTTAAAATGTCTCACCGTGTTACCCGTAATACGGATTCAAATTACGTGCCGATAGGAGGGAGTAAAAATGGAAGTTAAACGTTTCATTCACGAATTTGGCTTGGAAATATTTTTCTTATATCGCGGGACCAATCATCTCGAAATGAAGTTTTGGGTAAAAAATACTTTGGTTGGAAGTTATTCACGAGCGTTATTCGACTTGAAAATGTGTTGAAAACCCATCTTCGGCAATTTTCTCGAAGATAACTTTTGAACGGTTTGAATTTTTCCGACGCGGCCTACAAATTTAAGAAAGTACACATTTTGAGCTTGAATTTGAACTCAAATTTTGTATTCTTTTTGTGGAAATCAAGAGAGTTAGTGTCGTTTGAAAATGTCTCACCGTGTTACCCGAAATATGGATTCCAATTAAGTGCCGATAGGAGGGAGTAAAAATGGAAGTTAAACATTTCATCCACGAATTTGGCTTGGAAATATTTTTTTTATATCGTGTGACCAATCATCTCAAAATGAAGTTTTGGGTAAAAAGTACTTTGGTTGCAAGTTATTCACGAGCTTTAATCAACTTGAAAATATGTTGAAAACTCTTCTTCGGTAATCGTCTCGAAGATAACTTTTGAACTGTCTGGAATTTTTAGGCACGGCTTGCATGTTTTAGAAAGTACACATTTTGAGCTTGAATTTGAACACAAATTTTGTATTCTTTTTGTGGAAATCGAGAGAGTTTTTGTCGTTTCAAAATGTCTGACAGTGTTACCCGAAATACGGATTCCAAATATGTGACAATAGGAGGGAGTAAAAATGGAAGTTAAACCTTTCGCTCACGAATTTGGCTTGGAAATATTTATCTTATATTGCCGGATCAATCATCTCGAAATGAAGTTAATGGTAAAAAATTCTTTGGTTGCAAGTTATTGACGAGCATTAATCAACTTGAAAATGTGTTCAAAACTCATCTTCGGTTATCGTCCCGAAGATAACTTTTGAACTGTTAGGAATTTTTAGTTATTGTCGTTTGAAACAGTCTCACCGTGTTACCCGAAATACGGATTCCAATTATATGTCGATAGGAGGGAGGAAAAATGGTAGTTAAACGTTTCGCTCAAGAATTTGGCTTGGAAATATTTTTCTTATATCGCAGGATCAATCATCTTGAAATGAAGTTTTGGGTTAAAAATACTTTGGTTGCAAGTTATTCATGAGCGTTAATCGAGTTGAAAATGTGTTGAAAACTCATCTTCGGTAACCCTTTCAAAGATAACTTTTGAACGGTTAGGAATTTTTAGATGCGGCCTGCAAGTTTTAGAAAGTATACATTCCGAACTTGAAGTTGAACACAAATTTTGTATTATTCCAACGCAAATCAAGAGCGTTATTGTCGTTTCAAAATGTCTCACCGTGTTCCCTGAAATACGGATTCCAATTATGTGCCGATAGGAGGGAGTAAAAATGGAAGTTAGACGTTTCGCTCACAAATTTGTCTTGGAAAAGTTTTTCTTATAGTGCAGGATCAATCATCTGGAAATGATGTTTTTGGTTAAAAATACTTTGGTTGCAAGTTATTGACGAGCGTTAATCTCCCTGAAAATGTGTTGAAAACTCAGCTTCGGTAATCGTCTTGGAGATAACTTTTGAACTATTTGGAATTTTAAGACGCGGCATGCATTTTTTAGAAAGTACATATTCTGAGCTTGAATTTGAACAAAAATTTTGTATTCTTTCAATGGAAATCAGGAGAGTGATTGTCGTTTGAATGTCTCACCGTGTTACCCAAAATACGGATTCCAATTATGTGCCGATAGGAGGGAGTAAAAATGGATGTTAGACGTTTCATACACGAATTTGGCTTGGAAATATTTTTCATATATCGCGGGATCAATCGTCTGGAAATTAAGTTTTGGGTAAATAATTCTATGGTTTCAAGTTATTCAAGAGTTTTAATCAACTTGAAAATATGTTGAAAACTCATCTTCGGTAATCGTCTCGAAGATAACTTTTGAACTGTCTGTAATTTTTAGGCACGGCTTGCATGTTTTAGAAAGTACACATTCAGAGCTTGAATTTGAACACAAATTTTGTATTCTTTCAATGGAAATCAAGAGAGTTATTGCCATTTGAAACTGTCCCACCGTGTTACCCGAAATACGGATTCCACTTATATGCAGATAGGAGGGAGTAAAAATGGTAGTTTAACGTTTCGCTCACGAATTTGGCTTGGAATTATTTTTCTTATATTACGGGATCAATCATTTTGAAATGAAGTTAAGGGTAAAAAATACTTTGGTTGCAAGTTATTCACGAGCGTTAATCGAGTTGAAAATGTGTTGAAAACTCATTTTCGGTAACCCTTTCAAAGATAAATTTTGAACGGTTAGGAATTTTTAGATGCGGCCTGCAAGTTTTAGAAATTATACATTCTGAACTTGAAGTTGAACACAAATTTTGTATTATTCGAACGCAAATCAAGAGCGTTATTGTCATTTCAAAATGTCTCACCGTGTTGCCCGAAATACGGATTCCAATTATGTGCCGATAGGAGGGAGTAAAAATGGAAGTTAGACGTTTCGCTCAGGAATTTGTCTTGGAAAATTTTTTCTTATATTGCAGGATCAATCATCTCGAAATGATGTTTTAGGTTAAAAATACTTTGCTTGCAAGTTATTGACGAGCGTTAATCTACTTGAAAACGTAGTGAAAACTCATCTTCGGTAATCGTCTTGGAGATGACTTTTGAACTATTTGGAATTTTTAGACGCGGCATGCATTTTTTAGAAAGTACATATTCTGAGCTTGAATTTGAAAACAAATTTTGTATTCTTTCAATGGAAATCAGGAGAGTTATTGTCGTTTGAAAGTCTCACTATGTTACCCGAAATACGGATTCCAATTATGTGCTGATAGGAGGGAGTAAAAATGGATGTTAGACGTTTCATACACGAATTTGGCTTGGAAATATTTTTCTTATATCGCGGATCAATTATCTGGCAATTAAGTTTTGGGTAAATAATACTATGGTTTCAAGTTATTCACGAGCTTTAATCAACTTGAAAATATGTTGAAAACTCTTCTTCGGTAATCGTCTTGACGATAACTTTCGAACTGTCTGGAATTTTTAGGCACGACTTGCATGTTTTAGAAAGTACACATTCGAAGCTTGAATTTGAACACAAATTTTGTATTCTTTCAATGGAAATCAAGAGAGTTATTGTCATTTGAAATTGTCCCACCGTGTTACCCGAAATACGGATTCCAATTATATGCCGATAGGAGGGAGTAAAAATGGTAGTTAAACGTTTCGCTTAAGAATTTGGCTTGGAAATATTTTTCTTACATCGTAGGATCAATCATCTCGAAATGAAGTGTTGGGTTAAAAATACTTTGGCTGCAAGTAATTGACGAGCGTTAATCGACTAGAAAATCTGTCGAAAACTCATCTTCGGTAATCGTCTCGTAGATAACTTTTGAACTGTTTGGAATTTTTAGACGCGGCCTGCATGTTTTAGAAAGTACACATTCTGAGCTTGAATTTGAACACAAATTTTGTATTCTTTTTGTGGAAATCGAGAGAGTTTTTATCGTTTCAAAATGTCTGACAGTGTTACCCGAAATACGGATTCCAAATATGTGACGATAGGAGGGAGTAAAAATGGAAGTTAAACGTTTCGCTCACGAATTTGGCTTGGAATTATTTTTCTTATATTGCGGGATCAATCATCTTGAAATGAAGTTAAGGGTAAAAAATACTTTGGTTGCAAGTTATTCACGAGCGTTAATCGAGTTGAAAATGTGTTGAAAACTCATCTTCGGTAACCCTTTCAAAGATAAATTTTGAACGGTTAGGAATTTTTAGATGCGGCCTGCAAGTTTTAGAAATTATACATTCCGAACTTGAAGTTGAACACAAATTTTGTATTATTCGAACGCAAATCAAGAGCGTTATTGTCGTTTCAAAATGTCTCACCGTGTTGCCCGAAATACGGATTCCAATTATGTGCCGATAGGAGGGAGTAAAAATGGAAGTTAGACGTTTCGCTCACGAATTTGTCTTGGAAAATTTTTTCTTATATTGCAGGATCAATCATCTCGAAATGCTGTTTTAGGTTAAAAATACTTTGGTTGCAAGTTATTAACGAGCGTTAATCTACTTGAAAACGTGTTGAAAACTCATCTTCGGTAATCGTCTTGGAGATAACTTTTGAACTATTTGGAATTTTTAGACGCGGCATGCATTTTTTAGAAAGTACATATTCTGAGCTTGAATTTGAACACAAATTTTGTATTCTTTCAACGGAAATCAGGAGATTTATTGTCGTTTGAAAGTCTCACTGTGTTACCCGAAATACGGATTCCAATTATGTGCCGATAGGAGGGAGTAAAAATGGATGTTAGACGTTTCATACACGAAATTGGCTTGGAAATATTTTTCTTATATCGCGGGATCAATTATCTGGAAATTAATTTTTGGGTAAATAATACTATGGTTTCAAGTTATTCACGAGCTTTAATGAACTTGAAAATATGTTGAAAACTCTTCTTCGGTAATCGTCTCAAAGATAACTTTTGAACTGTTTGGAATTTTTAGCCACGGCTTGCATGTTTTAGAAAGTACACATTCGGAGCTTGAATTTGAATACAAATTTTGTATTCTTTCAATGGAAATCAAGAGAGTTATTGTCATTTGAAATTGTCCCACCGTGTTACTCAAAATACGGATTCCAATTATATGCCGATAAGAGGGAGTAAAAATGGTAGTTAAACGTTTCGCTCAAGAATTTGGCTTGGAAATATTTTTCTTATATCGTAGGATCAATCATCTCGAAATGAAGTGTTGAGTTAAAAATACTTTGGCTGCAAGTTATTGACGAGCGTTAATCGACTTGAAAATCTGTCGAAAACTCATCTTCGGTAATCGTCTCGAAGATAACATTTGAACTGTTTGGAATTTTTAGACGCGGCCTGCATGTTTTAGAAAGTACACATTCTGAGCTTGAATTTGAACACAAATTTTGTATTCTTTTTGTGGAAATCGAGAGAGTTTTTGTCGTTTCAAAATGTCTGACAGTGTTACCCGGAATACGGATTCCAAATATGTGACGATAGGAGGGAGTAAAAATGGAAGTTAAACGTTTCGCTCACGAATTTGGCTTGGAAATATTTATCTTATATTGCGGGATCAATCATCTCGAAATGAAGTTAATGGTAAAAAATTCTTTGGTTGCAAGTTATTGACGAGCGTTAATCAACTTGAAAATGTGTTCAAAACTCATCTTCGGTTATCGTCCCGAAGATAACTTTTGAACTGTTAGGAATTTTTAGTTACTGTCGTTTGAAACAGTCTCACCGTGTTACCCGAAATACGGATTCCAATTATATGCCGATAGGAGGGAGGAAAAATGGTAGTTAAACGTTTCGCTCAAGAATTTGGCTTGGAAATATTTTTCTTATATCGCAGGATCAATCATCTTGAAATGACGTTTTGGGTTAAAAATACTTTGGTTGCAAGTTATTCACGAGCGTTAATCGAGTTGAAAATGTGTTGAAAACTCATCTTCGGTAACCCTTTCAAAGATAACTTTTGAACGGTTAGGAATTTTTAGATGCGGCCTGCAAGTTTTAGAAAGTATACATTCTGAACTTGAAGTTGAACACAAATTTTGTATTATTCCAACGCAAATCCAGAGCGTTATTGTCGTTTCAAAATGTCTCACCGTGTTCCCTGAAATACGGATTCCAATTATGTGCCGATAGGAGGGAGTAAAAATGGAAGTTAGACGTTTCGCTCACAAATTTGTCTTGGAAAATTTTTTCTTATAGTGCAGGATCAATCATCTGGAAATGATGTTTTTGGTTAAAAATACTTTGGTCGCAAGTTATTGACGAGCATTAATCTACTTGAAAATGTGTTGAAAACTCAGCTTCGGTAATCGTCTTGGAGATAACTTTTGAACTATTTGGAATTTTTAGACGCGGCATGCTTTTTTTAGAAAGTACATATTCTGAGCTTGAATTTGAACAAAAATTTTGTATTCTTTCAATGGAAATCAGGAGAGTGATTGTCGTTTGAATGTCTCACCGTGTTACCCGAAATACGAATTCCAATTATGTGCCGATAGGAGGGAGTAAAAATGGATGTTAGACGTTTCATACACGAATTTGGCTTGGAAATATTTTTCATATATCGCGGGATCAATCGTCTGGAAATTAAGTTTTGGGTAAATAATTCTATGGTTTCAAGTTATTCACGAGTTTTAATCAACTTGAAAATATGTTGAAAACTCATCTTCGGTAATCGTCTCGAAGATAACTTTTGAACTGTCTGTAATTTTTAGGCACGGCTTGCATGTTTTAGAAAGTACACATTCGGAGCTTGAATTTGAACACAAATTTTGTATTCTTTCAATGGAAATCAAGAGAGTTATTGCTATTTGAAACTGTCCCACCGTGTTACCCGAAATACGGATTCCAATTATATGCCGATAGGAGGGAGTAAAAATGGTAGTTTAACGTGTCGCTCAAGAATTTGGCTTGGAAATATTTTTCTTATATCGTAGGATCAATCATCTTGAAATGAAGTTTTGGGTTAAAAATACTTTGGTTGCAAGTTATTGATGAGCGTTAATCGACTTGAAAATCTGTTGGAAATTCATCTTCGGTATTCGTCTCAAAGATAACTTTTGAACTGTTTGGAATTTTTAGACGCGGCCTGCATGTTTTAGAAGGTACACATTCTGAGCTTGAATTTGAACACAAATTTTGTATTCTTTTTGTGGAAATTGAGAGTGTTTTTGTCGTTTCAAAATGTCTGACAGTGTTACCCGAAATACGGATTCCAAATATGTGACGATAGGAGGGAGTAAAAATGGAAGTTAAACGTTTCGCTCACGAATTTGGCTTGGAATTATTTATCTTATATTGCGGGATCAATCATCTCGAAATGAAGTTAATGGCAAAAAATTCTTTGGTTGCAAGTTATTGACGAGCGTTAATCAAGTTGAAAATGTGTTGAAAACTCATCTTCGGTTATCGTCTCGAAGATAACTTTTGAACTATTTGGAATTTTTACACGCGGCCTGAAGGTTTTGGAAAGTACACATTCTGAGCTGGAATTTGAACACAAATTTTGTATTCTTTCAATGGAAATCAAGAGAGTTATTGTCGTTTGAAACTGTCTCACCGTGTTACCTGAAATACGGATTCCAATTATATGTCGATAGGAGGGAGTAAAAATGGTAGTTAAACGTTTCGCTCAAGAATTTGGCTTGGAAATACTATTCTTATATCGCAGGATGAATCATCTCGAAATGAAGTTGTGGGCCAAAAATACTTTGGTTGCAGGTTATTGAGGAGCGTTAATCGACTTGAAAATGTGTTGAAAACTCATCTTTGGTAATCGTCTCGAAGATATCTTTTGAACTGTTTGGAATTTTTAGAGGCGGCCTACAAGTTTTAGAAAGTACACATTCTGACCTTGAATTTGAACAAAAATTTTGTATTCCTTCAATGGAAATCAAGAGAGTTATTGTCGTTTGAAAGTGTCTCACCGTGTTACCTGAAACACGGATTCCCATTATATGCCGATAGGAGGGAGTAAAAATGGTAGTTAAACGTTTCGCTCACGAATTTGGCTTGGAAATATTTTTCTTATATTGCGGGATCAATCATATCGAAATGAAGTTAAGGGTAAAAAATACTTTGGTTGCAAGTTATTCACTAGCGTTAATCAAGTTGGAACTGTGTTGAAAACTCATCTTCTGTAATCATCTCAAAGATAACTTTTGAACTGTTTGGAATTTTTAGGCGCGGCCCGCATGTTTTAGAAAGTACACATTCCGAGCTTGAATTTGTACACAAATTTTGTATTCTTTCAATGGAAATCAAGAGAGTTATTGTCGTTTGAAACTGTCTCACTGTGTTACCTGAAATACAGATTCCAATTATATGCCGATAGGAGGGAGTAAAAATGGTAGTTAAACGTTTCGCTCAAGAATTTGGCTTGGAAATACTATTCTTATATCGCAGGATCAATCATCTCGAAATGAAGTTTTGGGTTAAAAATACTTTGGTTGCAAGTTATTGAGGAGCGTTAATCGACTTGAAAATGTGTTGAAAACTCATCTTCGGTAATCGTTTCGAAGATATCTTTTGAACTATATGGAATTTTTAGACGCGGCCTACATGTTTTAGAAAGTACACATTCTGACCTTGAATTTGAACACAAATTTTGTATTCCTTCAATGGAAATCAAGAGAGTTATTGTCGTTTGAAAGTGTCTCACCGTGTTACCCGAAACATGGATTCCCATTATATGCCGATAGGAGGGAGTAAAAATGGTAGTCAGACGTTTCGCTCACGAATTTCGCTTGGAAATATTTTTCTTATATTGCGGGATCAATAATATCGAAATGAAGTTAAGGGTAAAAAATACTTTGGTTGCAAGTTATTCACCAGCGTTGGAAACTGTGTTGAAAACTCATCTTCTGTAATCATCTCAAAGATAACTTTTGAACTGTTTGGAATTTTTAGGCGCGGCCTGCATGTTTTTGAAAGTACACATTCTGAGCTTGAATTTGAACACAAATTTTGTATTCTTTCAATGGAAATCAAGAGGGTTATTGTTGCTTGAAAGTGTCTCACCGTGTTACCT